>OX243974.1:2500-1202500 GCA_945859745.1 Synanthedon formicaeformis | reverse complement strand
TGCCAGTGAAAGTCCTGTCAAAATCAGTCTAGCCGATTCGAAGATTAGCTATAACAGACAGAAACAATAGTGAGAAAAAAATAGAATTAAAAAACAATCAGTGAAATAGTTATGACTTAATTCTATTTTTTTTCTGGTGTCATCGTTAACATTTATAATTTATCTAATATTTTTGACACTAAAACTGTTATAAAAACAGAATTTATACTTTTTAATTTGTAATAATTTCTTATAACTAAATTGACATTCTTAGAGCTGAAATCTCTTCACTTGGGGCAAGCGTTGTGGTCGCCTCGATACGTGAGCTACACCCACGTTTTACCCAATTAGATCGTGGCTTCCCACCGATATATGAACGAAGCTACCCTTTTATAGACTAACTAGCTTCTAGCCATGACTTTGTTCGTTTAAAGTTTTGGCTTTATAAAAATTACCTATGAATCAGACTCGGTTATTTATCCCGGTTATTTTTTATATAACCAATTATTATGAAAACAGTCTTTACATCACAAAGCCAAAAGAGCATAATTTTTGTCTAGTTATATGTCCATTTGAGTACAAAATCTCTCTCTGCCGGCGTCCATGTTGCCCAGCTCCCAATTCTTTTCAAAGTTCGAGTGATAAGGCATCTTCTGGATGAGGTCGCTCCATCATAGGCCTCATCTTCGTTACACGGCTAGATGCTGACCAACCCATCTTTGAAAAAAGTACTCAACCTTTCTTATAGCTAACTAACAAAGACACTTACTATATATTGTCTATTTTTACTTCAAAGAGAGACTGATCTTCCGCAATATGACGTAATGTAGGCCGTGGTACACATTGCACGCTTTCATGGCGATTTCCCTAGTGGGACCCCTGGTTTTATTAAATACATTTTCCTTCATATTAATAAATAAATCAATGCATACATTCAATTTCGAAATGGGAATAATACGATCAATTCGAAACGAAATAAATATTTGTCAACTGTAGATATAGACACTGTAGTCGACAGCACACTTGCGTTTGCTTGTGTTAGGCAACGGTAACCATCTACCATCAATTAGTGGACCATCAGCAGGCATATTTATTTCTGCCGAACCTAACATTAATAAATAAAATAAAAAACCTACGATATAAAAAGTCTTAGTTGTGTTCCCAAAGAATAGATTTCAAACGTACATAAGATATTACATTAGAAACATTATTTTCTCGTTATACTTTGTTTAGTGAAGATTGTTTCAAACTATAATTTATTTTTCAAACTTATTGAGATTGAATTTAAGGTCTCAGATGTACATTCAATATTGTAGGATTACTTAGGCTCCTCAGAGGGATAAGTTAAACATAACAAAATTGAACGATAAGTCTGCACACATCGACAACTTAAAATGAGACTGATTCAAACCAATTTTTTTCGATAAAAGTTTCTATCTTTCTTTTTTTCTGTTTTCTTTGTATAAATTATTTTTTGAATTAAATATTTCTTTAGGCACGTTGGCCGCTTTTAGTAAACTCGTTGGAAAAAAACAGTGAACTCTAGCCGTCATGCTCAGTGAGAGACACCCTCAGTGACGTTTAATTGTATGAAACAAGCGCCATCTACCCGAATCAGTACGTACTTCTTGGTTCATAATAAGGTTAACTTCATCAATCGTTTATTAAGATGTTAATAGATGGCGTAGTTTTTACTTCTTACGTGCAGTTCTACGACTGAGTTTTTTTTTTCTTTCGTTCCTTAAGGATTGCTAAGCGTAAAATTCGAGAAATTCTGAATGAAATTGAATATTTTTTATTTTAAAAATATAGGTATCAATATAAGAACCGAAGAACCGCTTCTTATGAAAACAGAGACTGGAAAAATTGTCATAAAAATTACATTTTGAACCAGTGATCCGCCGCCGGTCTCGCTAATACTCGATATTTTTTCTGCAAACTACAAATTTCCTTGATCGCTCTTACCATTAAGAGCGCGTACAAAGGTACACTAGCGCCACTCATTTAAAAAAATATTATCTCGTGACTGAGAAGGAATTATTAATAACGGCTACATAAGGCCCTCGGTAAGTATGTCTACAATTTTTTAATACCTTTTATAAAGTTTCATATTGAGACATGAAGCAACAAAATACGATCTAGAGGAACGTGGCCGCTTTTCGAATTTTTTGATTTCGAATTTTAGATCGAATTTTGTGGCTTCGTGTCTAAATATGAAACTTTATGAAAGGTATTAAAAATTGTAGACATACTTACCGAGGGCCTTATGTAGCCGTTATTAATAATTCCTTCTCAGTCACGAGATAATATTTTTTTAAATGAGTGGCGCTAGTGTACCTTTGTACGCGCTGTTAATGAAATCCGTTATTTAGAAGAAGTTAGCGGAAAACCAGACAGAAGCAGACAGCGATTATACATGTATAGATATTGTTGTAATATATAAGTTATGATTGTTATAGTTTTATACAAATACTAGCTGGCGCTCGCGACTTTGTCCACGTGGAAAAAGAAAAAAAGTAGCCTATCCTGTGTCCTGTACGTCTAAATGTTTATCTACCAAGTTTCATGAATATCAGTTGATTCGTTTAAGAGTTATGGAGGAACATACATACATACATATATACATACATACATACCTACATACATACATACATACATACATACATACATACATACATACATACATACATACATACATACATACATACATACATACATACATACATACATACATACATACATACATACATACATACATACATACATACATACATACATACATACATACATACATACATACATACATACATACATACATACATACATACATACATACATACATACATACATACATACATACATACATACATACATACATACATACATACATACATACATACATACATACATACATACATACATACATACATACATACATACATACATACATACATACATACATACATACATACATACATACATACATACATACATACATACATACATACATACATACATACATACATACATACATACATACATACATACATACATACATACATACATACAGAAAAAAATCTGAAAATCGTCAATTTAGTTTCAGTATCATGTACAGAGCCTATAAACACGATATCTCTGAAAACAAAGTAACTTACTCCATGACCAACCCTTACAGATTTATTATTTTGCATATTATTATGTAATATTACATCCAAAATAACACACTTTACCTCTTTATAATATTTAAAATACCTAATGTGCAGCTTACTACTGCTTACTGCTTACTTGCAGCTTACTGCAAGCTGTTCGGCACGAATTGAATTCCCATATGAGAATGCCTTGCTGTACGAAATCACCGAGACACTAACAATTGGCGACCGGCCAATTGTTAGTAAATACTTACATACATACAGAAAAAAATTCTAAAAATGGTCAATTTAATTTCATTATAATGTATAGAGCCTATAAACACGATATCTCTGAAAACAAAGTAACTTACTCCATGACCAACCCTTACAGATTTATTATTAGTATTGATATATAGCATAATATTTTCATTGGTTTAAAAATATACTCTCAATAACACAAACGATCAACACGTCAACAGCAAAGTGTCCCTGAAAAATGTTTGATCTAATACAAACTGTTTTCCACGTCTGCGCGGCCATAACTCTTCGCAATAAAGCTTTGGCTCACAATAAATCCACTTTATAGTTTTCTATATAAATTAATCCGAGTCTCATTTTTCAAATGGACAATCGTGTTCAATAGTATAAATTTTCTTTTGTGTACAACTTTTAAATTAGAGACTCCCAGGAAATGTTATTTGTCGAAGAATAGATTTTTATCTCTATTGTCAAAAAGCTCTTTCTAAACCTGTAACTACTAAACTTTTTCGGAAAACTGTTTGTTGAGGAATCCATACAATATTATAAATGTTAAGAAATTTTGCATAGACATTGTCAGGGATATAGGAAAGGAGATAGGGTAACTATATTTTTATCTATTATATATGTGATTTTATATGTCTGTATTTATGTATAATATATAATGTATAATATATATGCAATTATGTGTCTATAATTATGTTATTATTATTTTTTTGTTCTTCTAAATTTTAATATGTCTAACCTTGTAATTGGCTATTTTTTTAAAAATGTATTTTGTAAACTGTTACACGCTGTAAGGTTAGCTGCTAAATGATAAAAAAATTAAAATAAAAAAAAAAACACGAAAGAAGTCGCGAATATATCTAGGTACGAGTACAAATAAAGAAGGAAAATCACATAAAGCTTCCATAATAGGAGTCTAAAAATAGATTATTATCTCGGACTTTTTCGTAACGAGTAGACCAAGAGTTCATTGAAAGAAAATGTCGGACTTAGAAATTTTACATTGAAAATCGTAACGACGGTCGGCCGTCAACATTAATAAAGTTTGATAATTAATCAAAAGGCAAGAGAAATGTTTCTCTAGACGCCCGGTTTTAACCGCAATTCAGACAAAATGTTACTCTATAGATTACATCGTGTAAGAGTTCCATGATAAAAAATATCATTATAGGTCATCAAAGTACTACAAACATGGAACCCGCGTGCCATACAAAACACTACGAATTTTATGGAACGTTTAAAAGTGACATATGCGTAGAGCATGAACTGTCATTTAAAACAAAACAAACATAATAATAAGTATGTAATTTAAAGAAAATGTGACTTTACATCAACCCATTAGAGTTTAAAATGAAATAGTAGAAGTTGATCGTTACTACCTGTTACCATTAACGCGTGAAGGAAAGAGTCCGCCATGATTCTGTCAAAGGCGTTCTTTTTATGTGCCGCTTTGGCATTTGTGATGCAAATTCCATTGTAGTATTTCGATGTTATAGGTATAGATCCCATAAAATAAAATCGCTATACGCTTTTGTCTGTTTCTGTGTTAATTTCTTCTAAACTACACCACGGGTTTTGATACGGTTTTCACTAATGGAAAGAGCGATAAACAAGGACGGTAATCTCTGTTTCTCAATCTCTGTTAATTTTTACAAGCCGTTGCACGCGACTTCGCCCATGTAACTTTATAAAATACTAATGGGTGCCTGCGACTTCGTCCGCGACCAATTTTTTTTAAATGCAAATCATTCCTGGTTATCCCTCTATCCATAAGTAAAGACAGTATTAAAATCGGTCCAGCCAGTTTTGTTTTTATTCATTACAAACAAAAATACAAAAATAAAAATACAAATCTCTCTTTAAGAATGGGTATAAAGCAAACAAAATTTGTAATTTCACCCGCGTGGCCCCTTGGACATGACAGTGACACAAAATACGTAGAACTACGCACAACATGCGACGGAAGATAGCGCATCTCGCTCAATAAAAATGTTATAAGTGCCAAAAGTATTAAATATTAATTATTTGTAAACTACAATGTCAAATGAAAAATTGTTACATAAAGCCTTAGATAATATGTGAAGTGAAATTACTGATACACTTTTAGCTTTGTAATGTGTATCATTTTGAAAATAAAACTAAAATCGGTTTTAACTAAAACTAAAATGAGAGCTTACTTGGTGATTATTTTCTATCGAGAAAATTTCATTATATTATGTTTTCTGTTACAGTCGTCACTTTCATTTATAATGTATTTATCTATTTAAAAAAATTAATTAAATTAGACTGTTTACTTAGATAAAATTCAAATCTAGGATTGGCTATTTCTCTTTATGCCCGCTCTTAAAATGTTATTTTGCAGATATAAGAATGTTAAGTTGGTTTTCACATATGGAAAGAGGGATAAAGTAGTTAGTTTTTGAGTTTATTCATTCAAACCTACAAATCTTCTCTTTTTTTAATATTAGTATAGTTAATATTTACTTTTTTTATATAATTACATTGTAAAAAAAATAGAGAGGAAATTAGTATAATAATATGTAAATAATAATAATTATAATGACTTTTGGCCATTTAACTATCACGAGTTTATTTTCCTTTTATTTTGACTGAGCGTCTCTTTCACCAACTACAAGTAAAGTTTTGATTAGTTACTTTTAGAAATCATTTTCTGTTATATTAAATTATGCACTCGGTTTACTGCATCATTCGATAGCCGTTTTTTTTTTATTATTTTCTATTTAATGTTTGGGACGTTTACCGTACAAACAAATGTATATCACCTAAATTATTTCCGGTGACAGGTGACTTTAAGTGACGGTTTAGCCTACTTGACGTTGGTGAAAGAGGCGCTGATTCTTTTAAGTTCAAATTTTGTTCTGTGATGTTATGTCACTACATAGTATAAAACAAAGTCGCTTCCTGTTTGTATGTCCCTATGTATGCTTAGATCTTTAAAACTACGCAACAGATTTTGATGAGTTTTTTTTAATAGATAGAGTGATTCAAGAGGCAGGTTTTATTATATAATTTTCAACGCGGGAGAAGTCGCGGGCACCAGCTTTCTACAAAAAATAAAGATTCAACCCTTGAAAATTTTATAACAGCAAAGATGTCAGGCGTTATATTGCTTTACACATTTAGTCAGGCGCTACACATCCCTTACTTTTAACGCGGGCGAAGTCGCGGACACCAGCTAGTTATATATATGCAAATGAGATATTTTTATTTTTTGCTATTTCTCCTTAGTCACTGTTCATTTAATATGAAACGCCCACTATCAACTAGTTCCGGGTTCGCGTGGGTGTACTGGACACGTGAAGTTAATAAGTACATTAATTATTACTAAGTGTTCGGCCACTGGTCGAAATTCGACCATAACGCAACGGCACCGAATACCGACCACTGATCGATTTAGCTAAATAAATCCTTCAAAAGATAAAAAAATTACTCAAGAGTTCATAAAAAGAAATGCTTTTCTGAAAGTTTACATACTATAATTTTAAGAAATGTACATAATTGTATTTTATAATGGCTATTTTATTCCTATATTTGGTATTAAACTGTAAGGACTGGAAATAAACTGAGAGCACCGTTTTCCGACCGAATGACTAAAAATGTGCGTGTATCCGTCCACTGAGTAGCCAGATTCCGACCGGCCATATGTCACCTACGAAAACGAACCTTATGGCTTAAAAAATACAGTGGAAATTCGTAAAAAACAACAATTTTAAACCACACCAGTATTTATTAGGAAAATGACATATTATTTATTTATTTATTTATTTAATGATTTATTTATTGTACAAGGCATCAAACAAAATCGTCATCGTTCCAGTTAAGCAACATTTGGTTATGTCGACAAATGACGAATAATTAATATAAAATCGCCACGAAAATAACAAAAATTTTGTTTTTGATTTGATTTTGACAGTTTCAAAAAACCATTTAATAATAATAATATTCATTTATTTCAGATAAAACATCCATATTAACAATTTTAACAAATAACATAATAATAATAATTAACATATATGTAAACATTATATACATCTATGTGAATTAAAATATAAAAATGTTATAATATCCTTACTATTTAGTTATGTAATTTTTTTTTTCACCTTTTATATGGAACTCAGTAATTTTTCCTTAATTTAGGATCTAAACCGACCTAGACCTATTTAAAAAAAAAACAATGCTGATTTTTTTCTGATGTTATATTGTCAATCCCTTTATTATAACAAAAAATTAAATTATAATACTATTTCTCGTCATACACGACGACCCCGCTGCATACATGACGAGCCCGCTGGACGAGTGGCAACGGTGCTTGTAACGTCTCAGGGGCCCCGGGTTCGATTCCCGGCGGGGTCAACTTTGGAAATTTTAATGTAATTTTCAAAATTGACTGGTCTGGATTTGAAAAGTAGTGGTAGGGCACACTGCATTTCGCAGTCATTTGGGCAACCCGTCTGGCGGCAGTAACCACCCCCTTACAGAATACCACCGTGAAATAACAGCATATGACTGTGCTGTTGTGTTTCGGTGAGTGAGTAAGGGATGCCAGAGCCAATTACCCCCCATCCTTCCCTTATTATACCTTGTCTTTAATCCTTCTATTCTATGCAGCGCACTTGTAGCACTTATGGCGTTACATAAAAAAAACATAATAAAAAAAAACCACTTTTTTTATGTCACACACATCATACACTTTTTTTTGCCTTTTCTGACCAATACTTAATTTTCTGGGGCGATAGATAAAACCGCTCTTATCACAAATGAAGATGCGTTTGGGGTTGTATTAAATAATTTAACAGCCTGATTTATGCTCATCTTCTTCTCCCATATATCTTGTAGCACTTTCTCCATATTCTCTTACGAATACTTTAACCTCTTTTTTCATTCATGATGATGAATTAAATACATGCAATCTCACTCAAGCACACCGAAACCAAAAGCGTCCGAGTTGGACGGAAATAGGAAAATGAGAAACAAATCGATTCCTGGTTCCGACTAATCCTATATTTGCGTAATAAAGTTTCTAAACTAAAGTTAATTATGTATTTTTAGTGTGTTTCTACTTCAAATAGACTTATAAAGATTATACAATATCGTAATTATGCAATTATGTGTAATAAACATAAAATATTAGGTTTCAAAGTCACGGTAATCTTTGTAAATGAATTGGAAATTATCAGAAAAATAGTGGAACTTGAAACTCTTATTACAAAGAATCTATTAAAGTTAGCATAGGTCGTATACAGGTGTATTACGTAAGGATAGCGTTTAGAATAAATAACTGAATACGAAACACTCACAAAACAACCAGTACAATAGAAAATTAGCTTCATTTACAAAGCGCAAAAATCCTGTTAGCGACCAAGTGGTCGGTATCCGGAATGTTATTATTTTATAGCGCTCCGCATTCCGTCCATTATTATTTGCTCAATAAATCTACGAAAACACACCATTTTTGCTAGAATGCTGAAACTTTAAGATTTTAATAAACCAATAAAGCCTACAAAGTAAAAAAACCTCGAACTTACCACAGTATTCTCTAAAAAAATCCAGATGTTTGTTTTCGCCAATTTATGTTTTTTTCGCATTCAATTCAATGAAAACTGCACCCTTGCGTAGCTTTTATTGAAATTACAGATTTTCCGTTAATATTTGATAGCCAAGTTCTGACAGGTGGTGTATGATTAGTGATTGAATTGAATGCATTCCGTTTCATAATTTTCGCGTAAATTTTGAATATTTTAGAAAATAAAAACAAAAATGGTCGGATAAAGGAGGCCGGTCGGTAACCGGTGCCGTTGCGTTAGTTGGGAAAAAAAAATAACAAAACTAACTTTTTACATATTTTTTTATTTTTATTGTTTAGAGTACCAATATTAAAGAAACATTAAATCTACTCGTACTAGTTTATTATGAAGTTATTAGTTACTAGTTTTACACGCCCAGTTATAATGTAGCTTTCTATCTGGTGAAAGAATATTATTTTGAAATCGGCCCAGTAGTTTTTGAGTTTATTCATTACAAATTTCCCTTTATAGTTAATATTAGTATAGAGTAAATAGTTATTATACTTAGCGCCTCTTTCACCAACTACAAGTAAAGTGTTGATTAGTTACTTTTAGAAATCATTTACTGTTTTATTGAATTATTTTTACTACATCATTCGATAGGCGATTTTTTATTATTATTTTCTATTTCATGTTTGGCACGTTTACCGTACAAACAAAGGTATATCAGCTAAATTATTCCAGGTGACAGGTGACTTTAAGTGACGGTTTAGCCTACTTGACGTTGGTGAAAGAGGCGCTTGTAATTATTAGTTATTGAGTTACTAATTTATTATTAGTTATTAACAATTGTATCTTCTGTAAACCACATTTTTCACAAGTACTAATAATATTTTATCATTAAGTACTGGTATTTTATCATTAAGATTGCTAAAATCGATAGAGAGATTCTTAACACAAACATCATCAAAAGCTAGTTTACCAACAAAGAATTAAAAACAAAACGATAAAAAAATAACGATAATAAAATTCTATTTAAGCCACCTTGATCGAAATTTTTAAATTACGTACATTTTAATATTGTGTCGATGGCGCAATATCTATGAAACTTCAGATATTCTAAACTATTCAAAAAAAAGAACGTATAACGCATAACATACATTCGTGTAATAATTTTGATTTTAACCCATCGAAATACTACAATGGAATTTGCGTCACAAATGCGAAAGCGGCACATAAAAAGAACGCCTTTGACAGAATCATGGCGGACTCTTGCCTTCACGATGGTAAAAGGTAGTAACGATCAACTTCTACTATTTCATTTTAAAATCTATTCTATTAATGGGTTGACGTAAAGTCACATTTTCTTTAAATTACGTACTAATTATTATGTTTGTTTTGTTTTGAATGACAGTTCATGCTCTACGCATATGTCACTTTTAAATGTATCATAAAATTCGTAGTGTTTTGTATGGCACGCGGGTTCCATGTTGTAGTAGTTTGATGTTTTAACCCCATAAATTTTCATACCACGGGCTTATTATATATGCAAATCGATCCTTAACTCCAATAAAAATAAAACAGTAATCACAGTCAAATAGAAGTTACAATTCAATCTATATAGTGATCCCTTGAGAATTCGATATCAAACGTATACAAAGTTAATCCTCAATCGGTCCTAAGAGAGCTCCAATGCAGCACTTTCCCTTTGAACGCCCATAAAACTGCCTACAAATATTTGTATTGCAAAACGTTCGCTAATAGCCTATTTCGAGAAGGCTTAAACGAATAAAATGATCGGATTTTACTACTTTCACTTTCAAATAAAATGTGTGAGGCGGAAACAACTCAAAGCGGAGTAACATTCAAATTTAACTACGGTTTTATTTTATTAATTACAATTAAGTATTTTATTATTTTTATTACATATATTGTCTTTTGTTCATAGATTAATTAGTATGAGAAATTACTTCTAATAAAATATTAATTTTATCTTTCTTAAATTTTATTTAAAACAGATGTCATTTAGAAAGTCTCATTACCTATGTCAAGATTAAACCTTAATGATTTAAGTGTAAAAGTATTTTCAATAATAATATTGTATAAAATAAAGGACTTCAGTTTTTAACAAGCTTTATGAAATAAAAAAAATATATAAAAATTAATTTACTATATAAAATTTTCTGTTTTTATATAATGCTAGGGAGAAGCTATGCTATTGTATATTATACTATTTGTATGATAGTAAAGTAGGAAGTTCTAGGTATACTAACTACTGTACTAATGTAAAGTAATAGTAATCATTTTGTAGTATACTACATTGTAATAGTGAAAACCATCCTCGTTCAACGCCTTTTCCATTAGTGAAAACAGCATGAAAATCAGTGCAGTAGTTTTTGAGTTTATCGCGGACAGACACAGACAACAGATCAGACGCAGCGGAGGACTGTTTTATAATATGTAAGGAAGGATGTACAACATTATGTTACAGCATCGGCGTAGCGCTACGCCATTCTATTCTACACAAGTACCTCTGCTACGGCGAAGCGCTACGCATTCTACACAAGTACCTCTGCTACGGCGAAGCGCTACGCATTCTACACAAGTACCTCTGCTACGGCGAAGCGCTACGCATTCTACACAAGTACCTCTGCTACGACGTAGAGCACTTTGACATTTTGTAAATATTTAACGAAATTATTACTATTTTAATAGCGGATCAAAGCGTGTCATATTTCTTTAAGTCTAAAATTTATTTATGATTTCATGAACTACAGTTTAAAATCACTTATTGCAATTTTTATGAAACATTATTTCGTTTTTATGTAATTACGCTTGTTACGGCTGCATTTATTATAGCTACGAAGTACCTTTGCTACGCCGTAGAACCTTAAAATTTTATCAATCAATCAATATTTAATTTATATTATGAAAAAATATATTTCTAATAATATTCATGCATATATAACGTTAGAATTTATGGCTTAATTATTATTATTATTGAGAAAGAGCTCAATAATAATAACGAAGCCAAGTAGTTCTCAATTACCATTTTTTTTAATAAGGTTCGTCATTAATTTTATTTTCATAAATATTAATAGACTTACTTTGTTAATAGAGTTAGAGACTATGACATTTTCAAAATAATTTCTATTATATAACATATCTATAATACTAGCTGTTACACGCGACTTCGTCTGAGTAACTTTATAAAATGTAGCCTATGTTACTGGCCGATTATATAGCTTTCTATTGTAAAAGAATTTTTAAAATTGGCCCAATAGATTTTGAGTTTATTCATTACAAACAAAAATGCTAGGGAGAAGCTATGCTATTGTATATTATACTATTTGTATGATAGTAAAGTAGGAAGTTCTAGGTATACTAACTACTGTACTAATGTAAAGTAATAGTAATCATTTTGTAGTATACTACATTGTAATAGTGAAAACCATCCTCGTTCAACGCCTTTTCCATTAGTGAAAACAGCATGAAAATCAGTGCAGTAGTTTTTGAGTTTATCGCGGACAGACACAGACAACAGATCAGACGCAGCGGAGGACTGTTTTATAATATGTAAGGAAGGATGTACAACATTATGTTACAGCATCGGCGTAGCGCTACGCCATTCTATTCTACACAAGTACCTCTGCTACGGCGAAGCGCTACGCATTCTACACAAGTACCTCTGCTACGGCGAAGCGCTACGCATTCTACACAAGTACCTCTGCTACGGCGAAGCGCTACGCATTCTACACAAGTACCTCTGCTACGACGTAGAGCACTTTGACATTTTGTAAATATTTAACGAAATTATTACTATTTTAATAGCGGATCAAAGCGTGTCATATTTCTTTAAGTCTAAAATTTATTTATGATTTCATGAACTACAGTTTAAAATCACTTATTGCAATTTTTATGAAACATTATTTCGTTTTTATGTAATTACGCTTGTTACGGCTGCATTTATTATAGCTACGAAGTACCTTTGCTACGCCGTAGAACCTTAAAATTTTATCAATCAATCAATATTTAATTTATATTATGAAAAAATATATTTCTAATAATATTCATGCATATATAACGTTAGAATTTATGGCTTAATTATTATTATTATTGAGAAAGAGCTCAATAATAATAACGAAGCCAAGTAGTTCTCAATTACCATTTTTTTTAATAAGGTTCGTCATTAATTTTATTTTCATAAATATTAATAGACTTACTTTGTTAATAGAGTTAGAGACTATGACATTTTCAAAATAATTTCTATTATATAACATATCTATAATACTAGCTGTTACACGCGACTTCGTCTGAGTAACTTTATAAAATGTAGCCTATGTTACTGGCCGATTATATAGCTTTCTATTGTAAAAGAATTTTTAAAATTGGCCCAATAGATTTTGAGTTTATTCATTACAAACAAAAATACATTTTTTTCTTATATAATATTAGTATTTAGATGCATACGGAATTTTTGGAGTCAATGCCACAACTATACACACATAATAATATGTCTAAATTAACGTCAGTTTAAAATGACGGCAAATGACGAGCCCATAAATTTTCATACCACGGGCTTATTATATATGCAAATCGATCCTTAACTCCAATAAAAATAAAACAGTAATCACAGTCAAATAGAAGTTACAATTCAATCTATATAGTGATCCCTTGAGAATTCGATATCAAACGTATACAAAGTTAATCCTCAATCGGTCCTAAGAGAGCTCCAATGCAGCACTTTCCCTTTGAACGCCCATAAAACTGCCTACAAATATTTGTATTGCAAAACGTTCGCTAATAGCCTATTTCGAGAAGGCTTAAACGAATAAAATGATCGGATTTTACTACTTTCACTTTCAAATAAAATGTGTGAGGCGGAAACAACTCAAAGCGGAGTAACATTCAAATTTAACTACGGTTTTATTTTATTAATTACAATTAAGTATTTTATTATTTTTATTACATATATTGTCTTTTGTTCATAGATTAATTAGTATGAGAAATTACTTCTAATAAAATATTAATTTTATCTTTCTTAAATTTTATTTAAAACAGATGTCATTTAGAAAGTCTCATTACCTATGTCAAGATTAAACCTTAATGATTTAAGTGTAAAAGTATTTTCAATAATAATATTGTATAAAATAAAGGACTTCAGTTTTTAACAAGCTTTATGAAATAAAAAAAATATATAAAAATTAATTTACTATATAAAATTTTCTGTTTTTATATAATGCTAGGGAGAAGCTATGCTATTGTATATTATACTATTTGTATGATAGTAAAGTAGGAAGTTCTAGGTATACTAACTACTGTACTAATGTAAAGTAATAGTAATCATTTTGTAGTATACTACATTGTAATAGTGAAAACCATCCTCGTTCAACGCCTTTTCCATTAGTGAAAACAGCATGAAAATCAGTGCAGTAGTTTTTGAGTTTATCGCGGACAGACACAGACAACAGATCAGACGCAGCGGAGGACTGTTTTATAATATGTAAGGAAGGATGTACAACATTATGTTACAGCATCGGCGTAGCGCTACGCCATTCTATTCTACACAAGTACCTCTGCTACGGCGAAGCGCTACGCATTCTACACAAGTACCTCTGCTACGGCGAAGCGCTACGCATTCTACACAAGTACCTCTGCTACGGCGAAGCGCTACGCATTCTACACAAGTACCTCTGCTACGACGTAGAGCACTTTGACATTTTGTAAATATTTAACGAAATTATTACTATTTTAATAGCGGATCAAAGCGTGTCATATTTCTTTAAGTCTAAAATTTATTTATGATTTCATGAACTACAGTTTAAAATCACTTATTGCAATTTTTATGAAACATTATTTCGTTTTTATGTAATTACGCTTGTTACGGCTGCATTTATTATAGCTACGAAGTACCTTTGCTACGCCGTAGAACCTTAAAATTTTATCAATCAATCAATATTTAATTTATATTATGAAAAAATATATTTCTAATAATATTCATGCATATATAACGTTAGAATTTATGGCTTAATTATTATTATTATTGAGAAAGAGCTCAATAATAATAACGAAGCCAAGTAGTTCTCAATTACCATTTTTTTTAATAAGGTTCGTCATTAATTTTATTTTCATAAATATTAATAGACTTACTTTGTTAATAGAGTTAGAGACTATGACATTTTCAAAATAATTTCTATTATATAACATATCTATAATACTAGCTGTTACACGCGACTTCGTCTGAGTAACTTTATAAAATGTAGCCTATGTTACTGGCCGATTATATAGCTTTCTATTGTAAAAGAATTTTTAAAATTGGCCCAATAGATTTTGAGTTTATTCATTACAAACAAAAATACATTTTTTTCTTATATAATATTAGTATTTAGATGCATACGGAATTTTTGGAGTCAATGCCACAACTATACACACATAATAATATGTCTAAATTAACGTCAGTTTAAAATGACAGTTAAAAAAAATCGGCCCATTTAATTATTCAAAATTAAAACAAAAAAAAACTCACCATTGATTAGGCAAAAAATTCCCATATGAACACACAGCACTCCATAGTCAAAACACTCAATTGAAATTAGTCACAACAAGTAGTCACACATCACTAGGGTTTTAAATTTCGAACACGTAGATAATTCTTGCGACCAACCGCAGTCATAGACACGATCGCAGCGCGCTGAAAACCGACAGCTTGTGGCATACGATGCGAGCTTGCGTAGATACACCTCCCCTCCCTGTGTTTCGTTTCCCCTCGCGTCCTGACCATGGCAGCCCACGATTTTAGCCAGAACTCCCCATAAAAATATTTATGTTTCTATCGTATTGCGCAATGCATAAATTGTGACCGACATTCATGCACGTAAAAGTCTAAAGATTGCGAATGTGGAATGTGTTTGTAATGAACGAAAAGAGAATTTGTTTCTTCGCGAACCCCTAAATATTAATCATAAGGGGGTGATTAACAACTTTGTTTACGGCTAAATTGAACAGTTTTTCGGTTGACTAATGACAAATGCAAAAGTCTTGGTTATTTTTTGTCAAGGAAGCAGTTTTGTAAATCAAATACAAAAATAATATTATACTAGCTGGTGCCCGCGACTTCGTTCGCGTTGAAAAAGAAAATAATATGAGTAGATAATGTAACGTCTGAAATCTTTATCGCTATGACGACGGTGGCGCCACCACGGCGACAGTGGCGCGAATTTTAATATTTTTAGACGATCCCTCTGGAACTCAAGATTTTTCCAGGATAAAAGTGGAATTAAAAAAAAAACAACTATAGCGCATATACGAAGTCGCGGGCACAGCTAGTAAGTCATATATAAGTACATAAGTACTTATCACCTAGAAATGTTTAAGCAAACAAGAAATTTTTAACTCAGTCGTTTTCAAAGAGCAAAAAATTCGCTTCCAAGTGTCAACTGTTGTAATTAATTTTATTTAATACAGAGTAAAAAATAAGTTGGATCCTAATATAAATACCTAAAAAAAATATTACAAAGAAGAGATCCTAATTTTGGCAGGATACAAAAATTATGAATGAAACATTTGATGAATTAGGTATAAAGACAACACTATTACTGGCAACATATAAAAAATGAATTAAACATACAATAGAAAACTAAAAAAAACATTTCCGACTAAGGGCGGAAGTGATAAATACGAAATGTAGCGGAAACAAAAATATTATAATATTTTCCTCAATATTATTTGTTATTTGAGAAGAAATATTTAAGACCTTGATCACCTCAAAAACCCTTTTCCACTAGATTACCTTAACCAATTTCTTGCAATATCTGTACTATTCTTGTTAGTAATATTCAAGAGGAAAGAAAACT
Source organism: Synanthedon formicaeformis (assembly GCA_945859745.1). Classification (NCBI taxonomy): domain Eukaryota; kingdom Metazoa; phylum Arthropoda; class Insecta; order Lepidoptera; family Sesiidae; genus Synanthedon; species Synanthedon formicaeformis. The sequence continues at coordinate 1,185,751 of OX243974.1, read as the reverse complement.
CAAGAGTACAATAAATCATATTATATTTGTCTTTATGAAATGTCTTACATTAAATTTGCTATGTTAAGAGTTGTTTAGTTCAAGAGATCTCAATATTATGTCAACTTTTTATTCAAAATTAAGTTAATTATACCAAATTAACAACTGCCTAGACTTCTGTATCTCTACCATGAATTTATAATGACCGCACTTGCTAGCGAGGGCGTAAAACATTTATATGGAAAATTGTCAGTTGTCAAATTCAAATTAAATTGTTAATGTTAATTTTTCATATACCTAAGTAAATATTTTACGCTCTCGCTAGCGAATGCGATTATTGTATACTAATAATATAAGTCTGATTGTAAAAAAGACCAAACGCAATGGCTAGGCTTAAGTCGGGCGAATTAAATATAAGTCAAGCTTTTTGAAAAAGTTTTCGTCAAGCCTCTCGCTGAATGGTTAGTGTTTGCTGTAACTCTCTGTCTCAAGGGTCCCGGGTTCGATTTCTGGCAGAACCAACTTTGGAAAAGAACTTTGGAAATTTCATAATTGGCTCTGGTTTAGCAAGTAGTGGTAGGTCACATTACGTTTCGCATTAATTTGAGCGGCCCGTCTGATGGTAGAGCTCATTTGCCTTATCGTTCCCGATCCTACTATGGTCAGCAGCGCACTTACAGCACCTGTGGTGTTGCTTGTTTTAAAGGCGATGGTAGCCACCTACCATCAAGTTGACCGTCAGCCTGTCAAATGGTAGTCGGTAAGTAGTGGCTCACCGGAACACAACAGCACGCATGCACTTATTTTACGGTGGTCATCTACAAGGTGGTTTTTATTGCTACCAAACCGGCTGGGCAAATGACTGTGAAACGTACCTAGTACTTAAAATTTCTTTAAGAGTGGGTATAAAGCAAACAAAATTTGTAATTTCACCCGCGTGGCCCCTTGGACATGACAGTGACACAAAATACGTAGAACTACGCACAACATGCGACGGAAGATAGCGCATCTCGCTCAATAAAAATGTTATGTGCCAAAAGTATTAAATATTAATTATTCGTAAACTACAATGTCAAATGAAAAATTGTTACATACAGCCTTAGATAATATGTGAAGTGAAATTACTGATACACTCTTAGCTTTGTAATATTGTATGTCAAAATAAAACTAAAATCGATGGAAATGAGACCTCACTTGGTGATTTTTTTCTATCGAGAAAATTTCATTATATTATGTTTTCTGTTACAGTCGTCACTTTCATTTATAATGTATTTATCTATTTAAAAAAATTAATTAAATTAGACTTTGTTTACTTAGATAAAATTCAAATCTAGGATTGGCTATTTCTCTTAATACCCGCTCTTAAGATTAGGTACTTAAAAATTAAAGATAGAACTACGCAATATGCAGAGCAAAGAAGCGGTCTTTATGCGCATGATGGCGTAAAAATCGTCTAAATGTAAAAGCGTAAAAATTTTGCTAGTGCAAACATGCTGTATACTTACTGCAGAAATGAGGTAGTCATAACAACACCCTGAAGCCATTGTTGTAATGGACACGTAAGACGGATGGCCTTAGACGTATAGTTGGTTTTTAGAATATATTTATATTAGATAGGTAATATATTTATTTTAAAAATATTGTAAGTAATCTGAATAAAGACTGAAAATTAAAAATATAAATTATATACTTGAAGGCGCCTATTATTTCTTACAGTTACAGTTAAACGCAACACCCTGAAAAAAAGATTTCAGTCTGAAATAAATTCTAATACACGAAACGGTAAAAGTGTCACGAAATACGTTTTTTATGGAGAAAAATGCGCGGCAATTATTTCCGGCCTCCAAGATTGTTAATTAAAATTGTTTCGTAGAAAAAAATTCGTACCACTCTGAAACCTTCCAAATTTCTGTGGCTTAAACCCGATTCAGTTCGTTGTAGGAATACATTATATATATGTACTTAAAATTTTACATTTGTACGTCATGAAAATAAAATAACTACAAAGGCAATTAAAATTCTGTTTCCTTATGCACATTCACACTGTATGCAAATGTAGTAATTACAATGTTTCACGAGTTATTATTAGCTTTGGAATTTCTATCAGAAATGTTATGTTTTATTTAAAAAATAATTGCATAAAACATCAGAACCCATCTAAGACAAGTTGTTACTTCAATTATATTATTTTTGTGTTGTGGCAGTTTGTAGTAAAATATTTCCATAAGCCCATAATTTTTTTTTTTTAATGCTCTATGTAACATGACAAATTTAAATTTGGAAATGGTTGATGATAATAAATCCATCAGCTTATAAATGAATAAAACAAAAGTTCTGATTTCATTCATAATTATATAAGCGCGTTTCAAAACGCAAAGAACCCTTTCATTCTTGCCACGATTTTCTTTGTTCAGCGGAAAATGTTCAATGAGTTATTTTTGTTAAAATATGACCGACATTTCGCTTACAAATAGACGTCTAGGAAAGTGGAAAGTATATTTAATAAACAGTAAGAAATCTCTTTAAACTTACTAAAATGAAGCGGAATTGAAATATTTTAGGAAGAAGCTTATCTAAAATATTTTATTAATCTATGTTTATGTTGCAAAATTTCATAGCATGAATATGGCTCCAATCAACTCTAATGTCTGAAGATGTCCGGAAGTAACTTTGTAAAATGTAATTTTAATAAAAAAATAATTTAAAATATTTGTAAAAAAGTATTAAAAAATAAAAATAAAATCATAATAAATGTAGACCTGCCATAGGAATTTTAATTATATTTTTTTTTATAAAAAGATCGGCAGGCAGACTGACAGTTAGGTAATATGATGATAGGTTGCTACCTCGCTTATTAACACAATTAATTCAATAGATTGTTTCCTGCCACTAAAAATTATATTAAACTAGCGACCCGTTCGCGCCTTCGCTCGGGGTGCAATTTTTATATATAAAAATTTTCCCCTGTTTATCTCTCTTTCCATATGTGAAAACCGAATTAAAATTGGTCCACCCATTCTCGAGTTTTTGAAGCGTACACAAACCAACAACATTTTTATCTCTAAAAAAATATTTGAAACATATTTTTAACATTTAAAAAAAAGAAAATTTGTATTTTTATTATTGTATTTTTATTTGTATATAATGTATAAAATCAAAAACTACTAGTACTACAGGCAATAGAGGAGCTGGTTACTCTTATCCATAATGCACTAAATTACTAATCTTATTTCTTTTTTAAAATAGGTTCAGTATCACGTACTGACCCTAAATGCACAAAATCCTTACAAATTAGGCGGGCGGGAGTGCCGCCATTTTGATAAAAACAGTTTTGGTTTCGGCCTATATCTCCATAACAGTGCACTTGAGGCCCAAAATGGTATTAAGCTTTATTGTAGATAAATAAATTTCCTATCTTTGTTGTCCAATAAATTTTTTTCTATCACTTTTCTATCACTCAGTACGTGATACTGAACCTATTTTAAAAAAGAAAAGATTATTAATTTAGTGCAGAATAAAATTCTCTATTACCTGTAGTATAGAGCGACTTTGAAATTCCTTCACTTCATACATTGTCAGCGAGTAACATAGACTATATTTTATAAAGTTATGCGGACGAAGTCGCATGTAAAATAAAGAATATTGTATAAATTCTTAAGTAACATACTGCACTGTTTTTTGTAGTGCTCTAAAAAAGGGCTGTCCACAATGAGGAATTAAAATGCGTCAGTTGACTGAGTGCCTCAGTAATGGAACTCATTTTATCTTTTATTATGCCACTCCTTCCTTAATTGGGGTTATTTGGAAGAATTAGATATTCTAATATAAAAACCCTGTAGTGTTTTATGGCCGTTAAGAAGTCTGAAAATGTTAATTTATCTTGAAACCTTTCTTTTTAACGGATCCATTCTTATTATATCCTATTTTAATGTAGGATTTTTTTTATATAGGATTCATTTCTATTATCCCTTATTTTAATATAAAATGCAATATCCCAACAAATATTAGAAATAATAAAGTGAGTACTTGTATATTTGTTTGTTACTCTTTCACGCCTTAACCACTGAGCCGATCATCATGAAATTTTGTATACACATAGTAAGGGGTACAGAAAATGATATAATAATAATATATCTCTATTATCTCATAACCGGGTTAGTGACCTGGAATATTTTTTACTATTTTCAGAGCTACTAGCTCCACAAACATGCTCACACACACGCACGCACACGCACGCACACGCACGTGCACGCGACACGCACGCATACGCACAAGAACAAGCACATGCTCACGCACACACGCACACACACACACACACACACACAAATCCATATAAATATATCAAGGCGTGACAGTCACGCGATTTCAGCGTTTTTTCCCCATACCAAAAGCGCCCACGGCGCCTAAAGAAGTTCTCATTTAAATAATGTAAATTATTCGATGAGTTAATTCCACTTTTATAAATATTCTACGTTGTAATTCGTAACTAATAAAGGTTAGGGGGTTCTCATTATAAAATAAGAGATTCCTTGAAACAGGTATACTATGAAACTAGAACATTAATTAATTCCATTTGATTCTATTACAAAACACTATCAAAGGGACTTATGTTGAGCGATCTTTCTGTATAATTGAACAAATGCGACCCTTTCAATTAAATTTGTACATACATCGAATATAACTTGTGTAACCTTTACACAGTCGGATGTTAATTATAAATTTTGAAATACAAAATTCAATTTGAACATCATTCTAATATGATAGTTTGTAATAATATAGATACTAATGCTAACAAAGTTTAGAAAACGGGTCATAATCATCGAAATACTACAATGGAATTTGCGTCACAAGTGCCAAAGGGGAACATAAAAAGAACGCCTTTGACAGAATCATGGCGGACTCTTGCCTTCACGCGTCAATGATAAAAGGTAGTAACGATCAACTTCTATTATTTTATTTTAAACTCTAATGGGTTGACGTAAAGTCACATTTTCTTTAAATTACGTACTTATTATTATGTTTGTTTTGTTATAAATGACAGTTCATGCTCTACGCATATGTCACTTTTAAATGTTCCATAAAATTCGTTGTGTTTTGTATGGCACGCGTGTTCCATGTTGTAGTAGTTTGATGGTCATAATGAAGTAGTTTTAGCGGCTGTAAGAGGAGAGAAAAGGATGGCTTTTGACATTCCCTAATAATTACTATAATAAAAAATTATAAACTAACCCCCTGATTTTCTATTGAGCCCAAACACGCTATATCTGCTGTAATTTTCTAAGAATTTGGCTGTCCCTCTCGATGCTGTAGTATTAGGTCAAGCATCAGAAATACCACCGAAGTAACTTAAATAAAAGAACATAGAAGTAGTATAGATAGAAGAAGATAAAAGTAAAAGAAACTTTTCATGTCAATGAAGAACTTGAAAGATTATGCGGTTAGCTAATAAACGTCTATCTTGTTCACGAAATTCGTGGAGATCTTTAAAACAATGTATCAGTGCTCGTGAGAAAACTGGAACAGTTAAAAATACCAACACAAGGGCGACACGTAACGTAACACGCGACGTAATAAAATCCCTAGACTCCGCACCACAGTAAAAAAAATTACAGTAGGTGAACAATGTTGCTATGAAAAAAAAAATTTTGGGAAAATATTTTTTTGACAAAACTACTGCAGGTGTCTATTTCGTGTAAAGTTATTTGAACTCTTGAATAACTGACCAATGTTTGTATGGAAAGTTTTTTGGAGTTTTTGTACACTGAAGCGACTTATTAACCCTCAAAGTTGCTTTAAAATTTGCGTATTATTATAAATTAATCAACAAATCACTGCTTAAAAACTAAAGGGCCACAAATCAAAATTACACTTTTTACAGGAGAGCTAATGGAAAAAAATAAATTATTTTTGTTTATTTTTTCCTTATTAGATATATAAATATGTCAAATATATGCATATTATACATCGTTAGAAGCATATTTTTAAGTAGCATTAAATGTTTTAAGTACTTTTATAATAAACTGTATACTAGAAGAGATATAAGCACATACGTTACTAAAATTTTTGGATTTTTGGTTTTATGGCCCTTTAGTTTTTAAGCAGCGAAATGTCAAATGTCTTATATTAGAATTATGTCAGTATGTCTACTGATTGATTGAGTACTACTAGTACAGAACGTGTCCTTCTCCGGAGAAGAAGCGCTTCAAAAGCTATAAAATAACAGCCATTCATTTTACAACGTGCCAAAGAAGTTGAGGTGTGTAGACTAAAAAGATTATTTATAGAAGAGACAACTTGTAGGCATTAAACAAGAATCTCTATATATTTTTTTTTATTAGAGATGGCTTTGCTCTTGGCCAGCATTTAGCCAGAAGATGCCTATTTACTCGAACTTTGAAAATATTTGGGTTATAAAACATAGTATAAAACAAACAAATGTATGTATGTATGTATGTGTATGTATGTATGTATGTATGTATGTTCCTTCATAACTCTTAAACGAATTAACTGATTTTCATGAAATTTGGCAGATAAACATTTAGACGTACAGGACAGAGGATAGGCAACTTTTTTCTTCATCAACGCGGACGAAGTCGCGGACGCCAGCTAGTTATTAATAAAATATTAATAAAATATAATCCTTTTAAATATATTTTAGTCTATGACCAAACACGTCGGAAGGAATGAGAATGGTTATAGTCAGCTATTAAAGGAAGGTATTTCTGTTTTGTCCAATCAGGAATTAGAAATGCTTGCGGTTGGATGGAAGCCAATTTAAGTTTTAATCTCTCAAATGATTCGTTTGAAACTGGTTTGATCAAATGGATACGCCATCTCGTTGACGACTGTAAAAAAAATACAAAATAAAATGAAATAGTAAGTTTATATTTAATTAATTTTTCATAGACAGGGAATTGTACGAGTATTTATGAAAATATTATTTTCTGTCCCAACATCCAGTGATAATTGAAGATGTGAGTGGATGAAGGTGGTATGCCGTATAATTCCAATTTTGAATAAATCGAGGTTAAAATTTTACTTATAATTTTTGAGATAAGTAGCCACGGAACTGATTTTTGTATTAAATTATGATGCAAAGTTGTGTAAACAACCTAAAATATTAAAGGTATGATACTAATTAAACACTTCTATTATTTAATTTAAAAAAAAAAGTCAACATAGCTCCCTCTTCCATTAACAAATTAAACTTTTCTGCACTCTTTGCTTTTGAAAATTTTTATTTTCCTTTTTCAACTTTTTATTTTCCAAAAATGTCTTAAATCGACAATCTTAAGGTCTGTAATCATTCATATGGACATATTACCTTCATCAACGCAAAAAAAAACGAAAACCCAAAAGTGCGACATAACACCTTCAACTCAAGTCTTGAATTCTGCTCGATTGTAGACATTACACAGGAGATATTCAATCGATTGAAATATTTTCAATGGGCACGAGTGATTTTTTTTTTTTATGTTAAACTCGAGCCATGTAGACAAAGGTAAATGAGCTCCGTCACTCTGGAACCCGCTTTTGGAAAAACCATACTTTTTTTAGCTCATTATAAACTACAAACGATACTAATGAATGTAGTAAAATTTATTTTTTTGTAGTTTTATTAATTACCGAGAAAACTTCATTGATAATGTTTAAACTAAGAAATATTATTCATAATACGCTGAAAGGTTTTGGAATACGTTTTAAATTGATTGTAGTTTATTGTAGTGACGAAAAAAAACATCTTTATTCCATATTATTCAAGAAATATTCAAGAAATATAAAAAAAAAATCTAAAATAACGTAGTTTTGGAAAATCAAAAAACCTACTCGGTAACTACAAACGATACTAATAAATGTAGTAAAACTTATTTTTTTGTAGTTTTATTAATTACTGAGAAAACTTCATTGATAATGTTTATACTAAGAAATATTAGTCATAATGCGCTGAAAGGTTTTGGAATACATTCTAAATTGATTGTAGTTTTTTGTAGTGAAAAAAAAAATCTTCATTCCATATTATTTAAGAAATATTCAAGAAATATAGGATATTTTTTTAATATAACGTAGTTTTGGAAAATCAATAAACCTGCTCGGAAACTACAAACGATACTAATAAATGTAGTAAAACTTATTTTTTTGTAGTTTTATTAATTACTGAGAAAACTTCATTGATAATATTTATACTAAGAAATATTAGTCATAATGCGCTGAAAGGTTTTGGAATACGTTCTAAATTGATTGTAGTTTTTTGTAGTGAAGAAAAATAAAAACATCTTCATTCCATATTATTTAAGAAATATTCAAGAAATATAGGAAAAAAAAATTAAGTAACGTAGTTATGGAAAATCTAAAAACCTGTTCGGAAACTACAAACGATACTAATAAATATAGTAAAACTTATTTTTTTGTAGTTTTATTAATTACTGAGAAAACTTCATTGATAATGTTTATACTAAGAAATATTAGTCATAATGCGCTGAAAGGTTTTGGAATACGTTCTAAATTGATTGTAGTTTTTTGTAGTGAAGAAAAAGAAATCTTCATTCCATATTATTTAAGAAATATTCAAGAAATATAAAAAAAAATCTAAAATAACGTAGTTTTGGAAAATCAAAAAACCTACTCGGTAACTACAAACGATACTAATAAATGTAGTAAAACTTATTTTTTTGTAGTTTTATTAATTACTGAGAAAACTTCATTGATAATGTTTAAACTAATAAATATTATTCATAATACGCTGAAAGGTTTTGGAATACGTTTTAAATTGATTGTAGTTTATTGTAGTGACGAAAAAAAACATCTTTATTCCATATTATTCAAGAAATATTCAAGAAATATAAAAAAAAATCTAAAATAACGTAGTTTTGGAAAATTAAAAAACCTACTCGGTAACTACAAACGATACTAATAAATGTTGTAAAACTTATTTTTTTGTAGTTTTATTAATTACTGAGAAAACTTCATTGATAATGTTTAAACTAAGAAATATTATTCATAATACGCTGAAAGGTTTTGGAATACGTTTTAAATTGATTGTAGTTTATTGTAGTGACGAAAAAAATATCTTCATTCCATATTATTTAAGAAATATTCAAGAAATATAGGATCTTTTTTTAAAATAACGTAGTTTTGGAAAATCAATAAACCTGCTCGGAAACTACAAACGATACTAATAAATGTAGTAAAACTTATTTTTTTGTAGTTTTATTAATTACTGAGAAAACTTCATTGATAATGTTTATACTAAGAAATATTAGTCATAATGCGCTGAAAGGTTTTGGAATACGTTCTAAATTGATTGTAGTTTTTTGTAGTGAAGAAAAAAAATCTTCATTCTATATTATTTAAGAAATATTCAAGAAATATAGGATTTTTTTTTTAAAATAACGTAGTTTTGGAAAATCAATAAACCTGCTCGGAAACTACAAACGATACTAATAAATGTAGTAAAACTTATTTTTTTGTAGTTTTATTAATTACTGAGAAAACTTCATTGATAATATTTATACTAAGAAATATTAGTCATAATGCGCTGAAAGATTTTGGAATACGTTCTAAATTGATTGTAGTTTATTGTAGTGACGAAAAAAAACATCTTTATTCCATTATATTCAAGAAATATTCAAGAAATATAAAAAAAATCTAAAATAACGTGGTTTTGGAAAATCAAAAAACCTGCTCGGAAACTACAAACGATACTAATAAATGTAGTAAAATTTATTTTTTTTGTCACTACCAACGAACTTTTACAAAGAAAATCGCATCCCATAGAAAACACTACGAACTTTATGGAACATTTAAAATGTGCGTAGAGCATCAACACTGTCATCTGTAATTTAAAACCAATCAAACATCTGTCATTTAAAGAAAATGTGACGTCAACACATTGGAGTTTAAAATCAATAGTAGAACTTGGTCGTTACTACCTTTTACTATCGATGCGTGATGACAAGATATTTGGAACATATTTTTAGTAGAGTAGTTATTTTTTATTATTTACTATTATTTTTTGTATTTTTAAATAAATTTATGTGTAACTATTTCTGACTTTAATTATGGTTAATGAAAGAGTATAGAATTTTTTTTATACATAATAAAATATGGATAATCCATATTTTATGATGTATAAAATTTTCTTTAAAATTTTCTTTCTATCCTGATAATAACTGAAAACAGGGGAATAAACTAGACATTTTCTGTGAAAATAATGTATATATATATATATATATATATATATATATATATATATATATATATATATATATATATATATATATATATATATATATATATATATATATATATATATATATATATATATATATATATAATAATAAATTGAATTTACACATATTATTTAACATTATATTATTTACATTTAATTCGAAATCGCTGTCGTACCTACTACTAAATATTAAAAATAACTAAGTACTTACTACTAGAAATTATAAAATAATATACAATTATATTACACTATACTTGCTGGTGCCGGCGTTCTTTAAGGGAGGAACATAAGGTCGATTTTTTTTAAATATAATATATTTATTTAATCAAAGTATGTACCATTGCTATCTATGCACTTTTGCCATCTTATAGGTAGTTCATTGATCCCTTTACTAAAAAAAAACATTCGAACGGGAATCAATTAAATATTTGAAAGCGCTTTGGACTGCACCAACGGAGTTGAATGAAGATGTTTTTTTTTCGTCATTACAATAAACTACAATCAATTTAAAACGTATTCTAAAACCTTTCAGCGTATTATGACTAATATTTCTTAGTATAAACATTATCAATGAAGTTTCCTCAGTAATTAATACAACTACAAAAAAATAAATTTTACTACATTTATTAGTATCGTTTGTAGTTTCCGAGCAGGTTTTTTGATTTTCCAAAACTACGTTATTTAAAAAAAAAATCTTATATTTCTTGAATATTTCCTAAATAATATGGAATGAAGAATGTTTTTTTTTCTTCACTACAAAAAACTACAATAAATTTAGAACGTATTCCAAAACCTTTCAGCGCATTATGACTAATATTTCTTAGTATAAACATTATCAATGAAGTTTTCTCAGTAATTAATAAAACTACAAAAAAATAAGTTTTACTACATTTATTAGTATCGTTTTTAGTTACCGAGCAGGTTTATTGATTTTCCAAAACTACGTTATTTTAAAAAAAGACCCTATATTACTTGAATATTTCTTAAATAATATGGAATGAAGATTTTTTTTTCGTCACTACAATAAACTACAATCAATTTAAAACGTATTCCAAAACCTTTCAGCGTATTATGAATAATATTTCTTAGTTTAAACATTATCAATGAAGTTTTCTCAGTAATTAATAAAAATACAAAAAATAAGTTTTACTATATTTATTAGTATCGTTTGTAGTTTCCGAGCAGGTTTTTAGATTTTCCATAACTACGTTACTTAAATTTTTTTTTCTATATTTCTTGAATATTTCTTAAATAATATGGAATGAAGATGTTTTTATTTTTCTTCACTACAAAAAACTACAATCAATTTAGAACGTATTCCAAAACCTTTCAGCGCATTATGACTAATATTTCTTAGTATAAATATTATCAATGAAGTTTTCTCAGTAATTAATAAAACTACAAAAAAAATAAGTTTTACTACATTTATTAGTATCGTTTGTAGTTTCCGAGCAGGTTTATTGATTTTCCAAAACTACGTTATATTAAAAAAAAATCCTATATTTCTTGAATATTTCTTAAATAATATGGAATGAAGATTTCTTTTTCTTCACTACAAAAAACTACAATCAATTTAGAACGTATTCCAAAACCTTTCAGCGCATTATGACTAATATTTCTTAGTATAAACATTATCAATGAAGTTTTCTCAGTAATTAATAAAACTACAAAAAAATTAGTTTTACTACATTTATTAGTATCGTTTGTAGTTTCCGAGCAGGTTTATTGATTTTCCAAAACTACGTTATTTTAAAAAAAGATCCTATATTTCTTGAATATTTCTTAAATAATATGGAATGAAGATATTTTTTTCGTCTCTACAATAAACTACAATCAATTTAAAACGTATTCCAAAACCTTTCAGCGTATTATGAATAATATTTCTTAGTTTAAACATTATCAATGAAGTTTTCTCAGTAATTAATAAAACTACAAAAAAATAAGTTTTACAACATTTATTAGTATCGTTTGTAGTTACCGAGTAGGTTTTTTAATTTTCCAAAACTACGTTATTTTAGATTTTTTTTTATATTTCTTGAATATTTCTTGAATAATATGGAATAAAGATGTTTTTTTTCGTCACTACAATAAACTACAATCAATTTAAAACGTATTCCAAAACCTTTCAGCGTATTATGAATAATATTTATTAGTTTAAACATTATCAATGAAGTTTTCTCAGTAATTAATAAAACTACAAAAAAATAAGTTTTACTACATTTATTAGTATCGTTTGTAGTTACCGAGTAGGTTTTTTGATTTTCCAAAACTACGTTATTTTAGATTTTTTTTTATATTTCTTGAATATTTCTTAAATAATATGGAATGAAGATTTCTTTTTCTTCACTACAAAAAACTACAATCAATTTAGAACGTATTCCAAAACCTTTCAGCGCATTATGACTAATATTTCTTAGTATAAACATTATCAATGAAGTTTTCTCAGTAATTAATAAAACTACAAAAAAATAAGTTTTACTATATTTATTAGTATCGTTTGTAGTTTCCGAACAGGTTTTTAGATTTTCCATAACTACGTTACTTAATTTTTTTTCCTATATTTCTTGAATATTTCTTAAATAATATGGAATGAAGATGTTTTTATTTTTCTTCACTACAAAAAACTACAATCAATTTAGAACGTATTCCAAAACCTTTCAGCGCATTATGACTAATATTTCTTAGTATAAATATTATCAATGAAGTTTTCTCAGTAATTAATAAAACTACAAAAAAATAAGTTTTACTACATTTATTAGTATCGTTTGTAGTTTCCGAGCAGGTTTATTGATTTTCCAAAACTACGTTATATTAAAAAAATATCCTATATTTCTTGAATATTTCTTAAATAATATGGAATGAAGATTTTTTTTTTTACTACAAAAAACTACAATCAATTTAGAATGTATTCCAAAACCTTTCAGCGCATTATGACTAATATTTCTTAGTATAAACATTATCAATGAAGTTTTCTCAGTAATTAATAAAACTACAAAAAAATAAGTTTTACTACATTTATTAGTATCGTTTGTAGTTACCGAGTAGGTTTTTTGATTTTCCAAAACTACGTTATTTTAGATTTTTTTTTTATATTTCTTGAATATTTCTTGAATAATATGGAATAAAGATGTTTTTTTTCGTCACTACAATAAACTACAATCAATTTAAAACGTATTCCAAAACCTTTCAGCGTATTATGAATAATATTTCTTAGTTTAAACATTATCAATGAAGTTTTCTCGGTAATTAATAAAACTACAAAAAAATAAATTTTACTACATTCATTAGTATCGTTTGTAGTTTATAATGAGCTAAAAAAAGTATGGTTTTTCCAAAAGCGGGTTCCAGAGTGACGGAGCTAGGTAAATGGTCATTTAAATGGTATGACCCTGGAAATTGTAAAAAAGGACACCACTTGATTCTCATTGTATACACTATTTTCATTCTACACTGTGGGATATCAGAAAAAAATACAAAAATAATTAAAGAAATACAATTTAAGATACATTTTTATGGTAGGATCGACAGACAGGCTTACTAGCCTGAGAAAATAAGAAAAATCAGGGGAAATAAATCGTGTAGTTTTGAAAATTGGTAGAATTATACTTTACGGTATCCAGATCAACATACTAAAAGTCCTCAAGGGTGGGGGTTGTGCTAAGGGTGTAAGAGGGGGTTGAAGGTACCTTTTTTGAGGTTTTTGCTCATATCGCGAATATCTGTAGGAATAGCATTATGATTACTTCTGACAAAAGTTTCTACATGAAATTGTCTACAAATTTAGATATATTCATTTTTACTCTACGATCAATACTTTAGGGACTACAGGCTGTGTAAGTTTACAGATATATAAAAATAGACGATTTCAGCAAACGGTGTCGTTTTTTTTTTCGGCGTTATTTATCGCCATTTTTAGTTTAGAATAAGCAAGCTTAGTCATCGGCCTACCCAATATAAAAAAACCCCATGAAGATCCATGGAGAATTCTAAACAAAAAAGATGATAATGTAAACAAGGTCCGAGGGTTCAAGATACCGTGTACCCTTAAGCAACGAAGGGCGTCAGCGGATCGTGGATGGTGAGGTTGAGGTCCATGCATACCACTGAGGCTGAATCGACGTCTTTTCTACTGCACATACAAACAGGCCAAGATTTATAGCTCAAAAATGGGTTCGATCCGCAAAAAATCCTGCTATTTGATTTTTCGATTGGATTATGTCAGAGACTGTCTCCCAAGTATAAATCCAAGTTTGTGTCGCTTGAAACCGCGAGCGTTAGCCGCCATCTTGAGAAACGCCTTTTTGCAAATATCTCGGCAACGATGAGTTTTACGTTAAAAATTGTAAGAATCTTTTTTGTAGAGAATAAAGTTTCCCATCGTTTTTATTTGAAACGTTTTTCTCTAATTTTAATATTTGCCGATATATGGTCGATTAAAAAAAACAAATTTTTGTTTTTGTAAAATATTTCGATAAATTTTAGAAATACGAAAAAAATGTGATAATCAAAGTTGTAGAGCATAAATTTTTCTATAATTTTTGTAGGAAACTTTTTTTTGTAAAATCAATAGTTGCTGAGCTCTTGGCCTGTTTGTATATGCAGTAGAAAAGACGTCGATTCAGCCTCAGTGGTATGCATGGACCTCAACCTCACCATCCACGACCCGCTGACGCCCTTCGTTGCTTAAGGGCACACGGTATCTTGAACCCTCGGACCTTGTTTACATTATCATCTTTTTTGTTTAGAATTCTCCATGGATCTTCATGGGGTTTTTTTATGTTGGGTAGGCCGATGACTAAGCTTGCTTATTCTAAACTAAAAATGGCGATAAATAACGCCGAAAAAAAAACGACACCGTTTGCTGAAATCGTCTATTTTTATATATCTGTAAACTTACACAGCCTGTAGTCCCTAAAGTATTGATCGTAGAGTAAAAATGAATATATCTAAATTTGTAGACAATTTCATGTAGAAACTTTGGTCAGAAGTAATCATAATGCTATTCCTACAGATATTCGCGATATGAGCAAAAACCCCAAAAAAGGTACCTTCAACCCCCCCTTACACCCTTAGCACAACCCCCACCCTTGAGGACTTTTAGTATGTTAATCTGGATACCGTAAAGTATAATTCTACCAATTTTCAAAACTACACGATTTATTTCCCCTGATTGCCGATATTTGGCTTAATTTGCCTTGGTTATACTGTCTATGTCAACTTCATGGTAGATGACTAATGTCCCCTATAAAACAACCAACCACGTCAATTTTTCATGGACTCATTGCATTTTTACAATTAAATTTAGTTAAAAACAAAAATGAAACTTTTCTGTTTAAAATTAATACAGAACATTGAAATTATTTAAGAAATAAGCCGAACAAATAAAAGCTGACTGGGCGTTTTATGGGTCCTAAAGGCCTCCATTTTGCTAACTAGTACACTTTAGTCTGGGAAGAAGGTTGGCCGGTCGCCAATTGTTAGTAAATAAGGATGTGTCTCGGTGATTTCGTACAGCAAGGCATTCTCATATGGGAATTCAATTCGTGCCGAACAGCTTGCAGTAAGCTGCAAGTAAGCAGTAAGCAGTAGTAAGCTGCACATTAGGTATTTTAAATATTATAAAGAGTGTGTTATTTTGGATGAAATATTACATAATAATATACAAAATAATAAATCTGTAAGGGTTGGTCATGGAGTAAGTTACTTTGTTGCCAGAGATATCGTGTTTATAGGCTCTGTACATGATACTGAAACTAAATTGACGATTTTCAGATTTTTTTTCTGTATGTATGTATGTTCCCCTGTAACTCTTAAACGAATCAACTGATTTTCATGAAACTTGGTAGACAAACATTTAGACGTACGGGACACAGGATAGGCTACTTTTTCTTTTTCAACGCGGGCGAAGTCGCGGGCGCCAGCTAGTATGCAAAATAAAAATTCAATACCTATTTATATTTAAAACTAAGTTAGGTATATAATACTTATATTATCCAATTGGTAAATATTACTTAGTTTTAGATATAAATATAGATATTGAATTTTTATTTTGCATATGTAAAATTACATATTATAATATTTGTAAAATTATTATTTATCCCTTAAAATAAACATCGATCAACTTCTTAAAAGCAAAAGTGAGTTTATTTGTTTGTCCTGCTTTCACGCCTTAACCTACTACTTCAAGTACACCTACCAACAAGTTTTCCTATCTCTCAACCTTAACATAAAAAAAATATTTAAAAAATATAAAAAAAGTAAGGCGACATGTCCCTAAATAAAAATTCACAGATTTCGTGCCTCACATGACTATCGAGCACATTGGAAATGAATCTACGGAATTCGTAATTATGTTGTTCTTACTTGTTGACTTCTTTCAAAAAGGTTAAACTACTGGGTAAAGCCTTAACCCGATCGTCTTTATTTTAGGCTCAAATTGTAGCTGACTAAATTGTCCACGGGAGTTTTTCTCAAATTTTTGATATAATTCTTCGTTTCCAAAATATCGAGCGCCAAAATCAAAAATTCGGCCATAACTTTTTTCGTTTTCGACTTTTTCGAAAAAATCTTTACACCTTACAGCTCTCGTGAATACGCGTCTTTTGAGCCATGTTTTGAATATCATATCTTTACAACTCCCCGAAATATAAGGGGATCGCACTTTTTCGTGAAATAGGGGCCTATAAGCGAACTAAAAGACATTTCCAGTGTCAAAATTAAAACACGGCGAATTCTTACGAATTCTTTTTTACTAGTAATATCAAGATACCGCTTGTTTCTTTGTTTACATAGAGACTCTTTTCTGCAAATATGCAATTCTGCTGACTTAATATCCCGACCGCGCTTGCATGATACTGAAACTAAATTGACCATTTTTAGAATTTTTTTCTGTATGTATGTATGTATGTATGTACGCGGACGAAGTCGCGGGCGCCAGCTAGTATTTTATAAAGTTACGCGGACAAAGTTGGGTGCAACAGCAAGTCTATACTAATATTATAAAGACATAAGAATAATATGGCTTTTTGTGTTTGTATTTTTGTTTGTAATGAATAAATTTAAAGACTACTGGTAGCGATTTTAATAATTCTTTCACCTCTAGTGAATTGTAGTGTAGTTTAAGTTTAGTGTAAATAGTGTAAATTTAAATTGTGTACAATTTTTCTTATTTATTTTTTCATTACATAATTATTTTTTTATAAAAATATTATATCACTGAATTCCGTGACCCGACCGTAATCGACCCGTCCGACTGACCAAGCATGAAAACTGTCATTTTTTATGCAAATATTTGACTTTACTCAATCTAATTTGAATAAGAGCGCGTCGAGTCGGTATAAAAATGGCGTAAACGCTTGTATGTCAATCACGAGGTTTGAACCCTTGCACGATCGTGTTCAAGGCCACTCACGCCTCGTCCTATATGTATTTTACCCATCGATTCGATAATATCCTCGAAACATAGATTAAAACAAACAGACTAACTCGTTTACACAAACATTATTGTTGTGAAACAAGTTGGTAGGTTCATAATAAAAATTAGATTTTTTTTATTACAGTTAACATTTTGAATTAATTCATTTTGAAATTTTAAATAGCGCTTGATCAAGCCGCTACTGGGCGTCTTCAAAGGAGGACCTGTCGCTGCTTAAAAACTAAAGGGTCACAAATCAAAATTACACTTTTTACAGGAGAGCTAATCGAAAAAAAATTAAATTATTTTTTGTCTATTTTTTTCTTATTAGATATATATCAAATATATGCATATTATACATCGTTAGAAGCGTAATTTTAAGTAGCATTAAATGTTTTAAGTACTTTTATAATAAACTGAATACTAGAGGAGATATAAGCATATAAGTTACTTTTGAATATAAAAAAATATATATCAAAATATACTAAATATTGAATAAAACAACCACAAGTCTTTTTGCAACATACAATATGAAGGATTGTGATTGTATTTTTGCAATAAAAACATTTTTGGATTTTTTTGTTTTATGGCCCTTTAGTTTTTAAGCAGCGCTGTGTCGCTTTTGTTGCATTATCGATTTTTATCCACTGTAAATACAAATCTGTTGTTTACATTATTGTTATCACGTGTTTGTAAGTAGTTATGAAAATAAGTCTGTAAAATTGTCGTAGGTTGTATAATAACTGTAAATCGATACCTTAATTCGCAAACCAAATAACTCCTCTGAGGCAAACTTTACAGGGGAGACTAAAAACGTTATATTTTTTTTTGTATGATACGATAAAAGAAGAAAGACAATTTTACATTGGAAATTATGGCTCTTATTAACCGATAGACCTTTTAAAAATTAAATTCTAATTGTCATTAAGTTTCTCAAAAGTCGTATCAAAAAGTCATTTTCAACCAAAAGTAGAGTTATTCGTTTTGCGAATTAAGGTATCGAAATATTTTGTTTTAGCGAATCTACTGCGCTCGAATATCCTTTAGAACCGGGATGTCTCGTGTCTCGAAGTCACGGGGACTTATTATAAACTAGCTGGTGCCCGTGACTTCGTCCGCGTTGAAAAAGAAATAAGTAGCCTATCCTGTGTCCCGTAAGTCTAAATGTTTATCTACCAAGTTTCATGAAAATCAGTTAATTCGTTTAAGAGTTATGGAGGAACATACATACTTACATACATACAGAAAAAAAATTCTAAAAATGGTCAATTTAGTTTCAGTATCATGTATAGAGCCTATAAACTCGATATCTCTGAAAACAAAGTAACTTACTCCATGACCTTCCCTTACAGATTTATTATTAGTATTGATTATGTAGTCTTTGAACGTTTGACCGTGTGTTGCAATATTTTTCATAAATATTTTGACCTCTGTTAAAATACAAAAATATTCCTATCAAGTATAATAATAAGTTGAAAATAAATGACATTGAAGAGTGGATCGAGATTGGTGTTCCGCAGTATTATTCTATGACAGCTCCCATATCAGGGGAAAACAATTTTTCTTCCGACGAAATGAAGTGAAGAGAATGTCTGGATATCGCGTCGGTATCGAAAACAAATGAGTTTTGTTAGTGGCATACGAGAGGAACGCTTCTGAATACATTGTGGATGGGTATATTATGTTATACGCATAACTTCATCTAGTATACGTTCTCATATCTATACCCATATCAATACTAATAATAAATCTGTAAGGGTTGGTAATGGAGTAAGTTATTTTGTTTTCAGAGATATCGTGTTTATAGGCTCTATACATGATACTGAAACTAAATTGACTATTTTTATTTTTTTCTGTATGTATGTATGTATTCCTCCATAACTCTTAAACGAATCAACTGATTTTCATGAAACTTGGTAGATAAACATTTAGACGTACGAGACACAGGATAGGCTACTTTTTTTCTTATTCAACGCGGACGAAGTCGCGGGTGCCAGCTAGTTTAAAATAAAATTCTCGTGTCCACAGTGTTTATAACGAAACTCCCCCGAAACGGCTGTAATGATTTTTATGATTTTTTTTGTGTATATTCATGAGAATAGGTCGTAAACTATTTTTTATACTCCTAAGTGATAAGGGTGGCCCACCCCAAAAAATTTTTTATATGACAAACCAACATTTTCCGGGTCAGCTAGTACTTTTATATCTTTTTCAATGTTTGATAGGTACTATTTGATGGGTAAAGGGCAGTGATATATCGAAAGGGGTGCTAGAACTCTAGTAAAACCTTGATCTTATTCAGTTATCTTGATAACTAGCTAGAGCGCGCGACTTCCTCAGCGTTGAAAAATAAGGGATTTGTAGCTCTTGACGAAATGTAACATCATACATTTTCTAGGCGTTGGGTCTTTATTTTTAGAAAATACCTGATGCCCGCGGCCTCGCCCGCATGGAATATTTCCCCTTAGCCTGTTTCAATACTGAAATTATATACTAGAAATTTTTGTTTTAAATTCAATTGTATACTTAGATTTTTATAACATTATAAGGATTTTATGAAAATTTTCTCTGTTCTCTGCCACCATACGTTTCAGTTTCATCTAGGTATACTTATCAATACTAATAATAAATCTGTAAGTGTATGTATGTATTTATGTAGGCTCTATACATGATATTGAAACTAAATTGACCATTTTTTGAATTTTTTTTCTGTATGTATGTATGTTCCTCCATAACTCTTAAACGAATTAACTAATTTTCATGAAACTTGTTAGATAAACATTTAGACATACGGGACACAAAATAGGCTACTTTTATTTACTTTTACTTCATTATGTATATGTAATACATAATGAAAATTAGTCATATATTATTATTTCAAACCGAAAACAACTTCAGCACAATAGTTCAGAAAAAACATAGTTGTGATAAATAATATAACTACTTACATCCATTGAAAAAATTATGAAATGAAAAAAACACACATTGTTTCTGTTCTACATAAAATTTGTTTATCTGTCTGTTTATAAAAGGTTGTTCATCGTGAAAGTAGAGTGCACATTAACATTATTGGAGACAGTCCACGTATTATTCATATTCTCTTTGTACCCTTGTCAGGCCTAGTTAACATGTAAATACGGCAAACATACGATGTTAGGGAAAGGTCGCAGTTTGTATACGCTACTCAAATATTGGTATAGGACATCAATGTATGAAAACACAATTTTGTGCCACACTGGCCGTGACTGCGACGTACACACGAGACCTCTGTGTGTGTTTTAATAAGAAAAAAGAAGGGGCACTTTATTTAATGCACGTAAATTTAGTATCATAACTTTCTTGAGATGCAGTACGAAGAAAGTTTTTGGAATATGGGAAAAAATTAGGGACGTACAAGGCATAAATCGTCGTTTTCTGTTGCTTTCTGCACCAGATATTACAGGGGTTACTCAGGCCTCAAGGTCGCTGTCGTTTGTTTATTCCGTCATTATAAAGATCAGATCAGATGTAGATGAATCAAGCTGATATAACAATAATGTGTTATATATAGATTAAGTTTCTTAGGTGGAGTTCCGAGAATGCTAGGTGTATTGCTGTTGGCGACAGTGGTGGATCAAAAGAAAAATCTTTGGTATTTTTTTTTTTCCGCGGAGGCGTGATGCCTAGCACACTTGCTTATTTCTTTTGTATTAGAAGACGATATTGTATTGACAAGTGCGGACGTCGATCGAACAGTGTGCCACAAAAACCGCTAGGTAGCGTGTGAGTCAACAGAGGTCCGCGCTCATTGGCTGCGCGCAGCCGCCGACGCATGCGCAGTGCCAGCTCGCCTCCCACAGGACATATTTATTATAACATAAGAAATACACAGTACACAGAGTATATTAGTAAAAACATAGAACATATTTACAATAGACACAGCCAAAATACAATTAGGTGTGGCTGGTGTGGGCATCCTCAACAATTGCATTACCTGTTTGTATCATCATCTCAGCCGTAGGATATCCAATGCTGAACATAGGTCTCCCCCATAACTTTCCAATAGGACCGGTCAGAAGCAGTCAGGTGGGATCATCTGTACTGTGCTTGCCGGTCCGTGGCCTCCACTCGATAACCTTTCGGCCCCAACGGCCGTCCGATATCCGTACTATGTGTCCTGCCCATTGTCAATGCAACTTACTGATCCGCTGGCTTTCGTCGGTAACTTTCGTACGTCTATAGATCTCCTCATTTCTGATTCGATCAACCCCGAGCATAGCTCTCTCCATAGCTCATCAAGCGACGTTGAGCTTTCTTACTCAAAGTTGGAGACCGCGTTTCAGTGCCATATGTCATCACTGACAACACACATTGGTTGAAAACTTTTGCTGCCAACCGAGCTGGATTCTTCTTATGAATGTTTGTCCCATGCAAGTTTGTTCAACCTGTTTGTTTAGCTAGGATAATTTGGTGACTAGTCCTCTCTGGGTTCGATTATCATTAGTCAAAGTGATGAAAATTTTAAACAACAGTACTTTCAGTTATTATTATATTTCAGTTATTTGGATATTAAATAATTTTTCAGAATACAAACTTATTTTTAGTCATCCGTGTGTGACATACGGATAATTTTGTTTCTAGTTGTACTAAGGGTACGGATGCCAGTGAATATCAATACAATGCCTTAATCAGCACTCAGGTAATTAAGGTTCGTATCCAAATCACACGACTCATTTGTACCTTATTAAATAAAAAATAAGGCTTAGATTAGAGTTGGGTAAACTAATTGAATGCCATGTAACCTTTTTCTTTTAATGGAGAGGTCTGTCCACAATCCGTTTTAACGAACCTTTCCTTTATATAGTATAATGTTAATGTTATATGTATGTTATATGTAAAATCGAAATCACGATCACAAGAATAAGAGACTTTTCGCACTTAGGTATAATTTTTTATTTAAAGGTCTGACAGACAAGCTGACAGTCCTCTTGATGGTGACTACCACTACCATCGTCTATAACACACGCTAAAGCGACAGGTGCTCCAAGTGCAAATTTAGGATAAGGGATTATGAAGAGATAGGGAAATAGGCTATATTTTCCTTGCTATACTAATATTATAAATCCGAAAGTATGTATATTTGTTACTCTTTCACGCAAAAAAACTGAATGGATTTCAACGAAACTAGAATAATATAGCATAATTACAATAATATACAATAATATACATCAGAATAAGACATAGGCTATATAAGACATAAAAAAGATAAAAAGATAAAAAAAATTTTTTCCTTTCAACACGAACGAAGTTGTGGGCCACGCCGGCAGAGGTCTGAAATGTGAAAGCGCACTCAGATAGTCCATGATGGCTTTAAAAGGTAACACTGTGGATTTTTTGAGTATTATAATATAAATCTCAAGTAATATCCCCATCCACATGGCCGGTGGAAATCAGGCTCGGATTTTCCCAGTGGAGATAATTTTTCCACATTAAAATAAATGGTAATTACGTCCCAACAAATAGATGACATCCGGTATGTTTGCTACATTATTATCAAAGAAAAGAGAAAATCCTTGCAGCAATTTTCATTCATAAAATTATGATAGACAAATCAGAAACACTATTGTCTTGAGAAACAAAATAAATGTTAATATTGTTAACAATAAGTAAGTAAACAAAACAATAACAAAGTGTTAATCGATGACCTAAATAGGAATTAGCGGCGCACATGCTGTTGGCACAGTGTGATGTATTAGCGGAACTTTCGTAATGTTGACAACTGTTACCTAAACAAACCGTTGTTATTTCCTTTCACGAATCAATGAAGCTAATTTATTCTATACACAACCACCTCACTGTTTATCTTTGGTCAAACTGTAAATCATCTGTTACGGGAATTTCCACATACTACTTGTGTATATAATGGCACATCCACACGTGCTGCCAGCTTTACCGCCGGCCTGCCGCAGTTATCGAAGTTTTATTTATTTATTTAATATCTAACACAACAGTTTAGTCGCAATAGAGAAATAGACATCGAAACTAGGACCTTAAATGCAGAGCCGGAAATAGAAACTTCAAACAGCTTCTCCTTGCTACGCATGGATGTTGATGGACTTGAAACTGAAACCAAAAAACCTAAAAACCCTTCAAAACCACCCCCAATAATGCTGTATGGTATTGAAGACCTTCAAAAATTGTCACAGTTTATTGAAGAAGTAGTGGAAAAGAGCGACTATACATATAGGGTTGTATCTAAAAATCAGCTGATTGTTCACTCAACCTCAATTGATAGCTATAAAACTTTAATTGAACACATCAGGCAAAAAGGCCTTATTGGACATACGTTCACTCGCAAGGATGAGAGATGCACGAGGTTTGTTATAAAACATCTTCACCATACTACGCCAACAGAGGCCATAATCGAAGCCATTGAAAAAACTGGTAACACAGTAAAAGGAGAGATAGTGACAGCTCGTAAGAGGGGAACCAAGGAACCTCTAAATACTTTCTTTGTTAACGTACTACCCCATGAAAATAATAAAGCAGTAAAAGAGATAAAATATATATATCATCAGAAGGTTACAATTGAATATCCTAAAAGAAAAACTGTCGTGGTTCAATGCACGAGGTGCCAACAATATGGGCACACTAAAAACAACTGTATGCGACCATACAGATGTGTGAAATGCGCTGGGGAACATAAAACTACTGATTGCACAATTGATAAAAATACCCCTGCAGTATGTACACTCTGTCTGGGAAGTCATCCTGCCAGCTATAAGGGATGCATTGTTTATAGGGAAATACTCGAGAGAAAGCAAACGGGAAGTAAATTTAAAATAAACCAGAACAAAAAACAACAAACACTGAATAATGAGGACAATTCTGAGCGCAAGGTTGAACGAAATACCAGATATGACATTATAACGGAACAACCTAAGCTATATAGTGATGCAGTCTCAGGTGATAAAACTCCTCCCCGTAAGTTAACAAATCCTGACCAAAATATTATTAATTTAAGAGATAACGTTGACCACATTGAGTCACAGCGAACACATTTTCAAAATAATGAAATTGGAATAACCCCACAAGAACAAAGATATAATCTAGAGGCGCTCATAATTAAGCAGACAGAAAGGATAGACCAACTAGTAAATCAATTAGGCACAATGATGAATCTAATTATGAATCTCATAAGTAAATTGCCACAATGACTTCTCTACGTATTGCTACTTGGAATATCAACGGTCTAACACCGAATATACATGAGCTAACAGTACTGCTACAGGAAAACAAAGTGGATATTGCTTTAATATCAGAGACTCATCTTAATAACCATAAGACTGTTAAAATGGAAAACTATTTCGTGTACACTACAAACCATCCAGACGGCACAGCGCACGGCGGGACAGCTGTCATAGTGAAGCGAAACATAAAACACCATTTTCACAGTCATTTTATAGAGAACTGGATTCAGGCGACTACTGTTATTGTAGAAGATAGAACGGGTTGTGTTTGTGTGAGTGCAGTATATTGCCCGCCCAAGTACAACGTTAAAAAGGATATGTTTGATCTCTACTTCCGCAATCTGGGACAGAAGTTCATAAGTGGAGGAGATTGGAACTGCAAACATACTCATTGGGGTTCTAGATTGACCACCACAAGGGGAAGAGAACTAAAAAAATGTATAGATAGTCTTAAACTTACTCCTATATCTACAGGAAACCCCACATATTGGCCAACAGACACCAATAGATTGCCTGATCTTCTCGACTTTTTCATAGTAAAAGGACTGTCTGATATATACTTTAATGTAGAGTCATCACTGGATACGTTGTCTGATCATTCACCGGTGATAGTAACATTAAGCATTACAGGGATATGCAGAGAAAATCCATGTTTATGTAACCATAAAACCGATTGGAGTGCCTTTGCTGAATACTTGGAGGAAAAAATAGATTTAAAAGTGAGACTTAAGACTGAACAGGAAATTGACGAGGCAACGTTTTACATAACCAACCTTATACAAGTAAGTGCATGGCGTGCCACGCCAACATTGAGAACAGACACTGCGAACAGAAATAACATCCCCTTAGAAATTCGGAGTAAATTGGCAGAGAAAAGAAGATTGCGACGAAGATTACACCTTAGTAGAACTAAAGAAGACCTTAAAAAATTTAATATAGTTTCTAGGGAGCTAAAGAAGATAATCAAAGAAATTAAGAATAAATATTTCCAACAAAAACTGTCTACACTATCTGCCCAAAAAAAAGATAATTACTCGCTGTGGAAAATAACCAAACAGTTTAAAAGACCTCAGAATTTTGTTCCTCCGCTCAAAAAACCAACAGGGGGTTGGGCCAAAGGAGAAAGCAGAGTTGTTTGCTCAACACCTTAGTCAGGTCTTTACTCCAAACAAGTCTACTATGTCTGAATTTGAAAAGGAAGTAGATATAACTATTGAGAGTGATCAGCAGCTCTCTCTACCTTTGAAATTGGTTACTCCTAAAGAATTGATGAGAACAATACACAATTTAGAAAATAAAAAAGCTCCTGGATTCGATCTAATAACTGGTGAAATCCTCAAGCACTTGCCTAAGAAACCAATAGTGTTTTTGACTATGTTGTTCAATGCTATATTCAGAGTACAGTACTATCCAAAAATGTGGAAAGTTTCACAGATATGCATGATTGCGAAGCCGGGAAAACCTCCTACGGAACCCAGTTCATACCGACCAATAAGTCTACTCCCTACGATATCAAAGGTTTTTGAAAAGATGCTGCTTGTGAGACTTAAACCGGTTTTGGAACAGAATAAAATAATACCTGACCATCAATTTGGTTTTAGACAGAACCACGCTACAATAGAACAAATACATCGAGTCGTACATAAGATTAGAGAGTCCCTTGAAAAAAAAGAATATTGCTCTGCAGTGTTCTTAGACATCGAACAAGCTTTTGATAGAGTATGGCACAAAGGCTTACTGTTTAAATTAAAGAAACTCCTACCAAACTCATTCTATATGGTTCTAAAATCATACATACAACAGAGAAAATTCCAGGTGAAATTCGAAGAAGAGATCTCCACGTTGTATAATATTAATGCTTCAGTACCCCAGGGCTCGGTTCTTGGACCGGTTCTCTACTCCATATATACTGCGGACCTACCTGAAACAGTGGGGGTGATTACTGCTACTTATGCAGATGACACTGCATGTCTCGCTAGTGACAATGACCCTAGTAAGGCATCACATAAATTGCAGGTCCATCTAAGAAAAATTGACAACTGGCTTCAGAGGTGGAGAATCAAGCCTAGCGTAACCAAATCTATGCAAGTCACATTTACCTTGCGAAAGGGTGATTGTCCGCCTGTATATATGGAAGACAAGATATTACCAAGCAACGACTGTGTAAAATATCTTGGGTTACACCTGGATAAAAGACTCACCTGGGCGAAACACATTAAAACTAAGAAAAAAGAAGCTAACTTGCAACTTAAAAGCTTATCCTGGCTAACGGGGCGTCATTCCCAATTGTCTCTTACTAACAAGCTCTTGGTATACAAAGCTATAATAAAACCCATCTGGACGTATGGGATAGAACTGTGGGGCTCGGCAAGTAATTCTAATGTCGAGATACTCCAGAGGTTTCAAAATATTGCACTAAGAACCATCTCAAGTGCGCCATGGTTTGTAAAAAACTCGGAAATTCATGAGCACTTGAAAGTCCCTACTGTTAAAGAGGAGATAGTAGGGACTAGCAAGAGATATAAGGATAGACTGAACAGACACAGTAACGATCAGGCCAGAGGCCTTCTGAACACACAAAATGACGTGGCACGCCTGAAGAGATGGCAAATCCTGAACTTAGATCTCAGAACTTGATAACCAGTTCTCATTGATTGCAGACGTTTAATGGAACGTCGCTAGCAGCCCCTTTATCTGTTTAGAACGCATCTGATTATGGCTAGGCAGCCGATTGCAGATTATACTGGGAAAAAACAAAAAAAAAAAAAAAAAAAAAAAAAAAAAAAAAAAAAATCTAACACATTTTTATACACAAGATGATAACAATATCTGTAAACCATTATCAGGTTTGTCTAGACATTTTATTTTACTCCAACATGACAACATTACAATTGAAGACGTGAGTGGATGAAGGTGGTATGTCGCATAATTCCAATTTTGAATAAATCGAGGTTGAATTTTTACTTTTAATTTTTGAGATAATTCGCCACGAAACTGATTTTTGTACTAAATTATTATGAAAAGTTGTGTAAACAAACTAAAATATTAATGGTATGATAGCAATTAAACAATTCTATTGTTTAATTAAAAAAAAGTAAACATAGCTCCCTCTTCCATTAACAAAAGTAAACTTTTCTGCACTTTGCTTTTTAAAATTAACTGTACATAACACCTTTTTCAACTTTTTATTTTCCAAAAAGTCTTAAATCGGTGATCTTAAGGTCTGTAATCATTCATATGGACATATTACCTTCATCAACGCAAAAAAAACGAAAATACCATGCCTAAAACGTGCCATGCCTAAATGAATCGTATACTAGATGCCTATCAGTTAGCAGCATTAAAAAAAGAAAAACCGATCGAGCGAGGCATCCAGGCACGCGTTGTGCGTGTGCAACTCGCTACACAGGGTGTCCCATTTTATGCAGGCATGTATTTTCAGAGGATAGTTATTTAGTTTAAGTTATATTTTTAAGGTATTTCCGTCGCCTATAACACAAGCAACGCCACAGGTGTTGCAGTGTAACTTAGTGTAGTAACTACTACAAACTATAAATAAAATAGAATTATACTGTATTATTCTATTATTCCTGAAGGACAGAACGTGAACTCTTAGCCTGTCTGCCTTTATAATAATAAAAAAATCAATTACAAATTCATTATACAAAAGCACCTACAGTGACAATACTGATCAATGAAGTAGGTATATTTATTACATTTAAGGAGAGACTTTTCAACTAAAATTATAGGAGATCATTCAAATAATAATTTGTATTTGGCATTTTGGGCATAATGTGCTCGTTATTTCGGTAATTTCATGCCAATAGACTTTAATTAGACAAAGCCTTTTAGACTTTTAATAAGGTATATAAACTCCTTAAAATCTTGTTTTACAACAATGCTTTAACGTCGAAGTTACCTTGTGAATACTCGTATACATATGGCCCATATAAGAGCTGAACAACTTTTGTGTACTTAAGAAGTCAATATACTTACATTTATTTTTGAATATTTTTGTACTTAAGAAGTTCGTTGCGGAAAATAGGACGATTTTTATCGATACTTTCGAAGTTCTGTGTTCAAATTACATGTATATTTCCTTGCTCATTAAACAAATTTAAAGTTACTTCATGTTTTAACTGTATACAAGTTGATTTTGCTAAACGAAAATACCCCATTTGTAAGTATATGCCAAGTTTTATGAAAAAGGGAAACATTTTTTTCTTCGCCTCGTTGTGTGAAGTTATCTCTATTGGATTTCCGTGCAATTTAGCTGTGTTCGCCTACTTGCTTGTAACAACATGACCACAGTAGGAATAATGTACATCACAGTGGTTAAACTCGTTCATTTATTTACTTCTGTTAGTCATAAAAATTGTTACAAAAGAGAGGTTTGGAACTCCCTTTTTTTTAACGTTGGGAAATCCTCTTGGATACCCGGCAGTGTAGGGGACACTGTGGGGTCCCAACGACTTTCTAGTCTCGGGGACGTTATGACACGACATCGGTGCCCGGTATGGTACGATGGTACCGATGGTACATCGGTACGAGTGTATTATGTGTAAAAACAATTAATTGCATCCTTCAAAGTGAGTTTGTTTGTTACACTTTCACGTCTTTACTACTAAAGCGGTTTTCATGAAATTTTGCATACACGTTGTCAGGGATACAAATAGGACATAGGATACATTTCATCCAAAAAAAAAGTTATTTTCATATAAAATTAAAAAATCATCGTCAGACAAAAATATATGTACAATAAAGAATGACAATTAGGGCCTCTTTCACAAACTACATGTAAAGTGTTGATTAGTTACTTTTAGAAATCATTTTCTGTTATATTGAATTATGCACTCGGCTTACTGCATCATTCGATAACCGATTTTTTTTATTATTTTCTATTTAATGTTTGGAACGTTTACCGTACAAACAAAGGTATATCAGCTCCATTATCCCCGGTTACCGGTGACTTTAAATGACAGTTTGGCCAACTTGACGTTTGTGAAAGAGGAGCTTAATATTTAAAACACTTAAAAAAAAAAAGCGAAGTTACAGACAAAATTTAATATGTTTAAAAGTTACAAAATCAGTTACCATACTATTTTCTCACATTACTGTGTCGTACCAGAAAAACATCTATGTTATTCAGATCCCTTTATGCGAGGTGAACTGACAATCTACCGCAAGACTTTTGTTTCCGGTGAATGAACTTACGTGAACCTTTACATTTATCCGCATTCATTTATTTTTTTCACACTCATTCAGTTTTATACAGGGAGTATGTTGTGATATATATTTTTATGAATAATTAGAACAGTTAGGCGCTACGCCCACATGAAAAGTCAGGCGCGTCGAGGCGCGTCGCGGTGTAGACGAGGCGTGAAGAGTTGCGGCGAAGGCGGCTATGCTTTCTTTACACAGTCAACTTCACTTACCAAGAAATCACTTACCAGTTTCGTTTAATTGTTGCGCTATTTCACCTCATTTTTGGTCCTGTTTGTTTCTATTGCTATAGTCGGAACGTGTCTGGTCATAATGACACGGGTTACATCAAACAGGTTGGATGATTTTTATATTTAGATCTAGATCGTCTGACATTTTACTTTTATTTAATAAATACACGACTACGTCTAAACACAGCCGCAAACAAAATGCCGCGCCCGTTCGGCGACGCTTGGCGACGCTTCGCGCCCGCGCCACGACTCTTCGCGCCTCGCCTCGCCTCGCTTCGCCTCGCCGTTGCCTCTCCAGTGGGCGCACAATCATTGATTTCTATAGGAAAGCTAGAGGCGGTGCGCCGCTTATGCGCCCGTTCCTCGACGCGACGCGACGCGACTCTTGTGTGGGCTTTGGGCCTTAGAACTCGGAAGCTAATGCAACGCTCGATGCATAATGTGTTGCCTAAGTCACCAGGTCTACTTAGATCTTAATGATAATGATCACCACACCTAATGTTTATTTTGTATCCATTTTTTAGAATAGTTCGTCCAAGAGCTAAACGATTGGGAAGCGTGATAAAGATAGATTAATGATAAGATAATAAGATTAATAAAATCATTTTGATTTTTAGATTAATCAAACTTAGAACATGTCTGGTTAGTCTGACTCTGACACTACATTAAAGTTTTATATTAAACTTATCCTTTTCAAAATTTTCGTGAAAAATCTTTAAGCTTTAAATTCCTGATGATGGATACACAATGTCCTTTTCTGAACGAATGGTTAGGAAAGGGCGAAATGATTCTTTTTTTAAAATGTTCTTTTTTAAAATAATATTATGAAGATGGCGTAATATCTCTGAAATTTCAGATATTCTAAAATATTCAATGGAACGTAACTATATAACGCATAACAACGCATTCGTGTAACAATTTTGATTTTACTCCCATAAATTTTCATACATCGGACTTATACTATACTATATATGCAAATCGATTCTGGAGTAAACTCCAAAAATATTCATAAATTTTAGTAAAATTCAGTATATTATTTCGAACAGAGAAAATCTTTAGGTTGTGAAAACGAAATGTTAATTTACCCTACGCTTCGAGAGTTGCTGATTTAGAAACATTTTCAAACCGATTACTAAAATACAATTACTAATTCCTTGCTGAAATAAACAGCTTTATTTCAGATCTAAAATTCAAATACTGCAAAACTTTTGTAGTCGTCGAGAAATAGTCATGAAATCATAGAGCTATTTCAAAAATGGAAATCTAACTGAATATCTACATAGTATATTATCAATACTAATAATAAATCTGTAAGGGTTGGTCATGGAGTAAGTTACTTTGTTTTCAGAGATATCGTGTTTATAGGCTCTATATATCATACTGAAACTAAATTGACCATTTTTAGAATTTTTTTCTGTATGTATGTTCCTCCATAACTCGTAAACGAATTAACTGATTTTCATGAAACTTGATAGATAAGCATTTAGACGTACAGGACACAGGATAGGCTACTTTTTTCTTTTTCAACGCGGACAAAGTCGCGGGCGCCAGCTAGTAAAAAATAAAACTATCGACCCGCCCCTGGCTTCGCACGAAGTTGCAATATTAAAAAAAAATCTTAGCTGATATTAATGTTATAAACTATACCTCTATATTCTAATTCAACTATCTAGACTTAGTAGTTTTTTCTGTGCGTTAATAGAGTCTGTCAGGACAAACTATTTTATTGCAGGCTAGCTGGTGCCTGCGACTTCGTCCGCGTTTAAAAGAAAAAAGTAGCCTATCCTGTGTTCTGTACGTCTAAATGTTTATCTATCAAGTTTTATGAAAAAGTCATGGAGGAACAGTGATGTGTTAAGTAAGTACTAGATTGAACACTCCCTACGGTGTCTTGCTAAATTCATGTTCCAACGCGGAAGGTGCGCGGGGGACGGCGCGGCAGTTGTGTCAAGGTCAATACGTCAAGTCGTAGACAACTGAATATTAATATGGCCGACCCGATAAGCACGTCAGTTTTAACAAATTAAATATTAACCTATTAAACGTTTCAACATTAATAAAACTTACCTATGGAACGTGACACCAGCAGTTTTACCAATATTTTTTGTTGTATTTTTGCAATATCTCATCACACAAGACGGCATTTTTATTGGTTTTGAAAATAATAACGCACCTAATCTCTACGAGCGCGTATGACAGACTGTGAACGGGTAGGACGTCGGAACTCCAATCACTTGGAACACTCATCGCGTCTTGAGTGTTCCATCTAGTACGTAGTACTTAACATATCACTGTGGAGGAACATACATACATACATACATACATACATACATACATACATACATACATACATACATACAATACCTACACTTACAGATATATTATTAGCATTGATGATAAAGTCGTTGTCTGCCTTTATCTGTTTAACTGCTAACTTCTTCTAAATCACCCTACACATTTTGATACGGTTTTCACTAGTGAAAAAGCGATAAACAAGGAAGGCTTTTGTATATAATTTTCAAAAAAAAAAATTGCTGTTGGCTTATCTCTTACATTTTATAAAAGATCCCCGTCGCATCTGAATTACTGTATGTATGATCTCAAAAACTCTGATAGAAAAGCCGTTAAACAAGGAAGGTATATTATTATTTGCAGGAAAAATGCATCGAGTTGGTCGATAAAAAAATATA
Organism: Synanthedon formicaeformis; assembly: GCA_945859745.1. Classification (NCBI taxonomy): domain Eukaryota; kingdom Metazoa; phylum Arthropoda; class Insecta; order Lepidoptera; family Sesiidae; genus Synanthedon; species Synanthedon formicaeformis. Next base: position 1,152,758 of record OX243974.1, on the reverse strand, counting down.
AATTAAATGCACGCTATATTTTGTTAGTTATTATAATACTTTTACTTACTATCACTGTTTTATTTTAGAATAGACACATCCATTGTTTAGCTGGTCAATGTAAAAGCACCCTTTGCGCACCTGCCCTAGGGATTCGAAATTAAATCAGTTACACGAAGTAAGTTCAAGCAGCGCCCAAATTAAACTTTGACGGTAACGAGCCAACTTGGAGACATCTTGGTTTCGGCAGTTTTTACAGCGTGTCGCCGTAACATAATGGCAGCTTGCCCAGATGACCTTGTAACGTTTCAAAATTGAATTAATTTGCTTGAATTAATTTCGAATCGCAAATTGAAACTGTTATGTTGAGTTCTGTCTTTTGAAAATTAAAATATCATTCAAACTTCATCCATACATCGCTTGTTAAAAACTAAAGGGCCACAAAATTAAATCAAAATTACACTTTTTACAGGAGAGCTAATCGAAAATTAATAAATTATTTTTGTCTATTTTTTTTCTTATTATATATAAAATACATATATAATATTAAACATCGTTAGAAGCGTATTTTTAAGAAGCATCAAATGTTTTAAGTACTTTTAAAATAAACTGAATACTAGAAGATATATAAGCATATATGTTACTTTTGAATATATAAAAAATGATCAAAATATACTAAATATGGAATAAAACAACCATAAATCTTTTTTAATCTACAATATGAAGGATTGTGATTGTATTTTTGCAATAAAAACATTTTTGTATTTTTTGTTTTATGCCCCTTTAGTTTTTAAGCAGCGATATAAGCATATAAGTTAGGTACTTTTGAATATATAAAAAATTATCAAAATATACTCAATATGGAATAAAACAACCATAAGTCTTTTTGCAACATACAATATGAAGGATTGTGATTGTATTTTTGCAAAAAAAAAACATTTTTGGATTTTTTTGTTTTATGGCCCTTTAGTTTTTAAGCAGCGACTTGTAAAGTAGCGCGTTGCTTGTAGTTATTTTTGACTTAGCAGTTTTGACTGATCCACGCACAGTCAAAACTACTTGTGCCCAAATGACTGCGAACAGCGTGCCCTGCCAAACAAGCATTACATAAAATGAGGACCTTCTAAATATGTAAATTTTATTATAATTCACATCACTGTATCATTTTACTGGCACACAGTCCAGTTTGTTATTCTAAAATATAAACATAATCCAATAAAATAACCCGCTTCAAGCTAAAAATTCACCAAAAATAAATTTCAATTATTTCGGCCATTACCCAAAATGGCCTCGCAAAAACCTTTACCCTCTAAGTGACGTTAAGTTATGCTTAATATAATATTTCGCATTCTGATAGACGCGCTCATCGCATTTACTACGGTAATTAAGTTAATTGCTTGGCGTCCTTAAGTTGAGCGACTCTTACACTAAGATGGCACTTAATGGTGGATGGCGGAAACGTATTAGATTACACACGCATTGCTATAATGTTACGGAGCAACTGTTAAATCAGGATTCTTCAGAAGTTCTAAGTATTTCTTTAATATTTCCACCTCTAAATATTGACTCTAATATTGACGGGCCTATCGGTCGCGTGGTTAATACGCTTGGCTTAGCACTCTTACTCTCAGGTTCCGGGTACGATTTTGGGAGGTATAACTATGAAAATAAACTTATTAAAGTTATCCCTGGTCTCACATTTTAAATGGTTGTTAGCCCCTACTTGGGGCACACCAACTAAAACCACGTCACGTTTTGAAACGTCACATCAATGTCAATGTATACGTACTTTTTTATTCTAACGTCAAATCAATGTCAATGAACGTCATATTGTAATGTCACAGAGTATTTTATACTATACTTAAATAGCGAACGCTAACGTGGTGTAAGTTGCTGAGGATGTCCCCCGCAGACTACTTGATACTACCTATCTCATGTAAATACCACTAAAGTAATAGTATATCAAATTTCACATTAATCGGATATTATTATGTGGAAGTAAGTGTCAACTAGGAAATGGGCTGATAGTCTTCTAAGGCCTGTACAGATTTTTATAAATCAAGAACTATCTTGATCACGTGAGTTTTCAAACGAAAAAAAAACCCTGATCAAAACCGGTGCATCCGTTTGGGAGCTACACTTACTACACAAAGAGTACACAGGCACAAAGATAATACACATACCTAATTTTTGCGTCGGGCGTCGCGGTTTAAAACAATTTACTGGGAGTGTTTATAATTGGGAAGATTCACAGGACGAATAAGTTTTCTAAAAATTAATATAATTAGATATTTTTCAACTAAAATCAAATAAGAAATCCTTTTCCTGATTGATTATTGAGGGTCGGAGAGTTTTAGAATTCCATTGCTTAAGCCGCACCCGTTGAGGTAAACCGCTTATTACCTAAACCAATTCTGACTCATTATTGAGAATACATCACTAAGCTAACCAATGTACCAGGTAAGTTATTATGTGTGATTGTTAGGTAATAATCTGTCCGAGATTTTTTTATGTACATAATTGTATATCGTTTTCTTTATTAACCGCGCCGCACTACGCAATCCGGCATTTTCAATAGTGAATCATCATCATAATTATACTAACAATAAATCTGTAAGTGTAGGTATTGTATGTATGTATGTTCCTCCATAATTCTTAAACGAATTAACTGATTTTCATGAAACTTGGTAGATTAACATTTAGACATACGGGACACAGGATAGGGTACTTTTTTCTTTTTCAACGCGGACGAAATCGCGGGCGTCAGCTAGTGTTTTAAGGCGAGTCCTAGTTGCATTTATGTGCGTTTCATCCTTAGTTCTTAATTTATCTGAGACTAGCTGTGCCCACGACTTTGTCCGCGTTCTCTATTATAGCCTATATAGCCTTCCTCGATAAATGGACTATCCAACACAAAAAGAATTTTTCAATTCGAACCAGTAGTTCCTGAGATAAGCGCGTACAAACAAACAAACTTCAGCTTTATAAATTGGTATAGGTTTGTGGCGTTGGCGGCCTATCATCAAGTGACCGTCGCCTTCGTATAAAAAGAAATATATCATGCCACCAGTAGATTTACTTAGGAACTAATTTTGCATTTAATACGTAACATAACATACCTGATATTAATTATTATAATATATTTCGGTTACAGTTGACATAAATCATTTTGCGACAGCTCAGACATTATTATGTGATTAGTTTGTCCCCTATAGCATCCTTCCGGTTGTTATTTAACATAAATTCTTATCTTACTTTCGATTAACTTAAACCCAAAATTAAATTTCGTACAAATACTTCAAGAAAAAATTAAATCCTCTTTCGTGGTGATTGAAAAGTAGACAAATAGCAAAAAGTAGGCATCGTGATACGAATTCGTAGCGTAGCGATGACGCGCGATCGTTGCTCTGATTTAGAGCGGGCATAAAGAGAAACAGCCAATCCTAGATTTGAATTTTATCTAAGTAAACAAAGTCTAATTTAATTAATTTTTTTAAATAGATAAATACATTATAAATGAAAGTGACGTCTGTAACAGAAAACATAATATAATGAAATTTTCTCGATAGAAAAAAATCACCAAGTGAGCTCTCATTTCCATCGATTTTAGTTTTATTTTCAAAATGACACACATTACAAAGCTAAAAGTGTATCAGTAATTTCACTTCACATATTATCTAAGGCTTTATGTAACAATTTTTCATTTGACATTGTAGTTTACGAATAATTAATATTTATTACTTTTGGCACTTGTAACATTATTATTGAGCGAGATGCGCTATCTTCCGTCGCATGTTATGCGTAGTTCTACGTATTTTGTGTCACTGTCATGTCCAAGGGGCCACGCGGGTGAAATTACTAATTTTGTTTGCTTTATACGCACTCTTTAGTAGTTAGATTAGATTATATTCTGTGCTTATATGGGTTCCACAGAGTACTTAATTTAGTTTCACTATTATTTTATTCTTTACGAGCCGCTAGTTGGTTGTTACAATTGCTCAGTCTGTCTTGTCGTGAGGCTATCGCGTGGTGACTACACTACCGTTTAGGAAATATATTTAGTTCAAACTCAGTGCTAAAGAACAAAATTATATGGAATTACAGTTAATCGTTATGAATTCCGTTGAAAGAAATTTTACAATCGAATGTCATGATCACGGATAATGCAAATCCTCCGTCACAGAACAAAAAACGTACCACAGTCGAATCTTAAGCTGTGATGTCATTGAAAGAAAGAAAGAAAGAATTTTATTCACTCATCACAAAGACACAAACATAATACAAAAACAATAAAAAGGAATTAATAATAGTGTAAAAGATGTGTGTGTCCTCGCGGCAGTGAAACGGATACTGGCTCAGCATTGTGCTGATATGCTATTAGCACCTACAGCGCTGATTTTCAGCCAGCACCGTTTGGGACTCACTTGACGCTACACAAACATATTGAAAATAATCACTATACACTATACAAACATATTTTATACAAAATACCATCATATTTAATAAATTACTTAGATACGATCAATATAAAGAAATAAATAATTTAAACAATTGAAATACATAGATAAATGATAATATTATATGATAACAAATTACATATACTACATATACATACACAATGCAAAGCTTCAATTAATAAAAATAAAATTTACTCGGTTCATTTATGCGGATATAGATAAATGCTGGATAAAGGATTATGATTTTTGGAGCGTCAACAAATAACCCCTAAGCTTACGCCTAAAGGTGTACTTGCTAGGCGCTCCTTTGATAGGAGGAGGGACATCATTCCAGCACTTAGACGTCTTATTAATTTAATACGTCATAATGGATTGGCTTAAACATTACAAGTATCTGGAGGTATTAGAGAAGATACCAAACGTAATATTAAACCCACACAAATTCCACTATTTTTTCTTACTAGAAGCACAATAAAAAATATCTTACATTGTGTCTAACTGGGGGTCGTTTTTCATTCCTTACTTCTTTCCGCATACATGAGTACCCTGAAATCCCCCGGGCTCTGACCTACACCTCCTCCGCACGCTTTTCCCGCACCCCCGTTGGATTACTTCCGGTCGTGATAATTGACTGGTGGGAATTAAGTCCGTCCAAGGATATCGAGATTGTAATACGTACAGTAAATGATTATGCGGCCTGTTAACGTTTGTGTTTCAATATTAAATGCTAATATTCCAGATACATTACCAAACATACTCAGGTATGTAAATGCCGCTAGTGGCTAGTTGGTTGATACATAAAGTATTATCTATACTTTGAATACTTTTGTAAAGAAAGTATATTAAATATTAAAAAATTAAAGACTTTCCCATTTGTAGCATTTTTCATGACTAATGAAGTTTGTTTATAAACAGAAGCCAATCACTTCGGACGTTTAATTTAAAACTTAAAAGCATTCCGAATTACAGAGTAAATTAATTTGAGTTCAAAAAAGGAACGCTAATGAAAAAAGGTTTGAAAAAATTGGCACAACACTTAATGAAATTTATATAGAAACAGGTAAGATTGATGTAGTCTGTCCTCGGTAATGAACTACGTAATTAACGATTAAAATAGGACTCTTTTTCATTCAACGGGAAATTTCAACGAGACCCGTCAAAGAGATGATTTAATTAAGATGTACCAAATTTGAATAACGTTGATAACTTTTTATCAGATTCATTCGTTACCTAATTTAATCTTTGCTACCAATCGACTTATACAGGATCACCCTTAATGTTTGAAGTATCTGAATCATCTTTAATAGGTTATGGAATCCATTATTCATGTGGTGTGATTTTATGGTGTCCGATTACATTTCACTAAACCATACACATAGAGACAGACTGAGCGTTCTCCATTCACCTGTATAGTAAATACTAGCAGATAAGTGTGAGAGAGACGAAGCGATCGTGTGGCCAGTAGTGTTTTTTTATATGGAAGAAGAGGAAAATAGGCCGAACGATCGCTTTCTCTCTTTCTAGTGAGTGGTCAATTTCATGCGGGTATTGCTCGGTTCATTAATTCTCTATGTCTATGTACTCAGTATGTACCTACTAGACAATCTATACAGTTTATGTTTACCTGATGCTCTTCCACTAAAGGCCCTCTACATGCAGGCATATAGAATCTTAAAAATAGGCAAATAGGAAGACAAAGTGAAAATTGTAAATTTTTTCATCCCCTTAAATGATATGAATGGTACGACATAGTTTATACTATAACTCCTAAGAATAACAATTAAAATCATTTTGAAGTGAGTTTATGCAAACAAAGTCTTTGTTTACTTACAGACCTTACATTTAAAACAATCATACATTTCTCAATTAGTTGAGAACTTTGCGTATTAACCATTTTAATATTAAGCATTTCGAAGTAATTGGCAATCAACGTAAGTGTATTTATAAAATAAATAATAAAAGAGAAATAATTTGAATTTATCTACCTCCTTTATGGTTTGCGGTTTAAAATAAATTACCGGATTTAATGGGAACGTTTAAAATGCAGGCGATTTTCACGATAAACCTTTTTTTTCGCAGCAAAAGACTAGTAAGTAGTGAGAAATTATCAGGAAATTTTATTACAGAGATAATCCCTCCGTCCGGTAGGATCCATTAACAGTTTTTATCTGATGAATGATTCAAATGAAGTTTAGACACCCAACAGGGACTGATCTGAAAGCATGACCATACTATTTTCTATTTTTTATTATTTTAACAAAAATAATTATTTTATAAATGTGAAAGTTTCTCTGTGTGTCTGTCTGTCACCCATTCATGCCTAACTACTCAACTAATCATCGTGATATTTTGCAGGAAATAAAGAAACAGAAATATAAAGAAGAATTTGTATTTTTGGTTGTAACGAATAAACTCAAAAACTACTGGGTCGATTGTAAAAATTCTTTCACATATAGAAGGCTACATTATCAGCGATTGACATAGGCTATAATTATATAAAGCTACGCGGACAAAATCGCATGCAACAGCAAGTCTTATATAATATCATTTTACAGTAAACCGTGCTATGAAAAATATGTACGAGTAGAACAAAATATTTTTAATCAATATTAAATATTGCGGTTTCAGTGAAGCGAGTATTAATAATTTCAAACATTAATTATAATGAGATGATAAAATATAATAATTATGAGTTTCTGAACAATTAATTAATACTCGTAGTGGATAAAAACCCATCATCAACTATGGAGCATTTATTGGAAATTTCATTGGAGCCGGATACAGGATATATTGGATACAGGTTTTTGGTAAATATTTAAACATTCTGCACTGACATTTTTTATTTTTAAAACAAATAAAATTTAACAAAATTGTTACTTGAATAGCAGTATTATTTATAACTAGCTGGCGCCCGCGACTTCGTCCGCCTTTTTTACCAAGTTTCATGAAAATCAGTTATTTCGTACATACATACATACATACATACATACATACATACATACATACATACATACATACATACATACATACATACATACATACATACATACATACATACATACATACATACATACATACATACATACATACATACATACATACATACATACATACATACATACATACATACATACATACATACATACATACATACATACATACATACATACATACATACATACATACATACATACATACATACATACATACATACATACATACATACATACATACATACATACATACATACATACATACATACATACATACATACATACATACATACATACATACATACATACATACATACATACATACATACATACATACATACATACATACATACATACATACATACATACATACATACATACATACATACATACATACATACATACATACATACATACATACATACATACATACATACATACATACATACATACATACATACATACATACATACATACATACATACATACATACGTGTATGTATGTATGTAAGTATGTATATTCCTCCATAACTCTTAAATTAATCAACTGATTTTCATGAAACTTGGTGGATAAACATTTAAACTTGCGGGACACAGGATAGGCTACTTTTTTCTTTTTTAACGCGGACGAAGTCGCGGGTGCCAGCTAGTGAAAGAATAAATAAAAAAAATAAAAAAATAGAATTTTGTTCTAACAATAACTCTATACAATGTCAACACAATTATAACAAGAGTATCTAGCAACAGAAACCTTGCTACGTTTATCTGTTTGCCTTCATTTTGTTACGGAGCCTGAAAACAAATGCACTTGTCTCGGTGAGCTTTCAGACAACAAGCGTTATATACTCGTTGCGTCTGCTGAGTTCCTATTTCATTTCATACACCACACCAGCATCTCTTTTAGATGTAACATAGATACGCTTTATTATGAAATTTTAATGTTATAATATAAATATATTTTAATCTATCTATACAAAAATGTTGTGTTGGTTTGTGTATTACTCAAAAACTTGAAAAGCCTTCAAGATTGACTTGAAATTTTTAATTAAAACTGTTTGGTTTTCTTCGAGGTACTGTATGCTCTATCTCGCAAGTATAGCGAGCAGTATTTTGTGAGCCTTACAGATGTCGCTGCTTAAAAACTAAAGGGCCATTAAACAAAAAATCCAAAAATGTTTTTATTGCAAAAATACAATCACAATCCTTCATATTGTATGTTGCAAAAAGACTTATGTTTGTTTTATTCCATATTTAGTATATTTTAATCATTTTTTATATATTCAAAAGTAACTTATATGCTTATATCTCTTCTAGTATTGAGTTTATTATAAAAGTAATTAAAACATTTAATGCTACTTAAAATTACGCTTCTAACGATGTATAATATGCATATATTTGATATATATGTAATAAGAAAAAAATAGACAAAAAATATTTTTTTTTTTTATAGGTCTGTAAAAAGTGTAATTTTTATTTGTGGCCCTTTAGTTCTTAAGCAGCGATGTGTTCCTATAAGTGAGTATGGGATGACAGAGTCCATTGTCCCTATCTCTTCCTTAGCCTTAATCCTACTGTAGTCGACAGCGTACTTGCAGCAGACATCCAACTGTAACACATTGTTCAAAATAATTAGCACAAGGCGGATGCCGCCGCAATTATAGGAAGCTCAGCATGCACCAATAAAAGCTCCAAGCAACATCCTATGTACTACCTAAATCTAATCTAATGTAATCTTGAATGGGAATTAAATAATTGAAATATATATTGTATAGTGTTACATTACATGTCACGTCCATCAAATAAATAATAATCAACAATAATCAATCAATTAACAATCAATAAAATCAATAATAATCAAATAAAGTCAAAACAAATTAAGATAAAATGTCAGGTGTCGGAACCACGGACGAGGATGACTCTCTTAATTTTCGACGACAAGTAAATAAGGTTTCTACAACTCTTATGATCGTCATTATAAATTTAAAACCAGGGTTTCGAAAAAAAAGCCAAAATGATGATCCTGAGAAGAAACCCCGAAATTCTTTTTGTCATCTATAGAATACCTTTAGCACCTACTTTTTCCGTTTCGCAGTTTTTCCAGATCAGTTGTGTCTGTTTATCTATAGGAGAAAAGTTTGCGTCTTTATCAATCAAGATATCATGAGGTGCTCTGAAGAAGAATTAATTAATGAAACAAAAAAAACTTTGTCTTTTCCCTAAAACACGTTAAATCTTCATTTTAATTTACCAACTTTGGAAACACTCTGAAACTCCTCCTTTTTAATGCAAATTACTTTAACTTTTGTTGTTTTCATTAAGCAATGTGAATTAATGTTTGCTCTAGTGGTTTCTCGCTTGATTAGAAGTTTTTTTTTTATTAAATATTTATAACTAGCTTTTGCACGTGAATTGGCTCGAGTAACTTTATAAATAATAGCCTATGTTACTCGCTGATAAAGTAGCTTTCTATAGGTGATAAAACTTTCAAAATCGGTTCAGTAGTTTTTGAGTTTATTCATTACAAACATACAAGTCAATTTCCCTATCCTTAATATGGCTGTAGTCGGCAGCACAACATACTCGAACCAACTTCAGAAAAATATCATTTTGGATCAAAAAGTACCTATGATTACCTATGAAATTTATCCATTTCATTAAAAAAAAAGTTCAAAATTCTTTTTTCCTCCAGAAAAAAGGGTTTATTCTCAAAATATAGTATGAACTGGTACATGTGCATCAAATGTGCATACATTATTTTATTATTATTGTTTCCAAGGAACACAGACAGAGTTGTGGATCAAAACTTATTACAAAAAGTGCTTAGCTTAATTTAATGCTTGATTTATGATTTTGACTAAACGCAACAAAATCAAATCGAACGCATTTTGTAGGTATATTGTATTAAACAAAAAGGTAAACAAACAATTCACGATATAGAACTAAACAAACAATACGAACAGATTCTAAATGAGTTAATCATTGAGTCAACTCTCTTTGATAATGCCTAATGTACAAATCCCATCTTTAAAACAGTCCAGTGACCATGGCGACGCTATATTTGTTTACGTTTTTGATCAATAGAAAAAGAATAGATCATACAAGGTGTTAACGGCGATGCTGGCACTGAGAGCACGTTAATTCATTGTATAAATTTTCTATTAATGAGAGAGTTTGAGACACAACGTTGCAAATCAAAATGGTAATTTATGCAACCTTATAAGTCTTCAAGTACAAACAGGCTCCGTGAACGAGACGTCAAAATAGCTCCATTTTCTACCTAATTTATCAATAGAATCAGAAAATATTCATTTTGGGCTTTGTGCACACGACAAGTTTTCTACTGAGGCGTTTAATGTCAATGGTGATTTTTTTTTAAATTTAATTCGGAACGAGATTTTTATGTGAGACTAGCCGTCGCCCGCGACTTCGTCCGCGTTCAAAATGTTATATAGCCTATAGCCTTTCTCGATAAATGGAATATAAAACACAAAAATAATTTTTCAATTCGAACCAGTAGTTCCTGAGAATAACGCGTTCAACCAACCAAACAAACAAACTTTTCAGCTGTATAATATTAGTAAGAATAGATAGATTACAGAAATGAGTCGATTGTTAAGAAATGTTATTTGAATATTACTTTTAAATTAAAAATATTTAACCTTACAAACTCGTTAGTTCCGACTTAGTTTTAAAAAATAATCTTAAAAAAGATGCACACGAGAAACTCGAAACCGAGATGATAGATTTTTTGCTGGTAATTCCTTTAGACGAATGACGCAAAAGAGCTCTCCGTGATTTATACCTACGCATGTGAATTGGATGCGAAAATTCGCATAGGTGGAACTATATTTGAAAAACTCCATAAAGACTACTTAATATAATAATAATTATGTGATAATTAGTTTCATATATATACCTATGAAACCTACCTAATATACATAATGTATACCTAATGTACTGGCAGAAATTAAGAATAAAATGTTTCTGTTATGTTCATTTTTAACCGACGACGCACGACGCAAAAACGGAGTGTTATAAGTTTGACGTGTGTGCGTCTGTCTATGGAATCGTAGCTTCCAAACGGTTAGGTCTATTTTCATCTGGTTTTTTAATGAAGATCTGTTCAGGCATTTGAAGTCTTTGAAATAATTGTGAAAACTGCATACCGTTTCGTGGTTTAAGAGAAGTTAACGGCCATACAGACAGACGCGAAAAGCTACTTCAAATTATTCTTATTATTCTTTATAATTTTTTTTTTTGAGTTCTTTGATATGTTTTTCAAATTTCAGTCAACCTTTACAGCCAAATGCAAATTTAATTTTCCCATACGAATACTGCTCCCGGCCTCCGTTCGCGGTATAAAAATTCTACGATCAAGTAAATCATAAACGTTGAAACACAATGGAAAAATAAAATTTATCCCCAAACCAAGCAAGCATTACGCACTCGTGTTCAATAAATAATTCAATATAATTTGTTTGCGGAATCGCGACTGGTGAATTTATTCTTTTTTCAAAAATGAATTTCCCTTTTTCATAAAAGTAAAATTTATTTTTGAGAATTTAGAAATGCGAAGGCGCACACAAAGTACTTTCAAAAATAAAAATTTAAAGTTGACATTTCAATACCCAAGTATGTATTTTAGGTATTTTTTCAATCTTTAAATACAAGAATGTTTGATCTAAGTTAATCACGAAGTTAATAGACAGTAAAACTTATTTCGTTAAGCTAAACCATACATGTTTCAGTCAGAGGAGTTGAAGTTTCTTTTCAAGAAAGCTTTAGACAAAATACATCAAACGAAGCTAAATGAGATCTATGCAAATAGGAGAGAGCGCAGGTCGTATGTCAAGCAATTTCGGCTAAGAACACCTATCTACGTGTATGTATATGTGTACAAGGAAGAAATGGTATGTTTTAGTCCATTTTATAAAAATGATATATATATATATCCAGAATTAATAAAATGATCCTAAAAGCAAAGATTTAAATCGAGAGATGCGGCATTACTAGCGAAAGTGTGTTACAAAATACAACATACATTATACTAAAGACAAAAGTATAAATACATATAGCTTTGTCTAAACACACTTTTAAACACAGTCAACACATTCCTTACTTCAAACGTGACTGTGACGATAGCGATGCTCTCAACAAGCGACCGTCACTCACTGTAGCTGGCGTGCAACTGTAGTTGGGTTGAGCGCCTGCGCCCAACCCATTGTTAAGAATTTTCGGTGTGTTTTTAGTATGGCGCGAGGAGATTACGCCGCATCTTTCGATTTAAATCTTTGCCTAAAAGTCACAAAATATTTGAAAAATATTATTGATTTAAGATATGCTTTTCCTCGCGATTTTCTTGAACATTTATTTAGTTTTTAGATCTCACTGTGTTTTTTCAGGCATTGAATATTTAATTTTTACTTTTAGATAGAAAAGAATCTAATTTTGCATTTACTAGTAGGAAAACATGACACAAAACTAACAAAAAAATATCCGATCGCTACTAAAAATCACATACCAATGTGAAGATTGAAAATTTCATTAATGTTGGTTACGCGTTTTTGAAGCATCCGTGAGACCTACGTGTATCTATATCTATATTATATATACTAACATTACTAAACTTTGTATTTTATTTAAAACAAATGTCACGTAACCTCCTAATAAAAGAAAGAATTTAGGCTGCATAGAACTTGTTCGCCAACTGTACCTAGTAAACTTATGCTAATGAGTAGGGACAGACGTTACACGAGAACATGGCTACACCTGACTCGTAACTACAGTGTACATTTGCATAAATTCTAGTATACAGAACCCAGGGCCTATTTAGAAAACATATTTACCTTTCGGTACCATATTATGTATTGTAAACATCGAAATACTACAATGGAATTTGCGTCACAAATGCCAAAGCGGCACATAAAAAGAACGCCTTTGACAGAATCATGGCGGACTCTTGCCTTCAAGCGTCAATGGTAAAAGGTAGTAACGATCAACTTCTACTATTTCATTTTAAACTCTAATGGGTTGACGTAAAGTCACATTTTCTTTAAATTACGTACTTATTATGTTTGTTTTGTTTTAAATGACAGTTCATGCTCTACGCATATGTCACTTTTAAATGTTCCATAAAATTCGTAGTGTTTTGTATGGCACGCGGGTTCCATGTTGTAGTAGTTTGATGATTGTAAATTAAATAGTTTCTCACATACTATTTTTATGGCAAAAGATCACGCGAAGCTTAAAGTGAAAAGTTTAAAATTCGAAGCAAGTGCAAAAAGCGATGTATAAAAATTGTGAGACTTGGTCAAGTGAGAGCAGTGTAGCGGACACAAGAGGAATACTAATATGTTGCCGCATTATTTCGCAGTAAAAGGAATTCAGGTTCCATTTATTTTGGTACCTAAGACAGTCTAGAAATATCGTGTTAAGGAAAGAAGTAATTTTACTATGGTTTAAGTAAACAAATGTCGTAGTTCTAGCTTACTATACCAATACAACTTCCCCTTATTAAAACATCAAAAACAACAACTTTTTTCAGACTAGCTGTTGCCCGCGACTTCGACTACGTTGAAAAAAAAACAAGCAATATAACGCCTGACTATTAAAGGCGGTACTTTTCTTAAATTTGGATGCACACGGACAAAGCCGCGTGAAACAGCTAGCTAGTAACATTTTCAAAAAGTACTAACTATTTGGATAGAAAAAAAGATATACATGTACTGTTAGCGTCTGCTATTTATGTCGACTGAAGTTGATCGAAAAGTGCTCTGTGACATTGACAAGAGGTATTCATTCGTTCAGATTCATTCAGTGTATCAGTCAGTTTGAACGAATGCATTCGCGAAGAGAGAGAGGTCGATGTCGTATGTCCGCGCACTTTATAGTTGGAATTGTAGTTCTTATGTATCAGTCGGTCAATAAAAGTATTGGGACAGTATAAATATGAATTCAAAAATGAAAAATTACTACGAGTATTTAACAAGAAAAAAAAAACATGTACAAAATCTACATGACATCTGTAAACAAATTCATTAAGAATATCATGTTCATTTATTGTTGTAATTCATTGCCAACTATTAGTCAGCCATTACGCTACGGCATCAAACAATCGAATTACGATAACTGCTACTTTAAAAGCCTACAAAACATGGCATTTTACACATTAAAACATTCAATTAAGCAAACAAAATGGATGTTAATTACCACAAAATAATAAGCCGAATTAAATACAAAACAACACAATGTTTTGTAACTTAAAAACATAACATTTTTCAACATTCCTAAATGAACTATGGAGAAAATTCATTTAGGAATAGTTTATGATAAAATTAACTGCAGTTATCAATACTAATAATAAATCTGTAAGGGTTGGTCATGGAGTAAGTTATTTTGTTTTCAGAGATATCGTGTTTATAGGCTCTATACATGATACTGAAACTAAATTGACCATTTTTAGAATTTTTTTCTGTATGTAGGTATGTAAGTATGTATGTTCGTCCATAACTCTTAAACGAATCAACTGATTTTCATGAAACTTGGTAGATAAACATTTAGACGTACGGGACACAGGATAGGCTACTTTTTTCTTTATTAACGCGGACGAAGTCGCGGGCGCCAGCTAGTCTGTAATAATTAGTCAGTAAACATTCATTCGAGTGGTCTTATAATATTAGTTTAAATAGTGTTAGCACCCTCTACTTCGGGTACATTAATTAAACCACTTTATGTTTAGTCCAAATACTTTAATCGTCCAACCGATATAATATCAGAACTACAATAATTCCAACGGAGGAGGAGGAGGAGAGCACAAAACCGGCCTAAGATTTGTGGACATACGACGACAACCTCTCTTCGCGAACGCGTTCGTTCAACTGACTGCTACCCTTTAAATATCATACCACCGAATGAATTCGAATGAACGAACACCTTCAATGAATGAATGAATGAGCATTTTTCAATCAACTTCAGTCGACATAAAATAGCAGACGCTAACAATAGTTTAATTATAATATAAGTATATTAAGTTATCGACACATAGCCGTTAATACTCCACAACTCCACACTTGATAAACTTCATTTGAAAACAATATTACATTGTACATGTGATGTCATCAATTATTACCAAAGTGACCATTTGCGTCGCTTAATTACACGTTCGATAGGAAATTGCGTACTTGGTATGTCTTGAACTGTCCGTAGAGAACTAAATTGATTACTCAATATATGTATAAAGACAGGACTAAGGACTCATGGATGTCGACATGATGAATCAAGAGGTCTACAACGTCAGAAGCATAGCAAATCGATATTCGATCTCTGGAGGAAGTTTTTAAACCATTTTTTAAAATTTGAAATCATTACAATTACATCTTGTACTAATTGACAAATTATCTCTGTAGGGACAAATATTATTTTCAAATTGATATCAGATTTTATTAAAAAACGGCTACTTTAATATATATTATCATCAATACCAATAATAAATCTGTAAATGTTGGTCATGGAGTAAGTTACTTTGTTTTCAGAGATATCGTGTTTATAGGCTCTATACGTCATACTGAAACTAAATTGACCATTTTAAGAATTTTTTTCTGTATGTATGTATGTATGTATGTATGTATGTATGTATGTATGTATGTATGTATGTATGTATGTATGTATGTATGTATGTATGTATGTATGTATGTATGTATGTATGTATGTATGTATGTATGTATGTATGTATGTATGTATGTATGTATGTATGTATGTATGTATGTATGTATGTATGTATGTATGTATGTATGTATGTATGTATGTATGTATGTATGTATGTATGTATGTATGTATGTATGTATGTATGTATGTATGTATGTAAGTATGTATGTTCCTCTATAACTCTTAAACGAATCAACTGATTTTCATGAAACTTGGTAGAACAACTAGTAATGAAATAAAAATATTTCTTCTAAATATTATTAAATCTGAAAATATTGTCGGAAATGTTTGTCAGAATTGTATGTTACTAAGGAGATTTTACTATTTTATTGCGAGCTTCTAATATCGCCACAATAATATAGAACGTTAAACAGAAAGACTGAGGCAAAGAGGGGAATTTGTTAATTGTAATCTTAAAAAGGCCTTAGGCATCGCGTAATTTAATTCTTGCCTTTTGCAAAGCATTTTTACACGTCTACGCTATCGCAGTTTACGTGTGCCCATCTCGACATTTTCTCCGCCTTTAAAGTTAACTTAAAAATTAAAGAATTTTTAATTTCAACTCTTACACTATCTGCTATTTCTATATCTATATCTATACTTACTAATATTATAAAGAGAGAAAATTTGTATTTTTGTATGTTTATCATCAATACTAATAATAAATCTGTAAGGGTCGGTCATGGAGTAATTTACTTTGTTTTCTGAGATATCGTGTTTATAGGCTCTATACATGATACTGAAACTAAATTGACCATTTTTAGAATTTTTTTCTGTATGTATGTATGTAAGTATGTATGTTCCTCTATAACTCTTAAACGATATAACTGATTTTAATGAAATTTGGTAGATAAACGTTTAGACGTACAGGACACAGGATAGGCTACTCGTCCAATGGGCTTAACAAAACTTTAACTTATAACAAGCTCTTAATATTCATTTTGAGAGGAAAATATATTATTATGGTACCACTGAAACATTGGAATAATTAGAAAAGAATAAAGTATAAAATTATATCTGGTTTTGATAACAGAGTAAAAATAATTGTGTCGACTGCAGTAGATAATTTCCAAAGGAGTCCGGCGCTGAATTAAATTAACTTTATAATTGCGAAAAATGTAAAAAGGAATTACGCACCCCTGGAATTAGATGAACATAATATTTGAATTAGTCTGTTAATTGCTGTGGAGATCTAGTTAGATTACTGAATTTATTTACTTACTGTATTTTACTACTGGTAATAGGCCAACGTTAATCAAAAATATTATCTGGTTCGGGCCTTGTACACGATTAGTTGACTGTAACTATTTACTAATAAAGTACAAATTATATATAAGGAAATTTAAAAAAAAAATTCGTTCGTGCACAGTAGTCCTCTATTTAGCTTGTCCTTTTGGCACATAGGTCTCCTCCAATTTTTTCCAAGCCTGTCTATACCATGCTATTGTGGGCCACTAAGAGCCGATTATTTTCATGACGTCACCTGACCATCGCATATATTGTCTTCCTTTCTTTCTGTTTGTAGTGTAGCGGGGTGTCCACTCTGTTGCTGTTTTAGCCCACTTCACACTCTTGCCTCTGAATGTGTGTCCTATCCACCTCCACTTCATTTTGATTTGACGGCACTAAGTGCCTTAAGCAATCCTTTCTTCAGTAAGGAGTGGAGAGGAGAGCAGATTTGAATGAATCGTACCTACTTGAAAGAAAAGTTTTGTGAATTGAAATAAGATTTATTTTTGAATGTCACGATTTATATCGGCGTTCGAGGATCCTTTCATCGGATAATACGTGACATGCAACAATAAATCTTATGTCAAAACACTAAAATTTCTGTTTCAAGTATAATTTAAAGCTGCTCTCTTCTTCGCTCTGTGTGAAAGAACATTTAGGTACCCACTAGAGCAAGTGATAGAAAAATAATAATTTTAATATTAACAAAACTTATTAAAACTTTTCCCTTCATGGTACATTCAAAGAACTACTGTACCGGGTTAATTTACACACCGCACCTCCATCAAAACGACAACACTAAAACGGCCCGTTGTAATCACAGAATGGACAAGGGTCCAGTAAGTAAGATTTACATTCGTGCTAGCTAATCACAGTACGAAACAACAGCGGTAACTATAGGTACAATTATATATAACAAAAGATAACTCTTGGATTCTTTTTTCAAACCAAAATTCTAACTAATTATAAACGTGAAATTTAATTGTTTGTTACGCTTTCACGCCTTAACTGCTCAACTGATTATCTCGAAAATTTGCATGAAAATTATCAGGGATAAAGAAAAGGATATAGGGTAACTTTGATCCATAGAAAAAAGTACTGTTCCCGAGGAATCATCTAAAATTTAAAATAAAAAGTTCAACGCTGGACTAGAATGTATGAGCAATAAAGATTGAGTATTCCATCACCCATCAGATGGACTTACTACCTTACTAATCTTACATCTTAAACCTATATCTAGAAGTCAGAGTGATATTGTTTTTTTAATGTTGTCGACAGGATGGAGGTACTGGCGTATCTCGACTTTCGGGTACGCCGACGTTCTGGCAGGGATCGTAGGCCTCCCCGCGATAGCCGTGGCGGGGCACCGAAGTCGTGCCATAACGTCCCCGCGACCCCGCCCATCAACGGCCGCGCTAGCGTCGTTGGGTTTTAGCCGGTAGGAAACCGGCTTATATTTATCCCCGCAGTGTCCCCTACACTGCCCAAAGGTTAAGAAATTTATTTATTTATTTAATAAGGTACACAAAACAGGACACTGACAAATACATTGAATATATACAAATTACATCGAAGTGAACTAGACAGAGGCCCTAAACATGTGCACAGAATGTCCAATCAAAACAGTGTTGCTTACACATTACAAAACGAGACAAAAGAAGGAAACAAAAGAAAAATAAAAGAGACGCACTTTCATGCAAGAGCAAGCTCAACCATATTCGAAAGAAGACAATCGGAGATGAAAGCACGCCTCAACAAAGCCACAACAAAACAAATATTGTAATATTAATATACATATAAGTGCAACAAAAAAGTACCTATTGAGATTGAATATGGGTATATTTATCCTATACAAACATGTGCACATATATGCATTTACACACACGTATACATACATATACACACACAACATATATTTATCTATCTTAATTAACAAAGATTTTAAATCGAAAGATGCGGCGTAATCTCCTCGCGCCATACTAAAAACACACCGAAAATTCTTAACAATGGATTGGGCGCAGGCGCTCAACCCAACTACAGTTTCACGCCAGCTACAGTGAGGGACGGTCGCTTGTTGAGAGCGTCGCTATCGTCACAGTCACGTTTGAAGTAAGGAATGTGTTGTCTGTGTTTAAAAGTGTGTTTAGACAAAGGTATATCTATTTTATACTTTTGTCTTTAGTATAATGTATGTTGTATTTTGTAACACACTTTCGCTAGTAATGCCGCATCTCTCGATTTAAATCTTTGTTAATTAATGACACTCACAGCCACGATGGCCATGATAAGCCACGATGAAATGAAACAAATAAATGCCTAAGTGAAACCAGTTCACTTACTGTCAATTTTTAAAATGTTACGTTTGTTAGCATTAGACGGCCGCTTTAAATATTAACTAGTTACTGTGACAAGGGTGCACTGGACTGTGCTCGGTATGATAGTAGTGCCAAATGGGACTATTTTAATTTAAAATGTCAATTCAAGGTTATGTTATGAAAATTGTGAATTAACATCCTCGTCAAAATTATTAAATTTACTATATCAATATATTGACCATTCATTATCGTCATTCTTATGTCGTATTTTTAAATATGTATGTTAAAATAAGAATATAAGACTATTCTTAATTATTTTAATTTAAAATGTCAATTCAAGGTTATGTTATGAAAATTGTGAATTAACATCCTCGTCAAAATTATTAAATTTACTATGTCAATATATTGACCATTCATTATCGTCATTCTTATGTCGTATTTTTAAATATTTTAAAATAAGAATATAAGAGTATTCCTAATTATTTTAATTTAAAATGTCAATTCAAGGTTATGTTATGAAAATTGTAAATTAACATCCTCGTCAAAATTATTAAATTTACTATGTCAATTTATTAACCATTCATTATCATCATTATTATGTCGTATTTTTAAATATGTTAAAATAAGAATATAGGAGTAAAAATAAATAAAGAACTCTCCATAATGTAAGAACACCATTCATTAAGTGTAATTCACAAGAACAACATATTTCTTTAAATAATCGCATAAAAATCCAGTATTCACTACTTTTACTCCCAAAATAACAAATAAACTTTTAACAGTAATATTCGCTTGTACATACATTAATTTGCCATTGAACAAATTTAATTACTTACTAATTGTAATCAAATAATGTTTTCTTTGAAGTCAATTTGGAGTCGGTTTCATCAAAACTTCACCACAACTCCGAAAGTTAATCATTGTGATTGATCACAGAATATTCGTATTATTAACGAATTAACTTAGTTTCTTAAACCTTTGTTTTACGATAATGTTTTACGAAATCATCGTAATAAATAAATTTATTCTTAACAACGTTTTTTTTTAAATCGAAATAACATTTAATTTATTGTAAAGTTTGCTCGGATTAAAACTAATTAAAGATATTTATTGCAATATTGCAAGTTATGATTTTTTTTAAATATTTTTTTACAATATACATATTAATAAAATGAAATAAAAATGATGTCCGGCACAGTCAATTTATCAGTCCAATACGTTGAGGATCATAAATAAAACTTCTAATTCAGGACAATAGGATGAGGAGAGTCGCGACGTCATATGAGATTCATAACACGTCTATGGTCACAAAATCCCATAATAAATCAAAGTCAACCACAGAGGTCGAGTGAAGAGGACAGT
This sequence comes from Synanthedon formicaeformis, assembly GCA_945859745.1. Taxonomy (NCBI): domain Eukaryota; kingdom Metazoa; phylum Arthropoda; class Insecta; order Lepidoptera; family Sesiidae; genus Synanthedon; species Synanthedon formicaeformis. The sequence continues at coordinate 1,131,719 of OX243974.1, read as the reverse complement.
GTTAACACACACGTCTTGTACGTTTGGCGAGCTTCACTAATTGCTATCACAAGAAATCACCTTGTAATATTTTGAATAAATCGAGAAATCAAAGAAACAGATTTTGACAGTTCTATTGTAACTTATTCTTTATTCTCTACATACATAATAGTACATAATGTGCTTGTTTCAATTGAAAATATAGCATTTTAAAACATAATAATTCCCGGTTCAGCACAGTTAATTTTAGAAAAAAATCTTTTATGTCATTATTATTTTTTGTTAGTTTCTGTAGCTAAGGGCACCGATGTTGTGTCATAACGTCCCCATGAACCCTTGTATCAACGGCCACGCTAAAGAGTCGTTGGGCTTTAGTTGGTACGAATCCGGCATCACCCCGTAGTGTTATACACTGACGGGTATCTAAGAATATTTCCCAACGTTAAAAAAAGGTGTAAACCCTGATGGTAGGCACGTACAACCAGATGGACCATCAGTCTGCCCTGCCTGCTAGCTTTTAGGATAGAAAATCTTAAAACCCTAACATTTGTATCTCAACATTTATTGTATCATGTAAAGTAGGAGAAAAATCGTCTACTTATCTATATGTATATATCCTCCTGAATTTGTATTACCAGTATGCCTAAAGGGCTGCTTCTTGTGTCATTGGTAAAATCAAATTACAATAAATTAAAAATAAATCAAACAGTTAATCATCTATTATAGATGTCTTCATGTCGACATCACGACCATCTCCTCATGCTGGATCGACGAATTCAGATAGCGGCCAGCAATAAATAGATATGGAGGATGGAGTAACGAGTTAGGTGACAAGAACAATGAACGTTTGTGAACTAATGTTAATCACTAGATCTGGCTTTTACAACTATGAGTCCGTGTGTCCACGTAAAAAGCTGCCAACGCTTGCACGTGATGAATCGGACCAGTGACTGTTTGAATTTCACGCAATCGCGCATATTAAATTTCACAACCATATTTTGCTTCTCTATGCGTGGGAGCTTCTATTCTCATATAACTTCCTTGTTTATATCGAATTTGACAAACAACTTTAACTATGTATCTTTAGAGATCGTAATTTAACAGGGAGTTAATATATTTATTAGATTTTGTGGATACATTTTTATAGATTACTAGCGAGTTGTAAGCCGGGTGCAATTTTTTTCTACAAATTATATTAGTGGAGCCTTTTTTCTTTTTCCAATTCCTTCCTTCCTTGATAAGAACCTTACTCTGACATCAACAAAATTGGTTGGTACACGAGATGACAAAAAGAATTATATCCTGAGTTTCTTTCGGAGTTTTTTGTCAGGATCGTCATCATCTTGGCTTTTTTTCCGAAACCTTGGTAAAATTTGAATTTATAATGACAATTGAAAAAGTTTCTTGGAGAAACCTATTTGATAAATAAATATTTTGATTTTCTTACTTTGATTTTGGAACATGTTTTGAAAAAATCAAGATTACAATTCGTATAGTATGCCCAAAATACTTTAATACAGAGAAATCGTAGTAGAAGCAAAGTGAATAAAAAGCGAAGGGAAAACGACTCCCAGATGTCATGTAAAATATTTATTACGTAATTCTGGCAGAATGATTGCGGCACTCCTCAATCGTGACTTTGAGTTATGGTTCAGTGAAAATTAAAATAAAGTTTTAAGAAGTTGAAACTCTTATGTTTGCACTGAATCAGATTCAGGACGAAATTATGGAGAGCAATATTATGATATAATATTCATGTGCCATTTTAGGATCATGATATATTATTATGTATATGTAAACCTAGAATAATTGTAACTAATCAACTTTTATAATACAAATAATAGTAGCAGTAATCACTGCACTTCGCAGTCAAGATCTAGGCAGTCAGCATTACAGAAGACCACTGTAAAATAATGTTCGGTTTCAGTAACTTTAGTGTTTCCAGACGTATGTTAGCGCAAGCACCTTCTGGCTTATTAGGACCAGAAAGATGGAGGGTAAAGTGAAAGGAATCAGGGGTACTCACTCGGCGAGCAGCGGTCTTCCAGTCCTTGGTTGGATGTCACCACACTTCACTCGCGATTTAATTTCTGCATTTAATTTCCTTCGATACAGCGAGATGCGACTGATACAGCGATTAATTAGAATGTCTAATTCAACAGCGAATTGCGTACACTTTCTTAGGCGACTTATAGTGGACTGTGTCGAATGTGTAGGTAAATTGTCTTTTTCTTCTGCGAGTGCCGGGGGGTAGGAAAGGAAGAGGGGCGAGGTATAACGCGCGGAACCAACGTATTAATATATCTATAGATATTATAAGAAATCGCTGTCCGCGTTTGTCTCTTTCTCCGCTAACTTCTTTCTAACCACAAATAACGGATTTCACTAATTGAAAGAGCGAGGAAGGTTTGCATAATTTGCAAAGAACATTGGAGTTATTACAATTTTGATAGATTTTTGTTTCGTCAGATTAAATTGCATCCGTGCAAAACCGGAGAACAGTTGCATTTAGACTTCTTCTCTTTTAATGTCTTGGCTCCATCAGATATTCTTCGATGATTTTGCCAGTGTCATTAGTAAAAATAGCAATTTGTAATAGCCTTTTTTAAAATAAAAAAGGCAAAATTGAAATTAAAATCAAAAGTAGCAGATCCCGAGACCAGTCAAGTCAAGTCAAATCTATAGTTTTTCTTAGTTTTCCAAAACAGGTCCGTCAAGTCCAAAGCAGTCAGGTCAAGTCCAAATAAACCTGCATTTAGACTTAGCGCCTCTTTCACATACGTCAAGTAGGCTAAACCGTCACTTAAAGTCACCTGTCACCGGGAATAATTTAACTGATATACCTTTGTTTGTAAGGTAAACGTCTTAAACAATAAACAGAAAATAATAAAAAAAATCGCCTATCGAATGATGCAGTAAACCGAGTGCATAATTCAATAAAACAGAAAATGATTTCTAAAAGTAACTAATCAACACTTTACATGTAGTTTGTGAAGGAGGCCCTTAGTCTAATTAGCCGAGTTAGAAAGCAAATCCCCTGTGTCAAGCTGATGAAAACGCTACTTTAATGTTAACTAGACTGTTCAGTAGCTTATCGTCCAAAACGCAATCGTACGCCAGTCGCTACGTAATAGGGTTAGCGTTTCGAAGCACACAGGAACACTCTGTGGGATATATCTGCGATTTCCTAACAGAAATGGATTCGGTTCATCACAGCATTCCACAAATATACAGTTGAAGACGTGAGTGGATGAAGGTGATATGTCGCATAATTCCAATTTCGAATATATCGAGGTTAAAGTTTTACTTTTAATTTTTGAGATAAGTCGAAACGGAACCGATTTTTGTACTAAATTATGATGCAAAGTTGTGTAAACGACCTAAAAATATTAATGTTATGATAGCATGTAAACACTTCTATTATTTAATTTAAAAAAAAAAGTGACATAGCTCCCTCTTCCATTAACAAAAGTAAACTTTTGTGCACTTTTTGCTTTTTAAAATTAACTGTACATAACACCCTTTTCAACTTTTTAATTTCCAAAAATGTCTTAAATCGACGATCTTAAGGTCTGTAATCGTTTATATGGATATATTACTTTCATCAACGCAAAAAAACGAAAAAACCCAAAAATGCGACATATCACCTTCATCCACTCACGTCTTCAGTTATTTTAACCAACCAACGTTAATCCAACCGTTTATGTTAAGTTTGGTATTGCAACGTCTATCAAGATACGAATTTCTTGATAGTAAAGTTCACACGAAATACGAGTAGGTAATAGTACTACGAGACCTGTAGTATTATTACTTATTCTGTGGTGATAAGTTACCAAGTAATAAGTTATTTTTATACTCTATGCACTTATTGCTTTGCTAAATGTAATTTTAACCCTACAATATCTTCTTTGCTTAACTTGTAACAATATTTTCTCTAACAATATCTCTGGCAACGTGAAATGAAGCAAAAACAGGCAAGCCCCTGCGAATGACTTTCAACTAAGTTTAAGCCTAAGTTGAGAACTTTGCATGCCTTTCGACTCTTCACTAAGGAAATAAACCTTCCACTTTAAATGTGTGTAACTCCATTATTTGAGACGATACGTTAGATAATACTTCTTAAGATTTTTCTTTGGTGTTAAAGCATATATTCAAATTTTATTGCTCATATTTTTATCAGGCGTCGAAGTTACCCTATGTCCTTTGCTGTATCTTTGACAATGTGTATGCAAAATGTCATAATGCTCGGTGTAGTTAAGGCGTGATAGCGTAACAAAAAAAAATTTCGGATGGTCAATTTCGGAGATTAGCGTTAAAAAAACCATAACATTTTAATATATTAAAATATTTCTAATTTTTATATTTCTTCATTTTCTGTAATCTTAACATGGTGTGCGGTTAAACTCGAATGAGTTTGTGTTTACACCAATTAAATGTAACATTATATTGTATTACCAAATAAATTAATTAAAAATATCATAATTATACCTAGAATTCGGCAAATGCAGAGGAATATTATATTTGGTAGGTAATAAAATTATTAGTAAAAAAAACTTTTTACATTTATTACTAATCCGACTCAACTTTGATACAGATACAGATACAGTCAAAAAAACGTTGGGAGATTTTTTATATTTATAAAATAACTATGGTTTATTTATGTTTAATTAAATATTAAACCTATCTAAAAAAAATAAAAAAAATCCATACCAAACTTAATTTGTGCCAATGGAAACATAATCATCTCACCGCACAGTGTGGCGGCTCAATGTTTGAAAACTGGCAACGTCTCACAATCTCTAACGGAACCCATCTTCAACACTAATGTGGGTTACTTTGACCTTAGTTGGGAGAATTCACTCTATATAACAAATTCGATATACTCGTGATTATTTTGAGATAAAATTAAAATTAAAAAGTTCGGAAAATCCAAAAGTGCACGCCTCATAATCTCATTTTCCACAATAATAATTAAACATCAGTGAATTTAACGCTCATATTAATTGAGAAACTCCGCAGTGTGTTACTTTCAATGATAAAAAATATAAGTATATTCCGGTTCGATAATTTTTTCGACCAATTTCCCTGTCACACACACACGGATCCATAAACACACACACGTACGTCCAGGAAAGATTATTTTTAATGTTTTTATTTACTATGTCAAACAAAATAATTGTCATTGAGATATACATATTTTATGTGCCTGACAGATTATTTGACTTGATGTAAGTGAACTCATATTATACTGTAAGTGCGATATAAGTAAAAAAAAATCAATTTCATTTTCGAGAAAACTGCTTTCTTTTGACATGTCAAGAATAGAGCACTACCTCAAGAAAAGCCTCAAAGGCGTTCAATAAATAAAATATTTAAATATAATAAATTTTAATTATAATAGTCTAAAAAATTCAAAAAAATAAATAGTTAATGAAAAATGTTGAAAACTACCTGGTAACGAGGTTTTCATTTTCATAACTGTTTTATAAATATTTATAGGTATTAATATTATTAATTAAAAATTAAAATATATTTATTTATTATTTATTTAAAGATAAAAATAAGGAAAAAGTTTTTATATAAATTTTATTTTAACTAAAAAATAAATAACTTTAACCGCTCAAATTTTTTTAAACCATAGTATCTTTTAAAATATATATGCTAGTAATATATTACTTTATATTTATTATTTATATTATATTATTACATTACGATAATAAATTTATTCTACACGGCTTGTATTTTGCCTATATTTTATTCATGTTATAAAAAAAAATAACATAATAATTAAATATAGTTAGCTACTCAATTATATAACAGAAGTTAAGATAACATTTTATAAAAGCGTTCAAAGTTTTATTTGCATTCCAAGCAATGGACATTACAAGCTAAACTTGACCTTATCATGATCGGAATAAAGCACAACATGAAAAAATAAAAATAAACTTATGATAACAAAGTACATTTGTACACTTAATTATTGTTTGTAAATTATTATCAGTTTATTCTTGACACTTGAACAAGTGATACTTTTGTTGTACTTATAAGTAGTGTGTGTTTTTTTTTTTTTTTTCAAAATGCGTGAATGGCTAGGGCTGCCACACTTGGATGAATACAATGGTGTAAATTTAAAATTGTTACCTATGAATACAGCTTGCTTAGTCATCAACACATCCCTGCATAATGTGGGACTATACTCTTCATCAAACAATTGCAATGATGTAAGTTTTTTTGTATTATTTTTTAAGTCTCTGTTATTTATTCTGTATAATAACTTATTGATATAAGTAACTACCTCATCAGTACCTCATAAGTAACTAGCCGTTGTACGCGACATCGCCCGCTTAACTTTATGAAATATACTTAGCCTATGTTACTCGCTGATAACGTAGCTTTTTATATGTGAATTTTTTTTAAATCAGTTCAGTAGTTTTTGAGTTTATTCATCAATACTAATAATAAATCTGTAAGGGTTGGTCATGGAGTAAGTTACTTTGTTTTCAGAGATATCGTGTTTATAGGCTCTTTACATCATACTGAAACTAAATTGACCATTTTTACAATTTTTTTCTGTATGTATGTATGTATGTAAGTTCCTCCATAACTCTTAAACGAATCAACTGATTTTCATGAAACTTGGTAAATAAACATTAAGACGTACGGGACACAGGATAGGCTATTTTTTTCTTTTTCAACGCGGACGAAGTCGCGGGCGCCAGCTAGTTCTGTATAATAACTAATTGATATAAGTAACTAGCTCATCAGTATAATTTATAAAGTCACCGGTAACCGGGAATAATTTAGCTGATATACCTTTGTTCGTACGGTAAACGTCCCAAACATCAAATAGAAAATAATAATAAAAAATTCGGCTATCGAATGATGCAGTAAACTGAGTGCATAATTCAATATAACAGAAAATGATTTCTAAAAGTAAGTAATCAACACTTTACTTCTAGTTCGTGAAAGAGGCCCTTAGCCTATGTTACTCGCTGATAACGTAGTTTTCTATATGGGAAAAAAAAATTAAAATCGATCTAGTAGTTTTTGAGTTTATTAATTAAAAACATAAAAATCTTCTCTATATGATATTAATATAGATATATAATAAAGATAATAAAATACTGATAGTAAGAATATAATAAATATATATGTAATATATAATTTTTAAATAACGAACTTTGAAATAAAAACATTTTTTTAATTAAAAAAATTGGATAAATGAAGTAGTAGTGACAAAAAATGTTGCAAGAATTCATTTTTAATTTGGTTACTCAACAAAATCACTTTTTATTCCAGAAAAGATTTCATTTTTGTCAGCTCCAGAAACGCCACAGTACAAAAATGAGTTAATCGGGAATACACATAATTTTTTAATTCCGTGAACCACTCTTAGGTTCTAAAATACTGTAGTTAGGTAGCAAAAGTATCACCCTAGACGCCCTAGGCCCTAGTAGAGGGCTCAAAGAAGGTTTGAAGTAGATGCCAGAACCTACCAATCCAAACCGGAGTAAACTTTGAAAAGTTTATTAATTTTTTTATTTATACACTTACTAAAAAACCCACAGCTCTCCACATAAAATTTACAGACAAAAACAAACACATACCTAACACCCAATTAAGGATTTTACATTTGAATAATGGGAAAAATAAAAAATAAAAAGAAGAAAAAATTTAAACAAACTATACAATTAAGGGCCTTTTTCACAAACATCAAGTAAAGTGTTGATTAGTTACTTTTAGAAATCGTTTTCTGTTATATTCAATTATGCACTCGGTTTACTGCATCATTCAATAGCCGAATTTTTTAAAATTATTTTCTATTTAATGTTTGGGACGTTTAACGTACAAACTAAGGTGTATCAGCTCCATTATCCCCGGTTACCGGTGACTTTAAATGACAGTTTGGCCTACTTGACGTTCGTGATACAGGCGCTAAGTCTCATAGTTCGTTTCCAAAGTTTACCCCGCCGGGAATCGAACCCGTGCCACCTGAGATGTTAGGCAAGTGGGCTCGTCAACGGACTGTTTATATTTAATTGGCATAATGCAAAGTTGACCTACTGCAGCTGGACCGCGTACTGTTCATAATCCGATGGGACCGAGATCCTTTGATCTGCTTTTGCACAATTTGTTCTGTTTCTCACGTATTTCTTTATTTCTTATTCCCTTTTCGCATTTTAACAACTTCACTAAACAATGGGAGTTTGATTAACGTAAATACCACAGTCACTCTTTTCACACAAATCTCTCTTCTGAGAATATTTTACGAGTATATCTATTCAACTTATTTGCTTGGGAAAGCCGATGAAAGGAGTTAATACTCGTATTATGTCAGTATAAATAAAGTAATCAAATCTGAGAATCTAAGTAGATAAGTAAGTGTCTCAAAAGCTACGAAAAAATTCTACTTTTTCATCATTTTTGTGTTAATTTACTTATTTCAAGTAAAAATACATTTAAGGGCCTCTTTCACCAACTACAAGTAAAGTGTTGATTAGTTACATTTAGAAATAATTTTACGTTTATGAACTCGAGTTATTGCATCTTTCGATAGGCGATTTTTTTAATTATTTTATTTTTAATGTTTGGGGCTTTTATCGTACAAACAAAGGTATATCAGCTCCATTATCCCCGGTTACCGGTGACTTCGAATGACGCAGTTACCCTACTTGACAGATGGTGAAAGAGGCCCTTAGTGATGTATTTCTATCATATTAATTCTGTTGCCATGCTGCATTTGAATTTCCGCGCGCCAATAAATGAGCTAGCGTCGATTTTGTGGATTGATTGCCCACCAACATCAAAATACTACAACATGGAACCCGCGTGCCATACAAAACACTACGAATTTCATGGAACATTTAAAAGTGACATATGCGTAGAGCATGAACTGTCATTTAAAACAAAACAAACATAATAATAAGTACGTAATTTAAAGAAAATGTGACTTTACGTCAACCCATTAGAGTTTAAAATGAAATAGTAGAAGTTGATCGTTACTACTTTCTACCATTGACGCGTGAAGGCAAGAGTCCGCCATGATTCTGTCAAAGGCGTTCTTTTTATGTGCCGCTTTGGCATTTGTGACGCAAATTCCATTGTAGTATTTCGATGCCCACCAATAAGAAAGCGCTTTCGAGACGCGTGTAGGAAATACGGATGGTCGTTTTGTATCTTTACCGTGAGTTTACAATCTTAAATATTTATATAGAAAATTGACAATTTGACATTGACAGTTGACAGTTTTTAATATAAATGTTTTACGCTCTCGCTAGCGAGTTGGGTCGTTATAACTCATGGTAGAGGTAATGAGGTACTCAACACTCACGAACATACTCAAGACCACCGTTAAATAACTGCACGTGTGTTATTTTGTTTCGTTGAATGAGTAAGGGAAGCCAGAACCTGGCCAGAAGATAAGGGGATTGGGAAGGGATATTTTCCTTATCCCTTCCCAATCCCCTTATCCTTAATCCTACTATAGTCGACAGCGCACTTGAAGCACCTGTGGCGTCTGTAGAGTTTAACATTTAAAAATATCTAACATTGTAGACACAAATGTCTCGACTGCTATACCTATAATTTGTGGTTTTTAAAACGTATCGACTCCAATGTCGACATTAAATTGGAAATAATACTTTGTCAAAATTTAAAAACCACTAACTTCATCGACATGTACTTATAACCACGGTAATAACGTCATAGATTTTTTGACAGATGCTTAGTGAATACCAAAGTATTCATTATTGTCGTGTCTATAACCGCATCAAGTCGATAACCACAGCAAAACCACAGATAGAGAATAGGCCCGCTGTTTACTTAGATTTTTTTAACAATAAAATTTAATTTTTATTATTAACAACAATAAATAATAATTTAAATACTCAGTTTATTGGTTGTTTCAGTGTCCGTTTACCTTACTGAAAAATCTGCAACAAGGCGTACAAGAGAATTTGACTATTGACACATCTGTAAACATTTTAAAAGTTGTTAAATATTCTAACAATAATTACGTTACAAGGGAATCAATCAAGTGAGTATTTATTTTAAAAATAAGCATTTTCTAAGTCAGCCTGTCTGTTAACATAAAAAACCGGTGCAAAAAGGTTCATTATAACAAAAAACTAACTTTAGCTTCATTATATTAGTTAAGATGTACTTATATCATGTCTCACTGCCGATCACATAAAGGTAAGGTAAGCTAAGGTCCATCAAGCTATTTCACTGCGAAACCAAGGCGTTCACAGAGATTATTGAAAAATATTATAAAACAAAGTATTCCGCTGCGTCTGTCTGCCTGTCTGTTCGCGATAAACTCAAAAACTACTGCACTGATTTTCATGTTGCTTTCACCAATGGATAGAGTGGTTTTCGAGGAAGGTTTTAGTATATTATTTACAAAGTTAGGGTCAGCGCGGACCGACGGAGTGGCGGCGAAGAGACTAATGAGCTATCATTTGAAAATCGACTTTAGTTTCTTTAGCTGAAGATTCACCGAGCGCCGCTCGACCGCGCTTTGAGTCGCTCGCCGTCATTTTATTTCATTGTACCAAATACAGTCGTATTCAGGAGCACTTTAGGTTGAATTTAAATTGTTACTAAAGTAGTCTCTTCGCTGCCACTCCGTCCGTCGGCGCTGACCCTTACGCGGGCGAAGTCACAGGCAGCAGCTGGTTGAAAATAAAAATTATCAGTCTAGCTACGCCAAGGTTCCGACAGGAAGCGTAGTTCTCCCCGCGCTGGATAGAATAGAATAGAATAATGTTTTATTTGTAGCAAAGGACAAGCTAACATAAGAGCATACAAAGGTAACATAAATAGCCATGGCGGGGCACCGATGCCGTGTCATAACGTGCCCCCAACAGACACACATACACAAAGGCCTCGTTGAGTTTTAGCCGGTACGAATCCGACATAACCCCGCAGTGACATAACCCCCCATACACTGCGGATTCCCCAAGAGGATTTTCCATCGTTAAAAAACAGGTTAAGCTTATGATTTTCGGTTATCTAATGAAGCAAGTGATCCATATTTCTAATTCACAGGTGAAGTAAAAAATCAGTTCATATGCAGGTCCGAACAGAATTTGAAACTGCATATTATTATACAGTTTTGGCAGCGTAGCATTCCTCCCAGTGGGCTATTATTGCTAAATCCGTAATGTGACGATAAGTTATTCCCTAAAAGCATCGAGAAATATATTTTCTGTGTCCGCATAAAAAGCTCTCCCCTGATGAATGGGTACAATTTGTAGGGTAACATAATAACGGGCATAAAGTGCCAGATGATTGCGGTGGAATTTTTCAGTTTCAATCCGCTCTTTTGTGTTATTCGGTTTTAGAGCGAAAAATGGAAAGTTTACTAAATCAATTCAATTTCTCTTTCATCAGAATTAATCTGGCTTCATTACAACATTCTGTATACTAATATTATATATATACTCATTTATACTAATATTATAAAGAGGTAAATTTTGTATGTTTGTTTGTGTAGCAGGTAATTTTACTATCCGATGTTAAAAAACTTTCACCAATACTTACAATTGAAAAGAATTTCAAGTCGGACATAGGATAAATATTCCACGCGAGCAAAGTGCTAGCACCAGCTATCTAAAAATAAAAATCACACTTGGCAAAAGTATAATATTATGTCAGGCGTTTATATAATATTTTATTTTTCAAAGCGGAAGAAGTCGCTGGCTCCAGCTAGTTTACTAAAATATAGTCTGCATTTACATAATATATACATAACACTATGTTACGTCCTATGTCCAACTTGGACAATGTACCTTTGAAATAGGTGTATATACCGGCACATATACCTCGATTGTCAAGTACGACAGACTTTGTCCTGAAGTACTATGACAAAATCCCTCGCCATCTTTGTGGATTGCTTATTTTGTTTTTAACATTTTCTCATTTTTATTCTAGTTTCTTAGTTTTGTTTGTGCTATTACTAGGTTTAGAAATATATTTATTCTCACAAAGAATTACAAATTCACTTACGTGAGAACTTAAATTAAAACTTAGTTACAAACAAACATAATTCACATAAGCAACATAGTAGACAAAATGAACAACAAAAGTAAGAAAACGCTTAACACCTACAAGATAACTAATAAAACATAATCCAAAAAGTGGGTAATTTACAGAACACAAATGCACGGCAATCAAACGAAACATTGATATACAACACTGGAAGGGACATCACGTCGTATAAGGAAATTATTATTATTATTATTTTATGTATATTGATATTATTGATATTGATATTACTCGTTTATGTTTATTTATTTTAGTAGAGCCAGGGCACACTGCGGGAGACTATCGCACGTCGTAAGGTCCCCTGAGGTGGCCGGCGTACCTCCACTTTCGGGTACGCCGAGGTTGTGACAGGGTGCGTAGTCCTCTCCGCACTAGATAGCTGTGGCGGGGCACCGAAGTCGTGACACACTGCGGAAAGGATAGGCTCTAGCTCCAGCAAGTGACTGCGAAACGCAGTGTGCCCAGCCAGTACCCTGCCCTACAAAAATTAAGCAAATTTTGTACTTAGGATAGCTTCTCTAGTACGTTAGTATATTATATCACTTGAGTTTATTTTGATTCTCCAGGAATGTTTACTGTGAAACAACTGCTTTGCTTGGCGAATATGGAGTCTACCGTTTAGACGTTGGCCGTTGTAGTATAGCGGCAGAAGTTGAACCAATAAACACGTACCTTCGTAAGTATACTGTTGAATTTTCATTGGATCATACTCCATCCATTCCAAACCATGCCAAGGTTTGGAACTCCCTGCCGGCGTCTGTTTCCGAGCTCATATAACCCAAATCTCTTCAAGGTTCGAGTGAATAGGCATCTTCTGGGTGAGCTCAGTCCATCATAGGCCTCATCTTCGCTACACGGCTGGATGCTGGTCAAGAGAAAACCCATTTCTAATAAAAAAAAAAACTCGTATTTCAAAGAGCAAGATTTATCTCATACAATATATTATCTCATAAAGTAGTATCCGGACATCGAATAACTTAACTTAAAATGCCGCAAGTGTTTTACACAACACAAAGAAGATGCATCAGTCTACATATTAAATTAGCTTTACCCGTTTATACACCACCGTGAAATCACAGCACACTTTGTGTTTCATATCTATTAGTAAAGGATAGTGTATTGGCAAATGTATACATGTGTGGCCTTTAATAAGAGCAATAAAATTAAACGATGATTTTATAGAGTATACGCAGTTACCTTAACCTAATAATAATGCTTCAAAGTGCTTATACTCAGAGATATAGCAATCCAGCTAAAATACATAATCAATGAATATCATGATCCGCTAAATTGTCGGTTTATCAGTCGTTAAATGTCTTGGTACAGGGTACTGAGACGAGAATGATCGTAATGTCAATGTCAAGTACTCCGACTGGACACATTATATCTGTAGTAGTACATTGCTGGCTCGATTAATTTTATTAGAAAATAACAGTAAATTTGTTTTTCATTTTAATTAATTGAAATCATTTGGAATTAATTACTGATTCGTTAAAGGGTCTATATTATAATTTATTGCTCTTATTATAGCAGGCCACAGTCTGTATATACTCGTAGATATATATGTACCTATATGCAGATGAAAAAATATTTTCAACAGGGGATCCTAGCGAACTTTGGCATATAATGTCGATCCCCTGATCCCTTTAGGAGGTCGATGATTCTGATGAACCAAGGAGTTCAACAGGATCCCCTGGGGGATTCAGTTAGGGGATCCTAGTGGACTGACCCGAATGTTTAAATACAGAAGTTGTTGTCTAAACTTTGATAGTTTACAAGCTATTTGGTGTAGCCATAAACGAGAAGCAGGCTTAAGAAGGTACCAATGAGACGGCACTTAGCGCCTTAAGTAATTTAGCTTAAGGATTATACAATATTAGCTTCCTTTTACGATATTTTTTCGCCAAGCAGAAAGCAGTTTAACTTATTTGTTTAGGTTTTATACCTTTCGGCTGCACAATTCAAGTGATTCCTTACTTAGCCATTATTTAACATAAAATGTCTTAATAAATTGCCATTATAATATTCCAGCTCTAATACTCGTCGGTTTATTACTCCTAACTTCATTCATATTTTACGCGTCCGTAAAATTTATATTCAAACTTAAAAATATTAAATGCAAGCAGGAAGAGGAATTACATTTGAATTTACGCGAAAATTCTGACGGAATACGGAGTTTGCAGTTTTTAAGAGGGTATGTATATTTATTGCGGTTCTCAAACGTTTTTAAAAATTTTTTTTTGACAGTATCTGCCTCATGAACTCACACCAGCAGTTTTACCAATATTTTTTGTTGTATTTTTGCAATATCTCATCACACAAGACGGCATTTTTACTGGTTTTGAAAATAATAACGCGCCTAATCTCTACGAGCGCGTATGACAGACTGTCAACGGGTAGGACGTCCGAACTCCAATCACTCATCGCGTCTTGAGTGTTCCATCTAGTACTTAACATATCACTGACCAGACCAAACATAACGTGTCTTCATATTATGATAAAGTCGACACACAGGCTGACGGTCCACTTAAGGCTACCGTTGCCCAATGACAATGACACAAGAAATGTCATTGGTGCTGCAAGTGCGCTGCAGACAATAGTGGGATTAAGGATAAGGGAGGAAGGGATAGGGAAATTTGCTCTGGCATCACTTAATCACTCACCGAAACACAACAGCACACGTGCTGTTATTTCATGGTGGTCTTCTGTAAGGGGGTTACCACGCCAGATTGCAAAACGCAGTGTTCCATACTATTATTTAAATAAAAATATAGTGATTGAAACAACTGAGGGGCCGAATATGATTTTCTTTGTGTTTTGTCTCACATAGAATTGGTATAAAAAAACTTCTAACTTTTTTTCAGATTATTGCTTATTTTTATAATTTTTATAACAACGGGTGCAGGTGGTTATCCATTTTTGAATAAGAAATGGGTAGGTCTTTCATTATCCGATTGCCTTTTTTTCATCTACGCATGGAGCGTAGGAGTGAATATACCGAAGAATATAGACCAGGAGTTAAATGAAAACTCCAGAGCCAAAGTTATAGGGAATATTTTTAAGGTACGTAAATTCATATCGGGTTCCAGGATATCAATATTTTGTTTGTTATTTATTTTTTGTGATTGGCTAGTAATAGTGGACAGTGAATTGTCACGGGTTAAAATTGGCTCTTCGCTCATTTCGTACGAAATAAAATCGTGCGACATGACTACTAAACTTTTCCTTCACCTTAATTAATGCCTATACCGAATTTTAACTATTAATGCATTATAACTAAACACTAACTAACAGTTTTAAACTGAAACAAAACTTCCATGCCACTTCAATACCACTTCAACTGATTGAGATTCTTTGAACTATGTCGATCACCTTGGTTTTCCTCCAAATCTCCGTATTTTTCATAATTTCGCTCGAAAAAATGCCAATCAATGCCTTCTATATAATTCGCTAAGCGCCTCTTTCACGAACGTCAAGTAGGCTAAACCGTCACTTAAAGTCACCTGTCACCGGGAATAATGGAGCTGATATACCTACCTTTGTTTTTACGCTAAACGTCCCAAACATTAAATAGAAAATATTAAAAAAAAATCGCCTATAATGATGCGGTAAACCGAGTGCATAATTCTATTGAATTATAAACAGAAAATGATTTCTAAAAGTAACTAATCAACATTTTACTTGTAGTTTGTGAAAGAGGCCCTTAACGTTCAAGTAAGTAGAGCTTACAATATGTTCAGGGGCGTAGCTGTTGGTGGTGAAAGAGGCGCTAAGTGTCTTAGTTTTATGGACATTTCAGTATCCACAGCTAAAACCGTATATATTGTAGCAATACCGTATTACGTACCAAAAACAATAATCAAAATTCTAATAAGTTCTAAATTATAATAATTCTATTATTTTCAGCGAGGATTCTGTTTGCTGATAATTGGAACAGTAATAGATTCAACAATTAACAGTCTGGGGACTGAAGCTTACTTTTGGTGTGCCGTACAAAGATTGGGTTTAGCATACTGTCTAGTGGCAACGTGTTACACGGAAATTTTTCGTATATCCGAAATCAAATCTAAGGTAATTTTTTTTTTTCGAAATTCACTATTAGATCTGAAGAGTCAATCTATGTATCTACTAATTTAACAGATATTTTACGTATAAAATATATTTTGGTAAAAATGCATCGAAATACTACAATGGAATTTGCGTCACAAATGCCAAAGTGGCACATAAAAAGAACGCCTTTGACAGAATCATGGCGGACTCTTGTCTTCACGCGTCAATGGTAAAAGGTAGTAACGATCAACTTCTACTATTTCATTTTAAACTCTAATGGGTTGATGTAAAGTCACATTTTCTTTAAATTACGTATTTATTATTATGTTTGTTTTGTTTTAAATGACAGTTCATGCTCTACGCATATGTCACTTTTAAATGGTCCATAAAATTCGTAGTATTTTGTATGGCACGCGGGTTCCATGTTGTAGTAGTTTGATGTAAAAATGTGACACTTGATGTGATGACCATACATTTTAGATTTAATAACATATTTCAATCCATACTGTATGTGATAACTCTGTTTGTCTGTCCAACAGAAATGTGTGTCGAATTTGTGTCAAAGAGTAGTGATGAGTGATTGTTGGTTTTTGATAATATATGTAGAGTAGTAGTAAAGTACAGTCAGCTTAGAATTTAAAATTAAGAGGGGATGTTATAGAGTAGTTGAATTTTATATCATTTTATTTATAAATTAGTATTTAAATATAGAGTATTTATAAATAGATATATGTTATAGAGTAGTTGAATTTTTTTTTTTTTTTTTAGAAATTTCTTCATAAATCTTGCGGATTCATTTTATCATTGTATTGGTTAATATCTGTGGCGCTTCTTTCGATTGCAGTAATTTTAACGCACATGCTGATGTCTATCAACTGTCAAAGGTAAATATATATACTTTCAAAATCACTTAGCGCCTGTTTCACAAACGTCAAGTAGGCCAAACTGTCATTTAAAGTCACCGGTAACCGGGGATAATGGAGCTGATATACCTTTATTTGTACGGTAAACGTCCCAAACATTAAATCGAAAATAATAAAAAAAATCGGCTATCGAATGATGCAGTAAACCGAGTGCATAATTTAATATAACAGAAAATGATTTCTAAAAGTAACTAATCAACACTTTACTTGCAGTTTGTGAAAGAGGCCCTTAATGTTCAAGTAAGTAGAGCTTACAATATGTTCAGGGGCGTAGCTACCGCTATACCAGACGTTTCAATTATATGGGGCCCCCGGGCTATAGGGACTTCGACGTGTGAAAGCAAATATTCATATGATAATGTCACTTAAACCAAGCTCTTAAAATAGAGTTTAGCCTACGAGTCTCATTCTAAATGCATGGCGTCTAAAAATCATGAGAGCTTTTTAGCTTCTGCGAGGAATTAGCTGAAAAGCGTTATTTTATCGCCTAGTTTGACTACTTTGAGTAGAATCACATGTTAGATATAAATACAGTGCATAATAGACTATATGGAAAAAAGCTTGAATCGGGCAGATTTATAAAAAAAATCCATTTTCTGAAAAAAAAAATTAGTAAAATACTGCTAAAAAAACTTAGTTCACAATACCAAAGTTTGAATCGGCTACTTTTATTTCTTTTTTCATATTTTACACAATATTTTAAAAAAAACCTTCCAATTTTAATTCTGTCCGAAGAGCTTCAAAAAGTTGTTGCGCAATATTGCACCTTAATACATAGGATATAAGGTTGCGGTCATTTTGGTAAAAATTGTGTTCGGTCGAGGTAGTCCTTGCCTTAAAGAAACCTCTATTTGAGCTTCACCACAGTCAGGTAGAAATGCTAGAGCTAGCTACGCCACTGGATATGTTGGGATATTCCACAGCTGGGTACAGTTCCGTAACTGACAGAAATTTACTGAAGAAGTGAAATAACAGCATGTGTGCTGTTATGTTTCGGTTCGGTGAATAAGGGATGCCAGAACCCATTTCTCTATCCCTTCCTAGTCCCTTATGCTTAATCTTACTATGGTCTTGACAGCGCACTTATAGCACCTGTGGCTTTGCTTGTGTTATAGAGGCGACGGTATAGTTACCTACAATCAACTTAACCATTATTTTATGACCAACTATGACTTTCTTATATAGAAACATAGGTTTGTTTACAATGTTTCTCTTCGCCAATATGCAGATATAGACTTCAAATTTGCCTGTTCTTGAGCTAGCTTGCTAGACATAGTGAAATTGGCTTTGATATTCCTTACCCACGCAGACGCAGACTTTTACAACAGACAAACAGACATACTAACATAACAACACACGTGGTACTTGACTGTAGATACAGACGAACAGAGTCTATAAAAACAGTGTTAAGGTTTGCCATAAACAAGTGCGTTGAATTTTATCTAAACAACCTTTATTAACTACTGAACTAACTTCTTTTCAGGAAAATTAATTTGGATGCTTATCTGCAAACTTCAGCTTGTGATAACATATATTTAACTATGGTTAACTACATCCTAATTGGCGACACGAGAAGCGTTATTGATATAAGCAGTTACTCTGGATTCACATCGGGTGTTATGGGTAAAAATGTTTAGTTTTTGTGGGGTTACGTATCTTTAAAGAGTTTTTTTTATATCACTACTAAGTCGAATCCGGCCTCGCTTCGCTGTGGCTCAGTCAGCAACGTTATATGGTTGCCATAACAATGTTCATTTTCATACGTTGACAGTTGGAATTTTGGACAGTTGGAGAGCGTTACAGAATCAGAATCACGTTGGAGTGAAAATTTATGATTTTCAGTAGTTTCAGATGTTTAGTTTGCAGATAAGATGTAAACGTTATATTATTTGTAGTTTTTTAATCTAGTAAATGGCTAAAAAATATTTTAAAATGAATTCTTCTTAGAACAGTTTTTAAACAGCCTTTTTTCAAACTAGCGGTCGACGGCCTACGCAGATAAATATACAAAATATAAAAAATTATGAAACAATATTTTAGAACATAAATGACTTACTAGGTCGAAAAAAAAAAACGTTAATAAGACCTATATAAGACGTTTAATATCACAAAAAAATACTAAAAGTAACAGTTTTGATTATACTTTTCTTGAATGAAAATTTACAGAAATCGTATATTTTTTACAACTGTTATCTAAAAAATTATATGAATTTTTGGAAAATCAATATTTTTATAAGTTTTTCACATATAATTTTACTAATCTCACTTCTGCGTAGACCGTCGACCGCTAGTTTTAAAAAAAGGGCTACTTAAAAACTGTTCTAATGAGAAAATTATCCCAATATTTTAAAATATTTTTGAGCCATTATCTAGTTTATAAAACTACAAATAATATGACGTTAATATCTTATCTGCAAACTAAACACATCATGGCATTATGAGCCGCCGCGAATCATAAATTTTCACTCCAAAATGATTCTAACTCTGTAACGCTGTTAAGTATACTATACAAGAATAATATCATTCCAAGTCAACCCCTTCGGCTAGTTTTCGAGTTTGAGTTTTTGAGTAATAAAACCAACATAACATTTTTTATATACTTGTATAAATTAATTTCTTTTAGGAATATTGTCAACGATCATCGTCACTATGGTTGGCTTAAAAACTGGTACTATATATCAAAGTACTAAGTCTGATTGGGATAAGCTTAAGTGTTGGTTACTTTGGGCGACATTCTACGGATTTTTAGGACTGATTTTGGCTGGAGTTACTTCAATTGTACAATTTAATTTATGGTAAGTAAGTGTACTTACTTCATATTTTTCACAAATTAAAACTTAAAGGTTAAATTTTATATGTAATTTTTTTTTTAAATTCGCGTTTTAAAATAAATTTTATGTAATACCCAATTGAATCTAGCAAAAAAGAAATCATTTTCGTCATAATTTATTGAAATTATAATTTTCCACAGTAAAATCAAATAACATAAAATATAATACTACTATATCTTTTACCTTTTTAATAAATATTTAAATAAATAAATAATTTTTGTAATGACAGGGCTCACTTTTAAAGTTAGGAAGGGCTGACAGTCATAAAAAACTTACAAAAGAAATCAGCAAAATAAGAGCATGTATCTTATCATTGTATTTTGCATATATTGAATTATTGATTAAAATTCAGTATTATATATTGAATTGTTCTAGATAAGTATTAACATTTCAATAAATTCGACTACATTTGCTCTTGAAAAACATTATTCAGATAGATACTAAATATAACGGAGCTTTTTTTTTTTTTTTTTGACGAGGAGTAATCCGCTTACAGATTCCCTACCGCTGGCTAGGCGGAAGGGGTATGTGGGGGTCGCCCAGCACCTGATCGTGGCGGCACTGGGAATACCCACTAAAACTCCCCGGTGCCTCCTTGCCCTTTGAACGGGATGGACCGGGCTCTGCCGAGGCAACAACTCCGATCCACCCCAGGGCAGCCTAGCCATTGCTGGCTAAACTAACGCCGGTGGGGGATTGCCCGGAGACACCGAGGCAATCCCCAGACGGGGGGGACCTTGTGCAGGCACACACAGCCAGCCAACCATGTGCGCAGGTCCCCTAGGACATTTAAAGACGGGCTAGATACGCCCGCCTTCTCCTGCCCAACCGCCTGCGTCTGAGGGAAGCGAGACCGGCCTCTTCCTCTCGCTTCCTCTCAGCTTCCTCCTTCTGCGACATAACAGATTCGCAGAAGGAGGCAACCACTTTCCAGGTGGTCTCACTGTCAAGCATGGCTTCAACCATGCTTGACAGTGAGACATCTCCGCCGCCCAGCGCCGCACTCAACTCCCGACGCTGGGATCTCCAAGCCGAGCATACTTGGAGTGTATGCTCGGCTGTGTCATCAGGATCGCCGCAGTGATGACACTGCGGCGTCTCCTCTCTTTGTATACGGTGCAGATAATGACCGAAACACCCGTGTCCGGTCATTACCTGCACCATACGGTAGGTAAGGCCACCTCTTCGGCGCCTTACCCACTCCTCTAAGACCGGACGGATGGCAGATACCGTCCGGTGGCCTGCTGTAGGGTTGAGGAGTGCCTCGCCCCAATCGTTCATGGCCCTCTCCTGCGCCTCTGCCCGGACCCGTTGCACGTCCTCGGCAACGGGTCTTTCTCCAAGGGCCCTTGCGGCGACCCGATGCCGATGCACCTGGGACAGAACCAGGGCATCGACATCCCACGGGAGGGTGCCCGCTAATACGCAGGCGGCCCCGTGGCTGACCGTGCGATAGGCCCGCACGGCCCGGATCACCATGACCCTTTGGGGCCTCCGCAGGAGGGCCCGGGAGCGAGGAGTGGGACACTCCGCCCAGACCGGGGCTCCGTAAAGTGCCATCGACCTTACCACCCCGTGGTAAAGTCGACGGCACGCCGAATTCGGTCCTCCCAGATTCGGGAGGAGCCGTCCGAGTGCGGCTGCGGCTGCAGTCAGCCGTGGAGCGAGGAGCTTGAAGTGCTCCTCGAAACTCCAGCGGGGGTCCAGTGTTAGGCCGAGATACTTGAGATGCATCCCGACCGGAATCCGGACCCCCTCCACTCGGACGCGGAGCCCCGGAGGGATCCTGCGGCGTGGGGGATGGAAACCCATGGCCCTAGTTTTGTCTAGGGCCACCTCCAATCCTAGCAGGCGGATGCGCCGGACGACCAAAGAGGTGCCGACCGACGCTAACCGCTCTGCGTCCTCCCACAAATATAACGGAGCTATTAACCCCAACAATAATAAAATTACTTCAATAAATTGAATTCTCATTTGAGGTTAATAGACCAAAACAAATTTTAATTAAGGATTTCGAAACTGAAAAGCACTTTATAATAAAATTAAACATTCTCATAGATTTCGCTATTTATATCTGAACCTTTTATCATTATAAGGTTGAAATTGAATCAAACGAATTCCGTGAGTGTATCCTGTTCCGAAAATTAATTTAAAATTAAAATTAATCTTCACTGTAGTTCAAAGGTGATTAAATTTCATAATGACATTAGACGCGTTTGTTCCGGAGGCGAACCGGAAGTGGAGATTGATCATAATTATTTTAAAGGTAGCATTCATTAAAACCAGCCAAGTGTAATGAAATGAGCAATTCATATATTGTAAACTAGCTGCTGCCCGCGACTTCGCCCGCGTAACTTTGTAAATTATATACTAAAACCTTCCTCGAGAACCACTCTATCCATTGGTGAAAACAATATGAAAATCGGTGCAGTAGTTTTTGAGTTTATCGCGAAAAGACGCAGACGCAGACGAGTCAGACGCGGCGGAGGACTGTTTTATAATATATTTTTATGTAAGGACAAATTAAAAATAGGTATGTGATCAATACTAATAATAAATCTGTAAGGGTTGGTCATGGAGTAAGTTACTTTGTTTTCAGAGATATCGTGTTTATAGGCTCTATACATCATACTGAAACTAAATTGACCATTTTAAGAATTTTTTTCTGTATGTATGTATGTAAGTATGTATGTTCCTCTATAACTCTTAAACGAATCAACTGATTTTCATGAAACTTGGTAGATAAACATTTAGACGTACAGGACACAGGATAGGCTACTTTTTCTTTTTCAACGCGGACGAAGTCGCGGGCGCCAGCTAGTGTTTTAAAAAGTTACGCGGGCTAGGTCGCGTGCCCTTTTATCCTTCTTTACATAAGTCAAAACCGAATTAAAGACAGTTTAGCTGTTTCTGAGTCCATAGAGGACAAATATACTTACATTAATTTTTAAATATAAACCAGGACAACCAGGATGAGTGGTTTGAAAGCTTGCCTTTGTGCTCTGTTAAGTTGTTTATATAGATTATACTGTTTAACTGAGCGGTTTTCTTTTTGTTAGAGCCTGTTTCACAAACGTCAAGTAGGCCAAACTGTCATTTAAAGTCACCGGTAACCGGTGATGATGGAGCTGATATACCTTTGTTTTTACGGTAAACGTCCCAAAGATTAAATAGAAAATAATAATAAAAATTCGGCTATCGAATGATGCAGTAAGCCGAGTGCATAATTCAATATAACAGAAAATGATTTCTAAAAGTAACTAATCAACACTTTACTTGTAGTTTGTGAAAGAGGCCTTTATTGTTTTATTTTATTCTTGTTATTTAGATATGTTATAATAGTCTATTTTTCTTTGATTTTGGTCTTGTTACCGGTCGTTTCAATTCCTAGTTTGTAGTTTATCCGTTTATGCCTTAAAATGGCCTTGTGTTATATAGGTTACCCATATGTTATGTTATATATAGGTTATGTTTTGTATATATATTTAGGTATTTGTAAGTTTTTTGTTTGTGCTGCTGGTGTACCTTTTAGTACATAAATTAATTATCTTTTCAGGCCCATATCATCGCTGTTCCTGATTATGGCAGCGGGTTTATATTCCTATTCGTTTGCTTACATAATAACAGATGTGTGGATGATGGAAATATCGATAATAACTTCGACCGGTGTCACATCACTAGCCATATTTTTGTTTCACATACTTTTCTCGAGATCTTTACCTTTCTCTCTGTGTAAAGAGTTTAACAATCATTTCTTATACTTAATGCAAAACGTATGGATTATCTTTTTGTGGATTTGTGCAGGTTTTATTCCCATGAGAAATAAGATTCAGATTTTCATTTAAGTAATGTAAATGAAGCTTTGGTGTCTTTTGGTAAAAAAAAGTCATATTTTTTTAGTTATGATTATTTTTTGTTATATTAATATTAATATACCATAGTCTAACTACGAGTAACAGAGAGTACCTACCTAAATAGGTAATTGTTAAATAATAATCGAATCTTTTCACACTATTATGATGGAATTTTTTCTAAAATAAATACCTACTGGCTTCATCTTATATACTGGTATACTGGATATTAAGAGTATTATTGGACAGCAAATATGAATAAGAGTGTATTCATAGTTGTGTTTAATAATAAATTAATAAGTGAAATTAATAAGCTTAAATTAATAAGTGTGTTTTTGTAGTACATATTAACATTTCATTTATTTAAATAAATAATAAAGAACAAGAGAATAGAAGTGTGATGTCACGCCTCGTGGCTTCTTTACAGACATTTTTATTTATTTATTTATAATTTTAACAATTGTAACATTAATAATATAATATATGTAAAATGATAACACTAAAAACCACTGAGGTTTAATCTTGTGTTAACATTTGTAATTATTATTAAAATCTAACTCTATACTATTAATTATGATTTAAAAAAATATTTTAATCGTTATATTGTTACGTAGATCTGAAGGTAGGCTGTTGATAAGGTGTGGGACAATGTAAGCGGTAATCCTTTCTATGTGTACTAGTGATTTGCCGGATCATTAAAAATGTAGATCCGCGGATACGGATCTTAACTTTCTTACTCAATCGGAGTCGGTGCGCGTGACCTTGAAGCGATATTTGACGCCCGTCACTTGACGCCAAAGATTTAAATCGAAAGATGCGGCGTAATCTCCTCGCGCCATACTAAAAACACATCGAAAATTCTTAACAATGGGTTGGGCGCAGGCGCTCAACCCAACTACAGTTGCACGCCAGCTACAGTGAGTGACGGTCGCTTGTTGAGAGCGTCGCTATCGTCACAGTCACGTTTGAAGTAAGGAATGTGTCGTCTATGTTTAAAAGTGTGTTTAGACAAAGGTATATGTATTTTATACTTTTGTCTTTAGTATAATGTATGTTGTATTTTGTAACACACTTTCGCTAGTAATGCCGCATCTCTCGATTTAAATCTTTGCTTGACGCTTGCATTAAAAAGGTGCCAAATGTTTAATTTTAAGAAATAAAAAATCATCTGAATGGAAATTAATAGTTTTCCATTGCTACCTTATCACCTAAATGTAGAATTTCAGCTATGAATTAAAAATTAATAAGGTAAAAGTTCCGTAAACTTTTACCTGCCAAAAAATAACGGATACGAATACGGATACGGATCTTTCTTCTCCAGCGGATATCCGCGGATACGGATACGGATACCGATATCCGGCACATCACTAATATGTATACCATTTTGTTTGGTGTACAGTAAATTGTGTAAACAACTCCAATTGAGGAAGTATTCTACTAATGTCATGTTTGTATTATATAAAATTAGTAACTGTTTGTGTACCTATTTCTTAAAGATAATTATAGGCGCAGCAATTTTGTGCTAAGTAACAATTAACGTTCGTTTGTTAGTACAATTAACAAAGGAACCGTTGATTGTATAAGTAATATGATATACTCGTATTATCAACGTCAATCTCAATTAATACGCATGTAAAACGTATCACATTGAAAACCTCCCTCTGTTACAACAACCATCACACTTCGCACACGTTCCAATGGTCCAATTAAATACGCCATCCAACAGCGGGTTAATTAAGAAGAAAATTATCTTCTCAAACACAGGCGTAGGGCGTGACGGTGTGGTCTAAGTTGTAGGCGATAGCGAAAATATCATAGACGCCCATGAAACAATCAAAATCAAAGAACTAAATATATGTAATGAATGTTTTATTCAATTTGTATTTTAATTTCTTACAAAATAAATGTTTTATTGAAGAAATATATGTTTTTATTGCAAACTAATATATATATATATGTAGTTATTTAACATAATAATCTGTCTGTCATCTACATTTGAAATATTTGTTAAATCTCGCGCACTCGTAATTTGTAGAGAAATTTAAAATAATTTTACACCTTGAGAACTTTATATTTATTGTATGAATGACACCATCAAGTGTATCCTTACTTCCTTACTTATTAATATTATAATTAATATTCTAAATGAGTTTGTATGGATGGATGTATGCAAGTTTGTTACTCTTTCATGAATTTCAATAAAACTTTACAATAATATAGCTTACACATCAGAATAAGACATAGGCTATATAAGACATAAAAAGATTTAAAAAAAAACGAGGACGAAGTCGTGGGCACCACTAGCTATATTTGAAATATCTATGTAAAAATATCGCTGACCTCTTACAACTTGTACCACACAATGAAGTGAAGGCCCGTTTGGGAGCTAAAATATGGTTGAAATTCCGACGGTGAAATGCCTACTCGCACTGAATTATAGCTAATGAGACGAATATTTTAATGACGTTTCAGCCCGACTTTAATTTTTATTTTTACCTTCGCCGTGTCACGTTGGCTTTTCTATATAATTAATGTTGCATTTTCGAAATAACGTGACGACTGACGCGGTCCTAGTTGTTTTATGACCTAAATATTATAAAGGGGTAAAATGTTTACAGAAATGAATGCGAAAACTAAGTATGATGAGTACGGCGATTTGATAGTAATAAAAAAATTTAAACTTTTTAAATTAATTTTTTTTAAAAATAAACTTAAATCTAAACTTAATATTATAAAGAGAAGATTCGTATGTTTGTAATGAATAAACTCAAAAATTACTGGACCTATTTCAAAAATTGTTTCACCTGTAGAAAGCTATCACTTTACGCGGGCGAAGTCGCGTTCAAGAGCTAGTTGTATAAATTTGAAAATTAGTTATAAATCTGTCTCTGATCTCATGTATCGCTCTCACTTCCTCGGGAAAAGTACTTTTTTGGATGAAAGGTACCTTATGATATAGGTACCTCCTTTTCTGTATCACTGACAAAATGACATGCAAAATTTGATTGCAAAGTACTATATTACGAGTTAGGATTTATGTAAGTATTGTCGCGCTTTGGGAATTTCTCCTACGGCGACACTGACTAGTAGAATAAATATGGAAAACTTAGTGTTGGGCGCCAGTGAAGCCTACCAGAAAGAAATAAAATAACAGCGTGATCGGTAATTAAAATATAATTTAATGCGCTCTGTGGTAGGCAACACAAAAGTGTAGGTCGTGGGTGGTCGGCCGATCTGTCTCCCCAACGCAGTGCAGGCACTCCCCTGTGTGATCCAGCCGGCGAAGGTGGTAGATGCGGCGTGAAGGGCGTGGTGGTGTGTGTCCTGCCGATGCGTGTAACGACGGTGGTGATGGGCGGCGGTGACTGCAACCAGCAACCGGATCTAGCGCAATCCGCAGCTGGCCGTCCGCTTAATCCGGGTGATACTTGGTCCGGGTGATACTTGGTCCGGGTGATACTTAGTCCGGGTGATACTCCTGGAATCGACAAGGCCACAGGATTACGCACTGGTACATCTACCCTCCGATCTGGATACCCCACGACGGCAACAGGATGAAAATACCTGCTAAGCAGTAGTAGCATTGCCGCAGTGGTGCATAACCAGAACGGAGTTTACAAAGCAATTAATGTACTAAGCATAAAAATTAAATGAAGCAATAAAGCAATGAAAAAGAAATTTATTTAAAA
The DNA here is from genome assembly GCA_945859745.1 of Synanthedon formicaeformis. Classification (NCBI taxonomy): domain Eukaryota; kingdom Metazoa; phylum Arthropoda; class Insecta; order Lepidoptera; family Sesiidae; genus Synanthedon; species Synanthedon formicaeformis. The sequence goes on along the minus strand of OX243974.1, from coordinate 1,104,348 downwards.
AATGTAATTTAAAATATATAAAAAAAATAATTAAGTAGGTAAGTCTTATCTTACCGAAATAAAATCAAAGTATATCTAAACAAAGTTAAAAATTAATGCAAAGCAAAATATGTAATGTTAGCAAAACAAATTGTGAATTAAAACATGTGATGAAGCAATTAAAAATTAAGCAATTTTAAAATATGATAATAAAATTTATAAATATTGTGTGCCATTTAAAACTTACCCTAACGCGGGAGATTTAAATTATCCAATTAAATTATATAGTTAATTAGACCGCACCACTCAACTAGAGCGCTGAGTGGCGCGGACCGTCCATCTCTAGGCTTATTTACCGACTGACCGTCACAAAATCAAAATCGAGATCATACTTTGTATTGTAGGTACCACCCGCGCCGGCGCAGTTGCACTCGTTGCAGTCCGGGCGTGTACCTACTTATTTTAGTTTTATCAATTTACCTTACCTTAAACTTTATCAATATTTAAAAACATGTAACGCTTCGTTACATTACCCGCTCGTCCCTCATAAGGATTTTATTTTAAAGATAAAATCCGCAATCACTTCATTGTGTATCAACTTTTCACTAAACCTTTCATTCTATCTACTAATATTCTAACATTCATCCCAAACATACAGACATTTAAAAAAAATCAAGTAATATTATAATTACAAGACGTGTCCTAGCAAAAACCGAAAATCGTGTGTCTATTTATCCGACAAACGACTTTTTGTAAAAAGTGTATTAAATGCTGTTAACAAAGTGGGCAATACAACAAAACACAACTGGTTTTCGATTTGAAGATCGGCTACAATATGAGCATGAGTCTCACCTAACACGGCAAATCTCATACCTACTCGAACTCAGATTTTTGTAAAGAAATTTTTTACGGGATTGGCCATTTTAATGAAATTAAAATTCTATATAAAAAACTATAACGAAATTAAAAAAATCACGAAAAGATAAAATAGAAATATTTATAACAACGCTAGCAAGTTAAAAATAGCACACAAAACGTTAAAGAAGTGAATACTCCGCTCTTTACAATTGTACTAATTATACGCTTTGGTTTGATGAGATGAAAATTAAATAATAAAAAAAATGAAAGGAAAAAAAAAATTAAAAAATAATAAAAAATAAAAAAAATAAATAAACGCAACTGGTGTGAAACAAGCTTTATAAATGTTATTAACAAAAGAATCAAAAGTAAAAAAATAAATTTTGAATTGAAAAAAAAATTTAATATACCTACAATTTTTTTTGTTGTTGACTGTACATTAACAAATAAAAATTTTGTTTAAAATTTTTATAACAGGTTACAAAAAGAATGGTTTCACTCCAGTTACTGCAAACCAAAAAATAAAAACGTTTTACAAAATAATAAAAAGCAAACAAAAAAAATTAAAAAAAAACAAAGCCACCGTGCAATACTAACTACTTACTACGATGAGAAGATAGACAAACCACGTTATGGGCGCCAGTGTCGCGCTTTAGGTATTTCTCCTACGGCGACACTGACTAGTAGAATAAGATGGAGAACTTAGTGTTGGGCGCCAGTGAAGCCTACCAGAAAGAAATTAAAAAACAGCGTGATCGGTAATTAAAATATAATTTAATGCGCTCTGTGGTAGGCAACACAAAAGTGTAGGTCGTGGGTGGTCGGCCGATCTGTCTCCCCAACGCAGTGCAGGCACTCCCCTGTGTGATCCAGCCGGCGAAGGTGGTATATGCGGCGTGATGGGCGTGGTGGTGTGTGTCCTGCCGATGCGTGTAACGACGGTGGTGATAGGCGGCGGTGACTGCAACCAGCAACCGGATCTAGCGCAATCCGCAGCTGGCCGTCCGCTTAATCCGGGTGATACTTGGTCCGAGTGATACTGGTTCGGCCCGAGTGATACTTGGTCCGGGTGATACTTAGTCCGGGTGATACTCCCTAACGCGGGAGATTTAAATTATCCAATTAAATTATATAGTTAATTAGACCGCACCACTCAACTAGAGCGCTGAGTGGCGCGGACCGTCCATCTCTCGGCTTATTTACCGACTGACCCTCGCAAAATCAAAATCGAGATCATACTTTGTATTGTAGGTACCACCCGCGCCGGCGCAGTTGCACTCGTTGCAGTCCGGGCGTGTACCTACTTATTTTAGTTTTATCAATTTACCTTACCTTAAACTTTATCAATATTTAAAAACATGTAACGCTTCGTTACAGTATATACCGACTTAGGGCCTCTTTCACAAACTACATGTAAAGTGTTGATTAGTTACTTTTAGAAATCATTTTTGTTATATTGAATTATGCACTCGGTTTACTGCATCATTCGATAGCTGATTTTTTTTTATTATTTTCTATTTAATGTTTGGGACGTTTACCGTACAAACAAAGATATATCAGCTCCATTATCCCCGGTTACAGGTGACTTTGAATGACAGTTTGGCCTACTTGACGTTTGTGAAAGAGGCGCTTAGACTAATTAAGGGCTATTATTTAATTAATTCATTTATTTATTTATTTTTTATAATGTATAAGACACAAATTAAATATAAATAAAAAATAATTAAATCACTGGTTGTTAGCCCCCATGATAGCAATGTTACTTGAGTTTATGGACTGCCAATATTCTACTGCTGAAAGCAAATTATGGGCTGAGAAGTTAAAGGATGAGGGTATTATCTCTGACAAAAATGTAGGAGTATAAGTGCTATTATTTCATATAAAAGTTCATAACTACTAAGTACTAGGTTCTCACTAATCATTATTAAAACCAGCAACGCAACTAGAGCAAAAAATGTCTGGAATGGAATGAATTTAGGTCTTAATTGTATGATGATTTATTGTTGAATCACCATAGTACGTAACCGGATTCGTTTCATTTACCTTTATGTAAAAAATTGAATACCCATTGTATGAAATTGTATTCGCTTAGTGCAATCAATCGAGACTCTAAATGCCCAATAACGTTACGTCAGCGCATTGAAGAGGATGACTCCATTAGGGACGCCATAAAGTTAGCGATTATAGAGAATCCTGTTGGAATAAATTTTGGAAAAAAAATCTTTTTTATAATGTAAGACATGCTGCGGTCCACTTGGTTAAGCATAAAATACAAGCAACAAGCCCCATAGAAAATTTGTTTAATACCTTTACGCCTTTTTGTAACGGACTGTACGGTACACCTGCGCGCGCGAGTTGACTAGTGAAATAATGGGTAAAAAATCAAACATGATAACTCGCAGGTTCAACCGAGTTTAATTCCAGCGAGTAGTCTAGTATCTCGGATCTGCAAGTGCGGTGCTATTTAAAAATATATGGCATATTTTTAATATGTTTAAACAACATTCTTGAATAGCTTACTAAGGAATTTAATAAAGAGCTTTTGCCTCACTATTCTTTTCATTTTTGAGAAATTGATAAAAGTTAATGAAATCTTAATAGTTTAATAATCCTTCATTAATTTAATAATCCTTGATTTAATATCCTTCAGTAATTTGAAATATAAGAGAACCAACCTTTGATAACATTAATTAGAAAATAAATTGAAAATATTCCTTCTCTTGAGGATACTGCATTTAATTATATGTAATTAAAGGTCATCGACTTTCTAAATATTTTTTAACAATAAAAAAAACATTTTACATGAAGAATTTTACACGAAAATCTGATTTTTAGTAGGTCAAGTCTAGTAGGTCATTTACAACAGTTGTAATGCTTTTCAAAGATTTCTTTACAATTGCTGATTTCGTGGCCCAACTATTCGCCCACTCCACCTTTTAGCGCGGTCAGCGTTCCTCAAAGATGTCCCGATTAATGAGCTGTTCAATATACCTTAAGAGAGCTATCAGGCACTTTAATATCCCAAAGGAGATCTACACACAGCACCAAAAAACGTCTTTCATGCTCGTTGATTATGTAGCAATATCCACAATTTTTTTATACTTACTTTATTGACAATATTTTACAGATCAATTATACTTACCAAGTATTGTAGATGTTACTCGCATAGTATTGGAAGTGCACCTTATTTTATTGAAAAATGAAAAATATATGAGTTATAACGCCTACATTTTATCTGCCCACAGTGAAATAACAGCAAGTGTGCTGTTGGGTTTCGATAAATAAAAAAGGGATGCCGAACCCATTTTCCTATCCCTTTCAATCCATTATTCTTTGCCTTACTACTATTACCATAGAGTAAATAGTACTTTACCAGTACTATTACTAAGAGGCACTTACATCGTCTAGATAGAGCCCTGGGTGGCATCGACCACCAGCTGCTTCCATTCCACCCTGTCCGGATTTCTCATAGAGTTCGCAACTGTAAGGCCTGTAAGATGCACAACTTGGTGTGTCCATCGGCTAGGAGACCGATAAAAAAAGATGCACAACTTGGTCTGTTCATCGGCTAGGAGACCGATAAAAAAAAGATGCACAACTTGGTCTGTCCATCGGCTAGGAGACCGATAAAAAAAAGATGCACAACTTGGTCTGTCCATCGACTAGGAGACCGATAAAAAAAGATGCACTATTTGGTCTGTCCATCGGCTAGGAGACCGATAAAAAAAGATGCACAACTTGGTCTGTCCAACGGCTAGGAGACCGATAAAAAAAAGATGCACAACTTGGTCTGTCCATCGGCTAGGAGACCGATAAAAAAAGATGCACAATTTGGTCTGTCCATCGGCTAGGAGACCAGCCACGAGACCTCTTGCCATCCACTTTTTCAACCACCACCAGCTTCTCCAAGTTTGGTTCTCTGCTGTGTATGTGCCCAAAGTAATTGAGAACTCTTTGATAGCAGGTGGCGAAGCTATCAACTGAACCGTCAAGCTTGTCTGCTAATCTTTACATTAAAAAAATATCTTATTTAATTATTTGATTTGTTTAATATTGTAACAGCGGTGTGTCGTATATGAGCAAACTTAGCGTTGCAGGCGAAAATTTCCGATAAAATTAACATAATGATGCCTAACAATGAGTGGTCTGGGGATGACGGGATAATCTCCACGAGAGTACTTATGTTTATATAAATTTATATGTATGTGCGAAATAAAAGCTTTAAAGTTTTTGCTACGATTATACCTTTCACAAGTGGTACATATATCTGCTTCGACTGAATTTTACAAAAACTCTCCTTAAAATATATTTTCGCTAAGACAATTGCGACAGATAACCAAAAAAAAGTTTCTAATACATTTTATTATCTTTAAAAATCTTATAAATGTTTTATCTTATAAAAATCTTATGCACTATTTTTAATTATATCTTTACCTTTAACTATAATTTTACCTAACAGGTTAAACCACCTATTTTCTATTAGTATTTTCTTTATTTTGAGGACTATTTTCTACATTATTTGAAACAGAAACATCTAACTCTCTGTAAACTCTAGTTGTACAAGACAAAAAGCTATGAATAAATAAAACAAAGCAGTATACATTGTGCAGTTGTCCCTTGCATACTAATACAAGATCTTGTGCCCGTTTTTTTGTCCGTCCGTCCGTTTCCATAGCAACACAATAATGGTTAGTAATGAATAATGGTCGTAGACTTTTGGGAATAAGAATATACATGACCTTTCTCAAAACAAGGATAGTGTAAATCTAATTACAATTATCTAGTATTATAAACATATTTTTAGACAGGCTGACGGTCCACTTGTTGGTAGTCCATAATAGGTGCTTGCTGTAAGTGTACCGCCAACCATTTTTTTATAAAATAAATTCTTTTTAAATAAGCCTATAAAAAGAATTTAATGATATTTTCACAATATTATAGATAATTCATGTAAAAAAAAAAATGTTTTTTAAAATATTTAAAAAAAAAACTCGTTAACACGAAACAGCAGTACTAAGAAATTGTCTTAAACGTCTTATTAGTCTCATATAACCCAAATATTTTCAAAGTTGGAGTTAATAGGCATTTTCTGGGTTAGCTCGCTCTTCGTACTCTATCATAGGCCTCATTTTCGCTACACAGAGTTGGATGTTTTTTTAAAAAAATAATAAAAAAATAGACCATAACAGTGACAAATTTAAAATTTTAAGAAAAACTGTTAATAAACGGAGGGCATATTTCCAAAGATATCACACACACGTTTATTCAGATTGTTGGCAGAGCTCGTTTCGGCTGTCTCATATATTTTTGCCTAAAGCCCAATAAGCGACGCTACGAGCAAGTTTCCCAGCCTCTCCTAATTAATTTCTACTCCGTGCCGCCAAAGTGAGAACCTTGCCAATGGTATAAGTTATGCGAATAACATCAGATTTCTGGACATTTTCTCGGAATTTATAATTGCTTTTTTTCCATTATATTTTATGTAGTCCTGTACCTAATTACATTTTTTTTTTAATTGAATGCCAAATATTCTTAGAACTGTTCAGAAAAAAAGATGAGAATAAAGTTTACGCAGTTTCTCAGATAAAAAAAACGAAAATAAGGCGTACATCGGTGATACCTATATTTTTGGTGCCCTTTTGATTTTTTTTTTTTAATAGAATAATAATACAAGATTAAATTCCCTATTATTTTTTTATATGTAGACAAATTCAAAATTCAATTCAAATTCAAATCATTTATTAGATGTAAGTTTTTACAAAACATTTATCTTCGTCAAAATTACAAACTACCACCGGTTCGGAAAGCTGTTTCTAGGGGGAAGAACTCGGCAAGAAACCCCCTAGTTGCTCTTTTCATAAATCAATTTACAACATGTAACACGTAACAATACATATATATCAATCTAATAACACAATATTCAACTTTATTGAACTCCAAGGACGTTCATCATATATAATCTAATATCCTATAATAACCCTTTTTGCACAGGGTTTTCTTACCCTGTGCAATACTTTAAAAGTCCAATAAAAAGCTTGATTTCATATACTTATTTTAAACTACATTATATCAGAAAATAATTAAAGAAATAATCAATATTTTGGCAATGAGTAATTGACGTGAATACCTATTTCTTTAAATTTGCTTCCATAGAGGAAAAAAAAAAATTATAACAATATCGGGGTACACAGTTCAATGTTAATAATAATAAGTGAATAAAATCGCTATAAGCTTATCGTTTGGGCGGATTTTTATGGGTCTTACACGAACGATAGTGTGACTTTACTGAGTACTGAATTGCTAAGATTAATTTCGTTGCAATAGTAGTACATCGAACAGGCCCTTTATACGTTAGTGGGAGTGTTACAGTAAAAGACAATAAGCTTCGTTTCACGATTGGCTTCACTCGAATATTTCACGTTTTATTACAGTTGGCAAGGAAACTGAAAAGTTAATGGAAAATATTGAATTGTTGCGGCGTTACATTAATCTAGGAACCAAAAGATGCCAGCTAACCTCAAGTTTTTTTTTTTTAATTTCTTTCATAGAATCTTCTTTTTTTTATAATAAAAATGTTATGTTAGTTTGTGTGTGCTTTAAAAACTCGAAAACTAGCTGGCGAATTTGTAACTTCACCTTTTTCACACACATAATTTCGTACATGAAGTTAATATTTTAGTTGATAGAGGTTTAGTTAGCGCAAGCCTCACGTGAAAATTTTCCAACAGCTTTTTTTTGTCGACAACTTGCTTTTGAAATTCCGAGTCGATTGCTAAAGTGACTTTGGTTTCACTAACCTATCATGAAGTGGACTGTAATCTGTTTGACAACAAATACCTACTTCGTGCTCGTGAATTTCGAAATAGAATATAGTTGGCTTTTCACTATGAAAATAGTAAGTAAAAGTAATATTCTAAAATATATATTATCTTCCGTGATCGGACTGCATACTGTAAGTCATTTTTTCAGTCAGTTTGCGGTATGACAGACACAAACTGAGCCCGCGACTTCGTCCGCGTTGAAAAAGAAAAAAAAGTAGCCTATCCTGTCTCCTGTACGTCTAAATGTTTATCTACCAAGTTTCATCAAAATCAGCTAATTCGTTTAAGAGTTATGGAGGAACATAGGTACAGACATACAATACCTATACACTTACAGATTTATTATTAGCATTGAATTGATTGATGATAATTGATAACGCCTGACATCGTTATCGCTGTGACGACAGTAGCGCCGCCACGCGACAGTAGCGCCGCCACGCGACAGTAGCGCCGCCACGCGACAGTAGCGCCGCCACGCGACAGTAGCGCCGCCACGCGACAGTAGCGCCGCCACGCGACAGTAGCGCCGCCACGCGACAGTAGCGCCGCCACGCGACAGTGGCGTCCAATTCTTTGTATTTTTACACGATCACTCAGTAACAGTACTTTTTTCTGGGTGAAAGGTACCCTATATCCTTTCTTGTATTCCTGACGTGTATGCAAAATTTCATGATGATCGGTTGAGTAATTAAGGCGTGAAAAGGTAACAGACAGAGAGACACGCAGTTACTTTCGCATTTATAATACGAGTATTAGTATGGATATAAAATAAAAATATCGCTTTGTTATCGAAAAAATATTATAGTTAGAAGTGGTAAGTATAATCATTATATTACATTTCAGTTTAAATAGTTCCATATAGAATAATTTATATCTCAAGATGTAAATTTAATAAGAAGTTTATTAAAAAAATACCAATTCTATTTTTAAATTCATATTCACTCTCAAAAAACACGTAAGCACCTTTAGAACTTTTTAATAATTTAATATTATTATCTGGAACCAACCACACAGATCACCTTACAATTTATAAGGAAAAAAAACAAGCGACGCTTTCCTTATGAAACTGCGCAAAAACCATAACGAAAAATATTTGTTTGTTGTTCCTTTTAAGAAGATTAACAGTGTAATATCTCCTTCTATGACTTGTAGCGTATTTTTATGGCATCCCTTCGAAACAATTCCAATTTGTCTTAATATAAGGCGACAAAGCGATGCCCGAACGAGAAAAAAGTTTTGTCATTTATTTCCCCAGTAAAAAGGTCGGCGTACTAAATACGATTGCGGAACTGTGATTTTTTACCGTACTTACAAAGCCCTGTATACATATCGATTTGTATATTTATTTGAATCTTTAAATAGTATAAAAAGAAATCGCTTTACGCGTCTGTCTGTAGCTCTAACTTCAACTAAACCACGCAACGGGTTTTGATGCGGATTTCACCAACAGTTAGATAATTTTTCACGCAATATTTATACACAAAATAAAACATATTTTTTAATTATTTTTTTTTGCAACCAAGTCGCCGAAAAATATAAATTTACATGCCATATACGTAGGCTGGACCTTAAGAGATATATAAAAATGATGTATACTAGAGAATTGTAGTTCTAAAAACCTAAAAAACTCCGCGATGGAAATCTCTATCTATCTCACACATATCTCACAGTAAACATTTCTTTCATTAAAACTACAAAAATCAAAATTGTTTTAAAAAATACTAATAATCAAAGGCAGTAACCTCATTTTTCACCTATTTTTTTCTAAATTGCACCCGTGAGAAGCCGGGGCTGGTCCCGGCTATATCCCAAGCTATATGTATTAAAAAGGCAGTGAATAACCGTATTTTTTTTTCTTAAACACAACTTTTAAAAATAACTGTCAAATTGGTACTTATGTGTATGCGACTAGGATTACCATTTGGAAATTGAAATGTTGCTGACATAAATCCGGATATTCCATTGAAGGTCCGAATATATTAGTCCCAAAATGTTATTATAATTCCAACGCAAACAGTATATCCATATGTTTGTGTTGTAATAGGAGCTTACATGTTAAGTTGACATTTTATTATTTTATTTTTCATGTAAGTTGTTCACCAAGTTCATGAACATGTATACATACGTACATACATACATACATACATACATACATACATACAAACATACAAACATACATACATACACACACACATACACGCTCGCACGCACGCACGCACGCTCGCACACCCCCCCCCCCCACACACACATATACACACACACACACATACATAATATACATACATACATAATATACATACATACATAATATACAATATCTACACTTACAGATTTATTATTAGTATTGATATAGAGTATCTTAAGTAATAAAAAATTGCCAATTTCAGATTTTTCTATAAGGTTTCTTTGTATAAAAAACTTAGTTTCAATATCTACATAAGAATGAGTTTTTTTTAATATTTGAAGATTAAGTCCACTTGAACAATTTCGCTTGTTTTTTTTTTATTTGGATTTGGATATTGGAAAACGTGTTCAGAATAATTTGGATTTTTTATTAGAGATGGGTTTGCTCTTGGCCAGCATCCAGCAGTTTAGTGAATATGAGGCCTCTGATGGAGCGAGCTCATCCAGAATATGCCTATTCACTCGAACTTTGAAATATTTGAGTACACATATTATTATTTTGACGAATTCCTGTCAACGTTGCTCGTACCATTCTATGGTCTGTATTAAAATTTAAGTTATTTATGACAGATACATCTTTGAAAACTTTTCTATTATTGGACATAATGTAGTCAATTTGGTTTTTGTAAAGTCCGTTGGGCGAAATCCAGGTCCATTTTTTTGTTGATTTCTTTTTAAAAAAGCTATTCAAGATACTTAGTTTGTTTTCTAACGCAAAATTTACTAATCTTGTTCCGTTTTTACTTCTAGTACCAAATCCGTGGTGTCCTATAATATATTCTTCACCGTCGTTTCTTGAACCTATTTGGCCATTAAAATCACCCATGACAATAACGTTTTTATGTGTAGTTTCAATAGTATTTTGTAGGTCCTCATAGAATTTTTCGATTTTTATTTGGTCTTCCTTTTTGTCTGATTCGGTTGGTGCATACGCCTGGATAATGGACCATTTTTCTTCTTTTTCTACATTTAACGATAGTTTTATATTGAGGACTGCAATACGTTCGGAGATTCCTTTAATTTCTTCTATTTTGTCCACAAGATTTCTTTTAATGATAAACCCAACTCCATACAGGCCAGGCGTCTCTCCTATGTAGTGCAATATGTACTTTCCATAATCTTTTATACCTTGACCAAATCTTCTCATTTCGCTAATTCCAATAATATCCCATTTTATTTCTTCTATTGCCAGTTCTAGTTCTTGTAGTTTTTCTGGGGTTCTAAGTGATCGACAGTTGATAGTTGCTATGTGATATTGTTTTGTTTCCTTTTCTGAGTGTATGTGAATGTGTATGTTGTCTTTCTTCTTTAGAGGGTTGCGGTCATTTTCCCCCACGAGGACCAATCGGCTTGGGGGAGAGTAGTGTTCTTCTGTTACTTTTCCGTTTATGTTACAAAAATGTTGTGTTTTCCGTTTACCGATGGCTGGTTGTTATTGCTTATTATTATTTGTCGTAATTGAGGAAATAGAATTAGATCTTATCCTCATTATATCGTAAGCATTTAATCTATTGTTGTTCATCAATGTTGGATGTTTTTTTGGTTGAGTATCATTCCGCGGTGATATTGACATTTCTCTTTTCCTCTTTTCACTAGTGGTACTACTATTTTTACCTTTTATTATTAATTTATCAAACTTCAAATATGCGACATTGCCTTTCTTCCTCTCTTCTGTTAGTTGAGGTTGTAACATTTTCCTCTTTTCTAGAACTTCTTTAGTATAGTCTTCTGTTATGTACATATTTTTAGAATTTTTCTTCTTTTTCATAACTTCGTTCTTCTTCCATTCATTCACAAATGACAGTAAGATAGGTCTAGGTTTATCGTCTGGCTTTTCTTTTCCAATACGATGTATTTTGTTTACCTCGCTTTCATCTAAACCTATGTCTAAATCTGTTTTAAAGGTTATCTTCATTTTCTGTAAAAGTTCTTGGAGAGATTTTTCTTCTTCTTTCACTCCAAAAATTATAATATTATTTTGTTTCTTATCTCTTTTCAAATCTTCAATCTCTTTCTCAAGTTTTCCTATTTTATTTTTTAGGATTTTATTTTCTGCCATTATAGGTTGTAGTTTTTCGTCAATTTTCTCCAATATTGTATTAGTTATAGCAATTTTTAGCTCCATTCCTTGATCGTGCATTTCGGTTTTCATTTTGTCAAACAAGAGTTGAAATTGATCTTCCATATTTCTATCTCAAATTAAACTGCGTATAAAGGAACGTTATAGGTGGTAGTTTTTATTATTTCTTATAATGGCAACACTACGACGGATGTCACTCACGATCACTCACTTGTCTAGTCTGTGGTCAATGAGATGTAAATGAATGTGATATTAATTCCTTCCTACCCTCTATATGATATAATTTCTAACCTTTATATTTATCTGGCCAGTTTTGTTTGACAAATGTTTCACAATATGCAGGACCCGCAGGAAATCAATATATTCACGTTATTCACAGCACTTTAGTTTATATTTTGTGATATCCGTAAGTTTGAAAGTTGGAATAATTACTTTATAAAACAAATAAATATCAGGAGCCGCTCAACTATGATGTTGACTATTTGACAACCGGAAACGGAAAGAAAAAGAAAACTAGAAGATTCCACAATAAACATACATTTATCGAATACACAGGAAACACAGACTTACTCCTTAATAATCTTCAGACATCATTAAATAACGAGGAAAACACACAAAAAGACTATACAACAGCTCAGGAAAAATATGACAAATTACTAAACCAATTAAAAACTGTAACCAGAAAAACAAACTTAAATAACAAAAAGGAAGTATCGTTCATAACTAAAGAACTGCTACAAAAACGCAAAGAACTTTTAAAACTAAAGAAAAGTAACGACAACCGTAAAAAAATAACAGAAATAAGCAAAAGGATTAGCGAACAGTTTAGAAAAGAAAGAAAAATGAAAAGGTTTAATACATTGAAAAAATACATAGAAAGAACAGGAGGAATAAAGAAGGCGTTGAAGGAAATAAATCATGGCAAGGACTGGATACCAAGTATGAAGAAGAAGGATGGTTTAAATACGGGCAAAAGACCCGAGATATTACAAATCGCTACTGACTACTACCGAAATCTATACCAAAGCCAAAATACAGGAAAAGTTGAAAAAGTATACGACACACTGACTAATGAAGTTCAAATACCAGTTATATTAAAGGTAGAAACTATAAAAGCAATCATCACACAAAAACTCGATAAATCTCCTGGACCAGACCTAATCACAAACGAGTTACTAAAAATTACATTGCCAGCTATTGCTCCTAGGTTAACGGATACATTCAATGAAATTATTAATACAGAAAATATTCCTGAGGATTGGACTAAATCTACAATTATATTGCTGCACAAAAAAGGAGATAGAAGAGACATAGCAAATTATAGACCAATTAGTCTAATGTCCAATGTCTACAAGGTATTCTCAAAAATTATACTATCTAGAATTACCAATACTCTTGAAGAAAATCAGCCGAAGGAACAAGCTGGTTTCCGTAGAAACTTTTCAACTATAGACCATATACACGCTCTGAGACAGATACTTCAAAAATGTAAAGAATACAATAAAATTTACTACCTAGGATTTGTCGATTTCAACAAAGCATTCGACACATTAGAACACGAATTTATCTGGAACGCACTAGAAGCACAAGGGGTACAAACAAAATACATACGCATACTTAGGAATATATACTCTAGGAGCACTGCGCAAGTAAAATTAGAACGTACAGGTATTGAATTCCCCATAAAAAGAGGTGTGCGCCAAGGGGACCCAATTTCACCTAAATTATTTTCAGCCGTTTTAGAAATGATATTCAGGAACCTTGAATGGACGGAAAATGGACTCAACATAAACGGCGAAAATCTAAACCATCTTCGCTTCGCAGATGACCTAATCTTATTCTCGGAAAGTCCAAAGACCCTGGAGCTAATGTTGCAACAGTTATCGGATGAAAGTGCAAAAGCAGGTCTGTCAATGAACTTAACAAAAACAAAAATAATGTCAAACTCCTCACACAAAGAAATAAAAGTAAATAATGAACCGATTGAATATGTGTCTGAATATATATACTTGGGACAACTAATATCTACAGAGAATTGCATGCAAAAAGAAATAGAAAGAAGAACAACTAATGCGTGGAAACGATTTTGGTCACTTAGTGAAGTAATGAAGAATAATGATATGCCTATGAAAGAAAAAAGGAAGGTATATAATATGTGTATTCTACCATGTTTATTATACGGGTGTCAAACATGGGCATTGACGGAGCAACTAGCAAATAGAATAAAAACTTGTCAGAATGGAATGGAAAGAAGTACTTTAGGAGTTAAAAGAGTGGATAGAATAAAGTTAAAAAACATAAAAAGTTGTACTAATTTCAAGAATGCTTATACCACTTATAAACAATTAAAATGGCAATGGACAGGTCATATGATGCGTGAGAAAAATGAGAAATGGACTAGGATAGTAACAGAATGGTATCCACGAGATAATAAAAGAAACAGAGGTAGACAGACCAAAAGATGGGAAGATGATTTCTTGAAAGTGGCTGGACCAATGTGGACTCGTACAGCAAAAGACAGGACTAAGTGGAAAACTTTAGAGGAGGCCTATGTCGGGAGACAAGCTGAATGACAACCGTTTGCCGATTCATGTAAATACTAAAAATATTTTAAATTGTATTTAGTTTAGGCACTATAATTTTTAAGTATTGTAAAGAAAAACAGCAATAAAGGCTTTTTTATTTTATTTATTTATTTTTATTATTATTATTTTGGGTTTTACAAGCCCCTGTTATCACCAATCTTGTATTTCAATTTAAGTTAGTAAGGGCCTCTTTCACCATCTGTCAAGTAGGCTAACTATCATTTAAAATCACCAGTAACCGGGGATAATGGAGCTGATACGCCTTTGTTTGTGCGGTAAAAGTCCAAACATTTAAAAATAAATAAAAAAAGTCGCATATCGAAGGATGCAGTAAACCGAGTGCATAATTTAATAAAACATAAAATTATTTCGAAAAAGTAACTAATCACACTTTACTTGTAGTTGGTGAAAGAGGCCCTTAGTATTAAATAAACGACTCAATAAAAATGTCAAATGAAATAATGGTATAGTGAAAAATATCGTATTCCGATGCATTACATACTCGTATATTGTTACATGATACTTTGAAGCTAAAGTGGATGTCGGTCAGTATTTCTCAGGACAAATGGAAAAATTGACTTACTTTTGACTCGAGTTAAAATACGAGTACAATACGAATAAAATAACGCCATTTCATATGAAAAATAATTGGTATCGATTGTATAATATAAAAATACAGATATGTAATGTAATTGTTACCTGTTCATCTGTTTGTCTATGCGTTTGTGCACGCTAATCTCAAAAACGGCTTCACTTTTAATGCGGTTTTCACTTATATTGATGATTGATTGTATTAGAGCCTCTTTCACCAACTACAAGTAAAGTGTTGATTAGTTACTTTTAGAAATCATTTTCTGTTTTATTAAATTATGCACTAGATTTACTGCATCATTTTTTCCATTTAATGTTTGGGACGTTTAACGTACAAACAAAGGTACATATATCAGCTAAATTATTCCAGGTGACTTTAAGTGACGGTTAGCCTACTTGACGTTGGTGAAAGAGGCGCTTAAACTAATAGGTTACTTTTTATTTTTGAAAAATGTTAGGTTGCTGTGGGATTTTCAAAAAACGAACCACAGCGCGTACCCACTAAGTAGCTGGCAACACCTAGTAATATAAAAATAATATATTTAATTCTTTTTTATATAATAAACTTGTTATCAAATTCGTTTCTGATGTTTTCTTGCAAGTTAAATCTATGAATATAATGCCATTTTTCGCAATACTCGATCCATTGTCTATGATAAGTTGAACCCTTCGGCTAAGTAACAATACACGGGCCGAGTTAATGACCTATGAACTCTCACTGATTCGTCCCTAATGTGTTTTTAATGACACACATTCCGCTATTGAAATGTCATTTACAACGGCTAATACAATTTACGAGTCGCGCAGAGAAGCAACTTACGCCCTACAAGCCTCCAGGGCATTGGGTGTCGACCTCTTTTCGAGAGGACAATATGACCTCTACAATTTACCTCTTTATTTCAACTATCAGTGGTGTATTATTTGAAAGGTCTAACTCAATTTGAGTTAGGGTATTTTAAAATGATTTTAAAGATAAGTACAAAATAATTTATTAATATCCTTAAGTCTATGTACAAAAAAATGTGTAGGAGGCCTCCTATCTATACCAATATATAAAGCTGAAGAGATTGTTTTAGCCCAAGATTTTTAGATATTCGTCGTTTAGATTTTAGATATTTGTTTGTTTGGTTGTACGCATTAAACTCAGGAACTACTGGCAAGTAACTCTTATTTAATCTGAGCTACTGGTTTGAATTGAAAAATTCTTTTTGTGTTGGACAGTCTATTTATCGAGGAAGGACGCGAGAATATAGAGAACGCGGACGAAGTCGCGAGCACCAGCTAAATGAGTATAAAAAAACTTGTATCAGGAGAAACCCCGGCAATGCACAAGGAAAAAAATTTCTTCGCACAGAACCGGGTAATATTTGTTCAGAACCAGTATTGTATGAGGATATAAATATTCTTCCTGCATTACTCGGTTTTGTTCAAAGAGATCGTTATTCCGTGTACAAAACCAAGGAGGTTCTCCGAGTGAACAATAAGTAGTAACAATTTTTAATACAATATGAATTATTTCAAGTGTCTGGTGTACCTATTTTAGTTTACCAAAAAATGGACAGTTTTATTTTGATTCATATATATAAAAAAAATATTAACGATACTTCTGGTATTTACGACTAACGCAGTATTATTTCTTACTCTCTTATAGCAATGAAGCAGTGATTAATTTGCTAGAACAGTCACTCACAGAGACAGGGCGAAAAACATGTATTTTTTTTTAATTACTAATTATTGTACACTCAGAGAACCTCCTTGGTTTTGAACACGGAACAACGATTTCTTTAAACAAAACCGGGTAATGTCTCCTACAAAACTGGTTATGTAATCGGTAATGTGCAAAGAACAAATATTTCTTTATACATTACCCGGTTCTGGGCGAAGAATATTTTTTTTCTTGTACATTGCTGGTTATGTAACTCGGTAATGTACGAGTAACAAGCGAGAAAAACTAATAAATGACAATTGACAGGTTGAAAAAAAATTGTACTCTTTAAATTGTTATGTAAATTTAGTACGAGTAATGGCAGTCACACTGCCTTTCGCAATCATCTAGACAGCTCGTCTAGAGGCAGTAACCTTTACGGCAGTGAAAGGACAGCATATGTGCTGTTGTGAGTAAGGGATGCCAGAGATTTATCTCCAATTGAACTATGATCGGTAGTGCACTTGCAGCACTTGTGACGTTGCTTGTATTATATAGGCGACGGTAGCCACCTATCACGTTGTTCGCCACTTCCACCTATCCCTACTGAATATCCCACTGGTAAGGGTTATCCCCCTTACCAGTGGGTAAGATAACCCTTATCCCCCAAGGATAAGGGTTATCTTACTTTTTATGGAAATATCCAAACCTTTTAATGTCAGCTTTTGTTATAGTTGTTTAAATTTCCATGAAAATGTACAATTTTTTAGTCCAAAAACAAATCAACTTTCATTGTGATGGCGTCATCCAATATATTTATTTGCATTTCTGATAAAGGAGTTCGTTAAATTCTGTTATTGAACTGGTTGTTCGCAATTGTCAATCAACTCTTTATAAATATCAGATGAAATTATTTACAAAAACGAAATATTTTATTTATTTTAAATTATTACAGAAAATATATGTTATAAAAAGATTTTTGACATATTATTACCTGTTAAATTTGTCCTTACTGATTTTTATCTTTAACTAGCTGACCTTGCAAAAGTTGTTTCAAAAAAAAAAAATGGGGGTATAAAAATAGTTTACAGCCTATTCTCAGCTCTACCGAATACACATAAAAAAAATCATAAAAATCGGTCCGTTTCGGAGGAGTTTTGTTACAAATACTGTGACACGAGAATTCTATCATCAATCATCAATTCATTCAATATTCAATACTAATAATAAATCTGTAAGTGTAGGTATTGTATATATATATATATGTTCCTCCATAACTCTTAAACGAATTAACTGATTTTCATGAAACATGGTAGATAAACATTTAGACGTACAGGACACAGGATAGGCTACTTTTTTCTTTATCAACACGGACGAAGTCGCGGGCGCCAGCTAGTATATTATAAGAAAATATAGAAGATTTAAATGTCACTCAAAATTGAACGTACAGGAAACAACTTATAAATTATTATAATTAAAACAAAATAAAAATAAAAAATCTTTTTTTACCTTTTTTACTTAGTTAATATTTAAACTTAGTTGACTACTTAGTTTTTCTTTTTAGTTATATTATATTGTAAAAAAATCCGTATTTTTACATAGTATAAATTGAAGTTGATATCCGTGACTGTATGTCTGTAATGAGACGCACAATGCAACTGATTTTGATGCTGTTTTCACCATCAGTTAGAATTTTTTTAAAATTATTATTAGAGATGTATTAAAAATTGTGAAAGATACAGTAGAATTATTTCATAAAATTAATTTATTTCGGGAAACTATTAAGGTATGTTACCTTTATTTTTTATATAACATGTACCTCTATATTTTATTCAGCAATTTACACAATAATATACCCAGCTAGCTTTCTCTCAGAGCAATGCGGATGCTCGTTTTCACGACATCTTGTCTGTTGTCACTTTTTATGTAAAAAAAGTAATAAAAAAATATTATGAGTGGCGTTATAAAAGAAGAGACGACAGTTCTTATGTCTGTTTGTTAAGACATCAAAATGAGTCGACGAGAAAAAGGCCCACAATTTTCAACAGTATTATTTAATGTTTTTGTTTTTGAATTAAGATAAAAAATATCAATATATTTTTTATTATGTTAAGATTTATGGACAGACTGACGGTATAGCACGTGGTTATTGCAAACAGACTAAAATAAAATGATTGAAGCTTGTTGATAAATGAATCCAATTTATTCTAATGAACAATAATTTTAATATATTTTATTGTTTGGTAAAGTAAACGAATACAATTGGGTCTATTTGTGGTTTTCCGCTCGTTGGTTTATATGAATAGCAGCAGATACAATGTTTCCCAATAAACGTTTTTCATTCGTTTATACAAGCATATAAGTATAGGTAATTCTTTTTTTATTTTTTTTATTTTTTATGTTAAGGTCGACAGACAGGCTGACGGTCCACTTGATGGTAGGTAGCTACCGTCGCCTATAACACAAGGAACGCCATAAGTGCTACAAGTGCGCTGCCGACCATAGAAGGATTAAGGATAAGGGGATAAGGGAGGGGTGGGGTAATGAGCTCTGGAATCCCTTACTCACTCGCCGAAACACAACAGCACATATGCTGTTATTTCACGGTGGTATTCTGTAAGGTGGTGGTTACTGCCGCCAGACGGGCTGCCCAAATGACTGCAAAACGCAGTGTGCCCTACCACTACTAATTCTGCATAAGCCTAGACACAATTATTATACGAGCAACCTTAAAAAAGAACAAACATCGAATCCTCAAAACAGCAATCTAACATAGTTATATAGAATAGGCGTTTTTTGAAGTAGCGACCACAGCCCAACAACTGCAGTGGTCAAACATGGTCTTTTTTTCAAGTACCTAGGAGCCAGAGCCAAGAACTTCTTCTTCTTCTTCTTAACGTGCCACTTTTCTACGAAAGTTGGCGACCATCATGGCTATGTTTACCTTGGAAGCTGCTGCGTGAAAGAGAGAGCGAGTGCATAATTGTGTCGTTCATTGTAAAAGTGAACTATCTCCTTGTAACTGAATTTTAGAATAACGAGCTTTTTGCGAATTATAGTGTAGGAAAAAAAATATAAGCATTCTTTCATTGTTTTCATCTATGGGATTTTAATGCAACTATTGGAGTTACTTCACTTTTATATTGAAAGTTATGACTAAATGTGATACCATTAGGCAAGAAAAGATGGTTTTAAAAATAGGGAGTTACACCACTTTTACAATGAACGACACAATTTATAATTATGTATTAATTATATTATTATGTATATTTAGTAATTTATAATTTGTTATTATTAAAATTAATATTTTTATTTTATTTGGATATTTATTTTAAATATCAAAAAATAAATTTTAACTTATTCATGAAGCACACGATACAGGCTTGCATGCCTAGTGTGTGTTTGCATAGCCAATTAACTGAAATATAATATGTTATTGTAAATAAATAAATAAATAAAATAATCCGAATTCACTCTCTTTAAATTCTTCAGCCAGGATATCTTTCTTCTGCCTCTGCTCCTCTTTCCCTGTATTTCCCCTTGCATACGGTATCTTTCGTCCCTCATCACGTGCCCGAAATACTGAATAACGACTAACGACAACGCACTAATTGCCGTTGCACTAACGACAAGTTATAACTAACTAACCGTTGAGCACTGCAATAAATACAAAACAATGATAGGTCGCAATTATACGAGCAAAATGTCACCCCGTGTGTCACGTTTCATCTTCAATTACACCAATAAAAACGCTCCGTGACGCCAATCCGTGTAATACCGAGAGATCAACCTGTCAGAAACAATAATCCAACGAGTGTGATATGCCGCGATACACACGGTCGCAGCGGATGAAAATCAAGCATAATAACAATAAAATTTTGTCTCCTTAGTTTTTTTTATTGGAAATATAACTACATAATTATGTATGAACAGCCAACCAGCTTGCCCCCGACTTCGTCTGCGCCCCTTTTCCTTAGTTGTTAATTAGGCTTTGATTTTTTATATTTCTAGATAATACTTCGGGAACAAGGAAGTTTTTCAATTTGGTAGTCGTTACAATATTTAATTAAATTGAAATTTATGGTATATATTTTTAAGGTAAAAAAGAAGTCTGTTATTGGCAGTAGATTTTAAGCATACATATGTATTTATTCTTATATTATTTTCCTATTGTTGCTGTGTAACTGTGTTTCAATAAAAATAAAATATAAATTATTTGTAATATAATTATATCAATATTACGACGTTTATTGAATGTACTTTTTCTATCCAATTATTTTGGTTACATAAGTTATATCGACAGTTCATTATCTGAACTACCGTTAAATATTAATTAGAATCGTTAGATCATCACACCTTATGATTAATTCATTTGCCAATAAATGTAATATTTTTACTCATTAATTAGTGTGTTTATGATTATATGGCAAAACAAATATCATAGTCATCAATGTTCTCAACATTAATATTAACAGAAATTCGTTAATATACTCTAACCTTATTAACCGTGTGTATCATGGGACCGCAGTCAAAGAGAGTTTCTGTTGTTAGGTTTTTACTTTGCAAATTGTATTATATTTATATTTCACTGAATTTAGTGTTTAACATATAAATTGTTAACTATGTTGGAGTGACTTATACACTTATTATTTAATTTTAAATACATAAATATTAATATTCGGAAACAATTCCGAACCATGAGTGTTTGTGTCAGGATATGAATTTAAGTGTTTATAATTAGAAGTAGCATACTTAGGACACACTATGTTTCGCAGACATAAGTTAAGCCTCGTATTCACTATACGACATATTCACTATAGGACATGTCGGGTGATGTCGGGCGACGCGACCTTTTTCGTCCACAGTCGCGAAAAAGTCGCGCATTGTTGCCAGACTTGTCGTGCGGCGCCTGACGTCGCCCGACATGTCGAGCGACACGTGTCGCGGGACATTTGTCACCTAGTGAATACGAGGCTTTAGACTTTAGAAAGTCCCTCTGATGGCAGTAACGCCCTTACAGTAGACCACCGTAAACTGTTATGTTTCTGTTTGTAAGTAAGGGATGCCAGGACCCATTTCTTTATCTCCTAAATACTCCAAAATCCTAATAAATAAATTTATCCCAAATAACACCCACGGCGACCGTGCCCACCTAATATGAATGAGAACGAGCGACCATTATGTAAAAAATTTTTAAAAAATCATCTAAGTAGATCTTTGAATTGAGTTTACTGTGTTGTTTAGTTTTCTCAAACTAACCCCAAATCTAGTTAATTTGTCCATACGTGTCAAAGCTAATAAAAATTGATTATCAAAGCCACACCCCAGGGCCACACCAGTCGGTCGCCACGTATCTCAACTGCTCAGTCGCACCCATTAACTTTTATGTCCCCTATTAAAGGGATAATTGTTCGCGTAATGAACTCGACTGTGCGTATGCCTGAACTCCAAAAGGGACTTGTAACTTTTGAGGCAATAAAATAAGGCTGCATGTTTTATTCAATGATAAAATTGCAAACAACGCTGCCTTTATTGGGTGATCTATGTCCATATACTGACTATATTATATTCACATACATAACTAGTAGATGAACCCGACCACGCTTCGTTTTGGTTTTCTACGTTCAACCAGCGGCTGCCATAACAACGGCTAACTTCCACTTTAAATGTGACAGCGGTTCTCGTTGGCGAGTGAGTGAGTTAAAAAAAGCTCTTCGAGATTACATTATTACGCGAAAAATCCTTGAAGCGGATTGCATATAGTGTAAAAATTTCAAGTTTTTGAGTACACAAACCAACACATTTTTATATATATAATAAAGCGAGATAGTTGGAGAATTATTTTTGACAAAACATCAGTATAGTACAATAGTTAGACGAACTAATAAAATCGTTGTCTGAAACCTTTGAATCACTTTTGACAAACCTGTTGAGTTTGCTGGACAATAGGACGTAACACCTCACGTGATGCTTTTTTTAACATCCGCCACAAAAAAAGGATTTCAATGTTTCAAAATCCGATTTTGTGGTTATAATGTCAGTGATATTGGTAGAACAGTAAAAGTTTTTTTTTTTTTTTACATTTCCATAGCAACAATCCACGCGTTTAGATCCTGTGTTTCAAAGCTTTTTATTGGAAGAAAAATATTTTTATTAAAACTTATGTTTTCGCTAATCTAAGTAAAAAATAATTATAAAAGACCAATTCTGTTCAGATTACTGAAAAAAAATTTTTTAGAATTTCTCCGTTGCTAGCCAACTAACTTTTCTGTAAAGAAAATTAGGGCTCCTCCGTTCTAAAAGTATTTTGTACAAAATTAACATCTCAAGCGACCTGATGAGAGGTTTCATATTTAATCACGATTAAAGTTAACAGCGTCTTACATTTATAACAATTACCTCTCATCGTCTAGAAGTCCTGAGTCGACC
Organism: Synanthedon formicaeformis; assembly: GCA_945859745.1. Taxonomy (NCBI): domain Eukaryota; kingdom Metazoa; phylum Arthropoda; class Insecta; order Lepidoptera; family Sesiidae; genus Synanthedon; species Synanthedon formicaeformis. The sequence continues at coordinate 1,081,176 of OX243974.1, read as the reverse complement.
GTTACAACGACAAAACACCCTCTGCTGTGTAGTCCAAGTAATGAACTCTTAGCGGGAATATTTGAAAAATACTTCAACAATAGTTAATTTATTGACATCATTATGAATAGTGAATTCTTCTTTAACTGTTTTTAGTTTAAGTTGTTTATTTTAATGATTTTAAGCCTAGCATCAGTCAGGCTAGTAGACTGACTGATACTAGGTTGACTGACTGTCAACCCATTTTAACGTTGGGAAAAGTACTCTATGTCCTTTCTGGTATCCCAGACAACGAGTAGCCAAAATTTCATGGTGATCGGTTCAAAAGTTTTTGCGTGAAAGCGTAACAAACAAACTCACATTCACAATTATAATATTATTAAGGATATAACTTATGATTATGAATTCTTGTAAGATTAAAATTATCTAATTCACACGTACAATGCAATGTATTTGAAAATACAATTGAATGTATGTATTTAAGTTTCAAGGGATAATCACATAGATGTGCTAGGAAAATTTATATTATAATCAGAACCCGAAAGCTACAGATCTGAACCTAATTGTAACAAATTGGAATTATTATTATAAAATAATGGAACCGAAAAATACGTTTAACTAAATGGGTATCTTTTCATTGAACCATTATTGTTTAGTGTAGAGAATTAATTTATAAAAGGAAATCCGAAAAGGTGATAAAGATATAGAGAGCGCTGAACGTTTATAACTTACAGAGGGGCAATAGTTGTCCAATAAATTTTTGCTTAAGCTCCAATAACCGTTTGTTGGTGGTCGTTTTAATTAATTTCTACCGAGAGGCTCCCGGAAATATGAGATCACTTTACTGGCCGTGTCGAGAACTAAAACTTTCTTATTAGTTTGTTACCTACTTCTTCACCAGAAAATAAATACGATATTTTTTTTAAAATAGATTTGTTCGATCATAATTCAATCAGAATAGAGACAAGGTACTCTCTGCCTGTCGTATGAGGTGTCTAAAATGGGTTCCAGTGATGGGCTTACAGAAAGCTCTTGGGGATACCCCCGAGGTATTCTCGAAGAATGATGCTACAGGGACTGCGGTGTAATACAGGTAACATAGAGGTACCATGGTCTCCGAATAGGGGCAGATGGCGACTAATGAAGGGTTTTTTGGTGAGTTAAAATCTCACATAATCGGTTACCTATGGAAGGTTTTATCCTCGTTCAAAATAATAACAAAATTAAACTTCACACAGAGAAATTTTCGGGAAAGAACTTTTTGTCCATACTTCCTCTACTCGCATCGTTATCAACAAACTTTCCTTCGGGCAGCATCGTGCCAGAGACAAAACATATTATGTTTCTGTGTTTGACTTGTTCATGGCATTGTAAACGTTACTGTTAATATCGATGAGGGTACGGTCTACCTTCAATTTAAGGGGGTTTCTTTCTTTTTAAAAGTCACAATGTTTTTCTTAAATACACGTTTCTTAAAGGTTACCTAAACTTAAATGATTATGCAAAACGCTTGTTAAGGTTGTGAATCTTTTACTCAGCTGCCAAGAGACCGTAACGCCTTGGAATTCCGTACATTAAGGTCCAAAATAGCCGTGTTTACGCCGTTACAATGTGACAATCGTTGGACGTAATTAGAAACCGCGCCGTAATTGAGAACGACAAAAGTGCGTTTGTGATAAGCAGAAGCGGATTAATGAGCGTTATAACGAATTTTCTCACTGTATTGTCGAGTTATAATCTATTTATTTAAGGAGATTTAAACTTATTTAAAGAGTTTATATACGAAATAAAATATAAGAAAGAGATAATATGTATGTTAATAACTTCATTTTTATCACAATGATATGATCTCTTACATTAGATTTATCATTATGTAAATGTAATTTAAACTGCAGTGTAACTCCTTGGAATGAAAAAAATTTTTCAAATAAATTTTAAATATTTAATTTAATATGATTTTTTGGAAAAAGTTATTTCTTCAAGTAAAGATTTTATTTACTCCAAACTATGAACACAATAAGTTAGACATATTAAGATACTCGTACTATGAATCTATCTCCATCCATTTATAATTCATAAAAGTCGCCAACATCATAAAAGCAAATTCATATCAAATACTTAGAAAAATAACAATATTAATTCATGAATTATAAAATGTACTTATATATTTTACCTCTTTCGCTTAACACTGTGACCACGGGCTAAGGTCATGTAGACCACAAGCTTCTGTCTGTCCATCTAAATGCAATTTGGTGTGAGGACGTCCCACTAGCGACAACGACACGCATCGGTGTTGAGTTCAATCAATGTTGAAGTACTTGTGGTCACATTAGCACATGATTCCAATTTAACTTAACTAATTTTAAGGGAGTTTTCTAATTAAGAGATTCACTTACGCTTGACGTTCAACGTTTATATGAAACTAGGTTTTGCCCGCGACTTCGTCCGCGTTCGATCGCTACCAAACTTTACAGGAATACCCGCCGGACTATATTTATTTATATAGTTTATAATATAAATGAAAAATGAAATTATGAAAAATATAATGATTTTCATAAAAATCATAATAATTTTCATAATCATCAAAATAATATAATAGGAAAATGAAAATAAAAGGAAAAAAACAAAAAAAAAAGGAAAAAAACTAATATCCATACATTAAAAAAAAAACATAATAAAATTCCCCATTTATATATATTACTAGCTGGTGACGCGAAAAATAAAAAAAATATACAAGCAATATAACGCTTGACTTTAGTTGCTATAACACTTTGACCAGGCGTTAATTGTTTATTTTATTTTAGATGATCCTTCGGGAACTGTGCTTTTTTGGATGAAAGGTAGGTTATCTCCTTTCTTGTATCCCTAACAAAATGTATGCAAAATTTCATGATGATTGGTTAAGTAGTTAAGGCGTGAAAATGTAGCGACAGACAGACAGAGTTACTTTCACATTTATTATATTACTAGTATGATTAGGACCTAGAATGTTAGCCACACATATGAAACATTGAACATATGAACATTAAGTATGGTTTTATAAAATATTTTTAAATATTTTGTCATAATAGTCTGGACTCACCTTTAGAAATCACTTTATAGAAAGAACTAAGTATCAACGTGTATAAATTCAGTTTGCCCACTAAACTTTACCTGCCCTTATCATGCATGATATTTTATTGATTTTTCATGGCAACATGTTGTAAAACTAAAAAAAAAACAAGGCAAAACATCGCACGAAATTATTTCCTAAACGCGAGCCACGTCTATAAAGGCTAAATTGTGTATAAAAATATTTCCAACCCTAAACAATTTGAAGGGTCCGACCGACACATTAGTGGAGATTCAGCCATTATACTATGTAATCACACTCGGTATGCGGTTCTCGAATATGTCCTTGTCATTACAGGGCTGGAACCATTAAGTTTATTCAGCCCGAGATGGTTTAAATTAATACAGGTGATGTTTATATCCATATATTTTGGTTAGACATACTATTACATAGACACGTTTCTCTGGTCTAGTGGCTAGTAAACCTTTTTTTTTATATAACACACAGCACATCTCCCCTCGTTGCCCGGTGTTGTGATGACGGCGGACGACCCCATCTATTCTCCACCTCTCGCAGCGGGCAGTCAGCGAGGGGCTTCATTCATGAAGCACCCCATAACCTCTTCTCTGCGTCACAACCTACCGCAGAGTTGAAGGCCGCTTCCACCTAAAATCTCGGGAAACCCCTGCTTGTGTGGCCGCTCATCTCTACGGCATTATGGGTGGGCGGCCCAAAGGGGTGTCCACCTGACATTTCTACAGCAATCGCGGCAGCCCAAGAAACGGGCTCCACCTCGTGATGCCGTCGCGGAAGAGTTACTAAGCCGGGTGGCGAGGCCGGGAGTTCACTCCCAGCGGTTACTAGGCCGGCCCTAGAAACCGGGTCTTCACCACTCTCCACAAAGCCACGATTGCGGTACTCTGGCAGGCGGTCTTCCCTGCCGCAGAGCTCCGTCTTCGCGTGCGTTGCCCAACTACCACTGAGCGACAGAGCCATCCGAGAAAATCCACTGCGACCTGCGGTCTCGGTTCGTACGCAGAACCGAGACCCATACCCCGATCAGACGCACAAAGACCGGGGATGCCGTCTCTCACCGGCCAACACCCGCGTGAGCCGAGTACGGATCCTCGGCCCAGCGAGCGGTGACCGATGAAGCTCCAACGGACAGTTGGAGCCTCCAAACTGATGCTCCGCCACGAGCTCCGATGATCGGAGCCCGCTCGGAACACACGCACGTAGGTCTTGTTAGTTCCCCAGCGACAATACGATCAGCCAAGCAAAGATCGGTGACCTCACCGGTCCTGCAACCGCCCGGATTGCCGAGGGTTAAGCCCCCCCACCACTGCACGGTCTTGACCAACCTATTTGGCTAGTAAACCTAGCTGTTAACCTAACAGTGGAGGGTTCGAATCCCGCTAGGGGCAAATGTTTATGTGTTAACATGGATGTTTGTATTTATATGTATGTATTTACAAAAAAAAAGTAATCTATGTAGTATATCAACTTTTTGGTGTCCATAATACAAGATTTAGTTGCTTATGGTGTAACTAGATGGTGCTGCATGGAATGTGTAAAGATATTTATTTATATATTTTATAATGTAATAATAAATCCTAAAATGTTAATACCGTAATTAATTAGTAACAGCAATTAATTGAATTAAATCCAGTGATAATTGAATTAAATTCAATTAATTACAGTTACTTTCATCCAAAATATACGACATGGGTCTGAAATTCATATTTATTAGGACGAAACCTATACGTTGAAAACCTAAAGCTTCTGTCATCTTCGATAAGAAAGTTATTCGTTAAAGCTTTCTCCTACGAAACTTCTCTGATCTTGATATAGAATTGCCTTTGAGTTACCTATCTCAGAAGTTAATCTTAATATATTACCAATTTAATCTAGACTTAACATTATAAAGGGTAAAGATTTGACTTTTAGTATACGTTATGCTGTTGTACGTTATATATATTAGGTCCTTACATATGAAATTGGCGTTTTGTAAGGGAGAAACATAAAGTATAATAGATTTTATTAAAATACTAGCTGGCGCCCGCGACTTCGTCCGCGTTGAAAAAGAAAAAAATAGCCTATCCTGTGTCCCGTAGGTCTAAATGTTTATCTACTAAGTTTCATGAAAATCAGTTAATTCGTTTAAGAGTTATGGAGGAACATACATACACACATACAGAAAAAATTCTAAAAATGGTCAATTTAGTTTAAGTATCATGTATAGAGCCTATAAACACGATATCTCTGAAAACAAAGTAACTTACTCCATGACCAACCCTTACAGATTTATTATTAGTATTGATGATAATGTATTTATTTAATCAAAGTATGTACCATTGCTATCTATGCACTTTTGGCATCTCATAGGTAGTTCATTGACCCCTTTACTAAAAAACCATTCGGACGGTTCACTAAACTATATTTACTAAATATATGTTTGTTTGTAATGGATAAACTCAAAAACTAGTTGGTGAAAGAGGCGCTTAGGGCCTCTTTCACCAACTAAAAGTAAAGTGTTGATTAGTTACTTTTAGAAATCACTTCAGTTTTATTGAATTATGCACTCGGTTTACTGCATGATTCGATAGGCGAATGTTTATTATTATTTTGTTTTCAATGTTTGGGACGTTTACCAAGGTATATCAGCTCCATTATCTCCGGTTACCGGTGACTTTAAATGACAGTTGGTGAAAGAGGCGCTTAGTCTATTAGTTATACACACTTCTTTTTAGTATATTCATATCTTAAGGTCACGAGAAAGAAGTCAAAAAATATTGAGATACTACACTGAGTACATTAGTTACACTTTCTTTAGTATATTCATAATATCTTAAGATCACTAGAAAGAAGTCACGGGCATCGGCTAGTTAAAAGAAGACAATTAATTTACCCTTAAAAATACAGTAAAAGTTGCGTTATAAGAAACGCCTCGGATCTTCATATCTCGCTCACCCTCAAAAAGCGACAGCACTTAAAGCTCTCGACGTACAAAGACTTGCATGCTCAAAAACTTCTGACAGAGACAAAAAAACGCCAACTTTTGTCCTCAGACGCACTTGAATTCTTAAGGATGTCTGTAAGAGAATAACGAGGCTTCAATAATTAAAGGTCTCCTACGTCTTAAGAAACTCCCCGTGCAAATTTATCCACATTTTTCTTTATTCAAATTATTTATAGTACTAGCTTTTCAACTTCGCTTTTCTTTTACTTAATTTTAAAATTTCAAAATAATCTAAAGACAGTGTGTTGGTCGAAAGGGTTTACTACAACCATTCATGATTTCTTTAAGAGCGGGCATAAAGAGAAATAGCCAATCCTAGATTTGAATTTTATCTAAGTAAACAAAGTCTAATTTAATTAATTTTTTTAAATAGATAAATACATTATAAATGAAAGTGACGTCTGTAACAGAAAACATAATATAAAGAAATTTTCTCGATAGAAAAAAATCACCAAGTCCATCGATTTTCATTTCCATCCATTCTCATTTCCATCGATTTTAGTTTTATTTTCAAAATGACACACATTACAAAGCTAAAAGTGTATCAGTAATTTCACTTCAAATATTATCTAAGGCTGTATGTATCAATTTTTCATTTGACATTGTAGTTTACGAATAATTAATATTTAATACTTTTGGCACTTATAACATATTTATTGAGCGAGATGCGCTATCTTCCGTCGCATGTTGTGCGTAGTTCTACGTATTTTGTGTCACTGTCATGTCCAAGGGGCCACGCGGGTGAAATTACAAATTTTGTTTGCTTTATACCCATTCTTAATGACAAAATTTTGTGTCGAAGTAATATACTTGACATTAGATTATTGATACTTGACATTATATTATAAGGTAACTTGATAATTATATTGTTGAATTTAGAATTAAGATAAAGGTTTTGTATGTCAGTGATGGTAGGTAATATAGATCAAATGTTAATGGAAATACCTTTATGTACATTATGTCCTAATCAACAAATAAATTATTCTATTCTATTGTCTCATTAGGTATGACCCACTTAGGCCGCCATTCTTAGCAAGTAAAAACTCACTTAACCTATGGGTAACTCAAAGGTTTTCTACTTGTCAAAGAAGTCAATTTTTAATAATAATTTTAATATTTATTATTAATAGTTACTAACATTGAAAAACTATATTTTGTTTATTTACAATACTAACAAACTCTTGATGTTACTCAAGTAATTATGTAAATTGAAGTCTTGTAACTTTAATACGAATACATATGTGGCATTTGCTTTCAGAGATTAATTCAATTTTAGGCTCAGACAACATAAGCAGTGAAAACAGCCTTCATTTCATCACCATCATCAGCCTATTTCTCTACACTGCTGGATGTAGGCTTCTCCCAGCTAGGCTCGCCACCACTTTTCTATTTTTCACATCCAGCCGCTTCCTGCGAAGCCTTTTAGGCTTTTTAATTAATAATTAAAATTATTATAAAATTTATTTTTAATTATTAAAGTGTATGACAATATTTCAATAATTAACAATACCTACTTATGATCTATCTATTGATCTATCTATCTATTTTGTAGTCATTAGCAAAATGAAAAAAAAAAATTTGTGCTTGTATTTCAAAATCAATTTCCTTTAAGTACATAGAAAAAAATATTGGACTGTTCCGAACATATCCTACTGTAAGTTTATTCGTCGATAGTCTCTCAAAAGTCATTGACCGTCTATATTCATACGAGCTGTGGAAATTCAGTTTAATATTTGGCTTATTCATTTAACATTGTGGTGTACGACAGCTAACAATTCAAGATTACACAGACCGCAGGCGTCATCCATAAAATTGAAATTACTTTTCCAGGTCGCCAATCCTTTCATAATGATTTTCACTTGCTCACTGGCTTTTATATTTTGTTTCACCTTTAGAATTTTACAAATACAAAATTCTTGCTTCTGCACAAATTCTGTAAAATCTTATCAATAACTGTAATACCATATCACCACCTTCATTAAAGTTATAAGTAGAATAATAATTTGAAAAGTGGAAGGTACAAAGGTCCACCTGAATTCAAATGGAAGAAATGTCTCAATTGGGCAAGAAAATGCGGCGGCGTTAAATTTCAAAAAACCACGTACTTGTGTCTCTTCTTATTGGGTAACTCTTTGGGTAATTTCTGTAAATGTTCTTCAGTTTATTTCTAACGATTCCAAGGGCGGTGTTTAATTACCCCGCAAAAGTAACGCTAGTAAAACTTAACGGCCGTCCAAATTTATTTAGCACAGTCTTGCTGCGGCTTAGTCACGGCGGTATAACTTGACTAGTTCATTATAATCACGTTGACTTAGGCAGCATTTACATTTTGTTAGCGTCTGATATTTTTTATGTCGCCTGAAGAAAGTACTCGGTTGGGGACCAAGAAGGTCCACACCCGTGTGCTCCGAGCGGGGTCCGTTCAGCGGAGCTCGTGGCGGAGTGCACTTTGTTGACGTTGCTCCGAACATGAAGTTGCTCCTTGACTTGACACTGGCAGAAAATGGCCGTTCTCGTAATGAGCCGAATTGCCATTTTACACAAAGAAGATGAAGATGAAGAAAGTACTGTGTCAAGTTACAATATAAAGTACTCTGTGGTATGATAAAAAGGTAATCTAGCAGTTAAACGAACGCGTCCGCATAGAGAGGTCGTTGTCGTATGTCCGCGCATTTTATTATTGGAATTGTATTCCAATAATAAAAGGATTAAACATTAAGTGATTTTAATTAATGTATCCGAAGTAGAGGGTGACAATAATTTGTATGAATGTTTTCACATCTAAATACAAGCGAAGTAATCTAAATAGCATTTGAAATCAAATATTTTATTATGATTTGAGAGAAAAAGTTAAAGGAAATGGTCATAATATCTTTTTGTGAAATAATGATATGACATTTTATGGAATTTTTTAGAAATATAATTTATATACGAATTAATACTAATATTTTATTATTTATAGAAGAGTTAGCAACTTCGTAGACATGTGATTGAACTGTAAATTATTATTTTTTTTTTCAAAATAATATTTTTTCTGTTATTTTAAATTTAAACACAATCCAGATGGAAGTGAACAATTTATAGTAGTCACTGTATACATTATTTTTAGTAATAACCGTTCTTTTACAACGTCTGTTCCTAATTGGTGTTATCTTGAGAATTACTAATTTCGTGCGTTGATACTGTCGTTAAATTTCAGCCTTTATTACTGAAAAAAAAATCTACCTCAGCTAATATTAACCACTTCCCGCTGAGGTGTAATAAGGCATGTTTACTGCTTCTTGAATTAAAAATAAATTTAGAAAACCTTCTTTCTTCGTTGGATGTAAGTATTGACATGCTTTATTTATCAAACTTTAATTAAAACATTATCTTAGCTATAAAATAATAGTTTCGTGGTTATTTATAAGCTGATTTGACTTATTTACTTATACGTTTAGAAGTTACGATTATAAGTTACGACCGCGAATTATAATGTTAGTATTTTTCCGGTTAAGAAAATAACCGCGAACGAAGTTTTTGAGTTTTTGAAGCATTAACACCACCGAAACTTTTTCTATGCTAATATTATAAAGAGGAAAGATTTGATTGTTTGTTTGTTTGCATTGAATACGTTCTGAAACTATTGGACCGATTTGAAAAGTTCTTTCACATTTGGGAAGCTATATTATCAGCGAGTAACATAGGCTATCAATCAATCATCAATAATAATAATAAATCTGTAAGGGTAGGTCATGGAGTAAGTTATTTTTTTTATAGAGATATCGTGTTTATAGACTCTATACATGATACTGAAACTAAATTGACCATTTTTACAATTTTTTTCTGTATGTATGTATGTATGTATGTATGTATGTATGTATGTATGTATGTAAGTATGTATGTTCCTCTATAACTCTTAAACGAATCAAATGATTTTCATGAAACTAGGTATAAACATTTAGACGTACGGGACACAGGATAGGCTACTTTTTTCTTTTTCAACGCGGACGAAGTCGCGGGCGCCAGCTAGTACTTATAATAAATCTGTAAGTGTAGGTATTGTATGTGTTTATGTATTTTCCTCCATAACTCTTAAACGAAATAACTGATTTTCATGAAACTTTGAGGACACAGGATATGCTAGTACACAATAATATTGCATTTGCTATCAAAAGATGAATAATTTAATTATGTATGTCCAGTGCAAACAGATAATAACAATGAGAACAAATAAGTTTCTCGTATTGAAAAATCGTTCTGTTTGTTTTCAATTACTGCTGCATACACAATATACACAATGACGTCTATATATGAATTTTGTGCTCGTACAAAGAAACCACGAAACCTTTTGGTATAACGTTTACTTCAATTTAAACATTTGAATGCATAAAGGTTTTGGTCTAAATTGTAAGTGAATTTTTTTTCTTGTAAGTTAAGAAATGTTACTTTAAGTTACTTGTCGTAATATTTTGAGAAATATTAAGCGCCTCTTTCACTAACTACAAGTAAAGTGTTGATTAGTTACTTTTAGAAATCATTTTCTGTTTTATTGAATTATGCACTTGGTTTACTGCATCATTCGATAGGCGATTTTTTTTATTATTTTCTATTTAATGTTTGGGACGTTTACCGTACAAACAAATATATATCAGCTAAATTACATATTCCCGGTGACAGGTGACTAAGTGACGGTTTAGCCTACTTGACGTTGGTGAAAGAGGCGCTAAGTTAAAAAAATTATTGGAATAAATAAAAAATATAAAGAAAAACATGGCAAACAAAATAGGATAAAAAAATATAACTATTGGGAGACAGAAGAGAAAAGAAAAAAGATAAAAAATGATAAAAAATAAACAGTTAAGGGAACCAGGGCAATTACTGCAAAAGCCTCATCTTCACTACACTGCAGCTACATGTTGGCCAAGAGCGAACTCATCTATACTAATATATAAAAAGCTGATGAGTTTATTTGTTTGTTTGGTTGTACGCGCTAATCTCAGGAACTACTGGTTGGGATTAAAAAAATCTTTTTGTGTTGGATTTATCGAGGAAGGCTATAGGCTATAGAGAACGCGGACGAAGTCGCGGGCACCAGCTAGTATCTAATAAAAAATAATAAAAATAACTCACTTTTTTTCAATTCTAACATTGAAATAGAGTCTTTTGCCATGGAAAGACTCCCAAACATTTTTCAAAATTCTAAACTGTCACTTGTAGAGGTCGCTAGTAAAGGGTAAAAATGAGTTCTAAAATAAATAACATATCGATACCTTAATTCGCAAACCAAATAACTCCTCTGAGGCAAACTTTACAGGGGAGACTAAAAACGTTATAATTTTTTTATTGTATGATACGAGAAAATAAAAAAGACAATTTTACATTGGAAATTATGGCTCTTATTAACCGATAGACCTTTTAAAAATTAAATTCTAATTGCCATTAAGTTTCTCCCGTATCAAAAAGTCATTTTTAACCAAAAATCCAAAAGTGGAGTTATTCGTTTTGCGAATTAAGGTATCGATATGTAATATCTTAAAAGTCGCTTACTCCTATAACTTGGAGAAGTTGAAGTAACGTCATTCGAAATCGTTCTCGAACCGATTTCAGTTTCGCCCATCGGCTTTGTCTAGAAAGTAACATGTGTTTTAGTTTTACAAATGCTATGAGGTTTTATTTACATAAAGCAATACTGCATTCGGTTGAAAATTTTTATAGTTCACGGTCTATTTGACTCACAGTCTAGGATATATGTGTCGTTCATTGTAAAAGTGGTGTAACTCCCTATTTTTAAAACCATCTTTTCTTGCCTAATGGTATCACATTTAGTCATAACTTTCAATATAAAAGTGAAGTAACTCCAATAGTTGCATTAAAATCCCATAGATGAAAACAATGAATGAATGCTTATATTTTTTTTCCTACACTATAATTCGCAAAAAGCTCGTTGTTCTAAAATTCAGTTACAAGGAGATAGTTCACTTTTACAATGAACGACACATATATGTTTTTTTTATCACTGGACAGGACTATACCTCCATGAATGGTGTTAGTGAAATATACTCGGGTTTAATATTAAAAAAATAACAACCGAGGCCTGGTAGGAGATTATATTTTTTAACTTATAATTGACGATAAGGGATTTGGGATTGGAAAACGGGATGAGTTTTAGAAATTATACACTGTCTTTGTTGTTATATATATATATATATATATATATATATATATATATATATATATATATATATACTCTGATGTTACAAAAAGAGAATTGATTTTGGACTAAACCAGTCTGTCTGGTAAAATTAATAAGGACCTAAAATACCAGAAAAACAAACAGGATTCATTATTCATATGTAAATTACGATTTTACACGCCAGACGTGGCAGTGCATGAGGTGGCATATTAAAGCCAATAAGAACTGGTTCACATTAACCCATATCACTTGTAAATAAATGATAAGAATTTGAAAAAAAAAAAAAAAAAATCTATAATACTTCACCGTATCAAAAGCCACTTTTCTTTTTAATACCGGATCACTAAAGGCTGTTTTCACTCTAATGTTATTTCCAGGCAAATAGTGGAAAGAGCGAAGCTCGCCGCTTAAGTTGACAATGCGTTCAGAGTACTTCGGCAAATGGGGCGTAAACCGCCGAAACCGGCCCTAAGAGCTGAAATAAATGTCTCTTTGCTGACCCCAGCGCCACTGATGGCTGTTTGTCTCGTTCAGCCTGTTTTTTTTTTTCGTTGGAAAGTGGAAATGATAAAGTCTTTTATTGAATTCTCCCGTTTATTTTTTCAACACCCTCATCTTGTTTCATTTAGGATTCTCAGCGATATCTTTTTAAAATTCAGACAACTTATTCAAACCGATAAACTTGATGGCTTTTGCTTGATGGCGCTACTGTACCACTAGCTTATCTTGGTACAATCTAAAATATGATCCTTGCATAATATTTTATAAGCCACCGTTATAAAACTATTATCTAGTGACCGCGACTTCGTCCGCGTTGAAAAGTAAAAAAAATATATATAAGCAACTAGCTAGCTACACGCTCCCATCTTCTCCCGAGTTCAAAAAAAAAACTATCCTATCTTCTAAGTTGGACCAAATTACACGTAGTTACAAAGTTTTATCAAAATCAGTTTAGTGTTTTAGTTCATTGGCGTCAAACAACGTGACACGAAATTTTTACATAATAACATACCTATGATCTATTCTTTTTCTATTGATCAAGAACGTAAACAAATATAGCGTCGCCGTGGTCACTGGACTGTTTTAAAGATGGAATTTGTACATTAGGCATTATTAAAGAGAGTTGATTAACTCATTTAGAATTTGTTCGTATTGTTTGTTTAGTTCTATATCGTGAATTGTTTGTTTACCTTTTTGATCAATGAAAAAAAAATACAATATATATGGAAATTTACCGTTTGACTTCTTGTTGCTGTTCTAGCTATACTGCTTACATACACACGGCTCCTTTACAATTTTATTATATGTATAGATCTCTCTTATTAAAGTACATTTATATACGGCCATGCGTTTGAAATATTAAGTAGTTCGTTTCAAGTTAATTAAACATTGAAAAAAACAACAGAAAGTGACATGGTTCCACTTTTAGTCTCTATTTAAGGTTTATTCGATTTTTTTTTTGTGCACGTCTCTAGAGCGCTTTGTACAGTACTCTGTAGTGAATCCGGTATTATCTGCCTTAATCCGGTTTCAAACTGGACAGAAAGAACTTTTGGCAAGTGCAACGCGACACAATATTTTATACACCCGGGGTGGAGGGTTCTAATATTTTTCCCTTGTACCTATATCATCAATACTAATAATAAATCTGTAAGGGTTGGTCATGGAGTAAGTTACTTTGTTTTCAGAGATATCGTGTTTATAGGCTCTATACATCATACTGAAACTAAATTGACCATTTTAAGAATTTTTTTCTGTATGTATGTATGTATGTATGTAAGTATGTATGTTCCTCTATAACTCTTAAACGAATCATCTGATTTTCATCAAACTTGGTAGATAAACATTTAGACGTACGGGACACAGGATAGGCTACTTTTTTTTTTCAACGCGGACGAAGTCGCGGGCGCCAACTAGTACTTCATATATCTCATTATCTATACCCACATACAATGCATAATATATATATATATATATATATATATATATATATATATATATATATATAATAAAATAAAAATAAAAAAATAAAAATACTTCCAGTTATTGGAAATATTTCCAAAATTCTTTTATCTTTTTGTTTTCCATTTCCAGTTCTCGTTTTTTTTCTTTTTTACGCCAAGCCGCCGTCTCTCTCACTGCGAATCCTGGATTCATAAAAAACTTTTGAAAACTGTCACACGTCACACCATCTATTATTGTTACTGTGAAAAAGTTCAAAGAGACGCGGACGTGGAAATTTTTCGTTTTGCAGCCAATTTCACGAATATTCATTCGACGCAGTTCCGAAATCTGATAACGGCAACTTGCTCTGCGCCCGGACTGTTTTTACTACATTTTGTCACTAAAGTGCCGTCAAAACTTATCTAACGAATATGTAAGTTGAAGTAAGAAGTTGGTGGTAATAATGTCTGTATGTCTGTCTGTCTCATGGGTGTCGTTGAGGAATTTTACGCGGGATACGAACTTACGTTTCCCGGCATTCTGGACACCAACCTGTAGAAACGGAATTTCTAAGCAGCGTTTTCAAAGGCAAAAAAATGTGTTTTAATATATTAACTTTAGCTAGAATATATTAATTTTTTTTAAAAGCTATAAGACAGTATCCGATTATAATATTTTAATCAATAATATAAATACGAATATTTTGTGAGGCAATTCCGAAGATACAGGATAATATGAATATTTAAAAAAATCATATGAATCTTAAAAAAAATATTAATATTTCATATTAAGACAAAAAATTAAGATAGGTAAACAGCAACGCGGCCAAAAGTAGTAGGTATATCTACTTCTCTTCTCAGTGCCATAATATTATAAAGAGAGAATGTTTTATGTTTGTAATGAATAATCTCAAAAACTACTGGACCGATTTTGAAAATTCTTTCACCCATATAAAACTACATTATCATCGAGTAACATAAGTTACGAGTATCAATACTAATAATAAATCTGTAAGGGTCGGTCATGGAGTAATTTACTTTGTTTTCGGAGATATCGTGTTTATAGGCTCTATACATGATACTGAAACTAAATTGACGATTTTTAGAATTTTTTTCTGTATGAATGTATGTATGTATGTTCCTCCATAACTCTTAAACGAATTAACTGATTTTCATGAAACTTTGTAGATAAACATTTAGACGCACGGGACACAAGATAGGCTACTTTTTCTTTTTCAACGCGGACGAAGTCGCGGGCGCCGGCTAGTATTTTATAAAGTTAGGCAGGCGAAGTCTGTTGCACGCGACTAGTCTGAAATAAACTTAAATATTATATTGGACTTAAATATATGAAATAAATGGGGTTTATATTATTTACTGCGAGCTAGAAGTCAGTCAGGATCTTTACAAAGCATCGGATTATGTAAAAGACAGTTGGTGGAGTTGGTTTGTCTGTCAACGTGGAAGTTACTTGGGAACAGGATTACTAAACTGTGAGGAGGGTCTGCACTCGTACACCTGATACTACTTGTCTGATATAAAATGAATTTTACGTTAAATTACATATTTTATATTTATACTAGCTGCTGCCCGCGACTTCGCCCGCGTGACTTTGTAAATTATATACTAAAACCTTCCTCGAGAACCACTCTATCCATTGGTGAAAACAGCGTGAAAATCGGTGCAGTAGTTTTTGAGTTTATCGCGAACAGGCAGACAGACGCGGCGGAGGACTTTTTGTTTTATAATATCTAAGGATAACACTTCAAGAGAATTCAATGAGGTAAAAAACCTTTCTTGCATTTATACCTTTAGAATTCCTATTCAAAAGAAAAATCCATAGATATAAATGTAAAAATTCATTCAAAGGATAAGTATTACTGTCTTAGTGAAAGTAGAAAATGTAGGTATTTTTATATCAGAACTAGTTTTCCCCCGCGACTTCATTCATGCCTCTTTTTCTTAGGCGTTGGATCATTTATTCAATTTTTATTGCTAGCTGGTGGCCGCAATTTCGTATGCGCTATAAGTAGTTCGTTTTTTGAAAATCCCACAGTATTTTTCCCTAGATCAAAAGTATCCTATGGTTTATCCAGGTAATCATTAATATATCAGTGATAACCAAAGATTTAAATCTTTGTTTGGTGATAACCACATTCAAACCGTTTCTGAGATTAGCTTTCACAAACGCACAGACACTGACAAAAATTCTAAAAACTATTTTTGACCTCGGTTACATAAGTACCTACAACTTGTACATTATTGTACACAATAAAGGTACATTTAAAACTTGAGCTGCGTTTAAAATTAAAGCTCTTTTTTTATTTAAAAACTTAATTTTACCGACGCTAATGATTGGTCGTGTCATAAAGTAGCAATTTGAACGTTTCTCGCGCAATGAACACGTATCGAGCGGAGCGCTGCGTGAGAATGCTCGCGGCTCAATTAAGGGTTGTCAAAAACTTTTTTTTTTTTCTCATAGGTCGATACAATATGGTGGGTCTAGGTCAAAGATTCCATAAGGTACATCCAGCAGATTCCTGCGAATCCTTTTAGGTCGTCCGTCCATCTGACCGCAGAGCGTCCCACGCTTTGCTCTCTAATTCGTGACCTCCATTCGAGAACTTTTCTGCCCTATCGGTTATCCACTCTGTGACAGATGTGACCGGCCCATTGCCACTTCAACTTGCTAGTTCTCTTGACTATGTCGACAACCTTGCTTCTTAGACGAATTTCAGAATTTCTGATCTTATTCCCTAAAGAAACTCCGAGCATAGCTCTCTCCATAGCACGCCGAGCGACCCTAAACTTGTGTATCAGTCCTACCTTGAGAGCCCACGTTTCACCAGCATACGTAATCACTGGTAAGACGTCCCGATAATGTGAGTTATTCTTCAGACATCACGAATAATTATTAAATTATTAAGTAGAATATTTAAACTAAAAAAATATATCTGTAAATTTAATAAACTGTATATTTATTTATTTAGCTATTCAACAAGTTTACAGTTATTTCTGTGGCTTTTCCTCTAAGTATAGCTTGTATCTAAGAAGCAAAAATTAAAATAAAATAAAGTACGTAAAAAAATTATTTTCTGTGGGTGACAGCCCTAATCGCGATAGACTATTCATAAACGGCGTACGTGACTACACTAGGACGTGTGATTCACTTGCGTCATCAGGCGTCATATGCTGAATGAACTGTTTATGCTACTGTCAAATATACGCTTAGTTTCAACTGAGAAAATTTTAAATTTAGAATACTCATAATTTTGAATTTTATGTATGCCTTTTATTTTAGTATCAGTAATTAAATTCATATTTTTAAAATTAAATCCTTTAATTTAGAGAAGCTGGCATTTAAGAAAATATTTATATTTACATGCAAATGTTCGTTTATTTTTGTGACTCAGGTGGTTTTTGCTATGTTGTTGGTATATCAATTAAATAAATTCCAATATATTTTGTCATTTTTTTCAAAGGTGTCCTTCAAAAAACAAGAACATAGATAAGTGCAAACAAGAATAATAAACCACGCCCTTATCGGAACCACGTATCTAGCAACTGTACGGCGTATGCCCATTTTTCAAGTGCTATCGAAATTCCGACACTGCACTGTGTTCGCAAATTTACAACGTCTAGACACACTATAGCAAGATTGTATCGGAAAATTCGTCGGGGAAATTGGCATATTGTTATGACTCCAATTTGCTAAACATTCTCTCCAAATTCTTCCTGATTAAAGGAGGTATAACTTTAATATGAAAACGCAACCTTAACGTCGAGACGGCTGCGAAATTTCCATATATATATATAAAAATTTCGTGTTACGTTGTTTGTCGCCGATGAAATCCTAAACTAATGAACCAAATTTTAAAAAAAATTGGACAGTGCATTTGAATCAACTTGAGAGATATTTTATAATATAACTTCAGATATATAGAGGTATTTATGTATAGGTATCAGACCCTTTTATAATAATTAATTATTGAACCCTCGGATGTTTTCATCTATTACCTTACACTCTCTCAAAATCCTATCTATTCTACAACAGATTATGGAAATTGGCAGCGAAACATAAGAACAAAAAAATATTTCACTGTGATCTTCAGTTAGGGGATTTGCTAAATTGGATTGTATTGTATTGAGTACTGACACCACCTTTCACCTCACTTGGATGATGTAGATCTAATAAATTCTGTATTATAATATACTTAATATTATTCATTCATTATAATAATAATATCGCTGCTTCAAAACTAAAGGGGCATAAAACAGAAAATCCAAAAATGTTTTTATTGCAAAAATACAATCACAATCCTTCATATTATTGTATGTTGCAAAAAGACTTATGTTTTTATTCCATATTTAGTATATTTTGATCATTTTTTTATATATTGAAAAGTATCTTATATGCTTATATCTCTTCTAGTATTCAGTTTATTACAAAAGTACATAAAACATTTAATGCTACTTAAAAATACGCTTCTAACGATATATAATATGCATATATTTGATATATATCTAATAAGAAAAAAAAATATATAATTTTTTTTCGATTAGCTCTCCTGTAAAAAGTGTAATTTTGATTTGTGGCCCTTTAGTTTTTAAGGAGCGATATATCTTCTTATATATAAAATTCTAGTGTCATGAATTTTTTTGTGTATTTTATTCATTCGGTAGGTCTGAGAATAGAATAAAAAATATGGATAAAGGTGGCCCAGCCCAAATTTTTATTTTTATTTTTTGTGGCAAAACAACTTTTGCAGGGTTAGCTAGAATTCGTTATAATATTTTATGAAAATCTCGATACAGCCATCATTATTTGCTAATTTTCAAGTAAATATTTTTGTGACCTGGAAATGTTTATTCAAAAAAAAATCATCAAACGCTACATGTGGTTGTTTAAATATGTTTTTCATTATATAGGGATTTAATTAGTGTTCCAAGTTGCAAGTTAGGTACTTGATTGTACGTTCACGGTGCCGCCGTGTTAAGGGGAAGCATTTTAATACATTTATTGAAATTATATTTATATATATTATTATATTTATATTTGGTACACCTAAAACTCATATTGAAAATCACTGTAGAAAGCTAATTATTTTTAATAATAACAATATTATTATACTAGCGACCCGCTCCCGTCTTCCCCTTAGTGCAATTTATATAAAAAATCTATATATAAAAATGTTATGTCGGTTTGTAAATGCTTCAAAAAGTCGAAATTGAGCCTACGTATTGACTTGAAATTTCTACACAACATTGTTAATAATAATATAATAATAATAATAATAAGTTTATTTCAGACACTTGTCCATATTAGTGTTACTAAAAAACTATGTTAGCAATAATATTTACAACACGAAAGTGTGGTTTGTGCCCACATCTTTTTTAAGTGACAGTTCACACTTTTAGATATTGTATTCAGGAGGCCGTTAAAATGAAATTGGAAATTTTCATTCATACTCCCTCTTAAGTAACTGCGGTGCATATAAACAGGGTGTAACGCGACGTCGCGCCACCAGCAGGACACCGGCCCCTTAATTAAGCGTCGCTACACACAACGGATTTAAATCCGTAACTCGTTATAACCTCAAAGTAATTAGTATACGTTAAACCTTAAAGCGCAGCTGGTCGCAATCTGCGAGAGTGGAGCTTTGTTATTACATTTACAGTTTTATTTACAACTAGCTGGCGCCCGCGACTTCGTCCGAGTTGAAAAAGAAAAAAAAGTAGCCTATCCTGTGTCCCGTACGTCTAAATGTTTATCTACCAAGTTTCATGAAAATCAGTTGATTCGTTTAAGAGTTATAGAGGAACATACATACTTACATACATACAGAAAAAAATTCTAAAAATGGTCAATTTAGTTTCAGTATCGTGTATAGAGCCTATAAACCCGATATCTCTAAAAACAAAGTAACTTACTCCATCACCAACCCTTACACATGTATTATTAGTATTGATTGACTATTAATTGAGTTTTTCTTGATCAATTTGCTGGAAGCGCATGCTGAGAATGAAATGGACCGCTCTTAGCACTAACGTTTCCATAACGAAAGAGCCCGGCATCAAACAGACTCGTCGACTGGCCAAGTGCGAATTCTCAAGTAACGAGAGCTCTATGGAACGACTAGTATAAAATATAACTATGGATAAAAGAGTGGAGTGGCAGCACTCTCGCGGCCACCCACATATGGCTAGGGAGCCCACGATGCTAAATGTGTAGTCACTCGAGCGTCGTGGGGACCTATTGGACTTTGAAGATTGGATGGTAAGAAGAAAAAAAGGTTATATGAAGTTTTTCATTTCAGCGGTGGGGTGAGCGTCTACAGGCGTTTAAAATTTTGTAGGCGCTGTATTTTAAAAAATCCTCCATATAATCGTCAGATTAAGAATCAGCACGATCAGGACTTTAGGCTGAACCGTCTCTATGAAAATCTGACGCGCTCGAGTATTACAAAATGAGAATCGTCAAAAATATTTTTTGCATTTTCACAAAACTGCCACGGGCTTGCGTTACATCCGAATCGTCTGAATTTTAAATGGGAGCTTAGGTTAGGTTCACTTAACATCCCCTCTAAAAATCTGATGCGCTCAAGTTGTATTTAAAATTTTACCTCCACCCCCGCCAACCCCACCAACCATATCGTCAGATTATTAAAATGCACACTTTTCAGCATGTAATTAATCTACCATAGCTTAATCTGACGCGCTCGAGTGACTCCAGAAATCCCCTCTTGGGCTCCCTAACAATAGTGTGACGGTTAACCCTTTAACCGCTTGGTTTTGTAAGAGTTGTCATGCCCCTAGCACTTGACTCGTAAACCGATATATTTTTTTTAAATAGAAAGCAACCTAATGATTTCAAAATTATACAAGTAGAGTTTGTCGTATAATATTATATACGGCTCTGGCGAAATGGACACGAAAATAATTGTCGGATAAATCCGACTCCCTCACTGAGTGTAGGTACTCGTAGTGCCAGCGATAGAGAGATTAATTTAGTACCTTCATTGTTTTTCTTTGCTTTTCATTTTGTTCTCTTTTTCTCATTATTTTATTTTATTTAAGTTAAGTTTATGTTATATTAATTGTTATATATGCATATGTTGTCATTCGTCACCATTTCTATTTTGTAATTTATCTGTGTATACCTTAAAGTTGCATTGTATTACCTATACCTATTATAAGTTTTATGTTTGTGCTGTTGGTGTACCTTTTGAAAAATAAATAAATAAATAAATAAATAAGGCTTAGAACGACCACTTCGAAGCTTCAGATTCGGCCTAATATCAGTCGTCCGATTACTTAGTCCGATGATCGGATCGATGAGACTGTTTAGTCTTAGTAGTCCGATGATACATAACATAACCTTTTGAAGAAACATCAGACTTAGGGCCTCTTTCACAAACTACAAGTAAAGTGTTGATTAGTTACTTTTAGAAATCATTTTCTGTTATATTGAATTATGCACTCGGTTTACTGCATCATTCGATAGCCGATTTTTTTAAATTATTTTCTATTTAATGTTTGGGACGTTTATCGTACAATTAAAGGTATATCAGCTCCATTATCCCCGGTTACCGGTGACTTTAAATGACAGTTTGGCCTACTTGACGTTTGTGAAACAGGCGCTTAGACGATTGTCATAAGCGTTAATTTCAGAATTAGAATTAAAAGTTTATATTTCTTTTAAAGAGTGATGTGTTTGTGCGTCAGTATAAGAGAGGCCATTAAAATATCCGATCCTAATGTTTTATTCTTAATCTTACTAAGGATTTCAGCGCATTTGTAGCACTTGTGGCGTTGCTTGATGGTAGCCACTTTACCATCGCGTAGACCGTTAGCCTATCTGTCGAACTTGACATAAAAAAAAACCTGTGCCCCAGTTCCTATCCTGTTATTATCTGGCCTATTTCTTCCTTAAAAAATCATTATTTTAAAAAGATATCGATTCGTAATGGCTCTGATGATAAAAAAGTATTGCAAAAATCAATCAATAGATGTCTTCACAAGAAGTTCCTCCTAAATCTCATTATGTGAGAACACATCACGTTCGCCAGAATGAGTGATGGTATCATAAGCATTATAATGTAAATTACTTCGATACATTTCAAACTGCTATCCATCAAAGGTTCTTATCTTACACTTTTTGGTTACTTAGGAATTGTGACGTTGGCGGATAAAGTAAAAATTTATATTGGTTTTGGAAGCAGAGTATACACCTACTTGCCTGGAAATTGATTGGTGAAAACTGTATAAAGATCTGTTGAGTAGTTTAGAAGAAGTTAGCGAAAAAACAGACAAATGCGGGCAACAACTTTATTTAAAAGACACAATTTAAGAATATTTAAAGACACAAAAGATTATGCCAAATTTCAATACCAATTATTTTTATTATCGCCCTTTCGTTTGGGATAATTTTAAAAATTAAATCTTATTTCAAAGGGAAAAGTATAATTACAGTCCTTTCAAATGACCGACTGAGTTTGACAAACGATTTTAATTAATATGCTCATTATTCACACTTTCTTATAAAAAAGTTTTTTTTTTTTCATTTGAATCCCTTTTTGACAATTCAAATTAACAATTAAAATCGGAAAGTTGAAAAATATGTTTAATTATACAGAACTATATAACAAACTTGATGCAATTCCAACTGTCTTTACTTAATATTATAACATCCAAAACAATTCCATTTATAGGTAAGTATATATGCCTATAAAGCGGAATGTTTTTGAATAAATATAACACATTTGGAACCATTTTCAATTGTTTGCGGTCTGATCCATTACAAATAAACGCGATGAACGCACGTCATTGCAATGACATGTCATTGATTGATCGAGGAGAAAATGCGGAAACAATATCGAGATATCTCTCAGTTCCATCTCAGTTCGTATAATGCGTTAGTATACTGAAACAGTAAGATAAGATAAGACAAATCTTCATTGTCAACTGTAAACAGTGGTTTTTAGAATGATCTAAGTACGTGTTTCATAGTACCAGCCAGTTTGCCAAATTCATACGTTAAATTACTATTGGGGCATTCCAAGGTGACGGGTGGGACATTGGGACTCATTTTTGCTTCTAAAAGTAGTAATTTATCGTTTATTATTAACAATATGATTATTCAAAACGACCACATATGTAACCAGATAGTTTATGAACATAAAACTTACAAAATAAAAAAATAAAATTAATTTCTTTATGACAAAAATTTGCATTTTCCAAAAGTGACGGGTGGGACAGCAAAGTCACGCACCCATCTGAGTAAAGAGTTTTACCATTATAATAAAGACAAACTAGAAACATTTTGTTAAGAGGATTTTTTGTATGTGTTGCTTCTAGAATGCCTTAATACAATTTAGAACTTTATTAGTATTATTATTGTGATCAGAATTTCTAAAATATATTTTTAAGTTGTGACGGGTGGCACAGCATTTTGTGACGGGTGGGACGAGTCACAATTGTATGTGAATAAAATACATATTATGCATATTTATTACATACTTTTAATTAAAATATATTTAAAACAATGAAATTAAAGAATATTTGAAACAATAAAATGGAAATACAGATTATTTTTCTATAACAGGTCTTCATGACAGGATCGGGCAGAATATTCAAAATTTGGGCTTTATTACGTAAGACACATCAATTTTTTTTTCCGTTTACCAGCACACATGAAAAAGCGCGCATAAAAGTGTTGTCAACATGAAGAAAAAATATCATGCTGTGTTCAAGAACACGAAAAAAATAAAATCTTGTAAATAAATAAAAAAACTGTTGCTGTTTTATGATAAATCAGTACATTGGCTTTATTGTACTGAAAAATACAATAACAAATTATACATTTTATGCCTTTTTTGCCTGAGGTGACATCTTGGCTGCAATAATTCCCCTATTATAATTTAACATAATTATAATAGGTAATTTAATATAATAGGAAAGGCTAGCCGTGTAAGGGAAGAAAAAGTGCCCCTGACGTTATAAGCCAATGAATAAATCCTATGTATTGGTCCTATCCTATGTAAATACTGTTTAAAAAACCCTTTTGAATAATAGCCGCACACAAACTACAGGTGTGGCTGTAACTTTACAACCACTACAAATTTGAAAATACACCAAATATATATTGTATAGAACATATTGAAGCACTAGAAACATAGCAGTCGTGGCCGAGCGGTTAAGGCGTCTGACTAGAAATCAGATTCCCTCTGGGAGCGTAGGTTCGAATCCTACCGACTGCGGCATACTCGAGCAGATCATCTTTATTTTTTAATAGGACTAGTTATATTTCAAAATTATATCTATAAAATATAGACATACAAAAATAGATTTTTGACTTTAATCTACTTAGTCAAAAATTAATTCTAAGTATCCTTATCCTTACATAATAAAACAAAAGTCCTCCGCCCCGTGTCTGTGTATCTGTCTGTTCGCGATAAACTCAAAAACTACTGCACCGATTTTCACGCTGTTTTTACCAATGGATAGAGTGGTTCTCGAGGAAGGTTTTAATATATAATTTACAAGTTACGCGGGCGAAGTCGCGGGCAGCAGCTAGTAATATATATTATTATTTTTTCCATTGGTGAAAACAGCATGAAATTCGATACAGTAATTTTTGAGTTTATCGCGAACAGACAGACACACATACAGACGGGACGGAGGAATTGGACGGAGGATGATAATCAATCAATACTAATAAAATAAATCTGTACGTGTAGGTATTGTATGAACTGATTTTCATGAAACTTGGTATATAAACATTTAGACGTACAGGACACAGGATAGGCTACTTTTTTCTTTTTCAACGCGGACGAAGTCGCGAGCGCCAGCTAGTTATTAATAAATTAATAGATAAGGGCCTCTTTCACCACCTGTCAAGTAGGCTAACTGTCATTTAAAGTCACCGGTAACGGGCGATTATGGAGCTGATATACCTTTGTACGGTAAAAGTCCGAAACATTAAAAAGAAAATAATAATAAAAAATCGCCTATTAAAGGATGCAGTAAACCGATTGCATACTTAATTCAATAAAACATAAAATTATTCTAAAAGTAACTAATCGACACTTTACTTGTAGTTTGTGAAAGAGGCCCTAAGTCCAATTTATTTTATCATCTTTTGAATGCTGAATTATTTTCTTTTATTTAAAAAAAAAAAAAAAATTTGAAAAACAAAATTTTCTGGCTCACCCGTAAGTGAGTTGTTATTGACTAGATTTACACATTTATAAGGGATATTTATTTAAATGGTAATCTTATTCAAAGGGAGGCCCTAAATCTGTTATTGTAATGCCGATACGGGTACTTTTGGACATAAAAAGAAAACTGCTTATGAGGGAAAATAGAGCGAATTTGCGAGGATTCCATAAAAAAATAGTAATCAGTCGTAACCATAAAGAATAAGTCAACAAAGTCAAACATTAATAAGTATTTTGTGCCCCCTTTTTATATACAATGGCCTTAGTAATGTACCAATGTAGACCTTAGATTTCCTCTTATGCTGGAAATTGAAACTGGCTTAATTAAATTAATTACCTTTCTACTTGTCAATGATGATATAAAAAATAGAAAAGAAATTTTTATATTTTTAATATTAGTATAGAAGATGAATTAACTTAAAAACTACTGGACCGATTTTTAAAAAAAAATTACCTATAGAAAGCTACATTGTCAGTGAGTAAAGGAATATATAAAAAGCTATGTGTATATGTATGTATGTTTGCTCCCTATGGACTCAAAAACCGCTGATTTTGATGAAATTTTCACACAACCTTCAGATTAGTCCAGCGGGTAATCCTGTGAAGTTTGGTAGCGATCGGACGCGGACGAAGTCGCGGGCACATACTAGTATTTTATAAAGTTACGCGGACTAAATCGCGTGCAAAAGCTAGTTATTATTGAGTGAATAGACATTTAAGAGTGGGTATAAAGCAAACAAAATTTGTAATTTCACCCGCGTGGCCCCTTGGACATGACAGTGACACAAAATACGTACAACAACGCACAACGTGCGACGGAAGATAGCGCAACTCGCTCAATAAAAATGTTATAAGTGCCAAAAGTATTAAATATTAATTATTCGTAAACTACAATGTCAAATGAAAAATTGTTACATACAGCCTTAGATAATATGTGAAGTGAAATCACTGATACACTTTTAGCTTTGTAATGTGTGTCATTTTGAAAATAAAACTAAAATCGATGGAAATGAAAGCTCACTTGGTGATTTTTTTTATCGAGAAAATTTCATTACATTATGTTTTCTGTTACAGTTGTCACTATCATTTATAATGTATTTATCTATTTAAAAAAAATTAATTAAATTAGACTTTGTTTACTTAGATAAAATTCAAATCTAGGATTCGCTATTTCTCTTTATACCCACTCTTAAGGCTATTTATAATTGTCGCTGTGGTCGAGTATCTATTAAATTTTAAGGACGCCAGGTGCGCTGGACAGGGGTCGCGCGTCTCATCTCATGCGGCTCAGTAATCGCTATGGAAATCACAAATTGAGGTAAACCTTCCGACAACATAAAACGAAATGCTGCACCATATTTTATAGTTAAAAATACAAAATATTAAAATTTTATACCCATTTACGACACGTTACTATTTATTTGACGACACGTTTGGTCTAGTGGCTAGTAACCCTAGCTGTCAACCAAACGGCCACGGGTTCGAATCCCCCTAGGGACAAATGTTTGTGTTAACATTTTACCTTTTTACCTGAGTCATGGATGTTTTGTATTTATAATATGTATGTATTTACAAAAAAAAAATTAGGTATATGAAAAAAATATGAATGTTCCAGCCTTTATTTTCATGTTGACGAATCGTACAATATAACCCTTATGCCATTGACTTAAAACCCTTAAATAAGGGTCCCTTCGACAAGCACACTGACCGCCTTGTTAAGGGAAGCAATGATACGATTTTGACAAGGGTTGGAAAAATTTAGTTCAGATAATAAAATATTATTGTCTTATATATAAGTTTAATATTATATTTATCAAACTATAATTAAAAATAATAAACTATTGACTATCTATTAAGCTCAAACACGTTATATCTGCTGTAAGTTGCTGAGGGTTTGATATCCAGCATATTACTTGACACTGCAGCATCAGGTCAAGATTAAATGCCGCTGAAGTAACAGTAGGTACACGAAATTTCCAAAAAGTTAGTGACATATCTTCGTCAACTGGGAAATGGGCTGTTGAATTTCAAACTCCTGGACATATCTACATAAATTGGTCTAGTGACACGTTTGGTCTAGTGGCTACTAAACCTAGCTGTTAACCAAACGGTCGCGGTTCGAATCCCGCTAGGGGCTAATGTTAACATTTTACCTTTGTACCTGAGTCATGGATGTTTGTATTATATTTATAATATGTATTTATTTAAAAAAATCTATGTTGTATAATTATAATTAAACTACTTACATAGATTAATTTTTTAATATCGACTGTCCATAATATAAGAATTGCTTAGTGTGGAATTAGATGGTGCTGTGTGGAATGTGTCAAGATATTTATTTACTAGCTGGCGCCCGCGATTTCGTCCGCGTTGAAAAACAAAAAAATAGCCTATCCTATGTCCTGTACGTCTAAATGTTTATCCACCAAGTTTCATGAAAATCAGTTAATTCGTTTAAGAGTTATGGAGGAACATACATACATACATACATACATACATACATACATACATACATACATACATACATACATACATACATACATACATACATACATACATACATACATACATACATACATACATACATACATACATACATACATACATACATACATACATACATACATACATACATACATACATACATACATACAATACCTACACTATCAGATTTATCATTAGTATTGATTTAATTATAGCTAGGAACCATTTTACAAGGACATCCACTGCTAGACATAGGCCTCCTTACAATAGTTTACGAGAATATTTAAAAGAGAAAGTAGGTTTTAGATTTCGCCTTTCCCCTATTTTCAAAAGTAAGCTCCGTGCAGAAATATGGCAAATATATTTTTCCAAGTGGAATATAAAAAGCCTAGGGTTGCCGCACGAAGGAATTCAAGTAATAAAAATAAATGCCGAGAACAGGATCCGGCAAATCTCGACGTCTCATAACATTAGCGGGCATACCTGTGCGAATATTTTAATATTTTCTAACTCACAACTTGCGGTGGGGGATATTAAACATTCCGTCCGCCATTCTGACACACATTTGCGCACTTACTATGCCTTCAAAAATTATTTCATTTTTGTGTTAAAAGTTTTTCACTTGTCCTTATTTGCTAGGGTCGATCCAAAAGTACAAGTAACAATGACAATGGTGTATACACCGGAGAGTCATAAGGTGGCGCCACAAGCGGAGGTTTCTTTTTTTTATTTTAACATCGACAGACAGGTTGACGATCCACTTGATGGTAGGTGATGGCTACTGTCGCCTCACAAGTAACGCCATAACCAAGTGCGCTGACAATTATAGAAGGATTGAGGATAAGGGGCATCCCACTGACTCACTGAAACACAACAGCATAGGTATAATATGCTATTGTCCTTGTTGTTGTTGTTGTAGATGTAAAAAGAAGGTTTAGTAGTCGTCTCGCACAATTTTATTTTGTACTAAATGTGCGAAAAGTAAACTTTAAATTTAAATATATTTTTAGTAGTCGTCTCGCACACTCGGTTTTATAAAAAAAAATTAAATTATGTACAGTTCGCGTACGACACTGAAATAGGTAACGTAAGTAAATCGAAAGATCGTTAAATAGACATACCTACACTTAAATTGATAAATTAATTTCAATAGACAGATGAATATATAAAATAATTAAATTAGCCGCATCAACGGAATGCAATTCGCTGCAACATATGAAATTTGCACAGACCATTAAACTGGTCTGTGCACTAAAATATAGTCTATGTCAATGTAGTATTGTCAATGCCAAAGTCACGTCACCGCACCTCTCAACTGTCGGGGAAGTAGGGGACGTGAAGGGAGGGAGGAATGGTCAATAAAAGTAGGAGAGATACCTACAACAAGGACTCAGACGCAAGGACACTGCTTACGTACACGCATATTTTTATTACAAGCTTGGCGGTTAATTTAAATTTGGGAAAAGTACCCACTGTCACGATCTATACCGTGCTACTTCGTCTACTTCGCCACGATCCCTGAAGTCGCCTGTGCGAGGAAGGGAGTCGCCGAGGGCTCTGCGAGATTCATACGCGGGCGTTTTGGACCACGGCGGGAGGAGCTAGTCCGTGCTGCCTACTCAGCACCTACTATCGCCGGCTTCCGGCAACCACTCCACACCGACGCTCGTCTGCACGCTCTTCGCGTTTTGAGGGGGTCTACGCCACGTTTCCGCGGGCTGCAGCAGTGGACCTGCTTCAGCGGCATTCCCGGAGCGTTTTATCCAGCTGAGTAGTTTTTTAATTTATATACTCATCAGCTTACCCTCGGAGTTTGATAAATTCCCACGTCTGAGCCAACACTGCTCACGTCCTCAACGTGCTACTCTGAATATTATAATCTAATTTAAACTTGTTAATTAGTAACCTGTATCTTACTGATTTTGATATTGCTGATATTGTTATAATTCTTTTATTAAACTTGTGTTGTGGTAAGTCGTTGTTTTATTTCTTAGGCTGCCCTCTTCTTCTCTCTGGCAAAGGCGCCCTATAGTCTCGTGCCTTACTGGCTGAACACTAGTCGGTGGTAACATCTGGTCTGGTGCAAAGCGATAAACAAGCACAGCACGCCAGAGGGTTACAAAGTGGCGCTCCAACTTTAGGGCCTCGAAACCCGCGAGTTGCTTACGTCCATAGACTGAGAGCCGAACCCGAGACTAAATATAAATATTCTGCCAGGGAGAGGAGGCAGTAGACTTGCCACACGCAGTTTGTTTTAGCATAGCACTGGTGCATATCAAGTAAATTTCCGTGGAAGGGCGTTAATTTTTTTTCACCCACAGGACAGGCCCGCCTGGTGAAATACCACTTCCTTGCTTGGTTGAGTTGGCAAGGAACACCAGTGTCCACTCCTTTTCCTAATTTCCCTTGATCCCATTCAGATCAATACCCAATTTCCTCAACCTTTATCCCTAATCCTTGATTTTGCACCACGCTCAACTTTTTTTTTTTTTTCTTTTTTCTTTTTTTTTTTTCACTAGTTTTTTATTTAATTTTGGTGTTAACTTACTTTTTATTTTTGCTTTAACTTCATTCATTTTTATTTTTTCATACCTACTTATCCCAGCACAAGTTTATCTTTGTTACTTTTAATTCCTTTGTTACATTTGTGTTTATTTACATGTACCGCGGGAATTGATAAAAATAATATTTTTTATCAATTCACTGCAATTTTATTTTTTTCATAATTTTCTAAATACCTCAACATTTTACATAGAGCAAATTGTGTTCTCACTACAATTTTTTTATTAATTTCCTTATACCCACTGCTCTGTGACGCATTGACTGTCAACTGTCATTTGACAAGTTACGTCACTAAATGAAGTGAATGATCGCCGAATCTGATTGATTGTCAAATTGTCATGTCACTCATGTTTAATTTTTATTTTTTCATTGGAAAATTTGGAAATTAATTTTGTTTTATATCTAATAAGAACAATTAATAGCTAAATATTGAAAAGGTGTTTGTTACTTAGATAATATTTTTTCATATTTATAGTGTATTGTACTTACATACAAGTTTTATCATTTTATGAGTTTAATATTTTAATTAAATTTTTAGCTGACAAATAGGTGAACTTTGTCACCTACTTATTGTGTTTTCTTTGCAATTTTAACAAATACTTTAAAGATGCCACTGTCAACCTATCTAAAATATTTAAAGAAAGACGAGATCAAAACTGAACTCATTCGTTACGGTATAATTTCAGAGGAACCTGGAACTGTAGAAAAACTCAGGGAGCAACTGAAGCAGGTCCTCAACGCTGCGAGACGTGGTAGCTTTCCGAATCCAACTGATTATGAACCAAATGCGGAGTTGGACATAGTATTGGCTGAGGAGGTAGTCGAGTCGTTGGAACTTAAATTATCGGAAGCGACCCCATCTAAACTCAGGCGAATCACGGCTCGGGCGAATTACTGGCTTGATCGACTCTCGCGAATCAGATTGGACGACAGTAGACTGGCATCGCTTCGCGCTCGAATAATAAAGGTATTGGGTGTATCTGACCACGGTGAGAGTGAAGTTGATGAATGCAAGGATGCTAACCCCCAACCTATTATTAAAGAATCTGTAGCGTGTACTGACAAATCTTTTAATGTAAATTCTTTAAATTTGAAATATGATGGTACTACTTGTGTGAGAGCCTTTATGGAGAGGCTGGAGGAACTGAAACTATCCCGAGGGATATCCGACCAGCAAATTCTCAACTCGTTGCCCGAAATCTTAAGCGGTACTCCTTTACTGTGGTTCCGGGCAAACAAAAAAAGTTTCAACAATTTAGAACAGTTTAAAGCTTGTTTTCAGATGACGTTTGACACTCCCGATTACGACTTTCTACTTATGAAAGAGATACGTTCTCGTACAATGAGTGGTAAGGAGTCGTTGGTATCCTACATCTCGACCATGCAGGCCATGTTTGCACGATTAACTACTCAACCAGATTTTGAGGATCAGTTGGATATCCTCCGCCACAACATCAGGCCGGAGTACATGGAGCTGGTTGAGGCTCATAGTTTCCATAGCATGAGTCAAGTTCTAGGAGTGTGCAGGCAGGTCGAGATTGTCAAGCACCGACAAGACAGATACCGCGAACCCGACATGAGTGCGTACACGGTAACGCGGGATATACAACCCCCCATTGTAAAGAAGGAGAAGCCTGTGGCCAGTATAGGCAAGGAGCCTGTGCCCATAAGTAGCAGGTCTTTTAAGTGTCATAGATGCGGGTCGACTAATCATGACACTAGTGTTTGTCGTAAACGGGAGTTGGTCTGTTTCAAATGTGGCAAGAAGGGTGTAAAGACTCCTGATTGTCCACAATGTAATAAGGTTCCAAAAAACTGATTAGTCAGGACCCTCCCACTAATTGCGAACAGAAAGGGAAGGTCCTGTTCAAAAATGTTAATGATACTAGACCCCACATATGTGTAGCTGTATTGGACTTGAATGTTTACGGATTGCTTGACTCCGGGTCTTTGTGCTCGATTCTGGGTGACAATTCTCATCTTATCTTTCGTGACCATGGTTTTGAAATTAATCGTGTGGACGATATTCATACTATGTATGCAGCGGATGGTTCACCGTTGTCATGCATAGGAATTATGTACTTACCTGTATTATTTAAAGATGAAGTTCAAGTTATTAAATTTTATATTGTGCCAAGCATACGGATGCCCATTACTTTCGGGGTTAACTTTTGGAACCAATTTAGACTAAATGAGGGAATATTCCCTACTACGGAACTATCACTTGGTGAAAACTACATCAATTCGTGTTCATCCGGTGGTGGCTTAGAAGATTTTGACTTACTAAGTTCGCAACAGAAATGTAAATTAAATTCATTAATAAAGAAGTTTGACATTATTGACACTGAAAAAGTAGGTTTAGGCAGGACGAGTATGGCCAGTCACAGTATAGACACTGGGGACAGTCCCCCGATTAAACAACGCTACTATCCTTTGTCTCCAATCAAACAAAAAGCATTGGAACAAGAACTAGATCGGATGCTAGGCTTAGGCGTTGTGTCACCTTCACAATCCCCATGGAATTCACCCGTAGTTATGGTGCAAAAGCCAAATGGAGACTTACGCCTGTGTGTGGATTGTCGAAAACTTAACTCTGTGTCTAAGCCCGATGCCTATCCTCTGCCCTATATTTCCAATATTTTAGATCAGCTGAGGGATGCTAAATATTTATCATCCATAGACCTTAGTGCTGCTTACTGGCAGATTCCCCTCGCTGACGAGTCTTCTGCAGAGAAGACTGCTTTTACTGTTCCTCGTAGAGGATTGTTTCAATTTAACGTCATGTGCTTCGGACTCGTCGGTGCATCAGCTTCTATGCAGAGGCTGATGGACAAACTTTTTGGCGCTGAGTTTGATGGGAAAGTCTTTGCGTTCCAGGATGATTTAATCATCATCTCTAACAACTTTGAGGAACACCTGGAACTTCTGGAAAGGGTTTTTCATAAATTAGAATCAGCTAGCTTGACGGTCAATATGGGAAAATCAGTCTTCTGTAGAAAAGAGCTGAAGTATCTCGGTTATCTTGTAGATAGGCATGGTCTGCGAACCGACCCAGGCAAGGTGGATACTATAGTCAATTATCCCATTCCCACTTCTCCTAAAGAAGTAAAGAGATTCCTCGGCATGTCGGGCTGGTATCGTCGATTCATACCCAACTTCTCTAAACTCAGTCGACCTCTTTCCAAACTAACCTGTAAGTCTAAGGAATACTCCTGGACTGATGAGGCGAATGATGCCTTCAATAATTTAAAGGCGGCATTAGTGTCTGCCCCTATTTTAAAATGTCCTAACTTTGATTTACCTTTTTCTATTCATACAGATGCTTCTGCCTTTGCAGTGGGCGCTGTACTTACTCAAAAATATGAGGATACAGAACATCCCATAGCTTTCTGTAGTCGTACTCTTAATAAACATGAAGTCAATTATAGTACTACTGAGAGGGAGCTCCTCGCTGTCCTGTATGCCTTAGAGCAGTTCCGATCTTATGTAGAAGGCCAGGAATGTACTGTGGTGACCGATCATGCATCTCTACAGTGGTTCTATAAGCTCAAGAATCCCACTGGACGTTTGGCTCGATGGAGCATGCGTCTTAGTCAATTCCCATTTAAAATAGAACATAGGAAGGGGAAGGATAATGTGATACCTGACGCTCTGTCTAGAATCCAGGTGAACAGTGTCAGTGTCACGCCTGACGGGGATGAATGGTACTCACATATGCTTGCAAGTGTCAAACGAAATCCACGTAGGTTCCCTAACTTCACGATAGATGGGGATAGACTGTTTCGCCATTCGAAAAATAAATTCGGTCTAACGTCTGATTTGGATTGGAAGTTAGTAATCCCGAAAAAGAATAGGTCGGATTTACTATATAAATGTCATGACGATGTCACTAGCGGTCATCTAGGTATATTTAAAACGCACAAACGCCTATCTGAACATTATTACTGGCCATATATGTACTCTGACGTTGTTAAATATGTTAATAAGTGTGAGACTTGTAAAGCTTACAAGCCTGTCACTACTGGCAGGCCAGGCCTTATGGGCGGTCCCAAAAAGGCCAGCAAACCCTTTCAGGCCATATCTCTTGACATCCTAGGTCCATTCCCAAAATCCAGAAATCAAAATACTTACTTACTAGTTTGTTCTGATTACTTCAGCAAATATATTATGTTGCATCCACTGAGGAGCGCAACAGGTCAAACCGTGGCACGGTTCTTAGAGAAACAAGTATTTTTGATTCATGGAGTTTGTGAATATATATACATAGATAACGGTCCTCAATTCGTAAGCTATCAATTCAGACAACTATTGAAAAAATATAATGTTCCCAACATATACTATAACCCGCGGTATCACCCACAAGTGAATCAAGCTGAAAGGGCCATAAGAAACGTCGTCAACTCGATCGCGTGCTATGTAAAGAACAATCATAAGAGATGGGACGAGAACATTGCTGAAATACAGTGTGCATTAAATACAGCCGTAAATGACACAACAAAGTTCTCTCCTTATTATTTAGTGCACGGTAGGGAATGCATAGTAGACGGTGATCTATATAAATCAAGTGACCAGCCGGTTCCCCATTCACAATTTCAAGTAGGTGACCCACAAGAGCGTAATAAGAATTTGCAAAAATTAAGAAACATTTTTAATAAGGTGAGCGAACACATTAAGCGTTCTCACCAAAAGAATGAGCGCTATTACAATCTTAGGAAGCGGAATATAGAACTAAAAGTAGGACAGATAGTTTACAAGAGAACCTTTTATTTATCTAAAGCTTCAAAAAGCTTTACTTCAAAATTGGCGCCAAAGTTTAAAAAATGTATAATTACGGCTAAGCGCTCACCCCTAGTATATACATTGTCTGACATGGATGGCAAAGTGCTAGGGGACTATCATATAAAGGATATCTTAAAATATGACGACTGAAGTTGTGGGCATGTGTATGACTTCGGTAGCAAGTGTGTGCGCGACCTTACTGATCATCGTTATGATGATTTTTATTGTGACTTGCTCTCTAGTAATGTTACAACACTATTTATACATGTCCATATAGGCATGTCAATTTTATAAACTAATATATGCTTCGGCTACTGTTTTTGAAATGGCACTCACACACTAAAAGTACCATCTAAAATCTTAAGTACACACACCCTCAATAAAACATAATACAGTCACCATATCACATAGGATTCCATACTTTGTTTGAAAATTTGTTTCATTCAAGTTCACTGTTAATATCTATATTACTGTGAAACTATCTATTGACTAAAGTTTCATCTTTATATTGTTACTTTAAATCTTGGAACTACGTTCCCTACTTTATTTGAAAGCTTGTTCAAATCAAGTTCACTGAGATACTTCTCCTAATTTTGAAACTATTAATTTACAAAAGTTTCATCTTTACTTATTGTGCTTAGCTAATTGTTATATACTGTTAACATGCAGCTATGGGACTACGTTCCCCACTTTAATACTAATTTACTTGTTTCTCTTAATTGAGAACCTATTAATTTACTAAAGTTACATCTTTAGTTAATTTTTGTTTTTATGTCTAGTCTACATACAATAGGGCTTAGACAACTTATATTACTTACTTTTTTTGTTTTTTTATTTTCCATTTATTGTAGTATGTCCTGAGAATGAGTGTGCGAGTGAATGAGACTTGGTCAGGATATACTCAATATACTTTCTTACTTAACTGTAACTGAATTTGATTTCAGAATTCAATATGACCCTTCAGGTCGCCCATCTCCCAAACTGCACGGTTCCTGCTTCAGCCGACAGTATTGGAATTTTCTACGTGCGGGGACTGAAAAATTTCCTCGTGCGTGGAAATTTTTTCCGCAAGGAGGGGTGTGTGTAACATATGAAATTTGCACAGACCATTAAACTGGTCTGTGCACTAAAATATAGTCTATGTCAATGTAGTATTGTCAATGCCAAAGTCACGTCACCGCACCTCTCAACTGTCGGGGAAGTAGGGGACGTGAAGGGAGGGAGGAATGGTCAATAAAAGTAGGAGAGATACCTACAACAAGGACTCAGACGCAAGGACACTGCTTACGTACACGCATATTTTTATTACAAGCTTGGCGGTTAATTTAAATTTGGGAAAAGTACCCACTGTCACGATCTATACCGTGCTACTTCGTCTACTTCGCCACGATCCCTGAAGTCGCCTGTGCGAGGAAGGGAGTCGCCGAGGGCTCTGCGAGATTCATACGCGGGCGTTTTGGACCACGGCGGGAGGAGCTAGTCCGTGCTGCCTACTCAGCACCTACTATCGCCGGCTTCCGGCAACCACTCCACACCGACGCTCGTCTGCACGCTCTTCGCGTTTTGAGGGGGTCTACGCCACGTTTCCGCGGGCTGCAGCAGTGGACCTGCTTCAGCGGCATTCCCGGAGCGTTTTATCCAGCTGAGTAGTTTTTTAATTTATATACTCATCAGCTTACCCTCGGAGTTTGATAAATTCCCACGTCTGAGCCAACACTGCTCACGTCCTCAACGTGCTACTCTGAATATTATAATCTAATTTAAACTTGTTAATTAGTAACCTGTATCTTACTGATTTTGATATTGCTGATATTGTTATAATTCTTTTATTAAACTTGTGTTGTGGTAAGTCGTTGTTTTATTTCTTAGGCTGCCCTCTTCTTCTCTCTGGCAAAGGCGCCCTATAGTCTCGTGCCTTACTGGCTGAACACTAGTCGGTGGTAACATCTGGTCTGGTGCAAAGCGATAAACAAGCACAGCACGCCAGAGGGTTACAAATTCACTCGGCAATACAATAAACTACGTTAATTAGCCATAAATACGTGGAACTATACGCGAGCAATAACATTGCTGCGTCTTCACAACTTAATATTCATACAAATGTGAACCTTATTTAGGTGCATAAAGAGTCAAATATTGAGTTTTGCAGAAACAAATATATGTGTGTCACGCATGTACCTATCACACGGGCGCAGCTGCTTAAAACCGCATTGGTACAGTACGGTATAATTTACACAGTAGGAGATCTCAAAAATTGTAATTGGAATCCGCTTACAATAAAAAAAATATTTAATTTTAATAAGGGGTACAGGCACAGCTTTACAATCCATACAGTTGGGCAACGAATGTACTTGCACAGAGCAACGGTGAGGGCTGGCGCGGGGAAGCGGGCGACGCGGGCCGCCACGGTGAACTCACACAGTTTGCATTACAACTTTCAAGGCTGGCGCGTACAATATGTTCACAGCTTTACAATCCATACAGTTGGGCAACGAATGTACTTGCACAGAGCAACGGTGGGGGCTGGCGCGGGGAAGCGGGCGGCGCGGGCCGCGACGGCGAACTCACACAGTCTGCATTACCAACTTTCAAGGCTGGCGCGTACATGTTTTTGAGTTGAGTGAGCGGTGGCGGATTTTCCATATTGTGACAACACTAGCACATCCGCGCGTGAGTGGCGGCGTCGCCCGACATCAAAGGCGTTGCCCAACTGTATGGATTTCCAAGCTGTGGTACAGGCCCACTGTCCCCTTGGTTGTAGGTGGAAGCAAAATTAGAAAATATGTTGGTAAGCTGCTTACCCTGCAAGAATTTGTTTACAGCACCCTTGAGGAGGTCTATATTGTAGCTAGGAGGAATCACCTCAGAAGGAAGTTTGTTCCTAAGTTTTATGTTCCACGGGACTAGCTATCAGACTCAAAATACAGGCAAAATGATTTCTCTTTTTTAATCGCCTCTCATTTTTTAATAAATATATTCAGTAAATAGACACGATTATTCTGTTATTTTATAATAATAATGTATAGAGTAACAAAATCTATATCAAGATTCGTTACTGTATCTCGTTTATTGGTCGGCGGTGGAAACGTTCATTTGGCCGTATACGGGCGTTTATTTTGCACGACATTGTAAACAGGGCTATTAGAGTGTCGTGCAGAGTGTTAGCAAGATGCATGATCCCGGAACTAAGTTACAGGATCCCGAAACTAAGTTACAGTTGCGAGATTACAAAGGCTGGGACCGTAAAAACATACTCTATCAACTCCACTTTTTTCTAAGTACTATGTAATCTTCTTCACCCTGTGTCTCTTCACTGCTCTCTCTCTGTGTAGACCTCTCTCAAGGCTCGCCACCACGTACGGTCTTTTGTCCTTCGCATCCATCCGATCCCCACGAAGCCTTCCGGTCGCCTGCCCACCGGACCACAGAGTATCTTACTAATGCCCAGCTTTTTGGCTGCTTTTTGGGCTTTAGAGTCGGAAGAAGTGCCGAAGTTAAATTTGACGACAACTTTAATCCAAAAAGCTCAAAATTACTGCTACAGGTACGTATGCATCTGGAAAAGTTGAAACTAAGTCGAAAGAGCTCTTTTTAGCAGAAAAAGACGTTAAAACTAACTAGATTCCTGTCACTCATATATTTTTTGAATTAGAAAAATACCGGGTTCTAATTTTATATAATAAACACCCCGTGACTGGGTTTTCGGCTTTATAGTTTATTAATACAGTCATAGTTATTTTCAGTACTTCATTTATTGAATAAAGCAATAATAAACTACTGTTGTCAAAAAATAAAAACTATCAAAAGTGTAGTATGTAGTTCGTGTTCACAATAAAAAAAAGTCATCTTTTTTTTATATTTTCCCACAAAAGGCTATTAAGTTTACGTTTTATAGGCGCTCACTAAACAAAACCAGCACCACGATAAATAACTAAATAAATGGCTATGCGCTGTTGAAAGTTCCCAACATAAAACCGCTACATTTTAATTTAGCTTTGAGGTGATATTTTTTATTTTTACGCGAAAGTAAATAGCGTCCTTGCACAGTTATACATTTAAATTCTCTTACACAACCATTACCTTTGTTTGGGAATA
Source organism: Synanthedon formicaeformis (assembly GCA_945859745.1). Classification (NCBI taxonomy): domain Eukaryota; kingdom Metazoa; phylum Arthropoda; class Insecta; order Lepidoptera; family Sesiidae; genus Synanthedon; species Synanthedon formicaeformis. Next base: position 1,041,869 of record OX243974.1, on the reverse strand, counting down.
TAATTAGAGAATTATGCGGACAAAAGCATAGGTTAATATTAATTAAAATCAAACGAGCTAACACTAAAATATGAAGTTAATAATATTGGATGTTGCTCACTCACCCAAATACAAGGGCACACAATATGTTGTTATTTTACTGTGGTCTTCTGAAAAACGGACTGCTTAAATCGTCTGCGAAACGTAGGGTTCCCTAACCCTACTAAAACTGCTTCATAACCTATAATTAAAAGAAAAATAATAAAATACTTTAATATGGCTTCTTTTTAAAGATTACTTCACCGACTATGTTAAGAGTGGGTATAAAGCAAACAAAATTTGTAATTTCACCCGCGTGGCCCCTTGGACATGACAGTGACACAAAATACGTAGAACTACGCACAACATGCGACGGAAGATAGCGCATCTCGCTCAATAAAAATGTTATAAGTGCCAAAAGTATTACATATTAATTATTCGTAAACTACAATGTCAAATGAAAAATTGTTACATACAGCCTTAGATAATATGTGAAGTGAAATTATTGATACACTTTTAGCTTTGTAATGTGTGTCATTTTGAAAATAAAACTAAAATCGATGGAAATGAGAGCTCACTTGGTGATTTTTTTTTTATCAAGAAAATTTCATTATATTATTATGTTTTCTGTTACAGTTAAGTTACAGTCGTCACTTAATCTATTTAAAAAAAAAATTAAATTAGACTTTGTTAACTTAGATAAAATTCAAATCTAGAATTGGCTATTTCTCTTTATAACCGCTCTTAACCTTCTTATATTTCAGACAATTACTGTGTAACACCTTTTTCTATTATTCCAATTGAATGAAGAAACCTTTTCGTCTAGATTCGCTTTGAGAACGCAGGAAAGAATTGGAAAACTTATCACTAGTTGTCTCTTTGAATTATTTTAACGACCTAACTGATTTTTTGTAGCTTTTACTTTCGTAGGGGTAGAGGGTCAAAAGTAAATGACCAAAATCTTAAGTACTTAAGAATAAGGCCTTACTTAATTTAAGACTGGCCCTAACCACATTCCCAGTCTTTCCTTTCGTTACACTTTGAAAGCTTCTTAACTTAAAAGGTTAGTGCTAAAATGCTTTTAGATACAGTTATATCAGAGCGAAGTCAGGGCTAGTCGCTTGTGAAATAAATGTGACAGAGTTTTAATAAATTAACAACACATCTTTGTATTTTTAAGAAGGGCACGTTCTCATATATTTAGAAGATGTTTGAGGCTTCAGTTGCTTTCGCATAAATTAGAACGTCCATAGAGACGTTAATGGCTTGATAAACAAACTTAATTCCGTCTCTTTCACTCGCGTCTTGTCTAAAAGAGACTGAAAGAGGTCGGCTGCATATTCAGTAGCCCCCGGCGTTGTCTGGAGAGCTCTCAGTGCTGCTGAGGTCTACGCCTTTGAAATATCTTCAGAGAAATAGCTAGGAATGAGTCGATTTGCCTTACTTTGTAGTCAAGTCTTGAATTATTCTAACAAAAATTTACATAAGCCAAGTTAACGTGAAGAATTACGACGCTTGCGAAGGGCAAGCAAACAATTGAAAAATCGAAGACTATATACATAATAATATATTGATATCAATCTTATTTGATACTAGCGATCCGCCCTCGGCTTCTCAAGACGATTAAATTTTCAAAAATCCTTTCTCAGTAGACGCTTACGTAAAATAAACCTAATTATCAAATTACAGCTTTTTAGAACTTAGTAATTTTAAAGGGAAGGGAAGCCGCTGGATAGGCTCATGCGTGGTGGCGAGCTTCATTTTAATTTTGATTTTAATTTTGAGCCTTCCTATTGATCTCTACATAAAAACAGACAAGTCCACTCGATGGAAGATACCGTCACTACAGCCACTTATTAACACAAAGAACGCTATAATGGTTGAAAGTATTAAGTGTACTACCAAGTACATCTATACCGTCAGCCTGTCTGTCCACCTTAACATAAAAAAGTATCCTATGGACATTAAGGATAAGGGACAAAGAGGGATTAGAAGAATGCCTTACTTACTCATCAAAACACTACTGTTTCGGCTGTGATGATATATTAGGAGTTTGGTTGCTTGACGTTCTGCCTACTTCAGACTACTTCAGAAGACCCTGTCACTCACTACTAAAAGTTACACAACTTTTACACATCCCCGCACGTTTATACTAAAGAAATTTTCATTCGGGAAAAGCTATTTACTTAACTGGGAACTCCGTTCCACATTATATTAAAATATAAAAGTCCTAGATGAACGAATGAAAAATTATCTACATCGCGTTCTCCACACTTTAAAAATGTCTATCGCTGAGTATGCACGACATTAGAACATGGATGACATATAAACGGATATGAAATCATAACAAGTCTCCACAGACAAGGTTGTTACGATATAAACCAGAAATAGCTAAGGGTCGAGAAGTAAGCCTTGCGGAACACCCTTTAGTATGTACTAGGATTCCCGATAATTGTCGCCATCTAGTATGTAAATAATAATGTGTATCTAATAAGAACTTATAGGAATATAATTAAGTTTTCTATATTTTAATTCTGAATATTAACTATTTGTATACTAAGAAAAATCATTCGAAACCATTTTAGGGGTTTAAAATGTGATCTTCACAAACATACATAATGTTAGTATACAAAGTAAGAGAAAAAAAAACCAATTACTTTATTTTATAAAATGGCTGTATATAATTTCTTTGAATTCAAATTTTAATGCGAAATACTGAAGAAACCATATCCATTTCAGAAGTATTTATGAGTGTTTCGCAACACAAAGTAGCCATTAAGGGCATTTTATAGAGAGATTGCTTTCGTTCGCGTCTTCATTCCTCTTGCAAATTTCATTTTTTACCTCTCCTGTTACGTTAGAGGTTAGTTTTAAGCAATCTCGTTTTTAAATAAGCTCTGAAGTTGCTGTGCGCTCAAGTAAACGACAAAAACTAATATTTTGATTGGAAAGGAATTTAAGTAAGCTACTTTACCTCTAGAGGTCCACAAGAACACAGAAATAATTTCAGAGTTGGCTCTCTTGCAAAGATATATTATTTCGATGGCTCTCTTTACATACTCTTATATATCCCAAAGGCATTTCTTGTATCTAGGCGACGGTAGTGATATTGCCATCACTTTCTGGTAACCGGTTATAATGGAGCTGATATACCTTTGTTTTTACGGTAAACGTCTCAAATATTAAATAGAAAATAATCAAAAAAATTCGGCTATCGAATGATGCAGTAAACCGAGTGCATAATTAAATATAACAGAAAATGATTTCTAAAAGTAACTAATCAACACTTTACATGTAGTTTGTGAAAGAGGCCCTTAATAATTACATAATGTATCCGTTTAAATCATTAACAATATTCAAAGCAAATGTCTATAAATTCCTATATATTGGGTTTTTCTTTTGAACCAATTTGAACACATTTTCACCATTTAGGTAATCTGTTAGGTACAACATCAAACTACTACAACATGGAAGACGCGTGCCATACAAAACACAACGAATTTTATGGAACATTTAAAAGTGACATATGCGTGGAGCATGAACTGTCATTTATAACAAAACAAACATAACAATAAGTACGTAATTTAAAGAAAATGTGACTTTACGTCAACCCATTAGAGTTTAAAATGAAATAGTAGAAGTTGATCGTTACTACCTTTTACCATTGACGCGTGAAGCCAAGAGTCCGCCATAATTCTGTCAAAGGCGTTCTTTTTATGTGCCCCTATGGCACTTGTGACGCAAATTCCATTGTAGTATTTCGATGAGGTACAAGAAAAACTTTGAAATCAGAATGCACTCTATAAATACATTTTCACGTATGATTGAACACAAAAATGTAGAATCCATTCCGCGGATTGGTCTGAGGAAACATTTCAGTTCTAAACTGTCTATCCATATGTCGATTGCATGTAACTAGCGAACCATGTTCGGGAAATCGCTTGAAATACACCGCTTTGTTTCAACATTCAGTCTCGATCGTATCGTGCCGTGTCCCAGTTATTTTCAGATGACTTGCTAAAGGAAGAGATTTTGTATTTATACTCGCGATACGAAATGCTCATGATGTCTGTGCAGCTATTGAAACAAGTTTAATGGGATTTTTAATGGGATTCAAAGAGTTTGGGTTAAGAATTCTCATGGAAAGAAATAGGTGAAGTGTGAACACTGCCTGTCTTGTAGTTCTACTTTTGAGTAAGCAACATCTGAGACGTGATATGCTTGTAGTTATTAGCCCGTCAGTACGCCAGCAAAAGCATGATATCAATTAATTTTTTAAAAAAGTTAAACAGTGTTTGGTTACAGAATTCACATTTTTTTTACATTATAAAGTTTGGCAGATAGGATGTCGGTCCACTTGGTGGTAGGTGGGTTGGCAGGTGCGCTGCCAACCCTGCAGGAATTTGTTTTTGGCTCCCTTAAAGACCATATATTACTTTTATTTTATAAATTATCAATACTAATAATAAATCTGTAAGGGAAGGTCATGGAGTAAGTTACTTTGTTTTCAGAGATATCATGTTTATAGGCTCTATACATAACACTGAAACTAAATTGACCATTTTTACAATTTTTTTCTGTATGTATGTATGTAAGTATGTATGTTCCTCCATAACTCTTAAACGAATTAACTGATTTTCATGAAACTTGGTAAATAAACATTTAGACGTACGGGGCACAGGATAGGCTACTTTTTTCTTTTTCAACGCGGACGAAGTCGCGGGCACCAGCTAGTTATTTATAAAATAAAACTTTTATTTTATAAGCTGCTATAAGGATAAATAAAAGAGCTATAAATAAATAAGCTGTTCTAAAATTCTCGTGTCCACAAGATAAAGTTTCAACTCTTCCGGTCAGTATGCAGCAGCATCTTACATTTCTAAGTAATGCATAATACACCTTCTAAGGTGTGTAAGTTAGTAAGTAAGTGTAAGTTGAGTTAAGGAAGACATTAATTGGATCAACTTGATAGGATAAAGACATAAAGTTTAGAGGATAAGGAATTAGCAGTGGCCCTGGAAACCTTTACTCAGTCACCAAAACATGCTGCTATTTCACACAGTGATATATTAAGTACTAGATGGAACACTCAAGACGCGATTAGTGTTCCAAGTGATTGGAGTTCCGACGTCCTACCCGTTGACAGTCTGTCATACGCGCTCGTAGAGATTAGGCGCGTTAATATTTTCAAAACCAGTAAAAATGCCGTCTTCTGTGATGAGATATTGCAAAAATACAACAAAAAATATTGGTATAACTGCTGGTGTGACGAACCATAGGTAAGTTTTATTAATATTGAAACGTTTAATAGGTTAATATTTAATTTGTTAAAACCGACGTGCTTATCAAGTCGGCCATATTAATATTCAGTTGTCTACGACTTGACGTATTGACCTTGACACTACTGCCGCGTCGTCCCTCTTCCTTCTGCGTTGGAACATGAATTTAGCAAGACATCGTAGGGAGTGTTCAATCTATTACTTAACATATCACTGATTTCACAGGGGTTTTTGTTGGAGTTGGTCACTGTTGCCACAAGAGCTGATCAGAAACTGTTACCACACCTCATGATTACATCTCGTATTACTAAAGGTAATGTGAAAACTTGGTCTTAAAATTTTACTACCTTCCTAATTTGTGCATTCACCTTTCGTTTGTATTTAATTTCAGATTCACTGTTTACCTTTTAATTAAGATACATCTTTTTTCTTAATTAAAGCTTACACTAGCTCCGTGAGTTATTTACAAGTCTAGACTGTGAATAGACTCGGTAAATCTCTTTGCTGGTGAATATTCACGAGCCTAATTTAAATGAATCCCTTTTTATGAGGTGTGTGATTTTTTTTATTTCAGTGTGATTTAACAGTACTTGTTCACTATATCCTTTTCTGAATGTAAAATGTAAAATTTAATTATCGGTTGGTAATTAAGCAGTGAAAGCGTTACAAAGATTTGATTTGATTTGATCAAGAATATAATTATCAATATTAATTATTGGTATATTCTTAAGTAACAACTAGTTGGTGCCTGCGATTTCGACCGGGTTGAAAAATAAAAAATAGCCTATCCTGTGTCCTGTCCTACGTCTAAATGTCTACATAGTTTCATGAAAATCAGTTAATTCGTTTAGGAGTTATGGAAGAACATACATACGTACATACATACATACATACGAGTACATACATACAGAAAAAAATTCTAAAAATCGTAACTTACTCCATTACCAACCCTTACAGATTTATTATTAGTATTTTGATCATAGTCATGTACAAAAATGTACCCCGACATAAAAGTGTCAATATATTCACAAGTTTTCAAAGTTCAAAATTTATATAAAAGTTTTATACATTTTTTTAATATTTTTTAGCAAGGAAACGTGTTAAATTTAGGTTAAAAGCAACAATTGCGCAATTTCAACCTCAATCACGTTTTTAATTTACCAAAAAAAAACTCTTAACCAAAACCCTTGAATACTACTACGTTATTCCATTAAAAGTTGTGCTTAAAAAGCCGCTTGGTATTACATGAGAATGTTTTGTTAACGCATTTAAGCACAGTATAAATATTAAAAAGAGTATGTAAACTCAAGTTTTATTAAGTATTTTTTTTATATAAGTTAACTAATTTTACTATAATTTTATTAGTGCATTTACGACGCAACAACTATCGCAAAATAATAAAAATATTATAAATGCGAAAGTGAATTTTGTTCGTTTGTTTTTAAGCTATTACGTCTTAATTACTGGACTAATCATTATAAAATATTGTATATACTATCTTTTATGTAGAAAAAATTACTGTTCCCGAAATCTCATCTAAAAATATAAATAAAAAATTCAATGCTGTACAAAAGTATATGCGCAATAAAGATTGAATAAAAGTTTTACCATCTAAGAAAAAGGGGCACGAATGATGTCGCGAACTTAGGCTAAATAAAGCTGTTTAATAAAGCTTCTTAACGTGCACTAAAATTATACGCAAATCATGCTCAATTTCTAAGATTATGACAAAAAAAATTGTCATTTAGAAAAATAACGTATGTACCTGCTGTAACATTTATAATTTTCAAAATCAATTTCATATACTGTCTTCTAACAACACTGTGAGTTAAGAGAGTGATACTAACGACCCTATAAATCTCAGTTATGCGAATTTCGCCTACCATTGCCCTTGATTTACTCCGAGGAAAATAACTATAATGAATAGCAGCACAAGTACTTTAAAAGAATGTATAATTACTTTAAAAGAATCGCGGTAATTAAAAATTTTCAAGTTATTTAACAAGTTGCAAGCGTCCTTTTTTAAAGTTTTTTATAATACCATTATTTTTAAAAACCAAAATAGCACATTAGGACATACGCATAAATATTAGAACAATTTGTAGCATTCCTACGTCTGTAATAAAGAAGATAAATAATAAGATAAATAACGATACATATAAGAACACGCTCCATATTTGTTCTATCTTCCGAGATTATGGCAGCCGTGTTAATATAGACTGAGCCACAGCGAGTATGGCTAGTAAAACATAATTTAAAACAAATACTATTAAATTAATGAACATAAAACTCACATCACTGTATATTGTAATACAATTAGAATCGCTAACAATATTATAATAAAATTCATGTAACTCAGGTGGTCCGTCGAGTCCAATTTTCAGAGTTATTTGCATAAAATTAACATTCATTTAGTAACACTAATGTGAGGCAAAACTTTTATGTGGATACATGTAGTATTTATGATTTTATGTTATATAAATTTTTATACAGCACAAAATTTTATAATTTATAAAATACTTAATGGTGCCGGCGACGCGTTGATATATAAAAACAAAATATATGAGCAACGTAACGCCTGTCACCATTATTTCTATTTTTCCAGGCGTTGGTTTTTTTTATTTTTAAATGATCCCTTGGGAACTTCATCCTTTTGGATGAAGCTTGCCATACACAAAAACTGGATAAACTTATATTTTTTATTCTAGTTTTATTCATATTTTTGCGTGGAAAAATCAGTTGAAATTTTTGAAATTTGTCAGCAAATGTCATTAGCGGAGCTGCGTGTTACACCTATTATAAATGGGCTAAAATCTACTAATATTATAAATGTCAAAGTCAAAGTCTGTCTGTTACCTTTTCACGCCTTACAACCATCAAACTACTACAACATGGAACTCGCGTGCCATACAAAATTACGAATTTTATGGAACATTTAAAAGTGACATATGCGTAGAGCATAAACTGTCATTTAAAACAAAACAAACATAATAATAAGTACGTAATTTAAAGAAAATGTGACTTTACCTCAACCCATTAGAGCTTAAAATGAAAAAGTAGAAGTTGATCGTTACTACCTTTTACCATTGACGCGTGAAGGCAAGAGTCCGCCATGATTCTGTCAAAGGCGTTCTTTTTATGTGCCGCTTTGTCATTTGTGACGCAAATTCCATTGTAGTATTTCGATGCTTACAACCGATCATCATGAAATTTTGTACACACAGAAAAGTAGATATAAATATAAGTTTCTTCAAAATCTGTTTAACCATTTAGCTGCTGGTTAGATGCAAAATTAATAATATGAGCTTAAAAATATGCCTTTTTTCTAAATGATAAACGGACATTTTTATTTAATTTATTTGTATTGTAAACTCATACAAAAACCTTGCTAGCGTCCCTTGATCCTTTAAAGATTTATACACCATGTTCTAGAGAAAAAGAGGTCTCAGCGGTTAGATAAGGGACATGCAAAGCCTGAGGCAATCCATCAACTCCCAAAGTGTTTGCATCCCAGCGAAACCACATGCTTCAAACATTTTAAATTGGCGGTCAGTATGCAGAGAATATCCTTAACCATTAACGATGAACTAATATTACTAAATTTATTTTTAAAACAAAAAAAATGCAGTAAGTTCTTGCTTTTAAACACGTAAGGACAGAAGGTACTCTTAAAACAGTACTTGTCCTACCTTCGCATTTCGAAGCTATCTTGAGCAGGCAAGTAAGTTAAGGGTCGAATGAAGATCTGATTTTTTTATACATAAACTGCTTTATTAAATGATATCCCTGTCATTGAGTTTTTTCATGGGAGTCACGCATCAAACTACTACAACATGGAACCCGCGTGCCATACAAAACACTACGAATTTTATGGAACATTTAAAAGTGACATATGCGTAGAGCATGAACTGTCATTTAAAACAAAACAAACATAATAATAAGTACGTAATTTAAAGAAAATGTGACTACGTCTACCCATTAGAGTTTAAAAAAAATAGTAGAAGTTGATCGTTACTACCTTTTACCATTAACGCGTGAAGGCAAGAGTCCGCCATGATTCTGTCAAAGGCGTTGTTTTTATGTGCCGCTTTGGCATTTGTGACGCAAATTCCATTGTAGTATTTCGATGGAGCCCCGGCCAATTATTATAATTAACTTTTATTAATTATTATAATTAATTTTAGATAAACTTTGCTTTTTGCTTAGCTCTTTGCTCTATTAATAACACCCGTACATCACAACATGAGACCAATCAATTTGACAGTTTCTAATGACAGTGGAAAAGGTATAAACAACGCTTGCTAGGTGACACATACGTTTTGTTTTGATGGACGTCAAATGTGTGTCAGCTGGGGACAGAGTGGTTTGTATGGGAAAAGAAAATTGTTGTTTTTAATTTTTCCTAGAATTTTATTACGTTTTTTCTCTCCATAACAACCTTCCTCAGACTTCATCAAACACAACAAAAAATAAATCAGCCAAATCGGTCCAGCCGTTCTCGAGTTTCGCGCTTAGCAACATATTTAAGGATTCATTTTTATTTATAAAAGAAAGATAATATAGACAGATAGATAGATAGATTGTAATTAGTGCTAATTTAATGAACATCTTGAGTGCGCCCGTAATGTAAATTCGGCTTTAGAGCAGATAAGGATCTCTATTGGCGATCTCTGTGTCCAAGGAAATTAACGCTTTTCAAATTCACAGTGTGAATATTTAAAATACACATAGAAGAGGACATCTCTCCCGCACATAACGAAACTTGTAATTAAATTAGAGTGCCCCGAGCGCGCGAAATATGCGTGCGACCGTATAATATGTTATTCTGGGCCTTTTTTAATTTAAAAAGTTCATTAGAGCGCAGACTTCACGGATCTATAGCGAATAGAAGCGACATTTTTTTCTCTATCTCTTTAAGAATCGATATAAGCCTGTGGTATGAAACTTTATGGGAGTAAAATCAGAATTGTCACACGAATGCGTTATGTTATGCGTTATTATATTTATGTTCTATTTTTTTTTTAATATATTAGAATATCTGAATTTTCAGATATTGTGCCATCTACACAATATTATTTAAAAAAAGAACAATGTTGTTCTTGTTGAAAAAGATTTGGGTTATATGAGCTAGGAAACACAGACGCCGTTGGCAGGGAGTTCCAAGCCTTGGCAGTACGCATTATAAAGGAGGTTTTAGAGCGCATGGTCCGAAAAAGATGGCTTCTCTTGAAACATTTTGTTTCAAACGAAGCTCTCAAATAAAATAGATGCATTATGAACTTTTCTTTATGTTTTTATTTATTTTGTAATTTGTTATTAGCTGAAACAATGACATAATATACATATATGTAGTTCTGAAATTTACTGGTATGAAATACTTGAGGGACACAATTTCTTGGATTTTTTTGAAATCTTTGGGGAGCTGTGCCCTGCTCTTCGGTAGCTTAAACGGTTTTGGAAGGATAAAGAATAAAAGGTATGCTGGTGGGTATTGCTTTGGTTATTGCTAAGGGAGTCCGTATACTATGATAAACTACTGGTTCGTCCTTTTAAAGTCGACATTTGCTTACACCAAGGCAATTATCAATTATGACAAAATCCCAAATACAATTTCATTTCAAACGTCTGTCAGTTGTGTGCTTAGTACTTCAGTTTTAAAAGGTACTAAGAGTCTACGACTTGATAATTGAAGGAATGAATTTGAAAACTGAAGAAGGTTTTAACTGAAGAAGAAAACACAAGCCAACTGTACTTGTGAATTTTATCAACTGGCCACATCTAGCATATTCGTATAACTCCTTTAATGTCACAGTCAATTTACGAGGGCGCGCCATGTAAGCTGATTTTGGTCGGCAGGTGAATTTATGTTTCCTTTTTAAGGCTCCGTTTTAATATTAAATAAACAGCTGTGTTTAATAAAGTTTTTAATAACAAATGATTATGTATATAAAATTTGGCAGAAACACAAATTTATTTGGACAGATGTCACGTTTTAAACTGAATATTTTATATCTGAAAACTAAAGCGTAACCTTCTAAGGTGCAATAATTATTAGATGAAATCAAAGTCTCAAGTGAGATTTATTTTATACTAGCTAAGGAGCGTAGAGATAAGGAGCGCCATCTTACATGGGTGTTAAACTGAAAAAGTGGCAGCAAAAAGCGATAAATAGAGATGGCGCTGGTGTGCACACAGAGTTTGAGAGTATGGAGATTATGGAATGAACGTAGCAGTAGTTGACGGAGTGAAGTGCGCCGAGTTGAATTTTGGTTGAACACTAGCCTCACCAGCGCCACCAATTTATCGTCTTTCGACGGACACTTTTAATACTCAGAGATTGTCATACTAGCCTTTGACCGCAACTTCGTCCTCGTCCCTTGGGGAACAGTACTTTTTTCTTCCCTATCGGACCCCTCATAGTGCCATCTCCTATCGGAGATCGGCTATCACCATAGCTGTCCTAACCCTGATCAGGTACTTTGGCCTTATCATTCGCGGAGATTCTTGAGCTAAGAAGTACGTCGTCTACCTTGTATTTACCCTGCATGATCCAGCTGCAGGAGATTATACTGTCCAAATTATTCCAATCTTTTTTTTTTCTCAATCATCTTGTTCATTCTCTGCAAAACTTATATGAGACAATATTCATTGTAAATTTTGTTTTTAAATCATATTATACTATGATTTTTTTTTATATAAGCATATTAAATAAACCCAACACAATGATGACATCAAATTAAAAGTATTAATGATATTTTCCCAACAACTATCCCTCTGAAGACAGTCTCCCGTCCCGTCCTATCAAATATTTATTGAGTTTCTCATACAACATTCATAAAGTGAAGTCCATCACAATAATTACCTGCACAAGGAACGGGGGATTGGGGATGTCATCCCCAAATGTTTTATTCATGTGGTTTTTAATTTTAAGCTTCATTACCGAGAGAACCGAGACCCGCCGAAGCTGAAGAGGAGATGACTTCATTAAACTAATTAAGTGAATATCGCACTTGCTAACCCCACGGGTTTTGCTTGTGTTTACAATAGTACGTGATACGGCAAAGTTGAAGAGTTTGTTTTGTTGAACTCGCTAATCTCAGGAACTACTAGTTCGAATTAAAAAAATATTTTTGTGTTGGATAGTCCATTTATCGAGGCTATATAACATTTTGAAAGCGGACGAATTCCCTCCCTTATTATATCTTATCCTTAATCCTTCTATGGTCGGCAGCGCACTTGTAGCATTTGTGGCGTTACTTGTGTTATAGGCGACGGTAGCCACCTACCATCAAGTGAACCGTCAGCGTGTCTGTCGACCTTAACATAAAAAAAAACGAAGCCGCATGCAACAGCTAGTTTATCAATATAAGTATCATCTACCCATGGGCGTAGCCAGGATTGTATATAAGGGGGGGCAGACAAAGAAAATCCTAGATTACTTATATTGTTTTCATCGTTGTTTTTAATAGTATTGTGTGGGTAAGATTTTTTTAAAGCTATATAGGGTAAGATTTTTTTGAATAGCTTAGTTTAATATTTTTTTGAAAAAAAAAAATCTGTCAATTATGATAAAAAAAAATGCGATTTTCGCTATAATTTATAGTTTTTGAGATCATCAAAAATCTAAGTGGCTTTTTTGTTTTTGTGTTTTTTGTTAATAACAATTGCAATTTTTATTGGCAGAAAAATTCCTAAAAGCGCCTTTCTCAGAATTGCAATCCGCGTAGAATGAGCTATCGCTCATATTGTTCGAAGACTTCTATATTTCGCAGAAAACCCACTTCTTGTCTAGACTTGGCCTTCAAGCCTGTTAGTTTCTTTTCTTAGGTCTTAAGAGAATCGTCGCAAGCTATGAAGCTCGTAAAAATTACAGTTTAACAGAACAACTGCTCCTCCAGGGGGGGGGGGGGGGGGGGGGGGGGGCTTGCCCGTACCTCGCTACGCCCATGCGTCTACCAGATAACAGATGAGGGTATATATTTCTAAATCCGAATCTGACTACAAGCGGCACACAGCGATTCGCAGTCGCAGTCGCACTGGTCTCAGTAACCACCAGCTTAGCTTACAGAAGACCACCGTGAAATAACAGCACTTGTGCTTTGCTTTTGTGTTTCGGTGAGTAAGTAATGCCAGAGCCCATTTCCCTGTCATTTCTCAAAAATCCCTACTGTAGTCGGCAGCACGCTTGCAGCACATGTCGCGATAAGTTATTATAGGCAAGTGTAAGGTTTGCATATATACTCGTATATAAAAATTCCAACCCGGGCGAAGCCGAGAGCGGGTCGCTAGTTATTTATAAAATACAAATAATTATAATTTGTTAATGAACTAGCAGCTGAATAAATTTATAACGCTGTAATTCAGGCTTAATTTCTTTAATATTTACACAGTGTAGAACAAATATTATTTGAATATTAATGAGAAACCTGAAACATGCACAGTATTTAAATAATCCAAATTCCTACTGAAATGAATATAATAAAATAAGTTACCCGAATAAAATACTTAAACATGTGATTATATCATTATTCATTACATAAATTATTTTATGACTAGCTGACCCGGTGAACATCGTATCGTCTCAAAATAAAAACCCATTCCATACAAAATGTGTGGGAAAATAAATTTTAATTACAATTTTTTCTCGTGAATTAATAAAATTTATAGTTATTTATCCAATTATATAAAATGTTCAAAAATCATTAATGTCTTTGTATGCACATCGTCATATTATAATAATTAATAATGTTCTTTGTACCTACTATTAGTTAATATCTATAGTATAAAAATAAATATATAATAAAAGGAAGGGCTCGTCCGGGATTTGAACCCGGGACCTCTCGCACCCAAAGCGAGAATCATACCCCTAGACCAACGAGCCTTACTACTAAGCAACATATTTTGTAATAGCAATGTGCAGACTTTCGCAGTGATTGCGTATGAGCCTCCACGTCACACGATAGTGAAAGGCTCTTATCGCTTCAACCCGTTTTATAATATGTATACATAATGATATGAGTGTCGAAACGACGAGGATAACGCAGCCATACGTATTATCGAATTTAATTTTTAATGCTATTACGATATAGTTGATTTTTCAAAACAATCAAATAAATTGATTTATTTTTATTAAAGCTCGAACGTAAACAGAAAATATTTTTATATTGTGGTGATTTAACATTCCACAAGCATTCATGTTGTACGTACATATTTAGAAACAAATTTTAAAGTTGCTTTTTCGCTACAGCGAAATGGTAGGGGAGCCCAGGAGGGGATTTTGGAATTTACTCGAGCGCGTCAGATATTGCCAATGTATATTCCCCACGTGTATCCGGTAACGGATATGTATTAATCTGCCGGTTTGGTTGGTGGGGTTCGTGGGGGTTGGAGTAAAATTTTAAATACAACTCGAGCGCGTCAGATTTTCAGAGGGGATGTTAAGTGAACCTAAACTAAGCCATTTAAAACTCAGACGATTCGGATGTGAAAGCTCGTGACAGGTATTTGAAAATGCAAAAAAGATTTTTGACGATTGCCATTTTGTAATACTCAAGCGCGTCAAATTTTCATACGGACGGTTCAGCCTGAATTTTTGATGGTGCTGATTCTTAATCTGACGATTATATGGAAGATTTTTTAAAATACAGCGCCTACAAAATTTTGAACGCCTGTAGACGCTCACCCCACCGCTGAAATGTAAAACTTCATATAACCTTTTTTTCTTTTTACCATCCAATCTTCAAAGTCCAATTAGGTCACCACGACGCTCAAGTGACTCCAAATTTAGCATCGTGGGCTCCCCTACTTGCGGCAGCTAATGAACTTGACTAAAAACTGGTCTGCTACCGCCCGCGCTACTCGCCCGAAAAAATAGAACAAAATCGTGACTCCACCAAATTACTTAGTAATCGACTCGACTAATTTTTTGATGTTCAGTTATTAAATTACTTGTTATCTACTCGACTAAATTACTGGCCTAGTGCGAAATAGCCTTTAGAGTTGGAGGTTCAAACTACAGTTCTATAAATAGGTATAGGATAAAGTTGTAAAATAATAGATACAGTTAGTTGTAACTATTCCTATTTAATTTATATGGTTATCATAGGTATAGTTGTGTCTAGACCTATCATAACCATATAAATTCCTAAATGAAAAACCCTTGTCGAAAACTTTGTAAAGCTTGTATTTCTTATCCCTACAAAAATCAACAATAAAACCGGCTTCTGTCCTTTATTAATAACGTGACATCGATGTTGAGGCGGTGTCAAATATTTAATGATTAACGAGGAAGCATTGTTTGGTAACCTTATTGTTACTTTTAGAGCTTGTTGCCAATAAAGGTTCAGTGCTAAAACCGCGATCAACAAAAAACTTGGCGTTTTTTTAATATCCCCTTTAAAACGGGAGCGTCTCATGTCACTTTTACGTTGGTGGCAAAATGGAAAAGATATAACCAAATATTTGTGCTCGTTTTTCAATTGGGGCCACTAAATTAGGGTTTTTCATTTATTATTATGTTAATATTTTGGTGAAGACAAGCGAATTCATTTTTACATTAATACATTTTTCTTTACATTAATAATCTTAATATTAATTATTGATTAATTTAATAAATATTAATTATAAAATATTAATTAATCAGTTATATTTTATTAACTGATTAAGAAACGGGGGATTTGGATGAAATTTTGTTTTTAGATACGGTTAGCTATTTGAGTCTATCTATATTAGTATTTCTGGTAAAAAAGCCAAAAAAGTTTACCCAAAAAGTTATTTATTTAAGCTTTTCTATTATAATTTTTTTATTAAAGCGCCATCTCGTTTGTGGTTCTTGTATTGTTGCCAATTTACCTCAAATTTGTAGCTTACATCAGTAATGAAAATTATTGTGTCGATGTTAAGCCCACGTCAGCTTAAAAAAAATATACGGAGCGCAACTCAGTCGCCCTGGTACTTAAAAATTAATAATGACATACCGAAAAGTTAATCTAGTGGCCCCTCATGGTCACGGCTTTACGATAAAAGCTATCTTGCTTTACAAAATACTGCGATGTTATTACTTTAAAGCTCAGAGTATATAATCTGCTTTTGCATAAATTTTATTGAGCGGAATGAAAAGTTTTAAAGTTATAAAAGGGTGTATGAAAATTAAAATGACATTTAAACAGGTCATTCATGAATGACACTGCAAGTGAAACCTGAATAAATTCTTTCCCATTAAAATATAATATTTACTCTAAATTTTTTTTTTTTAACAAAAAGTTCATATAAACTCTAATAATGAGAAAATATCTTTCGAAACAAGTTTTTATTACTATACCCATTAAAACTGACGGTCACTTGATGGTAAGTAACAATCGTCGCCTGTTAACACAAGCAACGACACAAGTTCACGGCGTTCTTCTGTAAGGGAGTGGTTCTGCAAGGGGATTTATGATGAACTGTTAACACAAGCAACGACACAAGTTCACGGCGTTCTTCTGTAAGGGAGTGGTTCTGCAAGGGGATTTATGATGAACTCAATGTGCTTTGCCCTGAGACCAGAGCCATTTTTGAAAAATACATTTTCAAAATTGGTCCGAAATTCATCGACGTAAGAACTAAAAAAGTACTTAAGACCAATTTTTATTTTAGCTAAAAATTATTACACTTTTCATACATATTGTATATTATTTGTATTACATACTAGCTGGCGCCCGCGACTTTGTCCCCGTTCTCTATAGCCTATAGCCTTCCTCGATAAATGGACTATCCAACACAAAAAGAATTTTTCAATTCTAACCGGGGCCCTTATTCTGTATGACAACTACGATTCTACACTCTTGTCTTACTTTTTTCAAACCACGTCAATGTCTTGCCTTGTCGTGTCACGGAATTCTTATGTCTCTATGGTTAAGGAGCCCACGATGCTAAATGTGTAGTCACTCGAGCGTCGTGGGGACCTATTGGTCTTTGAAGATTGGATGGTAAGAAGAAAAAAAGGTTATATGAAGTTTTTCATTTCAGCGGTGGGGTGAGCGTCTACAGGCATTCAAAATTTTGTAGGCGCTGTATTTTAAAAAATCCTCCATATAATCGTCAGGTTAAGAATCAGCACGATCAGGAATTTAGGCTGAACCGTGTATGAAAATCTGACGCGCTCGAGTATTACAAAATGAGAATCGTCACAAATATTTTTTGCATTTTCAAAAAGCTGCCACGAGCTTGCGTTACATCCGAATCGTCTGAATTTTAAATTGGAGCGTAGTTTAGATTCACTTAACATCCCCTATGAAAATCTGACGCGCTCGAGTTGTATTTAAAATTTTACCCCCACCCCCGCCAACCCCACCAACTAAACCGTCAGATTAATACATATCCGTTATCAGAGGCACGTGGGGAATATACATTGGCAATATCTGACGCGCTGGAGTAAATCCAAAAATCCCCCTCTTGGGCTCCCCTACCACTATTCTGTATGTCCCAAGACAAATTATCTATGGCACGTTATGATTTCACAGAAATCACAGTACACTATTGTATTTATTTGACAATTCCACTGATGAGTGACGTGATTTTGAAGTAAAGAATCGCGAAATGGCGTTACAGAATCAGGGCCCAGGCGCGTACAACCGAATAAACAAACAAACTTAAGCTTTATATAATAGTATAGATAAAATATTTGTATAACTTAGCACATCCCTGTGTGTGTATTAGTAATCGAACACATGTTAGTCGGTAAGTCACTCGTTAAGTAAACAAAGTGACATGTTTGCCCAACTTGAAGGCTCTTGTGGGCGTGCGCTTAGGGTATATCTATTGAGAATAGATCGAGGCTTAGAGGTCAAAGTGACTTGGCAGGGTTGATCTATTATGTTTTCTTTATGACATAAAAACTACTTGCTGTAAGTACGAAAACAACTTAGTATAGGCATTGCCTATTCGAATTTTATCCGAAAACCTATGGAAATGGCCATTTTTTTAAATTTCATTCATAAAAACCTCAAAACTATTATAAAATCATTAGAAAAAGTTCTTCGCACTTCGCGTCATATAAAACTTAAGGTACTTTCCCAATGAATCTTTCACCACATATTATATATAATGCTCTATTACTAAACGGGGGCGTTTAACATATAATATTCAAATGGAAATATAGTTATATGTATATTATAGTGTAATATATAGGGGCTGTTAGACGCACGTGCGCTTTACGATAATGCCTTGTAAGTAATGACATAACAGCATGTATATGGCGACGTAAATTGTTCTAGCAATAACTTAAACCAAGTTATTCTAGTTTCCAACTGTTTCAAGCAATTTTGAAGTTAACGGAAAATGTTTCTCTAAGTAAATGAGTATTTTTTTGTCGCCAATGTATACTTAAGTATTTAAAGGTATAAAAATGTTGTTGCTTTGTGAACACTTTAAAAATTTGAGTACGGTTAGACCAATTTTAATTCGGTTTTCACATATGCAAAAAGGGATAAACGGGAACATCCCGGGCGAAGCCGGGAGCGTGAACCTAGTATTCTTATTATAAAAAACTAGCTGAACCCGGCCACGCTTCGCTGTGAAATTATAATGTCCATATTCACCAAAAATAAAGCAATTTACTCATCGAAATACTACAATGGAATTTGCGTGACAAATGACAAAGCGGCACATAAAAAGAACGCCTTTGACAGAATCATGGCGGACTCTTGCCTTCACGCATCAATGGTAAAAGGTAGTAACGATCAACTTCTACTATTTCATTTTAAACTCTAATGGGTTGACGTAGTCACATTTTCTTTAAATTACATACATACATACATACATACATACATACATACATACATACATACATACATACATACATACATACATACATACATACATACATACATACATACATACATACATACATACATACATACATACATACATACATACATACATACATACATACATACATACATACATACATACATACATACATACATACATACATACAGAAAAAAATTCTAAAAATGGTCAATTTAGTTTCAGTATCATGTATAGAGCCTATAAACACGATATCTCCGAAAACAAAGTAAATTACTCCATGACCGACCCTTATTAGTATTGATTGATGAACTTCAGCTACTGTTCTTATGATTATATTGTGGTTAGATTTCAGTTGACACGCCAACGTCCGATTGCCAAAGATGACCTTTCAAGGAATTGTGACCAACGTTTTCATCGGTTGAACTGGTCGCGATATGTTTTTTCTTGCATCGTTTGACTTTTCATTGTGTTATTCTGCTCAATAAAAAACAGTTGTTTATTCTGTTCGCTAGCGATTCGCTTTTATAATATTTTCTCTTTTTCCAGACTCATTTGTACGAAGTCAGCGACCGAAGTTATTTTCTACTGCAAATTATCTACTTAAGATAACACTTAGGTACCCAATAAGTGTTTTCATAGCATACCATTTGAATATTTTGTACTGGCGAGCTGGTAATATTACAGAAATGCCAATTGTTAACAAGTCAAGAAATTTCCATTTATATTTTCTGTTTCGTAATGTTTTGTTTGTTTTTTAATTACTTTACCTATATTGTCATGTAACTTTGAGGTCACAAATTGACAGGGATGTAGCTACCTGTCAGAAAGTAGTGGTGGCAGTAACAGCATGTGTGCTGTTATGTTTCGGTGAGTCACTTTCCAATCCCTTCCTAGTAGTTTATCATTCATTCTACTAACGTCAGAAGCTTGTATGCAGTATATATAGATAAGTAAACTCGACAAATAATGTGCTTTATCACCCTAAGATTAACATTCTTTGTATGTTGTAGAATAATAAGGTCTGTTTTCCTTTGAAAATTCAGTGACAATTATGTCAATCAGTAATCAATACCTATTTCAAATCTAAGCCTTAGCGAATTTTGAAATGAATGGAATTTGTTATCGAAACTGATATAGCACTTTTCTGGTCGGCCATACATTCACAATTCGTCTAAAAATCTAGTATGTAAAACCAGATAGTCTAAAACTAGTAGTTTTTAAAATGCTGGACACCAAGCAGGCACGAAAGGTGCGAAAATAAAAAGTTACTGCGTTTGAAACATTGCTATAATTTTTCTAGATGAGAAATGTGTTCGTATAATTATATAATTCTTACATTTTAATAAGAGATTTTAAAAGGTTTAATGGACTGATGATACTATGTTAGACTGACTAGACATCAGTCTGATCCTTAGCTGCATTTTTTTTTATTTTAAAGTTTGTAAGAATATAGTACAGATTTGATTCAGTTTGATTCAAGTTCAATTGAAAAAAGTAAAGTTAAGACAATGATTTAATATATAAGTCAATGAGTTAAGATAAATTAACGCCAACTTCAAAGGAAAACTTAACTTTCAAAGGCAAACTTTAATATTTTAAAACCTTCTATATTTTAGAAGAAAATATGAAATTAAAATCAAAATAGTTATTTATTAATTACGTTTTTCCAAGAAACTCTTATGATCGTTATTATAAATTTAAATTTACCAGAGTTTCGGAAAAAAAGCCAAGATAATGACGATCCTAAAAAAACACCCTTTTAAAATAATTAAATAAATGTTCAAGTTACAATCCGCAGTGCAATATTGCGTTATGCAATATTATATTTATTATACTTTACAGTCATATCTAGTTGTTTTAAATCTTTGATGGTTACCGTCGTTAAAGTTTTCCAAGAGACTATTTAAACATTCTACACCATTGTCCGTGGAGGGTAGATGCACAAAGTTAGCAGTTGCAATCTTGACCCTTTGTGCTTTTGGTGCAATTATTTTTTTTTCAACGGCACCTGTTTACTTTGTCGGGACTGCGACGCGGTGGCTTTTTAATTATGTATAATTTTCTGGGGCTTTGTTCGTAATTTAACAGTGTCGTGCTAACCTTTATCCCCTATGCCAGAGGAGAGACGCGCAGAAAATATGTTAAATCAGTTCAGAATTGCGTTTTTTCGTGTTTATAGGGAGAATTTAAGAATGGGTATAAAGCAAACAAAATTTGTAATTTCACCCGCGTGGCCCCTTGGACATGACAGTGACACAAAATACGTAGAACTACGCACAACATGCGACGGAAGATAGCGCATCTCGCTTAATAAAAATGTTATAAGTGCCAAAAGTATTAAATATTAATTATTCGTAAACTACAATGTCAAATGAAAAATTGTTACATAAAGCCTTAGATAATATGTGAAGTGAAATTACTGATACACTTTTAGCTTTGTAATGTGTGTCATTTTGAAAATAAAACTAAAATCGATGGAAATGAGAGCTCACTTGGTGTTTTTTTTCTATCGAGAAAATTTTATTATATTATGTTTTCTGTTACAGTCGTCACTTTCATTTATAATGTATTTATCTATTTAAAAAAATTAATTAAATTAGACTTTGTTTACTTAGATAAAATTCAAATCTAGGATTGGCTATTTCTCTTTATGCCCGCTCTTAAAGCAGACATGACTACGGTCTACTGGATAGTAAATGCTTCTACTATCCAGTAGACCGTAGAAGATAGAGGAGTAAAGAAAATGTGAAGATGTGAGTGTTTAGTGACTAGTTGGCGCCCGCGACTTCGTCCGCGTTGAAAAAAAAATAGCCTACCTTGTGTCCTATGCGTCTAAATGTGTATCTTTAGATGTTAATTCGTTTAAGGAATGGAGGAACATATATACATACACCTACACTTACAGATTTATTATTAGTATTGATGATTGATGAGGGTTGGTAGTAGAAGGTTGAAAATTAAGAGTTCTAAGGTATGTATTTTTAATGCGAAATCATAAAAAAATAAAATTTTTTTTTTTTTTTGGAATGGGCCACCCTTATCACTTAGGGGTATAAAAAATAGTTTACGACCTATTCTCAGACCTACCAAATATACACAAAAAATTTCATGAAAACCGGTCTAGCCGTTTCCTACAAACACTGTGATTTTTTTATATAAGATTTAACATATCAAGCTATATCTCTAATGATGGGTTGTAAAAAATAATCAAGCTAACATTTACATATTTTAAAGGCAATTTTCAATGTTAGGATTCCGATCTAAAAAATGATCTAAAAATGATGTAAAAACGATCTAAAAATTATCTAAAAATTATCTAAAAATTATCTAAAAATTATCTAAAAATTATCTAAAAATTATCTAAAAATTATCTAAAAATTATCTAAAAATTATCTAAACATGATCTAAAAATGATCTAAAATGATCTAAAAATGCTAAAAATGATCTAAATATAAGTCTATACCTACTACAATATCATAAAGAGAATACATTTTTATTTTTGTTTGTAGTATAAACTCAAAAACTACTTTACCAATTTTAAAAATTCTTTCACCTATAGAAGGCTACTATCAGCGAGTAACATTTTATAAAGTTACGCGGACGAAGTCGCGTGCAACACCTAATCCTTTGTAATTCCTTGGAGATATGTTTAATAAGTTGTTTGAAACAGAAACAAAGAGTTAGCGAGGCTGCATTGCGGTATGAGAGATTACGCTCCTCGGGGAGGGCGAGCAAGATTGGCAAACGAAATACCTTGCACACCTATTTATTTTGTTTACTCTGTGGATAAAGGAATTGTAACGGAGAACATTTTAAATTTATACACAGCGGTGAGAATTTATTCATTATTTACAAAGACTGGACTGGCACAAATGAAAATTTGATTTATATCTTCCATCAAATGTGTATGTGCTGTATTTTGTTTGATATAATGTATATATAATAAATTAATAATAGTTTGATATATGTATGTAAATATAAAAAAATCGTAAACGAGCCGTCTATATTAAATATTTTTTCAAAAAAAAAAAACAATTTGTACACTTTGTAGGCTCTACCGAGATCAAAAAAATTTTTTTTGTAATTTCCCTCTGTTTATCTGTGCACGCTAATATCAAATTTGGATAAAATTTGGCATACAGATAGTTTATTACCTGGATTAACATATATTATGATACATTTTGTCGTGGAAAAATTTACAGGGGAACGTCTAAAAATATGCAAAATTGTAGCGGCGCCACCGTCGTTGCAGCGATAAAGATGTTAGGCGTTTAATTCATTTTTAGCTAAAAGTTAAGTTAAAATTTAGCTAATATAATGGCAGGGATAATTAGAAAAAAATTCCTACCAGGGGACATACTTTGGATGGAAGGTTTAGGTGGAACAGGCGAATTACAATAAAATATATTCTAAGTTTAAATTACTTCTAATATTTTTAGTCATTTCAAAATGTAATTAGATATTAATAATCTTGTGGTTAAAAAAACCATGTAATTTACAACTCAATGTCTAACACAATAGCGCCCATTACGGTTTGTGCAACTGTACAAAACTAAACTTTAGCCAAAACGGTTGAAACTGAAAACTTGTTCTCAGCCCGTCTCTAACGAAATTGGTTGGAGCCATTCACTCGCTTACAAATTAATTCCTAATTCTAAGACGTTTGGCCTCCTATTACACCGTTACGTAAAAATTAACCACAGTTTAAAAACCCTCAGGGTGACAACGTTAACTTCCTAAAACGACAACTACCTCTGTTATTCACACATGTTAACGGAAATACCAATATGAAAACTAGCTCAGTGATGATTGCTTGTGAGATTTACTATGACAGTGTTGTAACTACACAATGTTGTTAGTACTTTGAGGCTCTTTTAAAATGTCATTACCTTATGGAATTCTTAGGGCCTCTTTCACAAACTACAAGTATTTTATTGATTAGTTACTTTTAAAAATAATTTTCTGTTTTATTGAATTATGCACTCAGTTTACTGCATAAATTTTTTACGATAGGTGAATTTTTTAAATTATTTTCTATTTAATGTTTGGGACGTTTACCGTACAAACAAAGGCATATCAGCTCCATTATCTCCGGTTACCGGTGACTTTAAATGACAGTGTGGCCTAATTGACATTGGTGAAAGAGGCGCTTATTCTAATTATTAAATTTTTAATAAATAGTCAAAAAATGTCACATCTTTTCAAACTAAAATAATTTTAATAGTACATTTACGGTGTAACAGACGGCCGAAAAGTTGCAGTCAAACTATTTACAAGGATGATTGTTGTTTGCAAGTGCGGGGCCGTCGTCACACTGAAACTTAAGGCGTTTCATACGAATTATGAAAGCTATTACCAACTGATGCCTTCTAGCAGTAAAAGGGATATAAAGACATTTTGTATTCAGTGAATATCTGCCAAATTTATTTCTTCAAATTTGAACTTGAACTGGAGGTTGAGTAAGGTCATTTAAAAATAAATAAATTGAGTAAAGTAATACGAAATTAATTCCAAAATGAATTATTGAACTTGTGAAACGATATTCCAATTAGTGAGGTTAACCGAAAACCGTTTTATTTCCATAGAATACTCTAAATCGAGTAATTGAAATCTGCTACCAAAAGTTATTTTATTTCCCTAATAATGTGCAGTGTCAAATGTCTTTGGGTATGGTCACTCCGCTAGACTAATACAAGAATATCAATAAAATTTATTCTTTTCCTATTTCTCTCTCTCTCTCTCTCTCTCTCAGTGTCTCTTCAGTCTTAAAGGTTAGCCGTCACCTTCCTGAACAGGAACTCTTACTATCAACTCTTAATACGATTTAATTTAGGACCTTAACTGGATTGCATTTGCTATTTCGTGCTTTTTTTTTTGAACAAAACTTCGTTCATGTTTGAAAGCGATTTTTTTTTATGGACCCAAATTAAACTGCTCTGAATTTGAATCGTCTATTAAAAGTTCATAGTAGGGCCTCAGGTCTCTGTCAAGAGCCGACCGGGGCAATTCTTTCTCTCTCGAATATTTCTCAGCCCTGACTTTCTCGTTTTCCTATAGGGATTATTAATTATTTGTATAATTTTTAGAACGTTTAAGGTTGTTAAAGATGTTTAAATAGGCTTTACGCCCTTTCAGATCAGAATCTGCTACTACCATTTTGACAACCGACTTTTCACGCCTATAAAAGTGCTTGTAGCTCACTTACTATAATCCGCTAACACTGCAACCATTCCCATTATAAATCCCGAATTAAAGCGGAACAGTCGTCTGTTCATCAATCTCAGCAAAAAGACATCGTATTACGGAACAAATCCCAATTGCAAAACTTTAAATTCAGCGAATTAAATATCTCCAATCCCGCTCGGAGTGGGGAAGTTGAGATGTCAATCTCACACTCCTTAATTAATAGGGATCTCCTCTCCTGCTCCTGCTAGGGTATTAATTTAATTTATTTTCTGTTAAGGCCGGCAGACAGGGCTAACCGTGAAATACTTAATGTGTGTGTGTGTGTTTTTGTGTTTCGGTATGGGATGCCAGAGTCCATTTCCCTACCACAATCCCTGATCCTCAACCGCCACTATCGTCGGCAACGCATTTGGAGTATGGGCGTATTTCTTGTGTTATAGGCGACAGTAACCATCTACCGACTGTCAGCCTCTCTTTCTCATAAAAAGTACACCTTTTGGTTTTCTATGTGGATCCCCAAAGCAGCAAGACGATTCATACAAATGTCATCAATCAAGCGCATGACAGAGCAATCGCGGTCGGATTGTAGTCTACAAATTGAAAGGCGTCGCTGGCGTCGAATTATTACTTTTTTAACGTTATCAATTGTTACCGATGACAACGGGAATGTGGGAGTCGGGTCGTGGCACAAAAATAAACAGAAAAGACGTTTCTGTCTTTTGATGACAACAATTGGAATTAAAATATAAGGTGGGAGGAGTATTTTGAATAAAGTTATTGTAACATTATAAATGTGGAATTGTATTTGTTTGTTACACTTTCATGCTTTATTATTTTTTTTACAAATACGTAGTCAGGGATACAGAAAATGTCATGAAGCATCTTTCGTCCAGAAAAAAGTAATTTTTCGGAGGGATCATCTAAAAATATAATTAAAAACTCATAAATTCCTTAAGAAAAAGCGGTAGGCTAGTATCTATCTGATAAATCGTATTTTATGTTATTGAACAAACAAAAATTTGATGTATCAACCTCAATCTTGTCTTATGAGAAGTAGGTCAAATAGAATTTTTGCATAGTTTTTTTAACAAATTTTTTGTCACCGCTGTGTTTAAAAACCATTGGAAAAACTTTAGACCAATTGATTATTTATAGTGCAAAAGAGTACATAGAGAAAATATAAAGTTTTATGGGAGATTATAAAATTTAAAATTTCTTAATACGAACGGCAAAGTAAAACAATTTGTTTTTATAGCAGTTTCGCGAGAAACTATACTCGTTTGTAAGCGCTCGTGAGTTTATTACTTATTACGGACAACTTTTAAGTTTTAACAACAAGTGCTTTTTTAAACTAAAAGCTTTTTTATTTATTTATTTATTTATTCCTTTATTAATTTACATCAAATTTGTAACAAGTGCAGACGATATGTGCAGTGTACAACAGTGCATTCAATTTTATAACTTTGTTTCAATAATTTATTTAGTCAAGACGCTGAAAAATCTATGACATTCAGCGCCTCTTTCTCAAACGTCAAGTAGGCCAAACTGTCATTTAAAGTCACCGGTAACCGGGAATAATGGAGCTGATATACCTTTGTTTGTACAGTAAACGTCCCAAACATTAAATAGAAAATAATTAAAAAAATTCGGCTATCCAATAATGCAGTAAACAGAGTGAATAATTCAATAAAACAGAAAATTATTTCTATAAGTAACTAATCAACACGTTACTTATAGTTGGAGAAAGAGGCCCTCAGACTCAATCATAATTCGACCTTTGCTATAAAAAAAACTGAATTTCAAATATTTACCTTCTAAATTTAGATAAACAGAATAACTGCATAATGTAGTACAAAGTATATAAAGGTAAGTATTCTGAAGCTCCCATTTGTTTGCACTATGAAATTGAGTCGTGTACTGTTCACGTTAAGAGAGATAGCGCGCGGTCGCCTCGTCATCAACAAGACTCTATAGACACTAGAAAGTTATACTATTTTAACCATAATTTAGTAGTAACAAGGCACACTGCCTTTGACAGTCATTTCCCTATTCCTTATCCTTATCCTGAATCTTACTTTGATTGACAGCGTACTTGTTAGCACCTGTGGCGTTGTTTGTATCCTCAAGTGGGCCGTTGGTCTGAATTGAATTCCGACATAAAATAAACATTTTGATAAACACATATATATAAAATTCTCATGTCACAGTGTTTGTAACCAAACTCCTCCGAAATGGCAACCGAATTTTATTCATTTTTTACTAAATCTTTTGTGTATATTCGGTAGGTCTGAGAATAGGTTGTGAACTATTTTTTATACCCCTAAAGGTGTGGCCCACCCAAAGATTTAAATCGAGAGATGCGGCATTACTAGCGAAAGTGTGTTACAAAATACATTATACTAAAGACAAAAGTATAAAATTCATATACCTTTGTCTAAACACACTTTTAAAGACAGACAACACATTCCTTACTTCAAACGTGACTGTGACGATAGCGACGCTCTCAACAAGCGACCGTCACTCACTGTAGCTGGCGTGCAACTGTAGTTGTGTTGAGCGCCTGCGCCCAACCCATTGTTAAGAATTTTCGGTGTGTTTTTAGTATGGCGCGAGGAGATTACGCCGCATCTTTCGATTTAAATCTTTGGGCCCACCCCAAAAATTTTAATTTTTTGGCCAAACAACGTTTGCCGTTTCAGCTAGTCTTCCTTATAAAACAAAGTATTCCGCCGCGTCTGTCTGGCTGTATGTCTGTTCGCGATAAACTCAAAAACAACTGCACTGATTTTCATGCTGTTTCACCAATGGATAGTGGTTCTCGAGGAAGGTTTTAGCATATAATTTACAAAGTTACGCGCGCTAAGTCGCGGGCAGCAGCAAGTTATATATAAAAATGTTAAATTGGTTTGTGTACGCTTCAAAAACTCGAGGTAGACACATTTTAATTCGGTTTTCACATATGGAAAGAGGGATAAGAATATAATAAAAAAGGAAAGACGGAAACGGGGAAGATTTTTATTTACAAAAATTGCAAATTGAGTGGTAATGATAGTAGTTCCGATTAGTTAAGTTTAAGTATACTAAAAAAGTAAAATAACCATTATGAACTAAGTCATTTCCAGTTGGAGTCAACTCTTCGTATATATTCCACTCCATGCAGTAAAGCCAAGTGGTTGTCGCAAGGATTAGTTTGAATTGGAGCTTCGTAACCATTGGTAACCGACTTTACCCTCACGCACTGGACAGAAATGTACACTTATACCTGTTAATGAAATTAGCTCGGGTTTAGTCCTACTTAGATAAGAAAACTTGTGAGATACAAAAAGTTTTTTGTCATTACTCAAATTTATTCAAATAGGACTTCGACTAAAATGGTAGCAACTGTAAATGTAAAATTTACCAATTTGGTAATGTTAATTAGGACCTCTTTCACAAACTACATGTAAAGTGTTGATTAGTTACTTTTAGAAATCATTTTCTGTTATATTGAATTATGCACTCGGTTTACCGCATCATTCGATAGCCGAATTTTTTTAATTACAGTAGAAACCGGATATAACGACTTCGGTTATAACGACATATCGGTTACAGCGACCAAATGGCAAGGTCCCTGTTGAATGCCTATAAAGATTTAATATTGCTTATAATGACTATCCGTTTATTACGACCAATTTTTGTGTTCCCTTGAAGGTCGCTATAACCGATTTTCACTGTATTTTCTATTTAATGTTTGGGACGTTTGTGGGACGCCTCTTTCATAAACGTCAAGTAGGCCAAACTATCATTTAAAGTCACCGGTAACCGGGGATAATGGAGCTGATATACCTTTGTTTGTACGGTAAAAGCCCCAAACATTAAATAGAAAATAATTTAAAAAAATCGGCTATCGAATGATGCAGTAAACCGAGTGCATAATTCAATATAACAGAAAATGATTTCTAAAAGTAACTAATCAACACTTTACATGTAGTTTGTGAAAGAGGCCCTAAGAGTAATAAATTATGATACACATTTATATAAATTAACAAATTGGTAAATTATACATTTTCCAAATTTACAAGTTAATTTAAATTAACTGGTTTTTAGGGTCAGTAATCCTAAATAATGCAAAAGTGAGTTTGTTTTTTACTTTTTTACATTTTAATTTTAATTTAAATATCTAGAGGTAGTTTTAAAAAAAATAAACTGGCTACCTAGAACGCAAAGAAAACTTACACTTGATTTGTTAATCGAATCGTATGAATAAAAATAAATAATGACTTAATAAATTATTATAAACTATTAAAACAAGATGTGAGATTTAAAATCTCAAATTATATTATAATGATAATATACTTTTTCAATAGTTTTGATTAAAATCTAATTAATTTTAATAATTATGTTTTATTACATATAAATTGGTATATAAATTTAAATAAGTCACTTTGGCGAAACCCATGTCTATTCAAGCAGCTAATAATGACACAAATATCATTGAAACGGGACACACAAGTGTGGCCAAGTGTGGTCGTTAGATGTGGGCTCTTCCACGGCTCTTTACCTCAGGGGTCGAGTACTTATGCCAAATGTAGGACACGAAGGCATGTTCCCATTGCGCACCAATAGAATGTCTTCAAATATTGTCTTCACGGAAATGTCTACTGTTCATCTTTAGATATTACTAGCTGGCGCCCGCGACTTCATCCGCGTTAAAAAAGAAAAAAAGTAGCCTATCCTGTGTCCTGTACGTCTAAATGTTTACCTACCAAGTTTCATGAAAATCAGTTGATTTGTTTAAGAGTTATGGAGGAACATACATACAGAAAAAAATTCTAAAAATGGTCAATTTAGTTTCAGTATCATGTATAGAGCCTATAAACACGATATCTCTGAAAACAAAGTAACTTACTCCATCACCAACCCTTACAGATTTATTATTAGTATTGATAAAACAAAGTTCATCGCCGTGTCTGTCTCTCTGTATGTCTGTATGTACATAATATGTTCGCGATCGTCTCAAAAACGATACTGAACGGATTGATAAAATGTACCCTATGTCCTTTTTTAACCCTGATATCGTGTTTGCAAAATAATTTGTATCACTAAGTAGTGATAAAATGGTATTATATCTCGATTCTTCGTTTGGGGTACAAGTATTCAGTTCATGGACAAACCTTAAGGCTTATTCTGAGGAGCTAACGATGGTCGCCACTACTAGCGACTCCACAGATAACTCTTCGGCTATTTCTGGACAATCTTCAGAAGCGACCGGTAGTCGCCTTGACCTGGCTACTTCATAAACAACCTTCAAATGCGACTGACATCAGCCTATATCCGGTCCCTCCTGGAAAACCCTCAGAGACGATCATGTGTTTTAAAAAAAATCACGACTGTTGGAGAATGAGAAAATGGGTGAGGTCCACATATACGTGAGTAATGGGAACACGCCGGACCGTGGTACTTTGATGTTTGCTGTAATGGGCAAAAGGAAAACATGAAATAGTCTCAAAATAGGACAGATTGTACTACGGTTTTGACGAAAATTAATATTAATTGATAATGTTTGTAACCAAGATTAAAAAAAAGTCATATTTCTGACTTTTTTCCGACTGTAGCGGTAAATCCCCCGAATTTTATTTCCTCCAGTATTTCAATTTGCAACGCCATTCGAGTGACGTTATAAAACTTGTGGGGATACAGCAATGGGTTAAGCACCTCATAAATGCTTAACCCATTGCTCTATGTTGCTGTATACACTACAGCACTTAATAAAAAGCCATTATTTCACAGTGGTCTTCTGTAAGGGAATAGTTACTGCAGCCAAACGGGCTGTCCAAACGACTGTGAAAACTCACAGTATGTCCTGCCACCATCAAACTACTACAACATGGAACACAACTACTAACTATCAAACTACTACAACATGGTGCCATACAAAACACAACGAATTTTATGGAACATTTAAAAGTGACTTATGCGTAGAGCATGAACTGTCATTTATAACAAAACAAACATAATAATAAGTACGAAATTTAAAGAAAATGTGACTTTACGTCAACCTATTAGAGTTTAAAATGAAATAGTAGAAGTTGATCGTTACTATCTTTTACCATCGACGCGTGAAGGCAAGAGTCCGCTATGATTCTGTCAAAGGCGTTCTTTTTATGTTCCCCTTTGGCACTTGTGACGCAAATTCCATTGTAGTATATCGATGCCTGCCACTAATAACTTCCGATTATTTGGATAAAGTGAAGTTTATACAAAATGTAATGCTCGACTCGAGGGTATTGAGATATGAAATATTACTTCTGTTTTAGTGATTTATTCGATACCCGCCGCCATATTTTTTCCGATATTGACATTTGAAATGTCTATTTCGTTTTCGTTTAGTTCGGATCATATTTTATTTTAGACGTTATTTTTAATATTTTAACATGCGTTTAGAAAACTATCCTTTGTCTGTGGATCCCCCGTGTTGTAACGTGTTGTAACATGTGTTTTGAATTTTGAAATCAGATGAGAAATTTGAAAAA
The DNA here is from genome assembly GCA_945859745.1 of Synanthedon formicaeformis. NCBI lineage: Eukaryota > Metazoa > Arthropoda > Insecta > Lepidoptera > Sesiidae > Synanthedon > Synanthedon formicaeformis. The sequence continues at coordinate 1,010,086 of OX243974.1, read as the reverse complement.
AAAAACCTTGTGGCGAGCCTTGTGTTGTGAGATGTGGTAGACACAGGCTGATGATGATAAGACTCATAAATTACGAGCGACTGGCCCTTAAGAAGTTGAAATTTTCTAAAAACCTTTCTTAACCGATGCATATTATAAAACAAAGCCCTCCGCCGCGTCTGTCTGTCTGTTCACGATAAACTCAAAAACTACTGCACCGGTTTTCAAGCTGTTTCACCAATGGATAGAGTGGTTCTCGAGGAAGGTTTTAGTCTATAATTTACAAAGTTACGCGGGCGAAGTCGCGGGCTTAGTACGTTATAAAATTAACCTACGTACCAAATTTCAGCTTTCTAGATGTGTTTTGGGTATGTTTTGATAGTCGAATAAATGATTTTACATTAGGATTGCAGAATTTTAAAGGATGAGGGGCAAGACAATGATCCCTCAGCCTATTTCTTTTTTCCCATTCCTCTTTTGTTAAAACATTCCTGGTCCTCAATTATTAAAACTGGGTAGATACTTAGTTCTCTCTGTTCGACATGAGCCTTGTACAATCAGGCTGAAGACTCTTCATTGCAGATTTCAATCACAATTACATCAACACTAAGCACAGTCCACTAGACGTCTAATATTTGATTTGATCCACTGAATGCGTTATCAACTGGTCGTGATCTGATTAATTCCAAGCTAATTGTTTCACAGACTATAACTATCGGTATAAATATCTTATTACGATCAACTAATACTGTAACTGAAAGTTAAAAATTGTTAATATTTGCAAACGGTAAACTGCTAATGCCGCCATTAAACGAATGGTGCATAAAATCGTTCATTTACTTAGTTTGTATGCGTTTGTTATTGTTTCTTATTCTATTCTATTGTGTTTAAGAGTTGATATCGTAAATAAAAGCTTTCACAGTATTACGAAGTAATACAGTATTGAAACCTTGTATGTTTACTTTATTTTTGAAGTGGCTAGGCTAATACTTAATACTTCTTTAGGCTTGTACCCCACAAGTAGTTACATTTAGTATAGGAAACAGTGAACTCGCACCGTCACGCTATGTGAGCGACACCCTCAGTGACGTATTAACGTAAAATAAGCGCCATCTACCCGAATTAGTATGTACTTCTTGGTTAATAATTTAGCTTAACTTTGTTAATTGTTTGTTAAGATAGATGGCGTGATTTTCATAAACTATATATGCTCAAAATGTCATCCAAATCAGTTGAGCCGTTTTTGCGTGAAATAGTGAAACATCCATGCTCACAAACTTTCGCATTTACAATATATTAGTATAATTGAAGTTAAAAACTAATAAGTATACCATACCACATTGTACACCACATTCTGAATACCGCATACGGTTCCGTACATAAAATCAATATTGCCTATAAATGTTGTTACGTCCCCTCATTAAATTCTTAACGACTTATATTCCTTTACTGACGTAAGTATTGTACGTTTTTATTATGCGCATTCGCTTAACGAGAATAATTTTATTTCGTATACGAATGGCGATATGAGTTTGTTGAAACACAAAGTTGTTTTATGGGACTCTCTTTTGCAAACTAACTTCGCTTGGTTGCTATTAAGATTTGTTGTTATGTTATGTAACAATTTTTTGCTAAATAAACAGGCTGACAAACTGTGATGGTAGGTGGCTACCGTCACCTATCACACAATGAGTTACTTGTCAGAGGTTTTGCAAATGCGCTGTCAACTATAATAGGATTTAGGATCCCTTACTCACTCATGAAACAAAACAGCACACATGCTGTTAATTCACGGTGGTCTTCTGTAAGGAGGTGTTGTAAGGAGGAGGTGTAAACACACTGTGCCCTTAGAACAAAAACAAGCAAGAAATAGTTGTAACTTGTTAAAGTTATCTAGTGAGTTTGAGAAACGAAAAAAAGTCCGTTTATCTCAATTTTCAGTACTCATTATTTGACATGTACCTACTCCTATTTCCAGCTGACGATAAATTGAAATATACTAAGTATTATTCAGTCGGCCACTTTATGTTATTTTGCTCAGAAGTGTAGATAGGTGTTGAATAATATAGTCAGAGATAGGCAACGAAGTAAATTCGAGCCAGGTGATCAAACACACTCGCATAAACAACAGGCATTCAATTGAAGATTCCACTCGTTACTTGGAAAATTAACCACTGGATTCGATAATTTAGTTTTCGTCGATACATATACTATGCTTTGTCAAGACAATATTGTCCAGAGGAGTCATTTTCTTCACTTTGTAAACACGAGTTCTGTTGAATAAATGAAAACTAGGTACTCGTACATACTCGTATAATGAATTAATAAATATGCATACTCATTTCTGTGGTAGCCTATAAATGTGATTTGTGTAAGCTAAGCTGTATTATGCAATTTGTTTTGAATTTTATGTGATCTGTACACTATTACGTCGGCTATTCTTAATATAAATTAATAAACAAGAAGTACTAAGACAGGACGAAATTTTTAAAGAAAATTATAAGACAGAAATTAATTATCTTGATGATTTTTTGCACATTCTTAAGTAAAAATCATCTATAGACTATACATAGTATTCTGTGTAAGCCTTAAAATTCTCGGGCGTGTTTTCAGGGCGAGTGCACACTGATTTTACTCCACTCATGAATTCAAGAAAATCAAGAGCCGAAAAATAAAAAATTAATAAAAAATTCAGAGATTCTGAAATTCAGAAGGAAAAAAAATTGTTCATAAAATCTAAATTCAGTAATTCAGAAATTCAGAAGGAAAATAATTGTTTATAAAGTCATTTCACTTTAAACAATTTGTTGTTCCATTCCAACAGTTTTAACGTCCGTGACATTAAGTAAGGTAATGTTTACAACACTAGAGAGTGGCAAATAAACTCAAGGAAGCTACAAATTGACGACGCGAACTCGTACATGCCCACGCATTACCAACAAATATGGCTTTGTGAGTGAACATTTCAAGTAAAATGCACTCGAAAATTATTTGCGCTACAAACTTTTGAGATTAACGTACTAAACCATGATGTAATGTTCTTTATGTTTACATTACCTTTTGACAAGGTCGTAACACGTAATATGTTTATATCCTTACAGTTTTATATTAGTATGATGTATTCTTTTTTCATTGATCAAATAGGTAAACAAACAATTCACGATATAGAACTAAACAAACAGTACGAACAAATTCTAAATGAGTTAATCACTGAGTCAACTCTCTTTGATAATGCCTAATGTACAAATCCCATCTTTATAACAGTCCAGTCACCATGACGACGCTATATTTGTTTACGTTTTTGATCAATAGAAAAAGAATAGATCATAGGTAGGTTTTTGTCTTTAGTAAAATATAAATTCATACTAAGAGATTAAATTGTGACAAACTAGGTAGAGCTCGTATTTGACAATTTACCTAGTTTGTAGTTGTTTGTAGTTTTTTGTCACCGGGGTAGTCTAAATGTCAGAATGCCCAAGTTATAAAGTCTGATGTCAATATGTCCTCTTGTCAAAACACAGTTTTCAAAGCGTCCAGTTATTAAATTACCCAGTAGCGAAGTTGTCAAAAAGCTTTGACAAACATACACAATACGAGTATATAGATTTTGAATATGTCATCATCATCAATCAATCATCATCAATCAATCAATATCAATACTAATAATAAATCTCTAAGTGTAGGTAGGTACATTTTGTGTGTATGTATGTTCCTTCATAACTCTTAAACGAATTACTGATTTTCATGAAACTTGATAGAAAACATTTAGACGTATACAGGACACAGGATAGGCTACTTTTTTCTTTTTCAACGCGAAGTCACAGGCACCATTAGTAATAGAAGGAATACTTAGGTCCACTGTTATATGGACCAAATACACGGTCAAGCGTTTGACGTGGCTCCAAACGATTTAAATCAAATGAAGCCACGCCAAAAAGTTTGGGCGATCAGTTGGCGCGATGAACTGACGTGACGCAACGGCGCGATTTGAAATCCAGTGTTTGACATCAAGCCATCAGTTTTTACCATTCACGGTCAAATTTTGGCTTCACGCCAGTTAATTTGATGCGATGGACTGACGTGTATTTGGTCCATTAAACTGGCACTTTACAAAAGGCGATTAGATATGCTAACTGCAATAGAGACATATCTTCTTCTAAACAGGTTTTTCAAATAATCTGAAAATGAAGTATGGTCTTGAAAAAAGACTAGTTTTTTATGTCTTTAAGCGCCTCTTTCACCAACTACAATTAAAGTGTTGATTAGTTACTTTTAGAAATCATTTTCTGTTTTATTGAATTATGCACTCGGTTTACTGCGTCATTCGATAGGCGATTTTTTTTAAATTATTTTCTATCTAAATCTAATGTTTGGGACGTTTACCGTACAAACAAAGGTATATCAGCTAAATTATTCCCGGTGACATGTGACTTTAAGTGACGGTTTAGCCTACTTGACGTTGGTAAAGGAGGCGCTTATTGTTGATACTATTTTTTTTATCGAGTGCATAGACTAATCGCCCGAATTTATCTCGCCCGGGTCGGGGTATATAATTTTCTCTTGTATTAATGTTAAGATTCACTACTACTTAGGTACTATGCTTGAAATTGAAAAGGTTACCATCACCAACAAAGTAAACTAACCGTAAAACTATACAGTCCACAAATAAGTCTACTTTGTTCCAGTTATGCTGCGGCAATTGGAGTCCCCTGACCGAGATTCTGAAATGTTTACGAAAACAAGGCCCCGTTGAAGGGAAAAAAATTAAGCAATCATTTATCCGTTCGTTTGTTTAAGATAAAAACGTTGACTTTGCAATCTTGGAAGTTAAATTAAATACTAACCGACACAAATTAAGTGGAATTTTTATGCTTAATTTCAAATAGTACTAAATTATCAAGTCACTTAGGACTCGAGAACTATCTTATACTGAAAACTAGCTACCGCCCGCGACTTCGTCCGCATTGAAAAAGTAAAAGTAGCCTATCCTGTGTCCCGTACGTCTAAATGTTTACCTACCAAGTTTCATGAAAATCAGTTAATTCGTTTAAGAGTTATGGAGGAACGAACATACATACATACATACATACATACATACATACATACATACATACATACATACATACATACATACATACATACATACATACATACATACATACATACATACATACATACATACATACATACATACATACATACATACATACATACATACATACATACATACATACATACATACATACATACATACATACATACATACATACATACATACATACATACATACATACATACATACATACATACATACATACAGAAAAAAATTCTAAAAATCGTCAATTTTGTTTCAGTATCGTATATAGAGCCTATAAACACGATATCTCTAAAAACAAAGTAACTTACCCCATGACCAACCCTTACAGATTTATTATTAGTATTGATTATGGTATTTTTGAAGAAACGCTCTATCACTAAATTAACCAGTTTAAGGTGCAAATTGAGATCACAAAACTAAAAAAAAAATCATTTCTTTTTATTAAAATCATTTCTCCGTCCAAATTCGAATATTACATATATAATACTAGCGATACGCTCCCGGCTTTTTATATGTAAAAATCTTTCCCGTTTATCCCTCTTTTCATATCGCTGCTTAAAAACTAAAGGGCCATAAAACAAAAAAAATCCAAAAATGTTTTTATTGCAAAAATACAATCACAATCCTTCATATTGTATGTTGTAAAAAGAATTATGGTTGTTTCATTCCATATTTAGTATATTTTGATCATTCTTTATATATTCAAAAGTAACTTATATGCTTATATCTTTTCTAGTATTCAGTTTATTATAAAACTACTTAAAAAATTTAATGCTACTTAAAAATACGCTTCTAACGATGTATAATATGCATTTATTTGATATAATTATATCTAATAAAAAAAAATAGATAAAAAATAATTTTTTTTTCGATTAGCTCTCCTGTAAAAAGTGTAATTTTGATTTGTGGCCCTTTAGTTTTTAAGCAGCGATATGTGAAAACCAATTCAAAATCGGTATACCCAGGTTTTGAAGCGTACACAAATCAACAACATTTTTTATATAAAAAAAAGAATTGGTATATGTGCATTATTTTTTTATTATTTTAGAAAGAAAAAACAAAGACCATTGACGAGATATGCTAAAAAATTTCAAAATTCGTACCACAAGATCAAAAATCGTAACGGTTTTTAGCATCAAAATTTCACAGTATTTTTTAAGCACAGTAATTCCAAATTCACACGTGTGAATTTGTATAACTTATTGTATTATTTACGTACTCATATTTTTCTAAAATAGTTCTCACTCGTGTTAACTCTATCCAAGGCAACGATTTTCTCAAAAGAAAATTCGTCAAAAGAAAGAAGACTAAAAAAACTTTTTTGTAACGAGTCATCCGCGTGGCTTTTTGTTACGTAGGGCGAAAAGAAATTTACATTTTAATTTTGTTTCTTTAACAGTGAGTAAATTTGCTTTAGTTTTAAGCCTCCACTTATATCACCGGAGCTTATCTGTAAGCTTCATTTATAACATATTTAATTTCGAGATACTTTTTTTATTTAAAATAATTTTTTGAAAAAAAATTGTAGGGCGTCAACATGGCTTTAGAAACCACACTTACAGAAGACCACCATGAAATAGGACATTGGACATGTAATAGGACATTTTGACATAATTTGACGACACGTTTGGTCTAGTGGCTAGTAACCCTAGCTGTTAATCAAACGGTCGCGGGTTCGAATCCCGCTAGGGGCAAATGTTTATGTGTTAACATTTAACTTTGTACCTGAGTCATGGATGTTTTGTATTTATAATATGTATGTATTTACAAAAAAAAAGTAATTTTTATAATATTTAGTGATTACGTCTGTAAGTTTTCAATAGAAAGAATCAAGTAATAAACTTTCACGTTCACTGAAAGAAAAAACTCTATTTCACTGACAAGTTGCAAAGATTGTTTAAGCCACCTTAATTGATTTTAGGGTTGTAACGTTTCATATAAGATTCTTGAGAATGAATGTCTATAGGAAAACTTACTTGCGAACTAGACTAACGTATCCTCCCTAGAGGTTACTATTTATTGCCTTATTGGACACTAGTAGCCCGCCACTGGCTTCTCGCGGATTTTTTTCTGCAAATTATTTACAAAAACCATTAGTGAAAACCGCATCAAAATCTGTCACGTGGTTTAGGAGTTAAAGGACGTACAGACAGACAAACGCGGACAGCGACCTAATATTATTATTATTACTTTTTCTGGATGAGATTCTAAGATCAAAACTTTATGCTTTTTGCTCAAGAAGATCCAGAAAAAAATAATGCACTATAATCATTTAAATTAAGTATCATATCTATACTAATATTATAAAGAGATTTGTATGTTTTTTGTAATGAATAAACTTAAAAACTACTGGACCGAATTCACCTATAGAACGATAAGTAGGTAAATTATCAACGAATAACATAAGCTATCATCATCATCATCAATCAATCAATCAATCAATACTAATAATAAATCTGTAAATGTAGGTTTTGTATGTATGTATGTATGTTCCTCCATAACTCTTAAACGAATTAATTGATTTTCACGAAACTTGGTAAATAAACTTTTAGACGTACAGGACACAGGATAGGCTACTTTTTTCTTTTTCAACGCGGACGAAGTCGCGGGCGCCAACTAGTACTTTATAAAGTTGTTACGCGGGTAAGTTACGTGTGTGAATAAAATTATGATCAGTTCAAACCTACAATATTTTCGTCAATTAGTTAATGAGACAAAAATAATTATTGAAAGTACCCATATAAGGGTAGCATTTTATTTATCTGCAAACAAATATGTAATGGCGGACAGTTGGCAACATTAGCCATGTTGAACGACAGAGTACAATCAGTTATTTTGCGCCACTATTTATATTCTGTCCCATTAGGTAATATGTAGCGGCAAGTGATTAATAGCTTGCTGTCACAGGACAAACACATTGCCGTAGAGTAGTTGCACTATGCATTATGGAGGGTAGAGGTAAGGGGACTATGTATGTATTAAAAATTGATCCCAGAATACGAGTAAATTAAGATGGCGCTAATTTAGCATTGTCGAGTAAATTATACACAGACAGATAGATAAAAGACATGCTATACTAGCGCCATTGTGGCCACTTTTAGAACCCTTATTTTATTGTTGAAGAGGACCATTTTTTCAGTTTAATTTTCATATGAGTCGGTACTCGTTCAATACTATGCATACATACTATGCATACATGAACACGTCATGCACTATATTGTTACTAATCGACCCTCTGGATGAGTAGTAAGCGTGCTTGTCTAACGTCTCAGGGGCCCCGGGTTCGATTCCCGGCTCGGTCAACTTTTCAGTTGGCTCTGGTCTGGATTTGGAGAATAGTGGCAGGGCACATTGCGTTTCGCAGTCATTTAGGCAGCCAGTCTAGCGGCATTACCCACCCTCTTACAAAAAGACCATCGCGAAATAACAGCATATGTGCTGTTGTGTTTCGGTGATTGAGTAAGGGATACCAGAGCCCATTCCTTATCCCTTATCCTTGTATGGTATGCAGCCTACTTGCAGCCCTATGGCGTTGCTTGTGTTATAGGTGATAGAGTAGCCACCTATCGTCAAGTAGACCGTTCACATGAAATCAAGCCTTAAATATAATAGGCTAGCTGGTTCCCGCGACTTCGTCCTCGTCAAAAAAATATATGAGTAAGGGCGAGTAGTGCGAGAGGACTACTTGCCCAAATTTATCTCGCCCAAATGGGCGAATTGACACTGATATGTTTATCGCTGTGACGACGGCGATAAAATTCCTATCCTACGAGTATATATAAGAATCATTTTATTATTTTATACATATTTTATAAAGAAATATTAACAGCAAACTCACACCACACGAGTGCTTACACACCGTTTTGCTTGACTGTGACATATCAGACTAACTCCATTTGGACATAGAATGAACAAGACTAATGTTAGTCGTATCAGAAAGTTTAATAGTAGATAAATAAACATAGGCAAACCTACTACCCCTTTATAATATTTTAACTGTCAGTGAATTTACTCGTATTTGTTTGTACATAATGAAATTTAGCATATTCAATTCATTGTCAGGGACATCCAAAAAAAGACATGGGGAGTTTCAGAAGTTCATACAGAATTGAAAAGAATTGTATAAGAGTGATTATAAATTTAATCTTTTGAAAAATTAAATAAAAAAAATCAAACACTAATCTTAAAATTATTATAAATTATAATATTATTATAGATGAGAAAGTTTGTATGTTTGTTTCTCAATCACGTAAAAACGTCTTCGGATTTCAATAAAAAAATTACAATAAAAATATACACAAAAATTGAGGTTCTAGATTGGAAAACAAAATCTCAATACAGTAAACTTATTCTTCAGTAATTATATTCTTCGCAAAATTCTGTCTATAAATATTTTTTATTTGGTCTGAGTTTAGTTATATAAATATTTGAGCTATTCAATGACAAGTAAAATTATTCGATTTATTTGTAAGCAAACCTTGATATAATTCCTGTCTAGTCACAATATTAGCCGATTGTTATAGTGGGCATAACTCGGATATGTTACACGCATTTCCACTGTAATTGGGCGTGTCCACTGTAACCATTCACTTGTATGTAATTGTTTCAGACAATACCTACGTGTCAAGGATTATTCAGATTACTGTGATAACAATAATAATATATTTGGATCCTTTGTTACTCGCACACCATGTGTATATACCGACTAAATAAGTACTTAATAAAGAGCTTTATGATAACTATTACAAAAGAAAATTATTACAGCCCGTTAAACCAATTTTAAGACGAGCAAAAATTTGGAATTTTTTTTTCGTTGGTTTTCTGACGATCACTCATAAACCGATAACGTGAAAAATGTTTGAAGCTCGGATCAAAAAACTAGGGATTTAAATCTACAATTTCCTTTTTTAATAAACTTAAAAATTTTGAATTTTTGGGACTACTATATATTTAAACTAAACAAATATCTATATCGCTACTTTTCTATACTATATTAATATAATAAAGGTAAAGAGTTTATTTGCTTGTCTGTTTGATTGAACGCGCTAAACTCAAAAACTACTGGGCTGATTTTGAAATTAAATAATTCGTGTAGTTTAATCAGGGGATATGGACGAAGTCATGGGTAAAAGCTAAATTTAAGATACTTGTCTAATTCGTGATATCGCTGCTTAAAAACTAAAGGGCTATATAAAACAAAAAAATCTAAAAATGTTCTTATTGCAAAAATACAATCACAATCCTTCATATTGTATGTTGCAAAAATACTTATGTTTGTTTTATACCATATTTAGTATATTTTGATCCTTTTTTATATATTCAAAAGTAACTTATATGCTTATATCTCTTCTAGTATTCAGTTTATTATAAAAGTACTTAAAACATTTAATGCTACTTAAAAATACGCTTCTAAATATGTATAATATGCATATATTTGATATATATCTAATAAGAAAAAAATAGACAAAACATAATGTAATTTTTTCGATTAGCTCTCCTGTAAAAAGTGTAATTTTGATTTGTGACCCTTTAGTTTTTAAGCAGCGATATAAATATATGTTGTCTTTTAAGTATACATTAAATCTGCATTGAATATAGGCATAACTTGAAATCAATAAATACTAGGGTACCTATTGTTACTGCAACACGAGTTTATGTAATCTAACCTAGGTACTATGATAGTGGCTGTGACAAAATTTATGTTGTTTGGAAATCTGTACCTACAGCGTTCCTTAAGCACCTAGATCTCAATATGCCTTCGGTATGCCTCAATATGCCTCAATCTAGTACATATAAATTTATTACTAACTAAATTTTACACGCAAGTTTGTCCGTGAAGTTTAGAATTTTTTTTATTTATTAGAGATGAGCTTGCTCTTGATGAAGCCTATGATGGAGCGAGCTCACGCAGAAAATACCTATTAACTCGAACTTTGAAAATATTTGTGTTATATAAATTAAAATCATAAATCAGTATAAGTATTAAGTACTATTATAATATTTCAACGAACTAATTCAATCAATCAATTTAATTGTTCCACTTCGAGTTTAACGGTGCTCGAAATTTTCAAGTGTTCATTGGAATATTTATTGAAGCCCTTGAAATATTACAATTTTTGGGACGATTACTTCTGTAGCCATAATATATACTTTATTTGTAATTATAAACTATCCAATTAAAGTTGCCATGAGGTAAAATGAAATTTGTATTTCATTAGTACATTTTGTAAGGTATCACCAACAAGCAATATTTTGTTATTATTCGGGACCAGATTTGCGCTCCAGGTTGGTCCGTACCGCAAGGAGTATTATTGAAATTTAGTGTGGAGATTCACGGCTCCATGAACCGTGGAATGCACCGGCTAATATGAGATATTTAGTTTATGCGAAAGCGTAGTTTCCACCTTGTGCCGAACCAGGAAATTAATTCTATACATTCATAACATATAAACAACCAGTTTGGGTCCTAAATTAAGAGTGCGTATTAAGCAAACAAAATTTGCAATTTCACCCGCGTGGCCCCTTGGACATGACAGTGACACAAAATACGTACAACTACGCACAACATGCGACGGAAGATAGCGCAACTCGCTCAATAAAAATGTTATAAGTGTCAAAAGTATTAAATATTAATTATTCGTAAACTACAATGACAAATGAAAAATTGATACATAGAGCATTAGATAATCTGTGAATAGCCTGAGAAAATAAGAAAAATCAGGGGAAATAAATCGTGTAGTTTTGAAAATTGGTAGAATTATACTTTACGGTATCCAGATCAACATACTAAAAGTCCTCAAGGGTGGGGGTTGTGCTAAGGGTGTAAGAGGGGGTTGAAGGTACCTTTTTTGAGGTTTTTGCTCATATCGCGAATATCTGTAGGAATAGCATTATGATTACTTCTGACAAAAGTTTCTACATGAAATTGTCTACAAATTTAGATATATTCATTTTTACTCTACGATCAATACTTTAGGGACTACAGGCTGTGTAAGTTTACAGATATATAAAAATAGACGATTTCAGCAAACGGTGTCGTTTTTTTTTTTTCGGCGTTATTTATCGCCATTTTTAGTTTAGAATAAGCAAGCTTAGTCATTGGCCTACCCAACATAAAAAAACCCCATGAAGATCCATGGAGAATTCTAAACAAAAAAGATGATAATGTAAACAACGTCCGAGGGTTCAAGATACCGTGTGCCCTTAAGCAACGAAGGGCGTCAGCGGGTCGTGGATGGTGAGGTTGAGGTCCATGCATACCACTGAGGCTGAATCGACGTCTTTTCTACTGCATATACAAACAGGCCAAGATTTATAGCTCAAAAATGGGTTCGATCCGCAAAAAATCCTGCTATTTGATTTTTCGATTGGATTATGTCAGAGACTGTCTCCCAAGTATAAATCCAAGTTTGTGTCGCTTGAAACCGCGAGCGTTAGCCGCCATCTTGAGAAACGCCTTTTTGCAAATATCTCGGCAACGGTGAGTTTTACATTAAAAATTGTAAGAATCTTTTTTGTAGAGAATAAAGTTTCCCATCGTTTTTATTTGAAACGTTTTTCTCTACTGTTAATATTTGCCGATATATGGTCGATTAAAAAAACCAAATTTTTGTTTTTGAAAAATATTTCGATAAATTTTAGAAATACGAAAAAAATGTGATAGTCAAAGTTGTAGAGCATAAATTTTTCTATAATTTTTGTAGGAAACTTTTTTTTGTAAAATCAATAGTTGCTGAGCTCTACCGCAATTAATAGTAAAGCAAAATAAAAGAAAATCTTTTTTTTTAAATTACCGAAAAAAAAAATTACCAAAAAAAATTTAATGCCGCAATTTCAAATGGGAAACTTATATTTTATATTTCTGTCTTGTGTTGCTTTTCATAAAAGTTGCCGTAGCTGTTTTTTTTTACCTGACGGAAACTTTAATTGCGGTAGAACTCAGCAACTATTGATTTTACAAAAAAAAGTTTCCTACAAAAAGTATAGAAAAATTTATGCTCTACAACTTTGATTATCACATTTTTTTCGTATTTCTAAAATTTATCGAAATATTTTTCAAAAACAAAAATTTGGTTTTTTTAATCGACCATATATCGGCAAATATTAACAGTAGAGAAAAACGTTTCAAATAAAAACGATGAGAAGCTTTATTCTCTACAAAAAAGATTCTTACAATTTTTAACGTAAAACTCACCGTTGCCGAGATATTTGCAAAAAGGCGTTTCTCAAGATGGCGGCTAACGCTCGCGGTTTCAAGCGACACAAACTTGGATTTATACTTGGGAGACAGTCTCTGACATAATCCAATCGAAAAATCAAATAGCAGGATTTTTTGCGGATCGAACCCATTTTTGAGCTATAAATCTTGGCCTGTTTGTATATGCAGTAGAAAAGACGTCGATTCAGCCTCAGTGGTATGCATGGACCTCAACCTCACCATCCACGACCCGCTGACGCCCTTCGTTGCTTAAGGGCACACGGTATCTTGAACCCTCGGACCTTGTTTACATTATCATCTTTTTTGTTTAGAATTCTCCATGGATCTTCATGGGGTTTTTTTATGTTGGGTAGGCCGATGACTAAGCTTGCTTATTCTAAACTAAAAATGGCGATAAATAACGCCGAAAAAAAAAACGACACCGTTTGCTGAAATCGTCTATTTTTATATATCTGTAAACTTACACAGCCTGTAGTCCCTAAAGTATTGATCGTAGAGTAAAAATGAATATATCTAAATTTGTAGACAATTTCATGTAGAAACTTTTGTCAAAAGTAATCATAATGCTATTCCTACAGATATTCGTGATATGAGCAAAAACCCCAAAAAAGGTACCTTCAACCCCCCCTTACACCCTTAGCACAACCCCCACCCTTGAGGACTTTTAGTATGTTAATCTGGATACCGTAAAGTATAATTCTACCAATTTTCAAAACTACACGATTTATTTCCCCTGATTGCCGATCTATGGCTTAATTTGCCTTGGTTAGAAGTGAGATTACTGATACACTTTTAGCTTTGTAATGTGTGTCATTTTGAAAATAAAACTAAAATCGATGGAAATAAGAGTACATTTGGTGATTTTTTTCTATCGAGAAAATTTCATTATATTATGTTTTCAGTCCGAGTCTTCACTTTTATTTATAATGTATTTATTTATATATATTTTTTTAAATTGTTCTTTGTTTACTCAGATAAAATTCAAATCTAGGATTGGCTATTTCTTTTTATACGCGCCCTTAAATCGTATTAAGAGATGATAGTAAGCCCCTACTTGAAGCGGATTGCATATTGTGTAAAAATTTAAGCCAAGCCGTCGGCTAGTTTTCAAGTTTTTGAGTAATACACAAACCAACAAACATTTTTATATAGCTATTATATAGATAGACAATAGAATCTTACAATCTACGAGGCAGCAGACCAAACAGGCTCTACTAACCACTTTATGGTACATGGTCACTATAGCCGATTATTCATAAAACGACAACAAGCACATGTGGTTCTATCATTTATATTATCATTCACTATTTTTTTTTTATTTAAATAGTTAATATAAAAATACTTATCTATATCTACTAATATTATAAACAGAGATTTGTATGTTTGTAATGAATAAACTCAAAAACTACGGAGCCGATTTTAAAACTTCTTTCACCTATAGAGAGCTATATTATCAGGGAATAACATAGGCTATCATCATCATCAATACTAATAATAAATCTGTAAAGGTTGGTCTTGGAGTAAGTTACTTTGTTTTCAAAGATATCGTATTTATAGGCTCTATACATGATACTGCAACTAAATTGAAGATTTTTAGAATTTTTTCTGTATGTATGTATGTATGTTCCTTCATAGCTCTTAAACAGCTCTTAAATAGACACAGGATAGGCTACTTTTTTCTTTTTCAACGCGGACGAAGTCGCGGGCACCGGCTGGTTTAGAAACACTTGGGCCGGCGATATTTATTTTACAATTGACAAAATTTCTTTTTTAATTTTTCGATGTAAAAATTTATTTAAACTTAACTGTAATTGCTAGAAAATAGTCTACAAAGTTTTATTTGAAGTTATATTGGAGATAACCTCCCAATAATATATCTTTATAAAGGCAGTTACGAGGGATAAGTTAAGAAATCACACAACACTAAGTACAGTCGGCCGCATAAGTCGATTACACATTCAAAAGTGCAAATCACCGTAACACTTAAAGCGCTTAAGTCGTTGTCACGACTAGAGAACAAAATAAGCTTCACGTACAAACGTTCGTAAAAAGCTTCAGTAAGTAAGTAATTATGTAAGTAAGTTGAGTGTTAAGTTGTTTTGCACATTTGAATGTGTTAATCGACTTATGCGGCCGACTGTACAATATTACGTACGTGCGGTCTCGAGAGGACTCAGCGGTCGAAGCATCAATTTCAATTAGGAATGAAAAGTTACATCGATTCAACGAACGCTTCAAAGAAAATTCAAGAACAAACAGACGGACAAATGAACAACAAATAGATTCAAATGGCTCCTGAACACGGATAAAGATGAACAGTGTCGTAACTAATATTTTTTGTTTTGCATGTTTTTTTTTTAAATATTTACCTGTGGGAGATGCTAGAGATGATGTCAATAAAATGATTGACTTGATTTTTGTCTTTTGCTTTACAGTAGAAACCGGATATAGCGACTTCGCTTATAACGTCTAACCGTTTTTAAAGACGAAAAATATTTTAATCAAATCTAATCTAAACACTATCAAATCATGTCCGTATAGTACGACTCCGGTTTAAGCGACCAATATTGTCCTGTTACCTGACCACGCCGAGTCCCTTTTTCCTATTTATTCGTATTTTGATTACTGCTTAAGTCACAATCAAGTGTTTTTAAGGTTGTGTCACCTGTGCTCAAATGATTTCAAGTTTCAAACGAAAATCGGTCATAAACAAACCAAAATTACAACCACATCCTTATATATATAAAAATTACTTGTCACGTTGTTTGAGGCCAATGAATTCCTATTGAACCGAATTTGATAAAAAATCGTAACTCGTATGTGTAATTTAGTCTAACTTAATAAAAGATAGGATAGTTTTTATTTTGAACCCGGGCGAAAACGGAAGCGTGTAGCTAGTACAATGTATAAAATATAGGTACACACCAAGTCGTTTTGTACGTCGACCGGTTAGTACGACATAGTGTCGCCGGCCCCTTGAGGGTTGTTAAATCCAACAACACACGGTCTTGCTTGTGTCCTTACGCGACGGTGACCACCTACCATCAAATAGACCGTCAGCCTGTCTGCCATCCTTTTGGATGTAACAAATTTTCCCACGAACTCCATCGATAGGCTACTGTTTATTCTTGATATTGTGACTCCCAGTACGGAGGGTGGCTGAACCCCGCTATTTATATAACACGTACGCGAACCACGACACTGTGGCTGACAAATAAACATTATCAATGAAATACTTTATATATTATTTTGTGACAGAACAATGCTTGGAAAATGCACTTTCAATGTCTATTTCAGGTAAAATCATTATTCAATTCAGACGGCTACAACTTGCGATGGAAAGTTAGTATAAATATAAGGATATTTGCACCGAATGTATATAGGTATTATGTTTGTACATAAATTATACATGTAACCTATCTTTGAAGTTTAGTCGCGAGCAAAAACTAGTATCTGTAGAGAAAAAAATTGTTAAATTTCCCAGAATATGTCTACCTCTGGGTAGACATATTCTATTCATCTTTGTAATGTGATTATAGCATTATTTTCTGCTTAGATTATAATATACACAGCTATATCTGTCTTACTCTCTTGCGAAGAGCGGAAGAGACAGGAATCGGTATTAGTTTGTTTTTGAAACGGGAAACTTTTGATCGCACGTCAAAACCAAACGCAATACGCGATTCAATTAGCTAACTTTGAAAAGTTTCATTCGCGACGGAACCGAGTTACATTACAACTTCCCCCGTCTCATTCTGATTATGAGGGCACAGTTGACGCATGTGACTTGGAAGATAAATTATCACATAATAATACTTTATTATTTCTTAATTATAGGAACTTGATATAGTCTTTTGTTGGAAACTTGTTTGTTAGAAGTAAAAAAAGAGACATGTCCATGACAAGAGATCGCCGGAAAATGACAGCACATTTTTTCAAGTTAAGGTCGACAGATGGACCCTGGAATAGAACCTGGGACCCCTAAAGAGCGTTAAAGCTAGCATCTTAACCACTCGACCAAGGGGCTCGTCAAAAGTGATGGAGTTGTTATTGTTATCACCCCATCACTTTTGTTACTACCCCCCATACTTATTTGTATGAGTTGTCTACTACCCCCAGGCGAATATTTCGATTCATGAAGAATACAGCAAGCTCTTCCACTACAGATTTTGTATTTATTTTATTCATTCAATATTTTGTTTTGTTTTGCAAAAATAACAGTGTCAGAGTGACGTTGACGTTGACAGTACGTATGACAGTCTCTTTTTATAACCTACAATGTATCGATCAGGAGAGAGTGGCCACAGTTTCAAATATATTTAGAACAGGTAAATTAAGAGACGACGTAACGGGGTAGTGGAGGAGGGTATCTCGTTAAATAGATCCCTTCAAAATTGTTTCCGCACTCCAATACAACCGGTTCAATCTCATATCTCGTGTAATGAATTCAGACCCCAACACAGGTCACAGAAGAAATAGAATAGAATCTCTTGTATTTATAAGAGATTCTATTTTGTATTAAGTATATTCACAGCCAATTAATTGTATTTGGCTATGACTATAATACAAAAGTATCATTCATTAGGGAAATGTACAAACGAAATGAAAAATATTATAGCTATGAAAAGTGCACACTAGGCAAGCAAACCTGCTTCATAAATTGGATTTTATTTTCTTGATATTTAATGTAAGAATAATGTAAATCTTTATATTATACCTACTTATATAAAAATTACGTGTCACGTTATGAACTAAACTTTTCGTAAAATTTCGTAATTTGGTCCAACTTAAAAGATAGGATATATAAATTGCACCCCGGGTGAAGCTGGGAGCGGGCCACTATTAATAGTATATGTTAATAAAAAGTACTTACTTATAATAAATAATAAAATGCGTATAATAAATATCAAGTCATACACTTATTTTTTCCTTTATACTACCTGTACAGACACCGTTCTTTGTAAGGCAAGTGTGCGATCGAACGATCGCGAGCAGAGGTATTGAATTTTCTATACATGGCTTCAGAATGAGAAGCCTTTGTCTACAATCCCATCAACTATAAGTAAAGATAACGCGCGGTGAATGTGCTTATCCTCTCGATTTAAACTTTATCAGCTCCTTTAGTCAACCACTACACAGTTTCAAATTAAAACTTACCTAACTTGATCTAAATGCATCTATTTTTACTTCAAATAATCTTAAGTTAAGTCAAATTTTAAGGAAGGTAATGTAAACACAATAAAAGTAAATGAATCTATCATTATTAATGTAAGAATCCATTTAATAATATTACAGTAGCATAAACTATTCGCTTTTGTAGTACAAATAAGTATTCAATACTAATTATTGGTAAACTTAGAATATAGAACAAAAAATTATTAAGCGGTCCCTAGACGATCATGCGGCATGACATGCGTGAATTATCATGCTGCATGATCGACCAAAAAAGCATGTAGTTTGCATTTCATTCACTACAATCAATACAATTAAACGGTCATGCATGCATGACAGCACATAATGAATGTCATGCCGCATGATCATCTAGGGACAGTATTACAAGATTAGTTAATTGTATTGTCTTACTTTAGTCTTACTAATATAATATCAATCAGTGAAATAATATCATGCGGGCAAATGAAGAATCAAATGAATGAACAAAATTGTTACTGTAGTGTATGTGCATAGATAAACTAAATCATAGTTATATACACTATCTCGCGTTCATTGTATATGATGGCCACACCGACGGTGACAACACCGATGGGGGCAACACCGAATGTTGGACACACTGAATGGTGGTCACACTGAACGCTGCGTGGGCCGGAGCCGGGAGTGGACGCGTGTCTTGCGGGATATACGGTGAAACTACAGAGCCAGTGCCACCCAGACACCACAAATGGCGACGAGGATAAACTCCAAACTTCAAAAAAAAAAAGGAAAGAGGAGGGAGCTAAGTAGAAACACATTATATTGAATGTACTAAAAAGTTCATTTTAAAAGTCAACTGATTTGAAAAATTTCTAGTGAAATCAATATGTTCTTGTTTAAATCATTTGTTATGTCATAAATAGTTTCATTAGATAATTTGTCGTAAGTAATATGAAAAGGATTTCATAAGATTTCTTTCACTACCTGCCGGAAAAAATGGGTTTTAGTCGTGTAATAGAATAATTATCGAGACAAATGACAAATTATATTTTTTTTAATGCAGTAGTATCCTTGCTATCCTTACATATTCCAAGGGTTTGACCAAAGTATAGCGTGGTTAAAATAATAGTTTTTGTTTTACATAAATAGTACGTAGCGGATAGCCATGGACACAATAAATTCTCGGAACAAAGAATACCTACCGCACAGTTTATAATAATTGTAATTGCGTTAAAGTAAATAGAGTGTTACTTATTATGATGATAAGAGCGTGGGGCCAGCTGTACCTTAATTTATTAAAATAATAGCACACAGTTAACCCTTGGTTGGTTTGGTGATATTATTGGCAAAGAAAAATTAGAACCTGGGTAGGTATACAGATACAGTATACAGATTTGAGCAAGTATCAGTATGTAATGCAATTAATTGATTCATTAGTAGATTGGGTTAAAAATAAAAAATAATTATTATGAAATATACTTAGTTACCAGTTACAAGAGGTGGGTTGTATGCATGGACGTATGTATGTAAAAGATTTTAAGGGGATGATATCACTGGGCAGTAGATAAGTTGGTCCCGGGTTCGATTCCTGGTCTAAGCAGATATTTAGGTGACGACTTTAGATGTCTATTTCTTTGCCTGGGTGTCGTCGGGGTGTACATGGCATCCTCAAGCAAGACTAGGAATCCTAGTGGGTAATTGAGGAATTGTAAGCCGTGCGTCAAGTTGTTTAAATGCATTATTTTAAAGCGTAGCGCAATAGAGAGAATATCTACCTACCAAAATATACTTTTTATAAAGTTTGGTATAAGCACTAAATTTAGATATATTTTGTTATAATCCTACACCTCAGGGGTATGGTGGAGACTTGAATAAGTACAGGACAATTATATTTAAAGAAAAAAAAAATTTCTTTTTTTGAAAAGTTAGGACAGAATTTAGAAGTCCGATTATTTGATCATTTGATCGATAAATAAAGTAATCTCGTATTAAATTCACTTTTACCAAATGTCATATCAATCGATAATAACGTTCATATAAATGGGACCGTCTACAAAAGATGAAATAGCACTGTTTAAACGTAGACAATGTATAACTATTTAAACATAGTTTAGTAACATTGTTACCAATAAACCTTCTTTATGTTTGTTTTGTGGACAGTGTTGAAGTGCAGGAAATGGCAAACATCATTCCTTCATTCATGTCGTTTTTCATTTTACGCAGATCTGATAGGCATATAAAGATGAATTTTCGGTTTCACAAGCAATTATTACAGACTATAGTAATGACAAAAACAAATTAAAAAATTGGAATAAAGCCTAAATTACAACAAATACGTTAGATTTTTTATAAATGTTCGTTATACAAAAAAACATTGCCCATAATCGAATCGTAATTAGTAAATTATCAAAAATCAAAAGGAATATTTAATATTGCGCAGACGATTTCAAGTTGACAGAACACGTCGAGAGAAGAGAGGCCGCTAACTGGATAGATTGTCATTAGTTACCATCTGGCGTCTCGCGGTGTATAAAATTAAATAATGCTCAGACATTGTCTAACCCCAAAATATGCCTAGACACCTTTTTGTAGTAAAGTTTATTTAAACGTGTTCAAGGTCTGTTTAAAGTGTGTTTGATGTTTTTGTAGAAAGACAGAAATATTTGGAGCTGGTTCAATAAAATGTCGATTACATGTCTTAAGGCAAAACTAGTCGGCTAGTCGGGGGTCTGAGCTCATCGGTGCGTGTAGCTGGAATTCGTTCCGTTTCGCACAGTGCAATGTGCGAGAGGAGCGGTCGTGTGAGATGCACAATGAATTCATATCAAAAAAAATGAGCCAGAAAAATCATAAACAGACGTATGGGCGTATACTCTTTTTGACAAAACTACCGCATTATATCTGTTTCGTGTAAAGTTATTTGAACTCTTGAATAACCAATCAATGTTTGTATTCAAAGTATTTTGGAGTTTTGTACACTAGAGTGACCTATCCACCCTTAAAATTGCATTAAAACTTGTGTTAAGATATGAATTTTTTTCAAGGATCATATCTTTCAAATTAAAACTAAAAAAAAAAGTGTATGAAAACTAACCTAATTAGCGACGAGATGAATCGGTGTCATGCTTGCTTTTGTAGATTAACATGAAACGGCGAAGTGATAATCTTTCTGCGTCTGTATGGAGGAAAGACTGACTTGTGTCACCTTAAGTATAAATATCGATTACAAAATACAGTGGGATCACACTAAACTAGCCTTTAAATTATAGTAGGCTGTTTACGCTGTTAAAGAATTCGCGAGCTTGTGACGTACTTAAATGCCGTGAGAATCACAGCTGGGTGTTGGCTAAAGAGCGGACACATCTCTGGAAAAGAGAGAGAAATTATGGTGTATTGTAGCTACTTCCATAATAGTGACTTACAGTATTTTGCTTTTGTGTAATGCCACAGGGGGCCATTGTGCTATTTACAAGTTCGGTCTCAGAAACCTGCTAATAGAAAAGTTTTCAAATTCAAATTTTAAATTCGGATTCGAAATAATTTATTTGCTGAATATGGTTTGTACATGAATAGTGTGGATATGTCCACATACTCAACCGACAAACGACGGCGGTATGCGGATAGGACTAGCGATCAGTAATTCTTCTAATAATTTATATACGCGGCGGGTAATTCATGATTTAATTAATGTCATACAATTAACGAATACAAGTTATATTTAAAATTATTGTCTCTGAACCATTATACAAGGGTCCAGGTTCGATCCCCGTTTGGTTTGGAATTGGATATATGTATATATTATTCTAATTACAATAAATATATACACAAAAGCGTAAATATTGTTGAGCTTCATGAGTGATTTTCGTTATGTTAGATCATTTAATTGTATCAAGTAATGTTACTCTATCAAGTAATGATGTTAACAAACGAGAACACGAGACGTCTGTGTTAAGTTGCGATTTTACCAGAAGATGTTTGGTAGTCCCGGAACAGGGGACGGTAAAAACTTCATAATGTAATTCGGTACAGGTGATGTTTGTAAGTACACGATGCGATGCCAAATAGGTATGTCAGACATGAAAAGTATACGTGTGACTGGTAACGCCCATTTAATGAAGTTGAAGACAATCCATACAATGTATTTGGTTACGAGGTGTGTATATGCAATATAGAAATGATAAACATCCTTCGAGTTAAATTCAATATTATTATAAATCGTTAGATTTGTTACAAATTAAGTAATTAATGAATCATCTACTTGTAGTTATTGTATACTTGTTTTAGTTTATTCAATACTAGGATACGCACTTGATCGCTATGAACTATTGCGTTTGATACTGCATGGAATTGCGGAATACTGTGGTTTTGTGCATTAAATTGCGAGAGAGAAGCCACTGCATTAAATTGCGGAATATCGTCTGTTTGCATTCAATGCGTGACGTAGAGTTAGCGCATTTAATTGCGTGAAATTAAATCATTCAATTGCGGAATACCGAGTTTTCCATTAAATTGCAAATAAGAGTTTATACCAATTTACCTTTAAAAGAGTGAATGGTTAGTTGTTGGCCTAAATTGAAACTGAAACAAATATCGTATAGTAAAACGAAGTTGATGGTACGGATTAGCCAATGCCTTGGTTGATGTACGAAATAGCCAATGCCTAAAATTGATGGATGCTACCATTAAATTGGTGGATGCTGCCATTAAATTGGTGGATGCTGCCATTAAATTGGTGGGTGCTGCCATTAAATTGGTGGATGCTGCCATTAAATTGGTGGGTGCTGCCATTAAATTGGTGGATGCTGCCATTAAATTGGTGGGTGCTGCCATTAAATTGGTGGATGCTGCCATTAAATTGGTGGGTGCTGCCATTAAATTGGTGGATGCTGCCATTAAATTGGTGGATGCTGCCATTAAATTGGTGGATGCTGCCATTAAATTGGTGGGTGCTGCCATTAAATTGGTGGGTGCTGCCATTAAATTGGTGGATGCTGCCATTAAATTGGTGGGTGCTGCCATTAAATTGGTGGATGCTGCCATTAAATTGGTGGGTGCTGCCATTAAATTGGTGGGTGCTGCCATTAAATTGGTGGATGCTGCCATTAAATTGGTGGAGGCTGCCATTAAATTGGTGGAGGCTGCCATTAGATTGGTGGAGGCTACCATTAAATTGGAGGCATTGGTTATCATTAAATTGGAGGCATTGGCTACCATAAAATTGGCTCAGATATAATTGAATTTGGATGGAGGTACATTGCAAATACCTAGGTAAATCCATGTAACATGAGTGACCATTATTTAATTCTCTAAAAAAATGCGTGTTTCTAAAACCATTAATTTTGCTAATGATCTCATATGTAAGACATTTAATAAAAACGGATTTGATTTTTAATATTCTTATTTAATTTAAACGGAACAGAATTTTTATTGGGTACATATTAGCCTAAAAGCTAATGTCGCAAAAGGTAACGTGAGTTACCAACAATTTTTATTGAAACTAAAAAAAAAAAAACTAAACCTAGAAAATTCAAAATAAAACGAGACCCACATTTTATGCTTTATAACAATGAAATTTCCATTAAGGGAGTAGTGATATAATTAATATGATATGCTGGTAGTGAGTAATAAATATGGTATGCTGGCTTTGTTAGTTTCAATAGGGAAGTAAAAATAGGGAATTACCCACCTGGTACAACGGCGCGTTGGTTGAAAAGGTAACCTCCATTAAAATGGAAATACCTAGTACAAAGGTACTATTGGTTAGGAGAAGAAGAAGAAAAAGGCGAACAAGAAGAAGAATAAGAAAGAAGAAGGAGAAGGAGGAAGGAAGGTTTTGATCAATCTTTGAATTGACGAATCAAGGATTTGACGAGAGTGTAATGTGACAAATCAAAGATTTGACAAGATCTGCGTAATCCAGGAAAAATACTGACAAGAAATGAAATCATCGAGTTGTAACGATTGTTGACAAGGAGATGCAAAATTATATTAAATGATTAATAAAACTATTGATAAGGAAGGGATGTAGTGTATGTGCATAGATAAACTAAATCATAGTTATATACACTATCTCGCGTTCATTGTATATGATGGCCACACCGACGGTGACAACACCGATGGGGGCAACACCGAATGTTGGACACACTGAATGGTGGTCACACTGAACGCTGCGTGGGCCGGAGCCGGGAGTGGACGCGTGTCTTGCGGGATATACGGTGAAACTACAGAGCCAGTGCCACCCAGACACCACAGTTACCTTTCATAATTAACGTAATAAAGATACTTTACCTATATCTAATTTGAATGCCTTAACAAATAGTTTAGAGAATGATGTTTCAAAGTAACACAAGCGTATAAAAGACATTATAAGGTGTTACAATTAATATGAAAACTTTGATCAAAAGCCAAAGTTTTCCTATCAGGGTGTCGGGTTTTGTACGGCGCAATTAATGGCTATACCCAGCAAACTTGTTACGGACCAAACATTCTTTTGCTCGAACCGCTCGGAGCTACAAACATACATATGACATCTAATCTCACGTGTGAAATGTCACAGAATTATTGCAGACGAGTCCATTGGAGTGGTTAAGGTAAGCACCTCAACCTGAGAGCTCTGACTCGAGGGTGCGGGTTCGAATATCAACAGGGCCAACTTGGAGAATTAACTTTTGTCAAACACCACACAGTTTCAAGTTAAAACTTACGTATCTTAATCTAAGTGCAACTAATTTTACTTAAAATAAATTTAATTAGTCAAATTTATTTAGTCAAATTTAGTCAGTCAAAGTTGTAGTATACAAAAAGAGCCAACTTTGAAAATAAATTCTTCAAAGTTGACTGAAAAGAACAAGAAAAGGAATGTGTGGAAGCACCTCTATGATAGGCGATGTATCCCTTTTATGTTTATAAATGTTCTTAAGTGACATTCAACCATCGACAATCAAATGAAATGTTTCCAATCCAAGTGACTATTCAAATAAAAAACCTAACACTGTGTACCTTAAATTATGCTTTCATAGAAATAGGTGGAATATTATTTTCGCAAGCAACACGTATAACTAGAATGTAACCAACCTTATGCATAATTTTCCCAATAAACTTGACTGCTTTGCATGCATGCATATTGCACGTAAGAACAGTTTCAGGTGCATTATGCAGGACACAGTTTCCAACACTTAGATTTACATGGCTTTCCTTGCCACATAAGTATACAAACTTTTATTGCTAGCGACCCGCCCCTTGCTTCGTAACTTTCGTAAAATGCAATTTTTTGTTAATTTTTGAAGTGAAAACTTCTTTAGGCACGTTGGGCATTTTTGAAATGGGGAAAAAACCATTGAACTCGCGACCTGTTACCGTAACGAAACCATGTAACCGTGTAACTGACACCTCTTTATATTGAAGTGAAAACTTCTTTAGGCACGTTGGGCATTTTTGAAATGGGGAAAAAACCATTGAACTCGCGACCTGTTACCGTAACGAAACCATGTAACCGTGTAACTGACACCTCTTTATATTGAAGTGAAAACTTTAGCGTTGTTTTCAGATAATGCGCCATCTACACATCACCACTGAAACTAACAGTAATGTTACGTAATAATAATTCCTTGAGAAAAGTAATTGAATTGAAAAAAAAACAATGCGAACAGACATGGCGCTGATATTAATTTAAAAAAGAACATATTTAAGAAACCAAGCTTAAAAACTAAAGGGCCATGAAACAAAAAAAATCCAAAAATGTTTTTATTGCAAAAATACAATCACAATCCTTCATATTGTATGTTGCAAAAAGAATTATGATTGTTTTATTCCATATTTAGTATATTTTGATCGTTTTTTTTTATATATTCAAAAGTAACATACGCTTAGGTATATTTCTTCTAATATTCAGTTTATTATAAAAGTACTTAAAACTTTTAATACAACTTAAAAATACGCATATATTTGATATAATATCTAATAAGAAAAAATAGACAAAAAATAATTTAATTTTTTTCGATTAGCTCTCCTGTAAAAAAATGTAATTTTGATTTGTGGCCCTTTAGTTTTTAAGCAGCGAATTTTTGAGATGGGAAAAACCATTGAACTCGCGAACTGTTACGGTGACCGACACCTCTGTATATAAGTATGTACTTTCCCGACGATTCAAAAAATACACACGCAATTCTTCAAGTTTTCACTTCTGTCGGCACTTCCGGAGAGCCACTGTAATTTTTTTTTATTTTTTTTATTATCAAATGCGTTGCCTTACTGTAGATACTTATCTGAATCATTATTATTTATTTTATCTCTATGGCTTGACTGACAACTTTGACTAATAAATAGAGAATAACACTATATACTATAAAGCTTCGTAAGAAATCTTAAAGTTCTTCTAAAAGTAAACATTAAAGACGCTTCTTTAAAAACTGTTCCGCATTACACTTTCCTTTATTATCAGTGTCTGAATTTTAAACGGTTTTCCTCCAACCCAGTTAAATAGCTTCACTAAAAGGTCAAATTTCATTTTCTTTAATGAATAATACCGTTAAACTGCAGTCATATCTCAGGATTCGTGAAATAATATTTGTTTGATGCTGCGTTCAAACGCAACGTAACACTTGCCTTTATTTACTTACAAATAAAGCAGATAATTTTGTTGTCCGCAATTCCTCAGTGCCTTAAAACAAAAGTTTCGGACCATTATGTATATGTGCTTCCAGTGATGACATATGGCGCTGAAACGTGGTCTAACTATGGGCCTCGCAAGAAAGCTCAATCTATGGAGAGGACCATGCTCAGGGTTACTGTGCGAGATCGTAACAGGAATTAAAAAAATTGTGTGTGAGCTCCGACACACGACTGGAGTTTACTCTTTACGAACGATTATAAAATACATAATAAAAATTATAAAAAAAATATTATCATAACGAATAAATATCAGCGCCATCTCTGATGCACAGATGGAAACTGAGCTGTTTGTTGTGGTAACAACGAAACCAAGCCCTAAACTTTGTAGAAAAATCTCCTGTCTCCCGTCACTGTCTTATATGATTTAGCTAAATATTTTGTGACTGATTGATTTGTAATATGTAACACCATTATAAAGTGAAAAAGGAAGAGCGGGTTCTTTCATAAGTGGAAGTTAATCTCCGGGACCACTGCACCTTTTTAGATATTTTTTTTATTATTTGAAAAGTACATTACTCCAGATGGCCATAGGCTATTATTAATAATTATTATTGTATAACTATAATAATAACTCCCAAAAAGCACTCGACGAAGCTGGGCGCGCCGGTCTAGTAATTTAATAAATTGAGACGACAAAAAAATAAACAAAAAAAAATTGACAAAGATATCATTTATTAGTTCGGTCTGCCATTATTGCTAAGCGTTTATGATGCTCGTACATTGACAATATTATTTTTATGGAGTAACTGGGAGTAAGCAAGTAACTAAACGTTTTGAACGAACCTCAAGTGAGACTAATGTTCCTTATCTTAATAGCAATCTCGGTTTCATAATATCCACGTCATCAGCGTTTTCCGAAAATTTCCTTTCACAAGGACTAAGTATGAATCCAATTTTGTGGAGACTTCCATTTTTAAAAGGGCCTTTCTCTTTTTATCTGCAGAACAATTTAAGAAATCGGTAAAACGTAACAAATCAAATAGATACTTATAAGATTTGGTAATCTCCATTTATTTATGGTATGGTATGTCAGTGTAAGATGTATTGTAAAAAAATTAATTAATTAATTAATGTTATAATAAAAAATATATTTATGGTTTTCTTTTAATTTTCTCCCAAATTTATCTACATCTACACGCGATGATTTTTTATATATTAGAGTAGTAGTATTTTTTGGATGATAACCAAATGATAACTAATAAATAAAATACAAGAAATCCAAAAAAAAAATCATTCGCATCGATGTTTGAAAAATTTTACAATAAAGTGTAGGTAAAGCAGTATATTTGGGTAAAGTGACATCTTTTGAAAAAGCGTAAAAGCATTTACATCAGGTTTGTATTCTCGTTTTGCAAACTTATTACAAAATTGCTTTTTGTATTCAGCACTTATGTGCATATTATGTTGTTGAAATTTAAATATACTTTTATATTTTTACAAATCAATTATTTTTATATATTTGCTTTAAAAAAATAACTAATTTATATAATTAGTTTTGACACTTAATGAGCGCCATCTGTTCGAGTTTTATAGTAGCTCATATATAGTTTCGCATTCTCCCCGTGGCGCTCACAACCCAAACAATGAATTCCAACATGGTGGAAATGTGCTACACAGTTTGAAAATGCAGGCCGTGTCATGCCTTGAAAAAAATCATTTTAAGCTAGGTTTTGGTGAAAAATGTCGGACCCTAAACGTACTCATCTTATAACAGTGGGTGCTCCAAAAAGTGCAAAGAATAATGTGATAAAAACAGTGAGATTAACTATAAATCTGGATGAAAGCAACGAAAGTAAATACCCAGAGTTGAATTACAAGGAACTAGTCATAGCAGAAGAGGTAAGTTATAACAGAAAATCATAGCAATTTACGCAACCATACTGCTTTTCGAGATCTATATGGTTCAGAAAATTTCTAAGAAAATTATTGTAGCAAAAATCCAAACAGTTTGGTAGCTAGGGATGATTTTACGATGACACCGTTGAGATGGTTTAAGATATTTTTTGCTTACGTTACATAGCTTTGCATTAGGTTTGTAATACGAATTTGCGCTCACAGTCCGTATGAGATGCCCTGATAGCGGTCGCCATGTTTGCAACAGTCTTGAATGATCGTTGTCAACCTAGGACATCAATTCGCGAGGACAATGTTTTGGTCTAACTTTGTTTTCATTTCAATGTTTTTTTCTGGTATATTTTAATAATTTTCATATTCGACAACTATTAATAGCTCGGAACATAGTTGCTAAGGGAGTTCTATACGTATCTACATAGTAAAATATACGCGAAAGTCAGGAATCAACGACCTAGGATAACCTCTCGAATTCGATGTTTTGGTTCCGGTAAAAGTTGTTCTAATAAGGTTAGTTTTTGCAATTAAAGTTGCATTTTATAAAGTAAGCTAATGAAACATCTGTTCTGAATAAATTAGTCATGCATAAAATAATAATGTCAATATGTTTTATATGCACAAATGAGATAGTGATTTTATCGATGTGTGCATTCAGTTGGTGTACGAATAAGAATTATCGATATCGTGGCAATTGTGAGATATTCGAATAATTGTATTCACTATTTTTCGCATTACTTATGCGAAATCTAGATAATATATTAACATAAGTACGTCTAGTGTTTATATATATATATGTAACATAAGATCGAACGATTGTATATTTTGCAAGCGGGTCATTGGCAAAATACGTTAGTTATACAATTTGCCTAGCGTATTTTTTTTATCGATTGCAGTTTTTGACTTTTAGTGGAGTAACTTCTTCTGTGAATATATAGGGCTTTGTATGTGTGCTATGTGTAACGCTTTCGTCTTATTTAATTCAATTTAGTTGTGTGGGTGCAGTGAGTGTCTTTACGTTAAAAATTGTGTTTAGTGGGTGTTTACATATGAATTGAAGGCGTTATCCGTTTTATTTAAGGTTATCTTTGCATTTGTAGGTAATATTATTACTTATGTTATATTTTTAGCTAAAACGTGAAACGATCGTATTGAGTGTGACTAAATTTTCGTTGTCGCAAGTTTCCGCGGAACTTGGATATGTAATTTGATTTGAATTGTTGCAATTGAATATTGATTGAAATTTTATTTGCTGTATAATTAACGAGTACAATTTATTTTATAATTAGTTGTTTTCATGTTTAATATAAGTATAGGTAATAGAATAATTTACGTTGATTTATTAAAATATTTTTTTTAAAATATAGGTTTATTTTGTAACTTAAGCATCCGTTAAGACAGGAATTTGGAATGTTCAACTCCGTGCGAAGCCGCGGGCGGGTCGCTAGTCCTGATAATATTATAAATGCGAAAGTTTGGATGTTTGGATCTGTGTTCCTTGATAACGCAAAAACGGCTGAACAGATTTAGATGAAATTTGGAACACGGATAGTTTATTGCCTGCATTAACATATAGGATTTTTATCCTTCAAAAATGTTAAGTGTAGGAATTTAAAAATAAATAAACTTCTTTTCACTAATGAGTGTCTCTCTTTTATAACCTAGGTGACACTAAGCCAATGCTGATGATAGGATGCAATTTTTTTAAATACCTAATAATACATTTGATATGCAGCACTAATCATAGTTGCATTTCTGTAATGCATCTCTAAATGCCACCATGTCAAATTAGATAATTTAAAAAAAATAGACACACTGGCACAAGTCACACACTTCTATTTATTACACAATTTGAATTTGTATGATGTGAAAGTTTCTAAAGATGTTTAAATGTTTGTTATAGTTATATGTAATATAACTAGTTGTTGCCTGCAACTTCGTCTGCGTTCAAAATTTTATCAAGCCTAAAGCCTTCCTTGATAAATGGACTATCCAACACAAAAATAATTTTTCAATTTGAACCAGTAGTACGTACCTGAGATTAATGCGTTCAACCAAACAAACTCTTTAGCTTTATAATATTAGTATAGATTGCATAAACAGATAGCTACCATGCCCTGACATGACTCCTTTTTTTTATCATCGCCGTTATATATTTCAGGGGGTTGTATTCCAAATTTAGATTTAGAATTCTCTGAGGGCCTCTTTCACCATCTGTTAAGTAGGCTAACCGTCATTTAAAGTCACCTGTCACTGGGAATAATTAAGCTGATATACCTTTCTTTGTACGGTAAAAGTCCCAAACATTAAAAAGAAAATAATAATAAAAAATTGCCTATCAAAGGATGCACTAAACCGAGTGTATAATTTAATAAAACATATAATTATATCTAGAAGTACCTAACTAATCAACACTTGTAGTTAGTAAACAGTAGCTAGGGTTTGTGTTGCATAAACATACCTACAAAAAATTATGAATAAATTATATCTACCTAATAACTATGATGTAACATGATGATTGCAGTTAATTACCTACCTCATATTTTACTTTATTAAAACACTAGCTATTGCACGCTACTTCGTCCATGTAACTTTATAAAATGTAGCCTCCCAACGGTAATATTAGTATAGACTAGAGCCCTGTTCCCGGCTTCGCACGGATGCAAATTATATACCAAAACCTTTCTCGAGAACCACTCTATACATTGGTGAAAACGGCATGAAAATAGGTGCAGTAGTTTTTGATTTTATCGCGAACAGACAGACAGACAGACGCGGCGGGGTATGTACTTTGTTTTATAATATGTAGTGATAACAATTCCTTACATAAGTGTCAATATTTATTATTTTTGTTTTAAATCTGAACTTTTTTAGGAATTAAACTTTCGGTGGATCTTGAAAATATTGTTTAGTAACTAAAAATAAAATGTAACATTTTGTTTTCAGAGGAAGAAGAAAGTAGAGAATGGCAAGACTACAGGGCTGGACCCGTTTTCAGATAACGATGATGATGTGGAGAGAGTTGCGAGGAAATTTGAACAGAAATATGTAAGTTTTTCATTGTTCACGCGATCATCATGAAATTTTACATACATTTTACATCAGGGATACCGAAATGGACATATTAAGATACCTTTCATCCAGAAAAAAGTACTGTTCCCAAGGTATAATCTAAAATTAAGAAAACTAACACCTTGATTTTTCAAATTCGCCACTAGTTATACTATAAAAAAAGCTTGTAAAAAGCAAGCAGTCTGCCACTCGATAATAAAGTGTACTCCTCCATGCCTTTTAATACTGGGGTAATGCATTAGGACAGTTTATGATCATTTGTAATCTTAATTCACACTTAACCATTGTATTTGATGTCTGATGAAAATACGTGTTTCCTTGATTATGATAGAAAAAATTTTCTTCAGGGCAAAAAGAGTACTTACGGCAGGAAGGGAAGGTCAAAAGTTGACGATTTCGCCGATATCGGAGCTGGATACGATGAGAACGACTCCTTCATTGACAACACACATGGTGTGAGTATATTATTTTTTAATGCTTAAGTTGTGTACTTTTTTTATGTTAAGAATGATAGACAGGCTGATTGATACACTTGAATATGGCTGCCTCGAAACTATAAACAGGGCAATGGACAAATGACAGGGCAATTTATGAAATTGCAAAGTTTTCGTTATTTAGTTCAGTAACTTTTTCTCGTTTGTAAAAAAGATTTCCTTTTTTTGTTTAGTAACTATAGGCGAGCTAATTAAAAAAAAGTGGAAACAGCTTTTATCCCAACTTAAAAATATTTTTGTGTGAATTATCTCTTTTTAACAATACATCCAAAGCAAAAATCATAATATATGATAAACTTGTTGATTTTGATAAGGATTCATAATTTTGTTGATAATTTGACCAATATCTGACATCACGTGACGCTTTTATTTTATTTTTTTAATACAAAAAATTAGTTTTTGTGGCTTAAATATTAAAGTTACATATATGCTGTCACTGACTTTTGTGACTGATTCTACAACTTTTCTATAGAAATCCTACTATAATAATATTAATCCGAAAGTTTGTGAGGATGTATGGATGTTTGTTCGTCAATAACGCAAAAACGGCTTAATGGATTTGGAATAGATATAGGATACTTTTTAAATGGAAAAATTTTGGGCAATTTTTTATAATGCGAGGGGAATTTATAACATCAGTTAGAACATGTTATCCTAATTTATAAACTTTATTACTGTAAAGTCTCAAGAAAATGTTTTTTTTTTGTAGTGTAAAAATTCTTAATAAGAAATTGTTTTAATCGTCAATTATACAGTTCACTATGAATGAATAACATCTTCTTCTTTATGTATGTAAAAATGCAATGATATAAATTTCAGTACGACGAGATGATTCCGCCGGGGTGTGACACTTTGTATGGAGGGTTTTATATCAACTGTGGCTCGTTGGAGTTCAAGAATGTGGAGAACCAGACGGTGTCTGACGGAGAGCCAGGAGCCAGTAGACGGAATAAGGTATAATATTGCGACGGGTGGTGGTCTCTTAACACGTTAATTGCCAAGCCGAAATGCTGAACTTACCAACATGGCAGAAATATTATAATAAAATCATTGAATGTATTTCCCTAGTGGCCAAAACAAATATCAGAAGCCAATACGCTGCGGCTGCTATTTTATTGTTCGTACATTATTGTAAGGCACTACCACGCGACGTCGCGTAATCGGCTACATCATTAGGCCGCTTCACGCGACGTCGCGTTATGTGGCAACGTGTTAACTATATGGGCCATAACTATAAGAGCTGGTGCACACTGGGCGTTTTGAAGCGCGCGCTTTGCTAACGCGCGCTTTGAGAACTTTGAAGTTCTTACAGCGAGTACATATTTAGCGCTTGGCGTTGCGTTAGAACTTCATAGTTCTCGAAGCGCGCGTTAGCAAAGATAATGTGTACCAGCTCTAAAAGCGCCTACACACGGCCCTAAAATCGGTGGCAATATAGGGGCAGTGGTGGGGAGCCCCCTAGATTGTCTCTAATTATGTTTACGATTTGCCTTAACTACACACGAGGCGATCAAGGGAGCGATTTAGGGGGCGCTCTTACTATAAATACGATTGCTCTTGACACCTTTGTTAAGAATGGGTATAAAGCAAACAAAATTAGTAATTTCACCCTTGTGGCCCCTTGGACATGACAGTGACACAAAATACGTAGAACTACGCACAAAATGCGACGGAAGATAGCGCATCTCGCTCAATAAAAATGTTATAAGTGCCAAAAGTATTAAATATTAATTATTCGTAAACTACAATGTCAAATGAAAAATTATTACATACAGCCTTAGATAATATGTGAAGTGAAATTACAGATACACTTTTAGCTTTGTAATGTGTGTCATTTTGAAAATAAAACTAAAATCGATGAAAATGAGAGCTCACTTGGTGATTTTTTTCTATCGAGAAAATTTCATTATATTATGTTTTCTGTTACAGACGTCACTTTCATTTATAATGTATTTATCTATTTAAAAAAATTAATTAAATTAGACTTTGTTTACTTAGATAAAATTCAAATCTAGGATTGGCTATTTCTCTTTATGCCCGCTCTTAAGAGACTCAATCCTAGAAGATTTGCTATTAAAATGTCTGTATATATTAATATGTCATGAGGACATATTGAGAATAGTTCTTTTTCTTTGAAAAAAATTTTTAATTTATGTTTTATTTTATTTTTTTCATACTATGTTTTTATTTTATATTAAGGTCGACAGACAGGCTGACGGTCCTCTTGATGGTTGGATGGCTACTGTCGCCTATAACACAAGCAAAGCCTAAGGTGCTGCAAGTGCGCTCCCTACCATAGAAGGGTTAAGGATAAGGGATAAGGAAGGTTAATTGGGCTCTGGCATCCCTTACTCACTCACGACAAACGAAACGCAGATGTCATTAGATGTGTAGATTTTATGGTAATATAATTATGTTTGTCTAACAGAGACGCATCTCATCGAGTAGCAGCGAGGAAGAGTCATCGGAGAGTTCCTCCGAGTCGGAGAGTCAAGATGCAAAAGATGGGAAAGCGGTCGCCAACGGAGAGGTCGACTTACATGAGACTGAACATCGAAAAAAGGTTATACATTGCATATTACATAATTTAATTATACACTACCTGGTCCCCTGCGACTTGGTCCGCGTGGAAAAAGAAAATATGAGTAATCTAATTTATCCTTATGACGACGGATGCGACATTGGCTCCATTTTTCAAGAGGAAAATATTTATGGTGTTTTATTTTTTTCAGAAAAATAAAAATATTGATAAGAAGGCAAACAAAATTCGAAGGACAGATTCATCGGCAGCCACTTCTGGGAAGCAAACGTCGGATGGTATGTTTTAGTATTTTTTTTTCGTAATAATTGAAAACAGATTAGCAAATATAAAAATATGCAATTATCTATTTATATTTATTATAATTATCTACACATAGATTTAAGGACTAATTGTGAAACAAAGGCGTTTTATTAGCTCAAGCAAGGTCATAGAGACAACGTAAAGAATGAAAAACAAAACAAACATTCAGGGGTTCATATAACATTTTTCTACTGTTATTACTTTAGTCAACTTTCGGTGATTATAAACTGGTTATAAAATGAGAAAAATAAATCCATTTACGTATAGTAGCCCTTTATGAAAATGGGTTACGAAAACGACAAGTTAATTCTTTTTTCAGTTATCAAACGAGAAATAAATCCATGTTATGAATTACGAAAAAGGACTAAACTTTCATAAAAAGAAGACCAAGTGTTGTCATGTCAAGATATAAAATGTCGTTTTTATATAATTTTTTGCAAAAACAAATATACATATCAGTGTACCGTAATGCATAAATATGTTTTTCTTATTTCGACATTATTGAATTTTTTCACTCTTTTGTTCATTGGTATTTTTGTTTTTTTTTTTTGATTATTTTTTTTAAATATTATTGTTTGATTATTATAATAATATGTAAGTTGTTTTAGGTATTTTTGATCTCATTGAAATTTATTTGATTCATTTATAATTTAATTAATCCCAAATAATGTTAATAAATAATTTATATTCATACTTTTGATGTTGATGTGATGTATATTGTAATCAATCAAGTTTTAGTTGGTAAGCCTTTTCAAATAAATAAATAAATAAAGATCGCTTTCCTGTAGTTTTTTTTTTTTTTAATGCAAATATCTTCTTAAAATTGTTTATAAAATCCTCAGACAACAACCACGGCGACGGCGAAAGCGCTGACTCTAGAACGTCACAGTCCGACTCGATGACGTCGAAGCCTGCGCCTAGCTCCGAGAATGCCGTCACCTCTGACAGCTCCAGGTAAAACTTCACCATCTATTGCTTTTCTGAGGCTCCACTGGAATTAAAACCCAAACTCTCATCCCAGGGAAAATACAGATTCGAATCCTTAACTGGTTACTTAATACATGGACTAAAGGTTTTCTTTTATCTCGTTGGATCTTGAACGCTATGCCGTGCTCGCAAATGTCAATTTTCCTTGCGACAAATAAGACTTGCCTGTTTGTCTTATTAATGTCACAAATGTTCACAGGGATGTGGAGTCAAAGGCGGAAATAAAGTTGCCTCACTCAGTGACCAAGCTTGTCGAGGAATTGGAGGCGACGGTCGGTAAACTCGCGAACAATCCCAACACTACCGCTATGGAAGTGGATACTCACACTGATCAATATCTTATAAGGTTAGTTTCATTGTAACTATTGTTTGGACAGTAGCCATCGAGTGGACCGTCAGCCTGTCTGACAGACCTCCATTGATTGTTGTGCGTGTCAGGTTGGAGCGCGCGCTGAGCGAGGAGGGATGCGAGGCGTCGGTGCGTCGCGCGGCCTACGCGCGCCTCAGCCGGCCGCTGCGACGACCGCGCACCAAGCTGCAGCACCGTGCGCGCGCGCTGCTGGCCGACTGCACTCCCGGCGTCAAGCGCAAGCACCCCGACCACCCCAACCACCTCAATCACCTCGACGACCACGCGCTCACCCAGATGACTGCCGACCAGAAGGAGGCTAAGATCGTCGAAACCTTGCAAAAGTAACTAATCATTATCAAAATTAAGCCATTGAGAGAGTAGCATCATCCACAGACAGACAACATTTTCGATCACTATTTTTATGATTACGGTAACATTAAGTACATTTTTTTTTTATAATGTACATACACGGTTCTTCTACGATATGGTTAAACAAGTATAGATGTCGCATTTTTACGAACTGTTCTTGACATCATCTGGTATTGTGTTGAAATGTACTTGTTCCATACTGACGATGTGTAAACGTGGTTTGTTCCAGATTGAAGGCGCTGATCGACGAGCGCAAGCCGTCGATGATGGCCAGCTACGACCTGGAGTGCAGACGGGTGCAGGAGGAGAGGCGCAAGATGCAGTCCGCGGGCACCCCGCACGCGGAGAAGCGGCTGCCCAAGCGCCGCTTCCCGTGGTGCGGCCGTGCGAGGGCTCTACTGGCGCTCTTAGCGCGCCTTGCGGGCGACCCACAAGCGGCAGCCGCGCTATTGGCGCTTCGAGCGCTGCCTCTCTTCCCCAACGGCTTCGTGCGGATGCCCACGCTGCTCAAGCAGGCCGAGTGAGTAACAACTCTCAACTTGTTGCAATAGCTAAAAACAGGGCCCGTATTCTCTATGTGTGGTTTTGCTGTGGTTATCGACTCGATGCGGTTATAGACTCGACAATTGTCTACTTTGGTATTCACTAAGCACATGTCAAAATATCTACGACGTTTTTTCCCTAGTTATACATGTAGATGAAGTTATTGGCGCGTTATTGTGTGGTTTTTAGTTTGACAAAGTATTATTTCCAATTTCATGTCGACATTGGAGTCGATACGTTTTAAAAACCACAGATAGAGAATAGGCCCGCAGGTTCGACTATACAGGTACACACTTGATAAGGAGCGTTGTGAATCTTCGTTCACGTCGAAAAGAATGTACGGCTCCAAGACTATTAACAAAGAAAGTTTAAAACTTATTTAAGTGTTGTTTCCTTTTTATCTAGGTATGTGCCTATCTATGTATCTATAAATGAGCCTAGATAAATTATGGCCAACCCATATTTATATTTGGACCACAATCCAATGACTTCTCTGCAGCCATATTTACTTTGATCATTTCTGATTCCAGTTTAAGCAAGGAGATTAAGGTGACAGATTTGAAGAGACAACGCCTGTCGCCTCCGAGATCGACGCCTGCCCCCATTGTACAACCACCGCAGCCCTTCACGGAACCCATACAGTTTCCCAGTTCGCTGACGGTGACGACTTCCGTGAAAGTATCCCCGGACAAGGTGGATACCGTCGCCAATGCAGACAAGGATAAAGCCAAAGACACCACCCCTACAGTTTTTGGCAACATACTCAACACATTTGCAATAAGCAAAGATTTGGTTGTGGAGAATCCCAAGAAAGATGAAAAAAAGGATGATCTATACGTGCCTCGCAACAACTTGGGCAGCATTACCATAACACCTGTGCCCAATAATCATAGTAAAACAGATAAAAAAACAATAATAAATAGTGTGGATAAGAAAGAATCACTGATTAGGGTTAAGTCTCCGGCCGCACTCAATGAAATGGCCATAAAAGAAAAGGAGATGGCCTCCAAAAGCGAAAAAGATAAGCACAAGAAAGATAAAGAGAGACCTAGGGAAAAACCTGTGACGTTACCACTACACATAGACACTCATTTCAATGCAACTCGTAAAGATCCGAGTCCCAAGTTAAGTGAGAAGACTCAAAAACAAATTGACAGCATGAAAGTGAATGAAAATAACATTCCACGGCCAGCGCTGATACCAGTACATCATTCTCCGACCTTCGCCAAACCTGACAAGAGAGCGGAGAGAAAGAAGAAAGATATTCTAATAGTGTCGGACGTGGATCCGTTGGGGGACGTTCAGCAGGAGCCTGTGGCGATCGATGACAGCTCGAGTGACGTCGAAGTTGTGGAGGAGAAAAGTGACAAGTGTGTGAAAAGTGACAAAAAGTGTGCAAAAAGTGACAAAAGTGAGCCCCCCGTGCCTTTGGACAAAGTGACAGTGAGAGAGTCGGTGAGTGAGAGCAGGAAGGAGAGAGTGGACGATGCCATTAATAAAGACATTGATATTGTTATGAGAAATTTAAGAGAAATGGAGGTAAGTTAGTTTCTTGTCTAAATCACTACTCACCCTCTCTTCCCCATCTTCCCCCCTTCACCTCCCCTCCATACAAAAACACACTTTAATGGAGCCTTAAGAGAGCCTTCTCTAAGTCAATAATAATTGTAACAATTTTAAATTTGAATTTATTTATTGTAACTTACTCACTGATATAATGTATAGCTTTCTATATGTGAATTTTTTTAAATCGGTCTAGTAGTTTTTGAGTTTATTCCTTACAAAACGATTAACTACAAACAAAAATACATTACATAATATTAAATATTGATTTATTTTATAAACTAAACATTATCATAGTCATTATCTCAACAAGGTATTTTCTTAAATTAAAATTATTTGTTTAAATATGTTTCAGCACTCACAGGACACTGCCAAGTTCAATAGCAATTCATATGGAGGTGTTATTACTAATGGTAAGTTTTATTATTATGTAATATATTTTTAGTTATAGTTAAATGGTACAAATAACTTGTTAGTTATTCATTACAAAATTTATTTAGCCTTGTAAATCTTTGTGGAAACTGTTCAATTGAATCTTGATTGATTGGGTCGAAAGCCTGTATAAGGGGTATCGCGGATATTTGAATCCACAAATGCGGAACTGTTTAGTCAATTTAGATATCCGCATTTGCAATAATCAATATGAAGTGGATGTGATTTGCTAAAAATCTGCAGATGTTCTACATCAATTTTTTTTTAAATAAGCACTACATATTTTAATTTAATAAAGTAGGTATTGAAAACTTTACATAATATAAAATGGGTACAGAATAGTGCCTTAACGTGAATTTGTTTGAATCAGCAAAGCACGAGTGTTCGAAGCGAGCGTCGCTCAACTCTAGGAGCGTTTTATTCGGAGACTCGCGAAAAGATAAAGACAAATTGTAAGTTCGCCTCACACACGACAACGTAGCACTCACAACGACAAAGTAGCACTCACAACGACAACGTTGCACTCACAACGACAAAGTAGCACTCGCAACGACATTCATCACACTACACTATTATATTATTAGTATAGTCGTTATATGACAGCAAGTATGTGCTGTTGTATTTCGGTATTAAGATCCTTAAGATCAGTGGCGAAGACAGCCACATACCATCAAGTGCACCGTCAGTCTGCCCGCTGACCTTTCCTATGAAAACAATTACATGTTTTGCATTCTTTGTTTCATACTTTTATTCTATTTTTTTTTTTTTTCATAATGTTCCATTTCATTAAAGTATTTTTCAAAAATTCATATTATAAAAAAAGGGTTAGTCAGACTAGAAAAAAAAATTAGAAAAATAGTACATAATTAATTTTAGGGTTGTCAACACTTGTTTTTTGTTTTTTTTTTTTTATAAAATACCTTTAATATTTCGAAAAAAAATATAAATGACTATAATCTCGTTGTGAATGTTACCTTGCGACCGCTTCTAGGATCCATTCATCGTTCAATTCTAGGATCCATTCATCATTCAATTCTGACATCTTTGATATCATCTCATTCGTAAATTGCACCCTAAAACAACTGAGCTTGTAAATGTTTCAATGTAGGCAATCATTTTAGTTGTAATATTTTTAACTACTTGATTATTGTACTATACAATATAATATTATATGTATTAAGTAAATAACAATCCATAACAACCGAGTCTATAACAAAAAGATTTAAAGTGAAAATCGCTTCAAACTTATATTTATTTCAAAATATTTGTCAAGAAATATACAAGTTTGAATTGGACCGATTTTCATGGATTTTTTTTTTTGCGAAACGAACTAACGAATATTTCATATGTTACTAACATTGCTGGTGTAAATATTTTTAATGTTAAATTGAAATTTAATTCCCATACATACCGCATAGAGTAAGTAAAATGCCAGAAGATATAAAATGTTGCATTGTTTAATTGCATAATATTAAAATTATTGGATAAGGCTTTTTGTTGCTTTCTTTCACTGTTTTAACCTGATAAGTCTCAAAAAGTCTAAGCATTCTTAGGAAGAAGCTCTGCTCTGTTTGTGTACATATATAATACGAAATCAGCTGCTAATATTTACATAGATAACAACCCGAAACCAAAAAGTTTTAGGTTCAAAAAGAAAAGCCAAAAGACAAAAACAAGTGAACTTTTCAGTGTTAGTCTTAATGTCCGCTCCAGGGTTTCCTATAATATTTTAAATTTGTTTCAGCGCAGGACGAACTTCTTTAAACAAAATGGATGGATTTAATGCAGTGACAGGTGTGTATTTATATATGTCCTATCCGTTTAAGAACATACTGTATATACAGTATGCTCTTAAACTGTGAGAGGTGACACTGAATTGGTTTGAAAGAAATATAAAAATATACTCCTTATCTAAAACCTCTCTTAAACATGTGTCCTACGTTTACTGAAACATAGATCTCTCTCTCTCTCTCTCTCTCCTGTCTCTCCCCCATATCTCTATCCCCTCTCCTTCCCTATATCTTAAACACATGTCCTATGTTTACTGAAACATAGGACTATCTCTCTCTTTTCCCTCTCCACCGTCTCTCTACCCCCCTCTCTTCTCCACTCTCTTCCCCCTACTCTCTCACCTCCCCCTCTCTCTTAAACATGTGTCCTATGTTTACTGAAACATATAAAAATTTTAATCTATTATATGTAATTGTTAAATATTAAATGCTGTAAGGTGAGCTATTAAATAAATAAATAAATAAATAAAATAAATAAATAAAATAGGACTTATTTTCTCTCTCTCTATCTATCTTCCCTCTCTCCCCCGTCTCTCTATCCCCTCTATCTCTTCCCCCTCTCTTTCCCCCTCTTTCCCCTACTCTCACCTCTCCCCCTCCCTCTTTCTCTCTCCGTCCCTCCCTCCTTCGCCTTACGCGTAAAATGCTTTATACAATGCTATATACTAAAATATTAATTACTATTTTTTTTTCGTTTTCAGGTTAAACAAAGGACTTGTCGAATGATTGCGGGGAATCCCCGGTCGGTTCTCACCAAACATAAACACATACATACATACACACACACACACACACACACAAGAGAGACAGACAGACACACCAATTATTGTAATGTACACAAAAATGTTCATTGTAATGTATAAGTTTTGTATAGAAACGCGTATTTTATATATAAAAGATAAATGATATTATTAGTTTTGTCGGCTGCTCCACGAGCGAACGAGTGATAATTAAATGTGGCGTTTGTTCGTACTTGTAAATATATTTTATTAGTATT
This sequence comes from Synanthedon formicaeformis, assembly GCA_945859745.1. Classification (NCBI taxonomy): domain Eukaryota; kingdom Metazoa; phylum Arthropoda; class Insecta; order Lepidoptera; family Sesiidae; genus Synanthedon; species Synanthedon formicaeformis. Next base: position 967,684 of record OX243974.1, on the reverse strand, counting down.
TAATAATCTTGTCTCGCTTTTTATTTCAAGTCGCTGCCAGTATATTTTAAATTCCCAATTTTGCCAATTTATTTATATAATATATATAATACGGAACAATAAATTGATGATTGTTTTGGTTAAATCGTGAACATCTTATATTATCATTTTAGTTTTTTTTTTTATATTATTATTTGTTTGTTAACATTTCCAATAATCCAGATATTGTCCAAAACCAATGAGCGTATATCTTAGTATACATTTTTTTCTATATTATCGATATAAAGTTAAATAAAAAGCATAATTATTTATAATTTTATTCAAAAATTTGCCATTGTCGCACATTTTTGTACCACTGGTGGGATTTATGTCGTAAAGCTAGGTAGAAAATCTTAGAACATAAGTGGAACTTGGTTTTGAGCTTTTTTTAACCTTGTTTTGATTGTTTGTAAAGTAAAAAAAAAAAGTACTTTCTTGTTCTAAAAACAAGAAAGGTCGACTTTAGCTGTCAATATTATTAACTGAGTGTGTTTGAAGAAATGTTCAACATATAATATAACCTAGTCAATTAATAAAGTAAGGTATTGAAAATGACATAATTTTAAATGAGTACTGATAGCATATAAATTAGTTAATTTTTTAAAATGGAAAATATCTATTATTATTATTATTATTAACAAGTTTAGAAAGAGAATAAATAATAATGGATTTTTTTATTATTAAGTATTGTGCACCCCTCAAGGTGACAACGACAACTTACTAAGGGGTGTCAATTTCGGCCCTCAGTTGTGAAATTATAAAAAGGACAATGTATAAAAATGATGACTTCTAAAATCGTTCACTAAAAATATCGGCACAAAATAATTTTGTCAAGTCAGATGAATGTAAGTATAATTAATTTAAGAATTCGTCGATTTAAAAAGTTTTAGTTTTAGGATGTTGACGTTCTAAAAAGTTTTCGCTTTAGGACGTTGACATTTTAAAAAGTTGTCGCTTTAGGACGTTGACGTTCTAAAAAGTTGTCGCTAGGACGTTGACATTTTAAAAAGTTGTCGCTTTAGGACGTTGACATTTTAAAAAGTTGTCGCTTTAGGACGTTGACGTTCTAAAAAGTTGTCGCTAGGACGTTGACATTTTAAAAAGTTGTTGCTTTAGGACGTTGTTGTTCTAAAAAGTTGTTACTTTAGGACGTTGACATTTTAAAAAGTTGTCGCTTTAGGACGTTGACGTTCTAAAAAGTTGTCGCTTTAGGACGTTGACATTTAAAAAAGTTGTCGCTTTAGGACGTTGACATTTAAAAAAGTTGTCGCTTTAGGACGTTGTCGTTATAAAGTTATCGCTTTAGGACATTCACATTTTAAAAAGTTGTCGTTTTAGGAAGTTGACATTTTAAAAAGTTGTCGCTTTAGGACGTTGACATTTTAAAAAGTTGTCGTTTTAGGACGTTTCGTTGTCACCCTGAGGGTTGTGCACGGCATAGTAAAGAAACCTTGCATGTTATTTAATAAATTAAATATTAAATAACATATTTTTTTATCTTTTTGCTAACCATACCATACCATATTATGCGAATAATGAATATTTTGTGAGCGATATGCAAATAGAAGCGTCACTATTTTCAATCTATTCCTTTAATTGACTGGTTTATATATTATACCTTTAGACTGAGCAATTTTCGTAGTTCCACTAGTGGTACAAAAAACTGTGGGACAAGTGGGCTAGGAACGTTTGAAAAAAAAAAAAACAAGTTGGAAAATTGGGAATTTTTTTTTACGGCGTGCACTTTTTTATTTTTGTAGTTTTCGTTTAGACTTTGGCTTGTGAATTAATTTTTTGACTATACACTTAATTTAGTTGTCTGTAAATTTTATTAAATATACTTTAAAGTCATTGTCTATGACTTGTCATATATATTTTTCCAGATGCCGAAACGAAGCAATCATAATATTATAATATAATTTAATTTTTTTTTTTTAAAAATAGTGGAGCAGAAGTAATTAATAGTTTGATTACATCACAAACAAGTCATCTGATGACATCACAATGTGAATAAATGATAGTTGTAATTTTTTTTTTTAAAGAAGAAGTTCCAAATTAAGAGTAATGTTAATTTTATTCTGATTAAATAAAATATTTATAACGGCGATTTTCTTTTTGTGTTTTATTTTATGAAAAAATATTTTTCTAAGTAATGGAAGTTGCACATAAATTATCTATAAAATTAAATGTAGACTTGTGCATATGCTCAAAAATGCTCATTTGTGCTCAATAGTTCCTTTGGTGGGATTGAATAGTAAAATTAATGTTTATCGGAAAAAAAAACTGGTAAAGTAAATATTCAAAAAATTGGCTAAAAATAATATTTAAGTTTACTTATTTATTGAAAAAATGTGCTTATTGATCTGATTAGTACAATTTTGATAGATTTGATATTGATACTTCATAAAATAAAGCCTATGTTACTCGCTGATAACGTAGCTTTCTACAGGTGAAACAGTTTTCAAAATAGGTCCAGTAGTTTTTGAATTTATTCATTACAATACAAATCTTCTCTTTATAATATTAGTATAGATATGGAACTGGTCTTATTCTATGCAAACGCCATTTTTTGGTTCAACACATTTGATTATGAAAGTTTATGATGCGAGAAACAATTTTTTTTTTATCATAAATAGGCATTTATTTGTCGCATATATACGACTCTGTCGAAATGGACACGAAAATAATTGTCGGATAAATCCGACTCTGGCGGTTAAAGGATTAAATGAAAATGTATGAACTTAAGGTGTTGAAAAAAAACCAAAATTTTATTAAATATTTTTTTTTTATTAATTTCACAAAAGTTTTTTTTATTAAAAGCCACAGTTCGAAGGCTTTTAAGCTGTTAAAGCGATGACAGTAGTTTATAATAACATTATTCGCATAGTTTTATAATTATTCATATTTATTTCAACAGTGAGCTAGAAAAACAGGAATTATGAAGCTATCTAAAACTCTACATTACAAACTTTTACATTTCCATAGAAAATAGTGACAAACTTGATCCGTTAAAAGGCAGTCAAAGCTTTTGGGTCATTGTCACACCTAAATATTGCGTCTAGAGCTTTTCAAACGCGCTTTCGCGTCGATCGCTTAAATATCATTTTCTTGTATAAATAATGATTTTATTATACTTAATTTTAACGTGAATAACACTATCATTTTACGTATAAGAACAGCTCAGTTTAGTATATTTTTTATAAAGTGAAAAGCGACACTGATTCTAATATTGGAAATATATTTTGAAAGCTAGTTTGTGTTTTTGTTTCTATATAAATTACTCGAACACCTTACCCTATAATGTTTGGGACACGAAATGACCTTTTAAAATGTACTTTTTAGCTCGGTTAATAAAATAATCTACAAATCATATTACTATGTTTGGTTTAGTTTGGGTGGTTCAAAAGATCATAACTGTCCGTCTATTGCAAATATTCGTGCATTGACATCTGTACATTTACCATGAGTTTACATTGACCACCCTCGCTAGCGAGAGCGTAAAATATTTAAATGGAAAATTGTCAATTTGACATTGACAGTTGACTATAAATGTTTTACGCCGTCGCTAGCGAGTGCGGTCATCATAAACTCATGATAAAGGTAAAGGGGCCCTAGACAAAGTGCATTCGATTCGCTAAACTAAAATGTATGGGATCGACATATGCCTTTGCGTGATTTAGCGAAGGCATATGTCAATCCCATACATTTTTATTTAGCGAATCGAATGCACTTTGTCTAGGGCCCCAGACACGCGAACTATTACGATACCTATACCCTTCATGTCACTTTAACTTTGAATCAATAGTAAGGTCCCTCTGCGATCAATTCGATATAGTTCCGCCCACATTTATTACTCCTATAGATACGAAGCTACTGCTAATTTGTTGACGACCGCACGTCTAACCTAGCCGCCATCTTGTACAGACTGTCACAACAAAATGGCGGCTGGGGACTGTATGTATGTATAGCATCTGTTTTACGCGAATTCACTGTGTATAAATATACGTACATGGTTATAGAAAGCTCAATTTGTGAGGATTAATTTGTAAATATACATTTGTGAGCTATGTTGGGCACGCAGATAACAGAAATGGTATTTATGTAGATAGCTTTTTAAGAACATTAGATTATAATCTTCTGAGATATTTCGGGAAGATTAATGTGTACACTACTTGTACTACATTTTAATGTGAAACTATAACAACACAGGCACTTTAATAAAAAAAAAAAACATAGTGTCTTAACCCATTCTGATACTGGGATCCCAACAATGCTGATAAAAAATCGCATAAAATATACGTAAAAATGTTCTTTGACCAATTTATTTCCGATAAGCCTACGTTTAAATATTAAATACACATCCAATGCGGTATTATACAAAAAATATTTTCATCTTTCGCAATTCACGACATTATTATTTTACTTACAAGCTTAAGCAAAAATAAACTCTTCATCTATTATAGTTTTCTATACACATTGTCACGATTTCGTGCAGAATACCTTGTACCGGCTCATACTCGTTCGAACGGCGCCAGCAAGTCATGACAAAGACTAATTACATTGAGGTGTATTGTATAAATACTAGAAGTGACATTCTATTCTGCATCGCAGTTCAAGTATCGGCAAAATAGCGGCGATATATTCCCTCTCGCTCTCCAAGCTTCGGTACTTACTTCCATAGTGACATAATTATTTGTAAAAATCAAATAAGAAGCCGACAGCCGACAAAACACGACATCAAACAGCCACAGTAGCTACACTACTGTGTTCGCCATTAGTTCGCAGAAGACACAACAAGTTGGATAACTAAAATAAAGTTATTACCTACCTATCATTTTTTTATGAAGGCACAAACGACCACAGAAATTTTGTAATGACATAAAAAATTACCAGCGCGAAAGACGTGAGATTTTAGATTTTTAAAATGAGTGATCCTTTTGAACAATTAAAATGTTCGTCGCGAAGAAACATGCAAACTACAAATCGCACGTCTCACGGCTGTCGGGAGTTGTCAAAATTTTTATATTTGCGATCGGATGTGTAGAAAAAATTTTTTAGTTGTCTGCTAACAATTGACTGTTGCTACTGCGGCTGTCTAATAGGACTGTGAAGTCATCTATTTTTACATAATGGGGTAAAAACTTTAAAAAACCTTTTTGGTAAAAGCCGATGTTATGTACGTACACCCCACCTCTTATTAGATTTTCTTGAATATTCAAGCATACAGGGAGAAATTTTTTTTTTTTTTTTTTTTTCAGTACCGTTTCTAGTATCAATACAATAACCTCAGTGGCTTTTTGCATTGCAGTGTCGACGCTGTGCCTGTCATGGCTGTCAAGCGTGACGAAGCCTGTCAAACCTAAGGCTAGGCTGTGCTAGAAATGGTCTGTCCACTACCACGTGCAATCTTCTTAATACAATTATTTACACACGCTAGATTATCTTTAATAATACCTTTTCTTTTAATTATTCAATACTAATTTTACATCGATCTATGTCAACACATTAACTTATTGAGCGACCGGTCGCATGTCGCAAACATTTACCAAAATGGCCGCAAATTTACAGAAGCGCGTAACCGCGTAACATTACAGACTAGTGTATTAGGGTAACTAACAATTCAGTGTTATTTGGGATAATTAGCTACTTATAAAATAATATATTTGGGCTCAAACATTTCACAAAATTCCCAGTTTAATACCCATTGAATGGGCATCAAGTCGAAATCAGGTGAAGTGTTCACGGCAATAATATATACTGGTTAATATATTGCTTAAAATTAATAGATACATTTAATCTTTTATGTGACTTATTTTTTAACGTACAAAAGACCCATAAATTTATATGCTAATTTAATTTCCTACTTACTCAACCAACACATTACGAAAAACTATACCAAAATCAAAATCATACAAGTGATAAATTATGAATACGGTGCCTCGCTGCCAATCTGAGATTTAAATTAAATTAAAAATCAACTTCAGTATGTAACGAGTTTTGAAATTTAACTGTCAATGTCAAACAAATATCATTCGGGGTTTAGTTTCATAACAGTTCACTAGAGGCGCTGTGCACACGTTCATATACAAATAACTTTTGTAAAATTACGCTATATTTTTTATATATGAAACATATTATGACGTTTTATATTTATCGCTGTTTAGCAGTTCGGTAAAGGGGAAGGTATTGATAATAAAAACCTATTAGTGCATACCTTTTAATATTAATTCTGATATTAATAGGTATGCAGGGTAACTAACTAAAAGGAAAAGGTATGAAAATATGCCCACTTTCCTCATGTGTCTGATATCCTGAGTTTTATTCTATATAACTTAGGCAAGAAGAACCAGATCAGAACGGATTACTTTGAAAGATTTTTAAGCTCTCCTCCTGTAATATTGCGGTTAGAAAGAGAGGCGTTATAAGCTTCTTTCTTTCCTTTGGTTTTCGATAACTTAACAATACTCATACTTTTTTTTCGAAACGAACCCAATATAAACTTAAAGCTAATCTATATATTGTTTTAGACCGTTTATTATAATATAAGTACTTACACAATATTATTCGGTACTACAGAAAAAATTATTTTCAATTATATGATATATTAGAGATAGAGATGTTTAAAATTAATTTTTAGTACATGACTCAAAATTAAGAAGTTCAAAAAAGAAGCTCAGAATTTACATGATTGCTGAAAAAAATATAAATAAATAAACAAATCGTCAAACACGCTCATTGTATGGATTACCATACGACGAAACTCTGCACACCCATAGAAGTCCATTTTCAAAGTTGGCCCTGCCGGGAATCGAACCCAAGACCATTGAATCAGGAAATTCATTCATTTTATCATTCGTGTAACTTTTTTAAAATAATAAACAGTCTAAAACAAGGCTAAGCTGTGTCCATTAATGTTAAACTAGATATCATACATCACAACAACTGTACAATCGGAAACAAAATTCAACATTTTTCTAGATAAAATTAGAAAGCAACCTCACAAGTCATTATAGATAAAATGGTACTGCTGACTGTACCTACTATTTATAAAACCGTATTAACCGAGAAAATCTTTTGACTTAGCACAAAAATAGTTCTAAAAATAGCCGCTTATCAATGTTCAGTAAGCTACATGCCTATTAGGTCTTATTTATATAACACACATTACCTTTGAAAAAATTCTTTCTGGTTTTTTTCAAAAAATTATTTCATTAATTTCAAATAATAGTGTGACAACTATTTTAGGTTGATTTAAAATCCTTTATTTATAAAATAAATCTATAGGCAGTATAATTATTTTTCAAGGATAAAACAAAACAAAAAACGATCTTTTTATACACAACTTCGTACAAGTTCTTTAAAAAAATCTAAATAATATGTGTTTATCACAAATTAAAACATTCACATAATTGTTCCTGAAGGTGAAACAAGATGGCGTTGAAAAAATTGTAGGTGGGAATACATATGAATTTATAAGGAATAAATGAATTAAAAAACAACACAATTTCCAAAAAAATGTTGTAGTACAGGCTATTAGCGTTAATTAACTAACAATAATAAACTGTGTGTCATAATTAACCATTTACAGAGTATAAAAAACTAATAGATATGTTCATATTGCAGTCATGTGTTGTGCATATATATATGTATATATGTAAGCTAAATCAGCATTTTTTTTATTTGATGTACCCTACGCTCATGACAAAATGGCCGCCTTTACACTATTTATACTTTACAACAGACAGAATACTGAGATTTTATAAAATCGTTGAAATAATGACTTTTTTTTTAATTATTAAACTTGTCACAAGTCAAACAATATTTTGTACATATCTAACAAAACGCAATGATAGGAAAGTAAAAACATTTCCGTTGCCGCCATCTTGGTTTAGGTAGCTTCATCAGCTTGCGCCATCTGTCGCTGAGAAAACTAACAAAGTTTAGAAGGACATGGTGAAATATCATTTTATTTGTATATCTTAAGTATGTACACTTAAGCCAAAAATGAAAATCGGCAAAAAAGCTATAATCCCATTCTTCAGTCAATATTTCTCGGTGCGATTTAAATCAAAATTGCGTATTACAGATTTAAAATGATTTTAAAGGCACAGACAGACAAGTGAAATCATGATGTACTGTTATCGGCAATGATTGCTTGCTGATGTGAGCCTTAGAGAGAAAGGTGGAGTTACGAAGATAGCGACAGTGGTCGATGACGTCACGTGACGTGCGATCAGTGACGTCACGCGGAGCGTCGCGACTCCGCTTCGAACGCAGTCACCGGTGACTGCTCCCACTGAGAGATCTGAAAATTCAGGCGAATTGTACACTGTACAGGTAAAGCATACATTTGCAGTGGCGGGCTATGACTTTGACTGCATTTCTCAGTCATAAATGGGTTAGCGTAACTACCTCTTTACAAAAGACCACCATGAAATAGCAGGATACTGAACGAATCAGAACCAGCGGACGCGCATAAAACTAACGCAAAACAGACCTCTGTTAGGGATTTAAAAAAAAAGACTTGCAGATTGTACGTATTATGTAGTTGATGTTTCCATAAATTAGTCGATTATTGTATGAAAATGTGAATTGTAATTGATATTATAAATATTCATGTATAATTAAATACTTACTAGTCTGTGGTTGTATTGATCCGCGTCGCAAGCCGTTCAGGACGGCCTGCGTCCTGTGAGCGATCCTACAAGCGATTTGAGCGTTTGCCCGATAGAGCGCGAGTCGCTGCCCGCTCCGCTCGCACTGCCGCCACTCCCTGCGCTGCCTGCACTGCCCGCGCTTCCCGCGCCCGGCGACCGCGTGCCAGTCGGGTTAGCACTGCCGCCGTGCGCGTCGAGGCATTTCTGGTAGCGCAGTTTGCACGCCGCCTCTATTGTCTTGCACAGCGCACCCGACGAAGGCTCAGCGTGGAAGGCGTGCGCCACGAATAAATCCTGCGCCGTGTGCACTATGAAAGCGCAGCGGCGTACATCGCGACCTATACCCAAGAAGGACAGATAGCGCACGCGGCATTCCACTATGGGTGCGGTGTCGCCCTCTGGCGTGATCGTAATCATAGATGGCGCCACGGCTACGGCTACTGGCCGCCAAGCGCAAGGCGGGCGGGCGGCTGCGAGACGCTGTAGCGCGTCATTGAGGACATCCATGCCCGTAGCACGCGCTACGGCAGCGCTTCCCAAGTACTTGGCGCGTACGGTCTTTCGCGGTTCCTCCATCGGCGTAGGGAACGAGGCGCCGGATAGAGGGCGCGGACGTCGCGCGGCCGGCAAGTCGGTTGGGCGTGGCGGCGCTTGCAGCGATCGCTCGATCATGATCCGCTTGCAGATGTCGCGCAGAGCGTTGGCGATGCTCCGCGCGGGCGCCTCGCAGCGGAACACGTGACACATGTGCTTGCGCGTTGCTCGATCTCGCGCCACGTACGCGAAGTCCCTGAGTGGATAAACAGAAACTGTTAGAACTAGACCTAGAGTCTATTATCGATTTTATTATTAGAAAGCATTGCATACATTCAAACGTTATATTTAATGTTTACAGTAACCTAATGACACAAGCAATACCAGAAGTCTAGTCTGCAACTACCATTAGCAAAATTTATAAAAATATTTTTAACTCGAAAACTGTAACATTTTGAACTTCTTACCTTTCACTGTCCCATGATGAAGGAAAGCATAATAAAGAAAAAAATTAAGTTACATATTTAGCTGACATAAAATATATTATCTATAGTGTAATAATACATAGATTATGACTGTTATATGTTCTGACATGACAATAAGTTATTAGTTAAAACTTCACTTACCGGCCATTGTCTCTGCCGACTCCCCATACGCGTATGGTGTGTATGGGTTGTGTATGAAGTGTTGTCAAACTCTCCGGGTCGATGAGTTTCAACGCTCCATCATCCAAATCCATAAATAGATCTTTTCCCTGGAAATTGATAGTAATTATCACAGTTTTAAAAGAGCATTAATATGAATGAAAATCATTCTTTTATTTTGGGTTCGTCAGACAGGCTGACGATCCAATTGATGGTAGCTGGCTACCGTCGCCTATTACGTATTTAAAGGCTCTTGTATGAAACAAAGAGCTATTGTACTAAACTTAATGTATGTGTGAAGGTGAAAGACTTCTTCTACTTGTTAAAGTGAGACAGGTTTATTTTGATACTAGCTGGCGCCCGCGATTTCGTCCGTGTTGAAAAAGAAAAAAGTAGCCTATCCTGTGTCCTGTACGTCTAAATGTTTACCTACCAAGTTTCATGAAAATCAATTAATTCGTTTAAGAGTTATGGAGGAACATACATACAATACCTACACTTACAGATTTATTATTAGTATTGATTGATTGATATTGATATTTCAAGAAGCTAAAAATGTAAAGCAACGAATGTGATACTCACATCACCCCAGCGGCCGACTTGGTCGAGAAGATCGTTGCGGCCCAAGCTGAGATCGACGATGCATTTGTTGACAGCTCTACTGGATCGCTCCGGAGTGAGATCCGCCTCCGAGATCTCCACCCAGCCCAGCGAGCGGACGAAGAACCGCACCGCTCGCCCATCGGGCTCCGGTCGCGCTGGGAAGCTGCGGCGTCTGTAATCAATATTAGCGTCATCATCAGACGAACTGTCTTTTTGAAGTTCATTTCTTAAGACTAGCTGGCGTTCGCGACTTCGTCCGCGTTGGAAAAGAAAAAAGTAGCCTATCCTGTGTCCCGTACGTCTAAATGTTTATTTACCAAGTTTCATGAAAATCAGTTAATTCGTTTAAGAGTTATGGAGGAACATACATACATACATACATACAGAAAAAAATTCTAAAAATGGTCAATTTAGTTTCAGTATCATGTATAGAGCCTATAAACACGATATCTCTGAAAACAAAGTAACTTACTCCATGACCGACCCTTACAGATTTATTATTAGTATTGATTATGGAAGTAAAAATCAAAATTGTTACACGAATGCGTTATTTTTATGCGTTACAGTTACGATTACAGTTAGAAAAACGATTTTTATAATTATAGATTAAGTATAAAAACAAAACCCACTTGTAAGACATCTCCTCTCTCCTCTTCCTGTCAGCCTCGTGGTCCATGTGGTCCAACGCCCCGCTAGTCGTACTCCTGGTCACCGATGACGTCATCACACTGCCCTCGTACTTGTTCACCTCGGACAAGTTGGAGCAGTCCCTCACCATCGATATGCGGGACTCCTTCGCCTCGATCGGAGGCATCTTTGGTATTTCTCTTTGGATCGTGCCGCTCTTAATGTGCCAGTAATACGGCCCATCGTTGTCTGTAATCGATAAATCAATACTTATTAAAATTTATGCGACTAACGGGGATGAGACTGAATTTCTCCCGTTCTAATGTGACTCTCACACCAGGTAAACCTGCAGCGCTTTGTATTCAGTTTAAGGAATTATAAGTTAAGGTAAATTTTGTCTAATTGACAAGTCAGTTAGTCCGTTTGTTAACGCTAAGTGCACTAGGGATGCCAATCAAACCAATTTCTTCTTGAATTAAATAACATGTTATATAACTTTGTTGTATAACACGTCCGAATTACTTAGCACTACTGTATATCATTGCAACATAAAACAAGACTGTACACAATACGTAATAACCGTCCAATATAACAATGTTATGAATCTACAAGTCTCGGTAGCATTATGAATACAGAAAGTGATGATGTGACTCGAGCGCAATTGTTATATAACTTTATTTTATTAACGCATATTATCCACATAAATGTATAAAACATGCTATATAACTATGTTTTATAACATATTTCGTTATATAATCCGGACTCACCTTTACTTAAGTGGGAAAACAACAATGAAAAGCGATGGTGTCATTTAGATAACAGACAAACTTGTCATACAATATAACAACCATACACCGCCCAATCTGCTGATTGTTTTACATGTTATTTTATTTTTAGTATAAATTATTTTAATTATTTTTAGTATAGTATAGGTTACCTTCGTGTTTCTCCCATCCCGGTGGTAAAGGTTCCTTTTTCTGTCGCATTTTAACTGGTATAGCGTAGAGATCGTCATTTGGACCCTCAGTGGAATGAGGGACAGGTCCCGAAGAGTGACTCTTCTCCGTGTCCTCTTGATCTGCCCTCTCTTTCTCCGGAGGAGGCGACTCCTCACCGCCATTTTGTTGGGGCGGTGTGATGAAACCGCTTTTTTCACTGAAATCAAAATTGTATTCAAAATGAAGAGCACAATGAAATAACATGTGTGCTGTTGTGTTTAATTTAGTAAGAGATGCCAGAGTCCTGTCCCGTCCTTAAAGATGTAAGGGCATTTTCTCCTTTTAATGTAGGTAGCACATTTGATCGGACAATGAATAATGAAATCCCATACTTCCCCAATCATGACCTACTCAGAATCAAACTTTATTATTTATTTATTTATTATTTATTTTAACTTTATACAACCTCTTACGAATCTGACCTTCTCCGCCTAAATGATGGAGCGTAGTGACGCTGTGCGCTTTTGTCTGTTTCTGTGCTAACTTCTTCTAAACCACCTAACGGATTTTTATACGATTTTCACTAATGGAAAGAGCGATAAACGAGGAAGATTTTCGTATTTAATTAGCAAAAAAAAACTGCATCAGAGCGAAGCCGGTGGCGGGTCGCTAGTTATTTATAAATTGATTGTAACACATGGTAACATTTGAAAAGTATATGTACATGTAAAATTAAGAAGACGGTTCAGTTAGAACGATCCACAAACCTAAATAAAACAAAGAAATGACGCATTTTAGAATGCGTCATAAATTCTGTCTGAATCATGATCTCAATGCCATATGGTTAGGTCTCAGTTGTAAAAACTTAAGCTTAGTACACACTAATAGATCATGTTCATAGACCATCTAGAGACATAGGGACATCGATATTTGTCTCGTCTAACGTCAACACAACGATGTGAATTTCTCAGTATCATCTTTACAGTCCACTATGGAGGACTTATTTTATGTGGAGAGAGTTCCCGCTAAGTGCTGATCACAGGAAAAACGCGAAAACATAAGTGCGGAATTCTCGCAGAGGGACTTAGGTTAGGAAATTCATAAATAAATGCCATGAGTTTTTCGGATTTCATCCGGAATTCAAATGAACTGTAAAACAAAAACAAAAAAACTGAAACAGCCGACGTCAGACGTACCTAGAAACATGTCTCGCCTATTACAGACGACGTTCACAGTTTCACACTGTCAAAACGTTATTGAGCTACTTGAAACCTGCGAATTTTGGTTTCACAACATACTGGTAGACGGGGATTGGTCTATATACATGTCTATACGTAGACAACCTGAGACACTACACGTCTAAGAGGCCAAACTAGCGCAACATGTCTACTTGTGTAGACTAGGCTTAAGTTCGTTTTATACTTTAATCATACGGGAAATTGCAGAAATAATACATTCCGTTATCTAGTCCATTTGTATATTATACATTGGTTACGCGTATGGCATGATTGGTTTTCACTGAACTTCTGTATTCTTTCGCAATAAAGACACAAATAGGAGTAAGTAGGTAAACCGTATTAAAATCCTTTTGATGGTTTAGAGTTTAGACAAAGCGGACTGCGAACCAATTCAAGAAACCAATTTACATTAGTTATTACGACCAAATTAGGACATATTAGCCTTTCCTAAAATAAAATGAATTTATTAAAATGACATCTATATTGGCATACCTTTGCCACTGTTCTGTATTTGAAATTATTATCAATTATATTCTGTTGTCATGTGTTAAATAAATAAATAAAAAACCGTTAAAACGATGTTAGCTATGCTTTATAGAAAATTTAGATTTTTCAAAATTGGCAAGGCTGTCAACGGCGACGGTTGCCACATACCATAAAGTTGTCATTGATCTTTTAACGTTTAATCCTTAATAATTTAGTAACAATTACTATATTCTTATGAATAAATCACTTTTAATCTTAGGGCCTCTTTCACAAACTACATGTAAAGTGTTGATTAGTTACTTTTAGAAATCATTTTCTGTTATATTGAATTATGCACTCGGTTTACTGCATTGGGACGTTTACCGTACAAACATAGGTATATCAGCTACATTATCCCCGGTTACCGGTGACTTTAAATGACAGTTTGGCCGTACTTGACGTTTGTGAAAGAGGCGCTTAATAATTTAAATTAAATTATTATAGAAAAAAAAACAAACCACACTCGAAATTTGATTCCTTTTTTAAACCTGCCCATTTCATGTCACCAATCAAATATATTTTAAATCATTTTGTGTCACAAACGCTATAAGAGTATAATAAAATTAACTGAAACGTTTGAGGCACACTGTCTGACTGTTCGATGCGGGTAGCGCCCGCAAAAATCATACAAACAAAATAAAATACACGAGGAATGATTCGGTTTTTTTGTTACAATTAATTAAGTTCACCGGATTTTTGATGACCGCATTCAGTTGCTGTGTAATTTCCTTTAATTAAACAAATTTGTTCGATTTAAAATTGAACTCTAATGCTAAGATATTTTAGAATGCACAATCGTAGAATGTCAATGCATAGACATAAACTTCGCAAAATATGCTCCTACACAATGCACGCTGGCCATATTAAGTATATGGAACAAGCGACCCGGCTCCCAGCAATGAAGTTGAATTTTTCAAAAAATACTTTCATAACGGTTATATAAAATAAAGCTGTTCCAAATTTAAGCTTTCTAAAATTTTCTTTTTAATAAATAAATAAATACCTATACACATTCCACACAGCACCATCTAGTTCGACACTAAGCAAATAGTGCTTGTATTATAGATATCAGACAGTTGATATACTACATAGATTACTTTTTTTTTTTGTAAATACATACATATTATAAATACAAAGGTAAAGTTAACACATTTTATAAACATTTGCCCCTAGCGGGATTCGAACCCGCGACCGTTTGGTTAACAGTTGTGTGTGTCTTTTTATTATAGAAAGGGGTTTGGGTAAAGTTGGCATCATTTTCAACTTTGGCGGCCACTCATAAAAGTAGCATAATTTGAAAAATCAGTTCGAAAGTAGCATTTATTATTATGGAACTATACCGCTAAATAACATCGAAACTGAGATATTTGGCTTTATATATTACTTAAATCACTACTTCGTCTATATACACTACTTCGATTATAATCGTCTATGTACACTACTTCGATGTAAAAAATACATAATTTAACAGTTATTGATACAAAACGCGTCCTAGAAATAGATTCACGTTCACAAAAGTCCAAAATCGACGAATGGTTCAGCTAAACCCCTCCCTTTTTTTATATAACGCGAGGAAATCTGCGAATCAGATCCCCACCGACCATGGGCAGATCGGTGGGGTATGTGGGACTTCTACCCACTAAAACCCCGCGGTGTTTCTTCACGCCGTCTATGGGCGGGGGTCAGGGGACGTTTAAACACGCTACGGTGTCCCCCCGCCAGACGAGGCCCGCACATTTGCGGGCTCCACCTCGATAAGGCGCGGAGTGTAACCTCCGCGCCGTGAAGAGACGGCACCCGGAAACCCCTCGTTGCCCGGTGTTGTGATGACGGCGGACGACCCCATGTCCGCCGCCCCTGGGCGAGGCGGCACAGGCCGCCTATTCTCCACCTCTCGCAGCAGGCAGTCAGCGAGGGGCTTCACTCATGAAGCACCCCATAACCTCTTCTCTGCAGCACAACCTACCGCAGAGTTGGAGGCCGCTTCCACCTGAAACTCTCGGAAAACCCCTGCTCGTGTGCAGGGGTTTTCCGAGAGTACGGTATTAAGGGTGGGCGGCCCAAAGGGGGTTTCCGCCTGACATTTCCACATCAATCGCGGCAGCCCGAGACAGGCTTCACCTCGTGATATCGTCGGAAGAGTTACTAGGCCGGGTGGCGAGTCCGGGTGTTCACTCTTCCGAACGACTGCAGAGGGTGGTTACTAGGCCGGCCGCGCTACCGGGTCTTCACCACCCTCCACAAAGCCGCGATTGCAGTACTCTGCCAGACGGTCCTACCCTGCCTTAGAGCTCCGTCTTCGCGTGCGTTGCCCAAGTACCACTGAGCGACAGAGCTATCCGAGAGAATCCGCCCGCTGCGACCCGCGCCGGTCTTCGTTCGCAGAACCGAGACCCATATCTCGGTCCGACGCACAAGGACCGGGGGTGCCATCTCTCACCGGCCTACACCCGCGTGGGCCGAGTACGGTTCCTCGGCTCAGCGAGCGGTGACCGGTGAAGCTCCAACGGACAGTTGGAGCCTCCAAACTGTTGCTGCGCCACGAGCTCCGATGATCGGAGCCCGCTCGGAGCACACGCACGTGGGTCTTCTTTGTTCCCTAGCGACAATCCGATCAGCCAAGCAAAGGCCGGTGACCCCACTGGCCCCTGCAACCGCCCGGATTGCCGACTGATTTACTTCTGATTTACTTCTGAATTGGATTTTATGGGTTTTGGTTTTTTAAACTATACAGTCATGTCTTATGTATTATGTTGTATCTGTCTGTACATCATGTATCATGTATCATCTTATGTATCATGTCTGTACATCATGTATTATGTTTATATTCTCTTGGGACGAGGATTACAAGGATCTGATGCACTATTGTTCTTGTGTCGTAGGAAAACGGACATTAGGTTGTTGTTCCCATGTGATGTCAATAATATGGTACATGGGATGGGGAAGACACCAAGATATAGTTCCTCCGGCGCAGTTCTTGGACACTATAATAAGGAATGACATAGAAAATGAAGTTTCTGACGAAGAAAATGATGATTAGTAACTTTTTTTCATTAACTTTTAAATTAAAAAATACAAAAAATAATGTTTTTTTATTTTATTTTTTCATTTTATTGCTTGTTCTTGAAGAGCAACCAGGCGTAAAATTCGTATCTTTAAATCCTTATATCTCTCGTTCGATATAGTTTGGAGTAATTCTTTTTGCACATTATAACATATTTTTGCAAGGACTTTAAACGACAATTGTTTTTATCAATGGCCGCTAGAAAAAAAAATGATGCCAACCCTCCATACAAAGTTACCCAATCCCCTTTAATTTTTTCTGTACCTACGTTGATAGTTAATCAGGACAAACGATTTTACGAGTATAGATTGATTTTATGGAATGACTAACTAACCCATTGGTCGCTGACCAGTGACCTCAAAACATGGCAGTTGATGGAATGGGCGCGGAGGACGCAACTATTGTGGTGACTAAAGAGGGTTAAAAATTTTAACTTCAAATACATACAGTAAAAAATTAGTGGTGACGCTCAATTAAAAAGGCCTACCATTTCGCTGCAGACCTTATTAGGATTAAGGATAGAGGATTAGAATGGGATAGGAAAATCGGATCTGGCATTCTATACTTACTCATCGAAACACAACAGCACACTGGCCTAATAGGCCAATAATATTACATAGTATGTCCTATATGTATGTATGTCATACAAGTGACCGCGAAACGCAATGAGCCCTGCCACTAAAACTATTACAAAAATGTATTCCCCTAAGTAACGCGGACAAAGTCACTAGCACCAGTTAGTATAAACTAAAATAACTATAAGAAAGAAAGCTTTTGTAAAATTTGCTAATGTTTTTTCAACTAGTAAATTCAACAGGTATTTTAATAGCACTTTTTACTCGTTCAAATGATTTATTGCGTCCCAAGCGATTTGTAAATGGGTTAAGTTGTTGGTGAAATGTTTTACTTTGAACTTCATTAAAAGTTTCCACTCTAATAAATTGAAGCGCAAAGAAAATACGAGATACGAGCTGGCTAATTCACAAACCGATTTAGAACTAAACTCAGCAGTCAGCAGTCTAAATCAGTTACACTATCATCAACCTCATCACCATCACCATCATCATCATTATCATCATACTTTTTCCAGTAGGACCGGGCAGAAGCAGCTTGGATCCAACGTCGACCTGCGACCCTTATTAACTGCTGTATATCTACACTAGCTGGTGCCCGCGACTTCGTCCGCGTTTTATGTCTTATATAGCCTATGTTTTATTCTGATGTATAAGCTATATTATTGTAAAGTTTCATTGAAATCCATTCAGTAGTTTTTGCGTGAAAGAGTAACAAACATCCATACAAACTCCGGGATATTATAGTCCGCCTATCTCCGTTTTGTCGCTAACTTTTTCAAAATTAAACCACCCAACGAACTTTGATACGGTTTTCACTAATGGAAAGAGGTATAAACACATACAAAAAAATGACAAAACATATTTACTTACTTTGTTTCTGTTACAGGCGAAGACGCCTCATCCTCAACTCTGAAACAATAAAATAAAATTATATTTGTATACTTTTATTATCTTCCAGGATTCTCTCGTTGAAAATATTTGGTGTTCGCGACTACTTAGGCGTTGAAAATAAAATATAATTTAAAAAAATATCCCAGGAGAAACTTCAGTGGCTGTCTGCTATTAAGGAGCTTAATGATAAATTAATTCCATTTTGTATGTCCGGCTCACAAATCGAAAACATCGTTTTCGGTGCCAATTTCGTGGTTATCGACAAAGTATTTTCAGTGCCAATGGGAAATTCAAGCGAGAATTCTCGATAGACAGCGGAAACTTTTGCTTGTATTTATGAAAGTCCGCCCATTAATTGGGACCCTCGTGCGAACCGACCCCACGAAACTTTGAACGGTTGTCACTCAATTTAAGACAGTTTGCGTGCAGATGCCAGCATTTTATTAGCTGTCCCGATCGTAATAAAAGGTCCTGTCAGCTCGCTCTGAGTCCGGGCTCTTTGTCTTAAGAAGTGAGCGGCCTTTTTTACGAGAGACGTGCGAAAGCGTTGTATGAAACTTCGGTAGGTTTAGTGACATTAAATTTTGATTTACAATCTGTGCTATATATATATACAGAGCTAAATACAAAAGTCAGTAACTTTTTCTCATCTGCTTGTCATGCGATTTTCTTTCTAATTCCTGCCAAACATAATAAACCAATACAGTGATGTGCCTTAAGAATAAGCCTACGTAGCTATGTCTTCAAGGCAACTGTTAGGGGTTGTAAATCCCTTACATAGTAAATTGAGTGATCTCGAGTATAAAGGTTCGTCTTGATACTTGTCTAAGAAGACTACAACCATCGGTAGCTATAGTCAACTTGACTGCAATGTGAACACTAAAGTATTTTGTAAATTAATTACATTATATACATATGTTTTGTTTTTCTTATTGTCACGTTTCCACGTTCCGACCATGAAATTTAGTTTACATATGCTTTATTTATTTGTTAGCACGTAGAAAAGGTCTATACGTGCTCCCATTTAAGTATAATTTCCTTATTTATTTGGTACAAATAAGAGAAACACTGATACGTGTCCTTTTATTACTTCCTAATGGGATGGTTCCATCTGCTTAGTAAACTGATTATGTTAACATACATCTTATCTTGGCTTTTCTTGTCAATAAAATGTACGAAAGATCGTACAGCAACAGTGTTGCTGCAAGAGATGCTGTTTCTACGACCCATGTGGGTTCCCATAAAACTTGTGCTCCATTAAAAGCGAACCAACCATAAACGGACGAGTTTCCTGTTACGGATTTTAAGTGTGTTTTATTTATTCAGGAAAAGAGCCTTAGCTTTGCCCTGGGTCAACCGGGACACGTGTTATTGCTGAACCCACAGGTTAATGGTTAAGTATCTAAACTGAACTTCCGCCATAACATGATAGTTCATACCGCTTTGATAGTTCATCTCTATATATAAAAAAATTTCGTGGCACATGTTTGAGGCCAATAAACTCCTAAGCTACTGAACCTTTGATAAACTTAAAAAATAGGATAGTCTTTATTTCGAACCCTGGCGAAGCCTAGCGTGTAGCTAGTTGTAGATACCATCAAGTAGATGGTTAGCCTGTCTGTCGACCTTTAGATATAGAAATATATTATGCCCAATTGATGGTGTGTGTCCTTTAAGGGTACCTAAATTCAATTGTAACTTAGCTTCAAAATTTAGTTGCCTAGTTACATTTTCAACTTGTAATAACACCAAAGATTATGATCGTATAACTATGGTGCCAAAACATCAAAATTAAATGTTTAGATGGACCTCTCCTAAAAAAATATAGCGAATATTTTCACATTTGGACCAAAAATTATGACCGGGTTATGGAAATATATGGAGACCTTTGTAAACATTCTTATGAATGTACTTACACAATGTACTGTGCAATGCTTGGTTGTATTGATTTCTTCTAATTTATTCCCCAGCAATTCCCCCAAAACAAAGCCGTAAACCAACTTATAGTTAGATTAACTAAGATAGCAAACAAAACAACCCGAGTCAATTGTCCTGAGCGAGTCTGTATTGGCAGTGGTGCAGTGAACGCGCGCGTACAAACAGAATCACATTTTCCCGAAGGAATCCAACAAAAGGCTACGTGACTTATCTCTGAAATATTGTTCGAGAAAAACCGGGCGGGGTTCAAGTAAAGAAAGAAAGGTGATTCGCCTTTGACTATATTATACTATTCTATACTAACGTGAAAGGTCTGCGGAGGTCTATTTATTGGCAGGGCTTAACCGCTTGTAACCGGGGATCAAGTAAAGAAAGAAAGGAGATTCGCCTTTGACTATATTATACTATTCTATACTAACGTGAAAGGTCTGCGGAGGTCTATTTATTGGCAGGGCTTAACCGCTTGTAACCGGGGATCAAGTAAAGAAAGAAAGGTGATTCGCCTTTGACTATATTATACTATTCTATACTAACGTGAAAGGTCTGCGGAGGTCTATTTATTGGCAGGGCTTAACCGCTTGTAACCGGGGATCAAGTAAAGAAAGAAAGGAGATTCGCCTTTGACTATATTATACTATTCTATACTAACGTGAAAGGTCTGCGGAGGTCTATTTATTGGCAGGGCTTAACCGCTTGTAACCGGGGATCAAGTAAAGAAAGAAAGGTGATTCGCCTTTGACTATATTATACTATTCTATACTAACGTGAAAGGTCTGCGGAGGTCTATTTATTGGCAGGGCTTAACCGCTTGTAACCGGGGATCAAGTAAAGAAAGAAAGGAGATTCGCCTTTGACTATATTATACTATTCTATACTAACGTGAAAGGTCTGCGGAGGTCTATTTATTGGCAGGGCTTAACCGCTTGTAACCGGGGATCAAGTAAAGAAAGAAAGGAGATTCGCCTTTGACTATATTATACTATTCTATACTAACGTGAAAGGTCTGCGGAGGTCTATTTATTGGCAGGGCTTAACCGCTTGTAACCGGGGATCAAGTAAAGAAAGAAAGGTGATTCGCCTTTGACTATATTATACTATTCTATACTAACGTGAAAGGTCTGCGGAGGTCTATTTGTTGGCAGGGCTTAATCGCTTGTAACCTGAAGAAGTGTCTAAGACTGATGACGTAGTATTCAAATATAATTGTATCATTTTCATATTCTTTTATAAATATTTATATTATTAAAAATTGAGTTAACGGTGACTGACAAAGATCCTGGTAGCATGGCAACCACACTATGAGATTATCTTTTTGTGTCTTCTAGTTCTCTGAACCTTGGTTATGAACCTTGGTTCATAAGACAGTCAGTCTATCTCAAAGTTCTAACTAACTACATACATTTAGTTTAGTACTTAAATTATTTAAAATTCACTTTGGCAGTAAATAGAAGACAATATCCAACTTGCCTATCTAATATGTCCATTCAGTCTACCAAATTTTTTTATCTTTTCAACTGTTATTTTTCTTGTGTAATATATGTTGTTCATGTGAAATAATAACTTCACAAATTTTTACAAAATTTAGCAATAAAACTCGCGAATCCTTTGACTTGGACCATACAATGTGTTTATGTTGCTGGGAAACAAATATCTGAACGTGTTCCTTAAAAAATCCACTGCATTTTGTTGAGTTTTAAATACGTTTTGTCTTGCAACAAAATAAGTTAGTAGAACATCTAGATTTAAGTCTTGCACTTTTAGATTTTAGAAACAGATTGTATTTTTAAAAACATTTTTAAATATCAACGTTATAAAATCTTCTTATAGTCTCCAAAAGCAAGTTATAGCGAAATGGTTTTATGTATTGTGTGAATTGAAAATAACTAGCGACCCGGTCCCGGCTTTTCCCGGATTTGAAGTGAAATTTCTGTGCGTTTCAAAAAAAGGTTCATGAAAAAACCATGAAAAAAAAAGGTTTCATGGTCGAATTTTGTGTGACACTTTTGTGTAACGGTCAGGTGTAGCTTTTCTTATAACAATTAATGTAAAGTTTTTGTATGACATCTACTGCTTACTTCAGATTAGTCCAGCGGGTAATCCCGTGAAGTTCTGTAGCGATCGGACGCGGACGATTGTAGTTTCTAATATAATAAAAAAAAACTGAGTCCAAAATACACCAATAAACTCTTTACATGCAACAAGACTATGCAAATCTTTCCTACAGCACAGTTTTCCGTTTATCAAAGAAAATTTATCAAAGAGGTCAACATTCCTACAGCGATGTCGGATTTCGAAGTTGTCTGGCAAACAGCCAATTCCTCAATGATGCCAAGCAGGTCAAACTTCAGACCTTAAAGCCGCTGCGAGAATGTTTATGAGTTCGCACACGGAAAATTATTTTATCAAAATTTTTTCCCAAGGATTTTCCAGAAATTTTCTTTCGTACAAATAAATTTTCTTCCTTTCAATTAGGTACAATTACGAACACAAAAAAATGAGCAAAATCCTTTGAGCCGTTCTCAAGTAATGCTCGTAACTTTTGCACCAATTCTTTAATTTATTATTTTTTAAAACGTCTATTTTTTTTGTAAAAGTAATATTATGAATAGAAAAGATTTGTATTTTTGTTTGTAATTAATAAACTCAAAAACACTGTCCAAAATGTCACTTAGCGCCTGTTTCACAAACGTCAATTAGGCCAAACTGTCATTTAAAGTCACCGATAACCGGGGATAATGGAGCTGATATACCTTTGCTTGTACGGTAAACGTCCCAAACATTAAATCGAAAATAATAAAAAAAAACCGAGTGCATAATTCAATATAACAGAAAATGATTTCTAAAAGTAACTAATCAACACTTTAATTCTAGTTTGTGAAAGAGGCCCTTAAAATTAAAAATGTCCGAAATGTCACTTTAGGGGGACGAAAGGTTTCAACGCCTTTAGCTTAAAAAAAGAGGCGCGGACGAAATCGCGAGCAAAAGCTAGTACTACTACAATGTTGGTTTCGAAGTACATTAATTACATCGCGAGGGACCTGTCTGTTGCAGTGAAATAATGCATTCTGATGTGCTGCAGAAACGTGTTTGAAATAAACTCGACAAAACATGTTGCATGTTGTAATGCAGTTATGTTGCGAACAGGAACGGATGTTACATAAGGAAATTTGTTTTGAAAATGAATCTGATCCATAACGTAATATACCATCTAACTGCTAGAAGAAAAATGTATTCTTCAAAATTTGATAAGCGAAGATCCTCAAATTATTTTTCATTTCAAAGCAAGCTATCGTTATTTCTCTTGAACCGAAACAATAAAACTCTAGTGCAGGCTTTACCTCGATTTAAACCTGCGGTTAACTGCTTAACTAATGTAGGAATGCAGTGCGAAATACATTAAGTACATAAGCATAAATAAATATATAAATGCTTGGCAAATCATGGCTATGAGGATAACAAAATGTCGAATCCCTAACTTTCGCCGACGAAACTTCGTCTTGTTTTCATGAAGATAAAATTAATTTGGTATTTTACGACGCGTACGTGCACACATAAAAATCGCCTGAGTTTGCTATAAAATTTTATGTCTAATTTACTATTAGGCGAACTAACCTATACCTATTGTAATTTTTTGAATTCTATTAAAATAGGTTAGAGATTTTGACAAACTCATTGGTCGAGTGGCTAAAAGGTGTGCTTGCCATAGCGCTCTGACTTAGTAGGGGTCCCGGATTCAATGCCCAGCATAAGCAGGGCAAACTTAAATAAAAAGTCGCAGCTATAAATTTTATTTCCATTTAGACATTTAAATGAAAATACATATAACGAAAAGTTAATTTAATACAAGTTATGTGCAACGAATTAAATGATCTCGGGCAGAGAAATAATGCATCACGTAGCATATTACACTTTTATTGCATTGTGGCCCAAGTCACAAGATTCCGATCTAATAATTTAGTTACACATTTTTTTACAATGTGCTCTTACTGTCTTCGCTTACAGTTCTGCCTTTTATTCTTGACTCCTAAGTTATGTAGTGTGATGAAAAATAACCCTGCGGTGATACTCCACAGTTATACAACCTCCCCGAATAACGCTGGCATAGAAGATTTGAAAAAATCGAGAACAGATTTGAAAATATGAAAAAGAATAAACTGTCTTGTCAAGTGTGTGGATAAAAGGGGTTGTCAAAATTTGTAATCTTTTATTGTGCTATAGTTTTTCAACCGGACTTTTGCTATGTTTATAGGCTAATTTATGTAATTATTGTAAATATACTAACAGTGAATATAAGATTCAAACTATTGAGGATTTTATTTGGCATAGGTGACTACATCCGAATTATTATGCAAATGCATAAATGTGGGCAAGATACGACCATCCCACAACCCTTAATATTCCCAAAGAATTGGGCTAAAAACCCTAAAAGATTTTTTAATAAATCCACTAGCATATTTAGTACCTATACTCGTATAGTTTTATCTATCATTTCGAAGGTTACCCAATAAATTTATTTCACTGTATTGTTAATTAAATTTCATTGTGTTAAATTTTACGTCTACACACAAACATTTAAAATGTATACACAAAGTATACACAAATGTTAAAAATTATTTTAACATTCTGAATGTACAAATGAATAAATTATCTGCTTCCGCTTATTCCTTGAACCGGTGTTTTGCAGAGTTATTATCGTCCAACTTGGAGCGGATGTTGTTCCGCTGCCGCTTCTATATGTGCGGGTCAGACAAACGTGTGGCCATAAAAATTATATTCATTCGGTAACATGCACTTCAAGCTGTTTGGTAAATTTAATAAATAATTTTATTTGGTTAAAATAAGAAATTTTAATTTAAGAAATATTCTAACTTTAACTTTCTTTGACAGTCCTTAGATAGATATTAATACGTATATTGTGTATTATAGAAATCAAATTTAAACTGTATTTTAACAGGTTATAATGGCGATATAGAAATTAGCATTCAGGTGTTTCAACAGTAAGTATTGTATTTAAAATATTTTAACAATTTTTAAATAATTTATTATTCTCTCTGCAATTCAGATAAAATTTAATTGTCGTCTGAGAACTCTGCATTATGTGTTATAGAAATATTCATAAAAAATATAAGCATTTTCATATTATGTGATATATTATTAAATTTTTGGTTTTAGATAGAATCAAAATATTAATCAATATTCAGACACCAATGGGACTTCCACATTGTACATCTCCATGCTGTATATAATTGGAATAACTTGATTCCGCTCAAGAGGTACGCTAACTTAGTGGCCCCAATCCGGAAGTGATGCACCGATCGATGCGCTGCAACTGCGCAGTGTGTAGGTCGTTGCACCCGTCATCTGCCCGTGACATAACCCTCCGATTCCATAGCTCACTACTTCGGACTCATAAACCTCTTGTTTTATTTGACGGACTGAGGTCTAGGTTAATTCGGGGGCCATGACAAAACCGAATGTTATATTTATTATTTTACTTAATTAAAAGTTATTCGTTTTGTAACATTTTTATTTTAGAATCTAGTTAGGGCAATTGGCCTATCTTTTACAGAGTTTCTAAATAAATCAATACTAATAATAAATCTGTAAGGGTTGGTGATGGAGTAAGTTACTTTGTTTTCAGAGATATCGTGTTTATAGGCTCTATACTTGATACTGAAACTAAATTGACGATTTTTTGAATTTTTTTCTGTATGTATGTATGTATGTTCCTCCATAACTCTTAAACGAATTAACTGATTTTCATGAAACTTGGTAGATAAACATTTAGATATACAGGACACAGGATAGGCTACTTTTTTCTTTTTCAACGCGGACGAAGTCGCGGGCACCAGCTAGTAAACAATATATATATCGAATAAGGTTGGACTTAGCAGAAATATTTATATTTTGTTTATTAATTTAAAAAGAATTTCCAAAGGACACGTCTAAAGTATATGTAGTTCTAGACCTAGATACATTAGGTTAAGTCCTGAAAAATATACATAAGAGTACAAATAAATAAGGGCAAAAGCTAGTTTCCTATAATAATAATAATAATAATAATAATTTATTTATTTGCCAGTTTTATTTGGTTTTATTATTTGGTTACAGTAGGATATTCATACAGTTTTATGTGCAGTACAAGTTTTCTACCTGTGTACAGGTGTGCAAATATTACATTGTTATATAAAGTCAAACATGTCAAATTTAAAATATTATCTAGTCAAAACTCATACCAATTATAGTTTATTCATACAATTATGCAGCTCGAATTATAATACTTTGGTATAAAGTCCATAATTTTATTATTTCATTATATTTCATTATATAAAAATGTAAAAACAAAAGAGAACTCACCTTCGGTTGTCCAAGTAGTTGTCGTATTCGTCGGGCATGTTTTTGTCGTCATGCATGTCGTAGAGGTCGCTGTATATCGCTGACTCGAGTCTCGCAGGATCCATATGATAGTTCGGATTCTCATACGAGAGTAGACCATTCTCTGCGAACAAAAATTTCAATTTTTGAAGTGAAATGATAACTTCTATAGCCGCGTTATACGACTTTGGGTACGGAAAAAATGTATGGGTTCGCGTCAGCAACATGCTAATGCTCACAGTTAAGAGGGGACGCGGGTACAGCAGAATTTGAAAAATAGATATTTGAAGAAACTATTGCCATCGCGGTGCCCTCCAGTTTTCCCCCGTATTGTGCGATAGGGACAAATGCAGCTCAGACCTACAAAATTTTTGACTAAATCGAGGTTTAATAAATAAATGTAAATAATTTTAATGATTCTATAGGTCTATTTGTATTTAATGGCTGTATGTAATCTTAATAAATAAATAAATATGCTGCAGTTATTTTGACATTTTCAATTTTATTTATTTGTATAGATTGGTAAATAGTTTAACACTTTTTCCCTCGATAGAAGTTTAATTCATGTCTTTTGATTAACTCGTGTCATAACTTTTTATGTAATAAATAAAGAGTAGACAAATGATAGTAGGTTTACGTGCTGGAAAACAGTACACAAACTGAAATAACTTGTATGGATTCGGAGTCAGTTTACCTCGATGACATACTAGTGCGGCCGACGCGATTATTCTAATCTATTTGATCATATTTCAAGGCTATTAAGAATATTCAAATAAAACAGGCCTGTCTAACTTTATGAAAACAATGAGATGTTTCGCATTGTCCTTTGAATACTGAGCTAAAAAGACTACGCTTATCTCAATACTCGATAAGTATATTTATCTACATATATATTTATCTGAACAGATAAATCAGACCAATTAAACCCAAAAATATCGTCAAGTTCAAGATTTGCTTACCCCAATTTTCTCCACAAAATTTTAAACATTTTTTTTTCAACGTCTGTATTTTATGTTTATGTTGTTACGTTATCAGCGAGTAACATACGCTATCACTACATAGTATAAAAAAAAGTTTGTCTGACTGCCGCCGCGTCTGTCTGTCTGTTCGCGATAAACTCAAAAACTACTGCACTTATTTTCATGCTGTTTTCACCAATGGATAGAGTAGTTCTCGAGGAAGGTTTTAGTATATAATTTACAAAGTTACGCATTGCATTATGTAAACATCACTTTTAATGCACAAATTAGATAATTTAAAATAAAAAAATCAAATAAGAAAAAAATCTACTACCCGATGAAATCCATAAAATAAATCTAAAGTTTTTACTTTTCCATAAAATCAAAAATGTTTACTCGAAATTGTAGTATGTAGCAACAAAGTTAGCAGAAGCTCGTTGCATTATCGAAGCTTTACAGAGCCGCCTTAAGCCCTAAACACATTGCAGCAACTAAGTTGAAATCCATACGCGGTTAAAGTTATCGGCAACAAAGTTAAAGGTCCAAACAACCCTTTAACATAAACGTTAATAGCGTGTTCTAACCTAACATTAAATGTTTCCGCTTGGTTCAAGTGACAGGATATTAGCTATAGGGTAAATCCATGTAACATGAGTGACCATTATTTAATTCTCTAAAAAAAATGCGTGTTTCTAAAACCATTAATATTGCTAATGATCTCATATGTAAGACATTTAATAAAAACGGATTTGATTTTTAATATTCTTATTTAATTTAAACGGAACAGAATTTTTATTGGGTACATACTAGCCTAAAAGCTAATGTCGCCAAAGGTAACGTGAGTTACCAACAATTTTTATTGAAACTAAAAAAAAAAAGTAAACCTAGAAAATTCAAAATAAAACGAGATGCTTTAAATAACGAAATTTCCATTAAGGGGGTAGTTGATATAATTATAAATATGGTATGCTAGCTTTGTTAGTTTCAATAGGGAAGTAAAAATGTAACATGAGTTACCATGGAATTTTCTAATGGGTCGTGTAATTTTTTTTTTTTGTTTTTTATGTAAAGATTGGCAGGCAGGCGACTCTTATATAAAAAAGAACCCAGCAGCTATTAGGGAAGTTAATCGAACAGAGTTTCATTGGAAAACCAAGGGTTATAGCCAAAAAATAGACCAAAAGATCAGTCATCTGAAGTGGAAATTTTAAGGAAACATCTGTCGTGCAGCAGATAAGCGTTGGGGTACCTACACGTGGGTCTTGGCACCGAAGTTGTGTCATAACGTCCCGCGACCCGCTCATCAACAGCCACGCTAGAAAGTCGTTGGGTTTTAACCCTTCATTCATATTCGTAACTGAAATTACCTAACCATTTGCACGAATCCGGCATAACCCCGCAGTGTCCCCTATACTGCCGGGTATCCAAGAGGATTTCCCAATGAAAAAAAATGGGATACATAGGTCTTGGAAGACCATAGTCGAGTCTCGTGATCCAACTGGCTATTTGCAATGGATGGATGGCCACTGACGTCACATTTGGTCTAGTGGCTAGTAACCCTAGCTGTTAACCAAACGGTCGCGGGTTCGAATCCCGCTAGGGGCAAATGTTTTATGTGAACATTTTACCTTTGTACCTGAGTCATGGATGTTTTGTATTTATAATATGTATGTATTTACAAAAAAAAAGTAATCTATGTATTATATCAACTGTCTGGTATCCATAATACAAGCATTACTTGCTTACTTTGGAACTAGATGGTGCTGTGTGGAATGTGTGAAGATATTATTTATTTATTTATTTATTTATATCCGTTTTTCTTTATTATATTATGATATTTTTGATTTTGGTTTCAGTTCCTGATAAAGCTGGTTTCTCATCGATTGCTCCAAACCCATCAGGCTGTGTCCACACGAGTCAACTTCACACAAAACGTAATGGTAACCGCCCGACCCACTTCCGGGGCACATAATAGTCTCGTGCGGTCGCAATATAATGGAAATCTCTCCACTATTTCGGTAACTTCCCCGTTAATACCACGTTTTGTTTGTGTGTTGTTATGTTGACGTAAAACTACAAATTGTTAGGTTCAGGTACAGTAAGCAGAGAAAGCTATACCATCCGTTCTTGGTAGACGATACAGATTATAATTATTAATAACTAGCGACCCGCTCCCGGCTTCGCCCGGGGTGCATTTTTTTAACCTAAAAACCTTTCCTAATTATCCCTCTATCCATGAGTGAAGACAGAATTAAAATCGGTCCAGCCGTTCTCGAGTTTTGCGCTTAGCAACACATTTAGGTAATCATTTTTACTTATATATAGATTTAAAATTAAAATAAAAAATCCTACCGCATAATTTTAAAGTTATTCGATTAGTTAGATTGAAATGATGTCAGAGAATTTCTAAATATTTAATTTTTTTTAAAATTAATTATTAAGCAGATTTTAAAACAGATTACCTCCTACATACTTACAAACAAACACACAAACTTTACTTCTTTATACATTATATTTCTGCATTTTATATATTAACTTAAAACTTTCTCTGAACGGTTGCTAAGTCGTTTTTTTCCGTAAACAACTCTTGCTGGATATAAATTAAATAATATTAAAACAGAGATTTTTATGATTAAGATCAATGTGATCAACACTTTTATATAATTATCAACAGAAAACAAATTGAAACCTTTTTTTTTACACTGATGTCAGCCTACTTTAACATTACGTATTTTCGTGTTGAAATTTCAAATTCCTTGCACATTCTGTTTTAGAAAGACTCACAGAAGCTTTTATTGGAAGAAAGTACGTGACACAAATAACAAGGAAGCTTTTGCAATGGTTCAACTGCATTTTCGAGATAATCTCATTTTATTATTTAACAAATTAGTAATTAACGCTTGAGAAATAGTAAACAGTTAACAGTTTTGTCGTTTAAATGTATGTATGTGGAGAATTTAAAAATTTTCTTTAACAAACCTAATGAATCAATACTTCAGTTTTTATATTATTTTTTTCACTGACTAGAAAATACCCTACGAACAAAGTAATAGATAAAATACTAGGGTTTACTTTTAAAATAAAAAAAAAAAGCGAGCACCGGATAGTTTTCCTTACTATCCTTACTAATATTATAAATGTGAATGTGAGTTTGTTTGTTACGCTTTCACGCAAACACTACTGAATGATCACCATAAAATTTTGCATACACGTTGTCTGGGACACCAGAAAGGACATAGGGTACCTTTCATCCAGAACGCGGACGAAGTCGCGGGCACCAGGTAGTACGTCTAAATTTTTTTCCATCGGTCTTCAAAACTAAAGGTATTTTTAGATTCGAGTCATTTTTAGAAACCATGTAGATTATGTCAAGTGTATTTAAGCCCACAAAATTTTATGAATTTTATGAACGTATTTTATGTAAATCTTGAAAGAGATATTTAAATGAGCCACCAAAACACAATGTCATGTCGGTGGCACTGGATTAAGACGTCACACGTCTGCTTAATCGCAAAACAAAATTGCACGCAAGTAACCTAACTATACGTACATGTGACGTCATTATATTTAGTCAATCTAGAAGAAAAGCGCTAAATATTTAATAGGCTTTTTTTTTGTTGTATTATTTTTATTTTTAGTTCCCTTTTTGAAAAAATTGCGCGGACGGAGGAGTATGAACCTTGATATGAAGGACTGGAGAAAGCTTATATTTTTATATAATATGTATTAGAAATATATGAAATTAATTAAAATAAACATTACAGGCACTAAAGTTTGTTTTTTAATCTCAGACAAAAATGACATTACATGTGACATGTATTACATACATTACATGGTATCATTATATGCAAACTTGACATTTGCATGTGTCATTTTTGTCTCTGATTAAAAAACAGACTTTACAGCGTGTTTGACATTGACACATGCTTGACACAACGAATGAAATCTGTAAGGACATGTATTACTCTTGTTTATGGTCAAATTCTATGGTCAAACTGAAAGATGATTAAAAATGAAATGAATTTCAACGACTGGGCGATCGCTAGTTATTTTTAAATAGGTGCTATAATAACTTAAAAATAATAACGTATATAAATGATTTATATTTTCAAAGTCGTGGCTTAGAAATATCCGAGTGGACTGGGATTGCCTCGGTCGAGATCTTCACAGGGACCGGTTCGAGAAGTTGACGACTAACCTTCAGGACTGAAGAGGCACAAGAGATCCAATGACTTCTATATTACTTCGTAAGGACAAGGCTAACGCTCCTAGTACGTGGCGCCGACGCGCCGGTGTCAAAATCGGAAATTGGCACCAATGACCGATGTTCATTCTGTGCGTAGAAATATACGAAAATGCCTACCAGTGGATATGTCCAACCAACCAATGAGAACACTTTACAATAACAGAATACGCCAATCAATACTCAATATACTAATAATAAATCTGTAGGGTTTAGTCATGGAGTAAGTTACTTTGTTTTCAGAGATATCGTGTTTATAGGCTCTATACATGATACTGAAACTAAATTGACCATTTTTAGAATTTTTTTCTGTATGTATGTAAGTATGTATGTTCCTCTATAACTCTTAAACGAATCAACCGATTTTAGGCAACCAAGATAGGCTACTTTTTTCTTTTTCAACGCGAACGAAGTCGCGGGCGCCAGCTAGTAAGAAATAAAAATACGTATTAAGATGGCAATGAAAACAAATTATTTTTAGTAACTTAATGTGCAAATTGGAGGACCATTTTTTTGTCACTAGTAGTATGGTAAGGGCGCATCCTGTCTTGTTTAACATATCAGTGAAAAGATCATAATTTTTTTGACACTGTCAAATAGCCTCTTATATTATAATGGGGCTATAATTTCCCATAACGATGGGACATTTCGATACTAAAATACACAAGCCTCTCCATAATGAATGTCTGTGAGATATAAGTTGTAGTGAAATGTGCTCTGACGTCATGCTCACAAGGCAGAGGTATTCAGTCGGAGTCAGAGTTAGAGCTTGGTATCGATTGGAAATGGCCTTCAGAGTTAAGTTGGCGGGGCGCCGCTTCACTTAGACATTAGACATGTCGTCGCTGCTTAAAAACTAAAGGGCCATAAAACAAAAAAATCCAAAAATGTTTTTATTGCAAAAATACAATCACAATCCTTCATAGTGTATGTTGAAAAAAGACTTATGGTTGTTTTATTCCATATTTAGTATATTTTGATCATTTTTTATATATTCAAAAGTAACTTATATGCTTATATCTCTTCTAGTATTCAGTTTATTATAAAAGTACTTAAAAAATTTAATGCTACTTAAAAATACGCTTCTAACGATGTATAATATGCATATATTTGATATATATATCTAATAAGAAAAAAATTAACAAACAAAAAATTATTTATTTTTTGATTAGCTCTCCTGTAAAAAGTGTAATTTTGATTTGTGGCCCTTTAGTTTTTAAGGAGCGATGTGTGCACTTGATTACTTTAGAAAAATGTTTAATGGGACCTGTTTTATTAAAAAAAAAAAACGTTTTTTGCTATTATCTTCAAGATAATTGAACATGTCTGACTTCGCTAAATACTACATACGTGTTGATATTCTTCTATAAATTTTGGTTTTTAAATCTATACTTGTTTGACTTGTGTATAGCTTGTACTTCATTAGTTTTATTTCTCTTTGTGTGTACTTATTAGTATTTTCTTTTTGTACATCTATGTTCTTGTATTGACTATATTGTTACGACCGAACATTCTCGAAGCGTTTGTTTATCATAAACAAACAGCGTGTTGTTGTTTATCATGAGACCTGGGCGTATGGAAATTTCCATACGTAGAAGGAAGCTCTCCTGTCTCAGAGAAAACTGTTCCTTATGTTCGCGACATAAGGTTCACATTCCCTTAAGCCAGAAAGTTGTTTACGATGTTTGTTTTTTATGACTTGTTTACTTGTGTACGAGCTTGTTTACCTTAAAGTTTCTAGTGTTTTCCAAAAACATCGCGGCTGACTGCGCGTGTATAAATACGGGTGCCATCGCTCGAGTAGGACAGTTCTGCGACAGCAAGCGATACGAAAACAACTCTTGGGAGCTTTTGCGAAGATATTTGCGACAGTGCATTGTTGACACATAGAGTGAATTATTTACGACTTTTGGCAAGTTTTACGGTTTAATTGGAAAAGCTCTGATATTTTGGAAGTCATCTTGGTCTGCGTAATAAATCGTGTTCTTACAACCCTAAACGGCATTTTAACTCACCCCGCACGTAACAATATGTTGCAACAATATAGATAAATGATAAATTATTATAATAACTATTTTATGTCCAAATCTATGCATATTAATATTAACATTATAAAAATATAAAGTAATTCTGCCTTGACCTTTACGATGCAAATTCTCAGGACCGGATCTGATAGACATAAAGTTTTGAGTAGAAGAAATAAATAGTAATGCCATTTCTTTATTAAACACTTGCTGGTGTCCGCGACTTCGTCCGCGTAACATGTTATTCGCTGATAATATGGTTTTTCTATAGGTGAAATGTAAATAGTTAGTTGCATTAGTGTATATAACATAATTTTTTTTCTAATAAAATCGCATTTTAAATTTAAAAAAAATGTTTATTTAAAAAATCATTTTTTATTTAAGCTTAAAATTAAATTTCAAAGGCAATGCATAGCTAAGTTACTTGAACTTATCGATCGAAGGTCAAGTAAGTCAGACGACCTTGTCGGGTTCGTCGTACATCTGTAGTTATCTTTCGCTAATATGGCCGCTAATGGCTGCGTTAGAGCGATGAGTAAAATTAAAAAAATATATTTATCAACACTAATAATAAATCTGTAAGGGTTGGTCATGGAGTAAGTCACTTTGTTTTCAGAGATATCGTGTTTATAGGCTCTATACATGATACTGAAACTAAATTGACCATTTTTAGAAGTTTTTTCTGTATGTATGTAAGTATGTGTGTATGTATGTTCAAATGATTTTAATAAAACTACATTTAGACGTACAGGACACAGGATAAGCTACTTTTTCTTTTTCAACGCGGACGAAGTCGCGAGCACCAGCTAGCTAGTAAAAAATAAATTTTAATAGCTTGGAAAAAAGTTGCGATTGTAAAACTAGCAGCTGCATCCTTAAATATTACCTATATATTTTATATAAAAAAATTTTGTCACTTTGTTTGACGCCAATGAACTAAACTACAGAACCAATTTTGATAAAACTTCGTAACTATGTGCAATTTGGTCCAACTTAAAATATAGGATAGCTTTTATTTTGAATCCGGGCGAAGCCTGGAGCGTGTAGCTAGTATTAATATATAAAACAAAGTCTCCTTGCGCGTCTGTCTTTCTGTCTGTTCTCTAATAGAAAAAGAGAAATGCTCTTTTCTATAATAGAAAGAGAGTTAAACGAAGAATGTTTGCATAAAATTGCGCTGTGCTTATTATTATAAAGTTGGGCCCGGGTCTTATTATTATAAAGAAAATATTAGGTAATCTTATCCAAAAAAATCCTTATAAATTATAATAGCCTGTGAAAATTGGCAATTAGAGTAATAAAAGCACCCCATAACCTTTAATTGGGGGCATTCCGCTTCAAAAACATCACTTAATAACAGAAATAGTAATGAAAAAGTTCGTTTCGTAATAAGCACAAGGTTAAGAAACGTAAGATTGTTAACACGCAATGTGTGTCTAATATACCTTTAGTTGAAAATTAGGTCAGTGATGAGGTTGAACGTATATTACTCCGCTAACAACTAATAAAATAGGTTACATACGAGCAAAATTTCCGTTTGGTTTGAACCTGTGCCAATTTGGTTACAAGGAAGCCTTTAGCAAACTAAAGGAAGACCAGCGCAGGTTTTTACAACCATCATCATGCTGAGTTGGAGCCGGTTTGTGACGGGGGAAGTTTGTGTTTGTCTTTCTATAGGTATGTTACTAAGAATGTACAAGACGACGTAATTTTTAGAAAATTTTTGAATGCAGTATTACCAACTTTTAAAAATAACAAAGTCTTCTTTCAGCAAAATATCCTGTCTAACTACGACAGTTAAACTATTTTCCTTTCATGTCGCATAGTCTTGGTACGCCCTGTATACTATTATTCTATAAATTGCTTGATGGTTATATATAACTTAGCTTTGAAGACAACATTTAAAAGAAATTAACAAATAAATAATAAATATTATTACTGATACCTTGATACTAACTTGTTTTTTATACGTTTTTTTAAATATGCGTTAGATGGGTAATAAGGTTGTTTGCCTTAAATTATACTATTATTATTATTTATTATATAATTTTTAATTATAACTTGTAAATTAAAGACTAGTAATTTAATTTTAAATACCGATGTGTGTAAGTTTATGAATAAATGAATATTGATTTATTCACAAACCTTGTATTTTAAACAGCATCATTTTCAACAGCATCCTTTGTAAGTTTCATTAACATAAAGTCGACACAGAAAAGTGTTAGCAAACAATTCTTTAACACAAGTCATTATTAAGTATATGCTAATAACTTACTTTCTCGCTTATGTAGACCCATGTTGTTACGTATTCGTTGCAGAGTTAGACAAACAGACACATCTTAGTAATTGTGAACGTCTTATTCGCACACACTTTCTTTCACATTTCACTTTCAGCACATCACTATTCAGAACATCACTACTCTTACGTAGCGACAGTTAAGCTGGGTTTACATGAGACCACTCCAATTTGAATTGAAGACGTGAGTGGATGAAGGTGATATGTCGCATAATTCCAATTTTGAATAAATCGAGGTTAAAGTTTTAATTTTAATTTTTGAGATAAGTCGCCACGGAACTGATTTTTGTAATAAATTATGATGCAAAGTTGAGTAAACAACCTAAAATATTAATGGTATGATAGCAAGTAAACACTTCTATTATTTAATTTAAAAAAATAGTGAACATAGCTCCCTCGTCCATTAACAAAAGTAAACTTTTCTGAACTTTTTGCTTTTTAAAATTAACTGTACATAACACCTTTTTCATCTTTTTATTTCCCTAAAATGTCTTAAATCGACTATTTTAAGATCTGCAATCATTCATTTGGACATATTACCTTCATCAACGCAAAAAAACGAAAAAACCCAAAAATGCAACATATCACCTTCATCCACTCACGTCTTCAATTACAATTTGAATTACGAAATTCAAATTGCACAGAAAGAGAAAACAAAATTTCAAATGACGTTCTAGAACTTTTCGGGTATTCCAACTTAGAACATCATGAAAATTTGAAATTCGAATTTGTTTCAAGGGCTGTTTTGTTTTGTTAACGTTAAAGTTGATTGTTTTGTTGCGTTTTACATGTGACTTCGAGAGATGCAGATGTCGCGGGTAAGAGCGAGTAATATTGACTAGAATCACGTTGGGTTTAAAAGTTAATAATGGTTATGGTTTTTAAACTAACACTAATTTAAAAAAAGTCTCTTTTTATGGACTGTTTTTTTTTTTCAAATGCAGGAAACACTTCGTAGTGAAACTTATTTATGAATAAAGTTTAGAATACTAGTTTTAAAAAAACAAATAATTTTAAGATAAATAATCAAAACTTTATAAAAAGCAACAAATATATTTTATTGTTTTAATATTTTTTCCATATTTGCGATTTCAAAAGGTTCAATTAACCTTCAATTAATACTTGTGGTGGAAAGTCAATTTTTTAACGTGAATAATTTAGATAAAAATCTTTATGACAGTGTAAACCGAGCTTTACTTTGATAAAATAAGCATGGGAACCGTTTTGAAGCCAATTAGAATTCAAGACGGAAAGTTAGTGTCAGTTTTAGTCGTATTTTTTAGTCTACATTTATCTACATCGTTAACGAACAGACGTAGTGCTTAAAGAAAGATTCCCACAAACTTTCAGTCATGAATAATTTATGTTATAACCAATTAGAATGGTCATTAAAATTGCATTTACATCTCGTAGCGACGGGCATTTCACTAATTTAATTTCAGAGGAACAATTTCTAAAGTAATCCTACATATTAATAAAAATGTTATTGTTTGTCTGAACAAGTAAAAGATAGATGACGAAAAGACCTATTTATGTACTAAAAATGTGACCAAATCTTACAGTGTTGAATTTCAAAGTAGTGCACATAAACAGAGATTCAATAAATAACTCTGATCTAAGATTAATCAGCGCTAATCGACTTATTGGTTAGCCCAGTGGTGCTCAAACTTGTGCACAATTGCACATACTTAAGTATGCATGATGTGTCATGGCGTAGGTTAGGTAGGTCACTGCCGAAAGTTTCCAAAAGTATCGAAATTTCTGTGATAAATACTGCACGTTCCTTTGAAAAAGCCGCTTTTCGCCGCTAGCAGAGGGCTATTTTGACATAACAAAGTAGCTAGGGGAATATTCTTGTTAAACAAAATTGTCTATCGTCCGATATTTGTCAATATTACCCGAGATCGACTCAAAAAGCTCTCGCGATCGCTACTTTCGACAGTTTGAGCACCACTGTTAGCCTATATATATGGGTCGATGGGCTAACATTGCTGCAACATTGAAAGAAGTATGTTGTTCATATACATACATTCGTATAATGCGTAGTTACATTAACCAGCAACGAACCGTGACTGCTAGTGTGATGTTGTTCCTACAGTAATAACGGGCTATGTGTGAATCTATGGCCATTAGGTTCAATTTTGTATAACGCTTTGACCTACTTTTTACATTTTTACACCTGTGGTTCTATTTTTTATTCAAAACTAAAAAGTTGTCTTAGTATTAGTACCTAATAATAATAATATTAGTGATTTTTTTTCCGGATGACAGGACCCTATGTCCTTTTCTGTAAATTTCATTTTGATTTTAAACACTCGCGAAGCCAACTCAATTCGGACTGATTCATTTTTTTTATTTCCGCAATTTTTTTTTTCTGTACAAATTATGTATTTCAGTGAATACGTATTCGTTGGTTGGTTCAGAATTTAGCGGAGTAACAGACAGACAGGGAGCAACTTTATTTTGTAATATGTTTAGATATAGAGATATAGATATATACAGATTGGTTAACATTGAACAAAAAAGAATTTCCTTTAAACTTGTAATGGATCATTTCCGATAATTTTTATTGCGCAGTAACCACTTATGTAACAAGGCTATGCTTAAACGAAAACAAATAATTATGTAAAATATTACATATTTATTACATATTTTACATAACAGGTAAATTTCTTATTTCGTTGTTATTCAAAAAAAGTAGACAGTCACTTTAGTATGTAATTTGTTTTTAATTAAAAGTACAATTTAGGATATGTTTTTTCAATAAACTGATGGATTACTCTAGTCATTTTTAGCAGCACTACTTGTTAGCTGAATCTAACAACATTCCTAAACCTAACTAACATTATAAATGAGAGAGTGAGTTTGTTAGTTTGCTACGATTTCACGCCTTAACTACCCAAGTGATTGTAATGAAATTTTACATATATGTTAATCCAGGTCCTATCTATCTAGGAACTAAATTTCATCTAAATCTGTTGAGCCGTTTTTGCTTCAAAGAGTAACAAACATACTTTCGCACAAATTTTCGCATTTTCAATTTTAGTAGGATAGATTTTATTGAGTTCAATATATATAGTAATGTTTATTCAAATAGGACGAATAACGAAATAACGTAATATAATAAAATGTGTGATGCGGAGTCAACCATTTTGTTTTTCTTTTATGTCAGTTCAACGACCCGAGGCACAGACAACCGTGCCTACTCGTATTTGTTTCTGGCAACTTTATTGACTTTGCCCAAACACTGTTATTGCTGGTGCTCCAAATTATGTACAAAGTACTTCTTTGTTCCAAACACGAAACTAATTGTTTTCAAAATTAATTGCATTGTTTGCTTTTTGGTTTGGTTCGGCTCGAAGGACCAAAATGTTGAGGAAATGATAAGCTGGTTTTTGGAATGGTTAGGAATGTGTATGAATAATACCTATAAACTATTGAATTGAAACATTTAATATAATGTAATCAAAATATAGGTATACCTACCTAACTGGGGTTTATTACAATATTGTTGACGAAAAACTTTGAAACGTAACGAGAATTAGGTACTTCCGAAGGTTGAACATAATAACAAAATCAATACACGAACTCAGATTAATGACGATATCAATTTTCATTCACATTTCTAGTTATGTCTGTGTATTCAAATAAAATACCAAATTGTAAAGAAATCAATACTGGTAGCTCCGTCGTCATAGACATCAAATTACACTTGAAAATACCTATTCGGTTTATTAATATTAATGTACAATTAACCAACTGTTAAGCTTGCTAAACATCAATCTACTATAACTATGGATTTGCGTCACAAATGCCAAAGTGGCACATAAAAAAATGGGCCTAAAACGAAATCATGGCAGACTCTTGCCTTCGCGCGTCGATGGTAAAGGTAGTAACGACCAAGTTCTACTATTGATTTTAAACTCCAATGTGTTCACGTAGTTACATTTTGACATTGGAAATGTCTTTTCGTTCGCTTCAGTATAAGCCCCGATTTCACGAAAAAGTGCGATCCCCTTATATCTCGGAGAGTTGTGAAATATGATATTCAAAAAAGGCTCAAAAGACACACACTCATGAGAGCTGTAAGGTGAAAAAGATGTTTTCGAAAAAGTCAAAAACAAAAAAAGTTATGACCGAAATAGTGAAAAAAAAAACAATTTTTCTTCGAATTTTTGA
Source organism: Synanthedon formicaeformis (assembly GCA_945859745.1). Taxonomy (NCBI): domain Eukaryota; kingdom Metazoa; phylum Arthropoda; class Insecta; order Lepidoptera; family Sesiidae; genus Synanthedon; species Synanthedon formicaeformis. Next base: position 927,356 of record OX243974.1, on the reverse strand, counting down.
CTTTGGAAACGAAGAATGATATCAAAAATTTGAAAAAACTCCTCTGGACAATTCAGTCAGCTACAATTTGAGCATAAAATAAAGGGTTAAGGTTAACCTGTAGCTTAACCTTTTTGAAAGAAGTCAACAAGTCAGAACAACATATTTTTTCGAATTCCTTAGATTCATTTCCAATGTGCTCGATAGTCGTGTGAGGCACGAAATCTGTGAATTTTTTTCAAATAACAGATATTTGGTTGGTTTTAAATGACAGATATTTAAATATTCCAAAAATATTCCTAAAAGTTCGTAGTGTTTTGTATGGCATGCGAAATCCATAGAGCCGTAGTAGATTGATGACAAGAAATCACAAGAAATGAAAAAGTTCAAAGCTACAAACCCAACCAGGTTTTGATTGAACCTAAGAACTTTGTCTTTTGTTAAACGGTCATCCACTGGGCTAACGCTTAGTGTGTACCATCGCCAACATACAAATAATTAAGAACGTTTTTAGTACATAGGTATAACTTAAAATTGATTCAGTCGTACTCCACATAAAGAGGGGCATCGTACTATTCGTCGAAATTGAGGTCGACCAAGCCTGCGATCAATCATGAACACCCCATTTGGTGTTTTAGTCGTTTTAGCTACTCCATTTCGACCTAAGTGATCCATCATCCTATTCCACCCTTTGTTTAAGACTGTGCGCACAGTGGCTGCGCGAAAGCGGATCCATATGAGTGTAATTCTATATATAAGTTTAATTTTTATTTTATATATTTACACATATTTTTTATAAAAACAAAAAGACATACTTGGTTGTTTTTATCAAAAAGAAAACAATAATCAATAACTTAAATAAATCTTCTTATGTACAAGAGGAAAATACGTCTAAATCTTTTAAAACTTTATTGTAACTAATGCATGTGCGTCTGAAAAAAGTATGGGTACTTTTCAAATTTGAAATTATAATATGTCTCTGATATTTGAATTGAACAAATTAAATAGACCTGTTTAGTTAATACCTATTTGCAGGCCTTTTTTGTCACTTCTTTTTTGGGGCACGCTAATTCTCGAAAGTTGCAAGTCCATAATTTTTTATACCCCTCCCCATTCCCTGCCACTGTGTTAAAACACTGTGTTGCTTAAAAACATAATATCTTTGGAAATTAAAGCAACTCCTTTGGGGGCACTGAGTGCCCCGCGTGCCCCCACAAAAAAGCTCTGCCTATTTATATTGCAATCGCTGTCCGCATCGCTAACGCTTATCGTTTGAGCTAGCCATTATTTTGACGATCAAAGCCAAGTCGCAATGATATAGCGATTTCTTTGTTTCCTTATTATAGTTTATGGAAAACAGAAGAACTGTTCCAATTTTCTTGAAAAAACATTAATGAAAATGTTCAGATATTTCAGATGTGATTAACAAAACAACTGTCAATCCATACTATTCCATACTAGTCTATACTTCTTTACTAATATTATGAATTAGAAAGTAACTCTATCTGTCTGTCTGTCTGTCTGTTACCTTTTCACGCCTTAATTACACAACCAATCATCATGAAAGTATGCAACACGTTGTCAGGGACACAAGAAAGGGATACAAAAAGTACTGTCTTATAATATGGACAAAGTCCTTCGCCGCGTCTGTCTGTCTGTCTAATTAAAAAACTACTGCACCGATTTTCATGCTGTTTTCACCAACGGATAGAGTGGTTCTCGAGGGAAGTTTTAGTATATAATTTACAAAGTTACGCGGGCGAAGTCGCGGGCAGCAGCTAGTCTAAAATAAATTAAAAAAACTAACTCCTGGCCAAAGTGTTATAGCAATAAGAGGTCAAGCGTTGTATTGCATCAATACTAATAATAAATCTGTAAGGGTTGGTGATGGAGTAAGTTACTTTGTTTTCAGAGATATCGTGTTTATAGGCTCTATACATCATACTGAAACTAAATTGACCATTTTGATTTTTTTTCTGTATGTATGTAAGTATGTATGTTCCTCTATAACTCTTAAACGAATCAACTGATTGTCATGAAACTTGGTAGATAAACGTTTAGACCTACGGGACACAGGATAGGCTACTTTTTTTTTTCAACGCGGACGAAGTCGCGGGCGCCAACTAGTATTATATATTTTTATTATTTTTCAACGCGGACGAAGTCGCGGCCATCAGCTAGTTATTACTGACTGTACTTGAGTAAAATTGGGAACTGTAGATCTGTACAATTAATTCAAGTTAAGCTAAGGTTTAAACTGGGATTAAGTTAAATGTGAAAGGGACACGACCTACTACTTAGGTCAATCCGCATTTTTTATTCTACGAGTATTTAAACTGGTCCGGAACAGGTATTAACATAACAGAAACATTATAATAAAAAAAAAATTCTATTAACATTAAATATCGAAAAAAGTTTATTAATAACCTATTCTCATTTATCGTCTAATTTGGGTAAAATTTGAGCAGACTTGGGACCTTATTTGGGTAAATTTGAGAAAATCTTTAAGTTCTACTACATTTAGGTATAATATATATGCATAGAATCTTACATAGGACCAAAGTCCTATGAAACATGGAATACTTTGATTTTGATGTTTAATGCACCTTTTCAGTAATTAATAAGTCAAATTTTAGAAAAGATAAGTAATAATTACGATTTTATAACAACATTTAAGGTATCAATGATAATTTAAATTATGAATAATATATTATAACGATAATATTAAAATTAATTTCTTTTGAATAAATAAGTTTTAGCATAATAAAGAACTTTCTATAAAAAAGAAATGACCTAGTTGCAATTAATAAATTATAACTAATTTGCATACATTTTTTTAACCTTAACTTTTAATTGTGTTAAACTAGATTAACTAAATAGGTCTAGATTATGATGTTCTTATTACTTATCTATGAAATAACTATAGTTTTGTAGTAGCAACTGAGCAAGGCTTACTGCGCTTCAGAGTAATAAAATAAATTGGGCAGGTTATCTTGCGACAGTAAAGCATGTGTGCTGTTGTGTTTCAGTGAGTTTGTAAGGGAACCCATTTCTCAGTCATCTTACTAAGATCGGAGCGTATATCTTCTTGAAGCATAATATATCGCTGCTTAAAAACTAAAGGGCCATAAAACAAAAAAATCCAAAAATGTTTTTTTGCAAAAATACAATCACACTCCTACATATTGTATGTTGCAAAAAGACATGTGGTTGTTTTATTCCATATTTAGTATATTTTGATATTTTTTTATATATTCAAAAGTAACTTATATACTTAACTATATCTCTTCTAGTATTCAGTTTATTATGAAAGTACCTAAAATATTTAATGCTACTTAAAAATACGCTTCTAACGATGTATAATATGCATATATTTGATATATATATATATATCTAATAAGAAAAAAAATAGACAAAGAATAATTTAATTTTTTTTTATTAGCTCTCCTGTAAAAAGTATAATTTTGATTTGTGGCCCTTTAGATTTTAAGCAGCGATATGGTGACGATGGTGTTTGTGGCGACGGTTGCCATCTAGTGACCTCCAGTATGTTTGTCAACCTTTAACATTGAAAAAAAAACTTGTGGCTAATCTATAACTTCTATATCTATATCTGTATACCTATTATACCTAATACTGTCCGCTTGTCTGGTTCTCCGAATATATCTTTATCTACTTCTAAACCACCCAAAGCAATTTTCATTAATGGAAATAACAATAAACGAGGAATAGTTATTTGTGTATATATAATTTGCAGATAAAATTACATATCCCATGCTAAAGCCGGGAACTAGTCGCTGTAAATTAATAAACTGAGATAGGTTGGATATTTATTTTAGTAAGCTATGGTATTATAATATAAACAGAACACGGTTTACATAATATTATTTTTATAGTCGTCAGTTCAAATAGAAACCTAAATAAACATTATCTTCACCCGAAAAAACCTTATGCGTAGTATCCCGAAATAAGTTAAGCATTAAACACGCAGCCCACACGTTAAAACGCAACTAAACAAGCCGCACCTAAAAACATGTAGGTACCAGTGTTTAAAAACAATTAAACTCGCTGGCTCAATAAACCGATATCCAAGCACACAAAACTTATAAAAAGTCACAATTCGAAATCGGAACGCACTTCACAGATTACAACACAGTTTAAAAATGGAAGCGACGTTGCGCGCAGTTACATTCGCGGTCGGAGGTGAACTGAACTGACTGACTGAACTGGGCACTCTGGGCAGTCACATCACTCACTTGGTGGGTTGGGCGCGGTGAGGTAAGGCGGGAGGGAACCACCCTCCCGCCCTAACGTTAAGGACTGTGCACACACTCTTCTAGTTTTTCTTCGCAGGACTTAGCTGAAGGAAAACATGGAGGAATAACAATGTTTTATTGGCTCATGACTAAAAACATCAATAGTATGGCCACTAAAGTGAGAACTGTAATAAATAAAATTAGACATAATAGTCTCCCGACCCTTTTTGTTGGTAATTAATAAATTATACTGTGTAAATGATAAGTACTATGATGAACATGTAGTTCATCAATTGTTTTCGCAGCGTACGTCAAATAATTGATTTTGAAGGCGAATTCGCAATATAGGTACTAGTGTACCACCCTTGTGTTGTGTTACATTCTATATTTTTGTAGGGATTTAAATTTTTTCAAATTCAATTCAAATTCAAATCATTTATTAGATGTAAGTTTTTACAAAACATTTATCTTCGTCAAAATTACAAACTACCACCGGTTCGGAAAGCTGTTTCTAGGGGGAAGAACTCGGCAAGAAACCCCCTAGTTGCTCTTTTCATAAATCAATTTACAACATGTAACACGTAACAATACATATATATCAATCTAATAACACAATATTCAACTATATTCAACTCCAAGGACGTTCATCATTTATATAATCTAATATCCTATAATAACCCTTTTTGCACAGGGTTTTCTTTATATAAACTTTAAATTTATTCAGAGATAATTGTTGTATATTAGCAGGAAGTCTGTTGTAGAAGCGTACACATTGTGGTACACACAGGTACACAAGCGTATACCTGTGGAGACGAGTTTTATTCAGTTGAAGCCTATGCTTGTTTCTAGTATTCAAACTATGAACATCACTATTTCTACTGAAAGTGCTAATATTTTTGTGAGCAAACAAAAGATTTTCAAAAATGTATTGTGAGGCTACAGTAAGTACATTTATTTCCTTAAACTTATCTTTTAGCGAGACCCTGGGACCGAGCTTGTAGATGGCACGAATAGCCCTTTTCTGTAACACAAATATAGTGTTTATATCCGCAGCATTACCCCAAAGTAAAATACCGTACGTCATTACACTATGGAAATAGCTAAAATATACTATCCTCGCGGTATTTACGTCAGTAAGATTCACAATAGTATAGTGAATAATCTTTCCATTCTCAATAAATTAGAAAAAAAATGGCACCCGTGCGAAGCCGGAGGCAGTTCGCTAGTAATATAATATAATTTTTGTATGCGTAGTTGCTACTGTCAACTAAGCATACAAATAATGGAGAAATTTCAAACAGAATCAATTTGTAAAATCATAGTAGGTACTCTCTTGACTTGAAATGTTTTATGTTACTATATCGGAACATAATTCCGACACAGCCTTGTAACATGTTCTAAACAAAGACTATATAAGTATATTTGGTAGTATAGACACGGCGTAGCCCACAAAATATGGTAGTAATTCAATTCGTCCACTCGAGATGAAGTGGACGAATTCGCACTTAGTCGCTCGCTAGCGCTGTAGCCGTTTGGTTGCTGTTTATTTGTGTTAAAAATTGACAAAATGCCATCGTGTTGTGTGAAATTATGTAAAAATAGACCTCAAAAAGGACAAAAAGAAAAAGTATCATACGTATTTCATATAAATAGACTTAATTACAATATTTTTAACAAAATATTTAATTAATCAGTTAAACCTTTTCATATTTCAAAAGGAAGCATTTGAACCTTATAGCTGTCTCATTCTTACTTATTGTGTAGTATAAGATCGTCCTTTCGTAGAAAGAAATACATATAGATTTCAAATATACTTATCATTTCAATATGTTTGACGGTTGATCCAGGGCCGCACTTGTAATATTTTTAAATAAAAATAATAATTTTGTTTGTTTTGTACTACATTTTTATGCTTGTGTTTAAATTGGTGCGTGAATACTTCGATTGATATTCAGTAATAATATGTTTATAATAGATTTCGTATTAACCCAATAAGAAGAGAAAAAAAGAAGAGACAATTTTATTACGTACTCAAAGGGGCGATGAATATTGGAATCCAACAAATTCAAGTATTATATGTTCTGCGCATTTCCATCATGATGACTTTTACACGAATCTTAAGGGATATCGGAAAATAATAAATACAGCAGTACCTTCTATAAATTATGACACAGATCCATCAACACAACAACTCACAAAGCGGCAAAAGTTCAATAAGCTTATTTTATTTGAGGGACAATAAGAGATCATAATAGTACTCGTATGTATATAATTACATAAAAAATAATAAGTTTTGAAGTAACTATAATTAAACATATTATGCTTATTTTTCACTAATTTGTTAAGAACACTGTGTTTCTTGCGGTTTCTTCTTAATAGCTGTAATCGAAACCGCGGATTATTATTAAATATTCATATAATCACGTACTATTTGTTGTTTCATTTCTATATCAAACATCCAATTAAATTATATTACGTATTAAATTACACGTTTCCAAATGCGGCCCTGTGACACGTAACATGTGTTGTATTACACCCAGATGTACCATCCGCTAGCGGTTTGTTGCTTGTAAGCTAGTCAATATCGTTGTGTAGTATACATTGATGCGTTAGTACAGAATGCTTTTAACTAGTTTCTTTTTATAAAAGCAATATACATTTGGAATTGCGTGTCAATCTCTCAGTAAGTTCGTAAGTATGATTTTAATACTACCAAAGATTTCGGGGCTTTTTGCTTGCTACGCCGCATCTATAGTTCAGATCAATGGTTCTAAATCCGTTGTAGTATTTCAAGAGGTTTTTAAGAGTAGGTACTTCGCCGCTTTGGCCTCTTCACTTATTTATAGAATCAAATACTACTTAGTACCTACAGAGAATGAAAAGATGTGTTGATTAATTCCCTTGGAAATCGTATAAAACAAGAGGTGTTGCCTTACATCAAATCATTTCTGATCAAGACCTATCAGGCATATCTATGTAGATCAAATTTATTGCATTTAATTCAAAATTTAGTTCATTTTAATAATGTATAATGTAACTTTTGCCATAAAACAATTTCTTAAGGGTCAAAATTGTAGAAAACTAAAAATAACTGTAAAACATCAATTTTTTTAGAAATTTTACAAACCTTTGAATAACCGTATCTTTAAAACTATTTGGCCTACTAAGGCTAAAATTATTTTCATTCAATTGCAAATTCAATCTAATTAAAAAGTGTGCATAGTGACATTTGTCGTGACAACTAAAAAAAGACTAAGATGTGGATTACCTTATGTATAAATTTACATGCGTAAAAAACAAATAAAATACTCGTGTTAAATTTAAAAACTGCTGCATGATTTTATTAATGAGTTCACGTTGGAACGTTACAATACAACCCAGTAAGTCATCCAAGCATCACGCTGACAAAAAAAAACTATTATTAAACCTTTAATTACAATGATATATGTACAAACGCGATGCACATCGTTAGACAGAAGGTATATTGGGATAGGAGCGTAGATGGAAGCAAAAAGAAAGATACGGGAAGTTCTTACAATACGATAAATTGACTAAATGATTATATGGTAATTTGACGACACGTTTGGTCTAGTGGCTAGCAACCCCAGCTGTTAACCAAACAGTTGCGGGTTCGAATCCCGCTAGGGGCAAATGTTTATGTGTTAACATTTACCTTTGTACCTGAGTCATGAATGGTTGTATTTACAAAAAAAAAGTAATCTATGTACTATTTCAACTGTCTGGTATTTATAATAGAAGCATTAGTTGCTTACTGTGGAACTAGATGGAATGTGTGGAATGTGTGAAGATATTTATTTATTTATTTATAAATGGACCACATAAAACTAAATGTCTAATCCCCACAATACAACGCGTGTATAGAATGTTTACAAATGTATTAAAAAAATCCACAAAATTATGTACGTATTTTTAACGTGTCACATGTATGCAAGAGCATCCTTTGCGCAACTGAATGATACTGAGTTCATTGGACTCAGTAAATGAGGTCCATGCGTGGATAGTGAGTCACTACTCTTTTTTTTGCTTCCATCTTCGTATATGAGGAATATTATATGGTATTTACTCGTTGCTGCTAGCAAAATATTAATATGAAGTAATATCAGCCTGTCTGTCAACCTTAACATAAAAAATATGGTACTAAGGATATTAATAGGCACTCTACTAATTACTGATCCATTATTATTATTATTCTGTTAATAAACATTTTAATTTTTTTTTTTTTTTTTTTATTATTGCAACCCCTTAGCCATAATCAACCAGTAACCAGTAACCACCTACCATCAAGTTAGCCTGTATATTCAGACCATTACTTAATTAAACTTTGATATTCATACAAAACAAACAGAAATGTTCGTAATAATAATAAATTCTATTGTCATTGCTAGTTTCGCCTCCCAAGTGCGAGTAACTCGCATCATTAAACAGAAATCCTCAAGTAGGTAAATGGCAGTGACGGTTTCGACTCTACATTATTGAAATGTCAACAGCGTTGACAATCTGAGCTGCAGGGCAGTTAGGTCTTAATGTTCACGGTCTTAATATTGAAATTCCTGAACCCATTATCTTTTGAATCCCACATTACCTCGTAATCTTTTGGAACAATAATGACAGAAGATTCAAATTTTAATTTTAAACAATGACCTGGCCTTAAGGTTTTACAAGTCACTTTTCCTACATACAAACGTTTAAGGTTAATTACACCGCTGTTTTATGTTTAATTTACAAAAGTAAGCATGATACCGATTTATCTTGTCGTTAACTAAGTTTTTAGGCATACAATCCTTAAAAAAAAGTATTAATTTAAAAGATATGATCATTGAAAAATATGTATTTTAACACAAGTTTTAATGCAACTTTGAGGTTGAATAGGTCACTCTAGTTTACAAAAACTCCAAAATACTTTGCCCATAAACATTGATTAGTTATTCAAGAGTTGAAATAACTTTACACAAAATAGATATATGCAGTAGTTTTTTCATAAAAACCGTTAGCCCAAGGGTCTATTTGTGATTTTTTCTGTCCTCATATTTGGTATGAATCGATGTGCATCTCACTCGACTTTTCTTCCCCCGCGGGTAGTGGAGGGAAGGCACGCCCACACAATAAATGGTATCAAGGAGGATAAGAGTTACCTCTATCCTCCTTGAATGGGCCGGGCAGGGAGTCACAGTGTTGCCATTTATACGGATTTATCCGTATATGTACTAATTTTCAACTTCACATACGGGTAACTTAAACATACAAATATTTATGCGGAATTATATGTTCAGAAATATAAAATAATAATAATTTTATAAGGATACAATATAAAAAAATACAATAAGTAGTATTGTACATAAATAAATACGAAACTAAATAATCCAGCTGATGGACAAAACTGCCTAACAAGTATCTATTGCACCATTGTTTTGATTTCGATGTTAATTTATCAATTATTCATTTATTATAATTATTATTTAAAATCATACATTATCATTTTATTCCGTAGGTACTAATATTATAAATGCGCAAGTTTGTATGAATGTATGGATGTTTGTTACTCTCACACAAAAACTACTGAATGGATTTCAATGAAATTCACAACAATATAGCTTATACATCAGAATAAGACATAAAAAGATAAAAAGATATTGTGTGGATAAAAAAAAGATATTGTACGGATTGGGCGCCACTGTCGCGCGGCGACGCCACCGTCGTCACAGGGATAACTATGTCTGGCGTTACCACTCACATATTTCCTGCATTTCCTTGCAACGCGGACGAAGTCGCGGGCACCAGTTAGTTTTTAATAAATGAATCCTATGAAAACGGTTGTTTTTTTGCAATTGATATTTTTTTACAATACAATACACAGTCATACGGAATTTATACGGATTTATTAGGGCCCCGAATATTACTTCGTATAAGGTTGGCAATGGCAACACTCTGTCATCTGTCAGCTAGACTGAGCTAGACTAGAGTCTATAGTCTACTAAATACATCGTAAATATTATATTTATCTAGTTATTTATAACGTGGCATAGTTTGTACGTAAAGACATTATTTTATTATTTAGTTAGGCAAGGCTGTTGTACAAGTGACTTCATATTTTCATATCACATTGACTCTCTTTGGACAATCTCGTCACATTGTACCAAATTACAAAATATAAAAATAATGGGTAAGTTTTATTACATATTTAATCTAATTTTTGTTATAATATATACATAATTTTTGTTATATTATATAGGTAAACTCGACAAATAAAGTACTTTATCACCCTAACATTATTTGTATGTTGTAGAATAATAAGGTCAGTTTTCTTTTGAAAATTCAAAGTGACAATTATGTCAATCAGTAACCTATATTTCAAATCTAAGGCCGGTTTCAGTGCTCTCCTGACCTACCGCGGTAGCAATACGCGTGCGTACGGTCAGGCGAGCTTTGTAACGACTTGTGAATTTTCATACAAGTGACAACCGCGTCAGTCGCACGGTCGGTAGTACGTATCGTCAGTACTGACCGTCAGGAGAACACTGAAACCGGCCTAAGCCTTAGCGAATTTTGAAATGAATGGAATTTGTTATCGAAACTGATAAAGCACTTTTCTGGTCGGCCATACATAATACACGTTGTCTGGGACACCAGAAAGGACATAGGGTACCTTTCATCCAGAACGCGGACGAAGTCGCGGGCACCAGCTAGTTATTTATAACTCGAGACGGCTAATAATTATATCTTAGAGCAACGAATATTTCTTATCCCTGTAAAGATAATTTTGTCCTAGTATTTTTTTTAAATTTATGGTCCATAAATAATAAAATTCTTACAGTATAAATAAATAGGTATGTGCTGCTTTTATAGCTATATGCTTTATTTTATGAAACAGAACCGCAAAAGGATCGTCGTAATGGAGAAAAAAAAAACGCTTATACCTAACTGCTTCTCGCAAAATGTGTTGCTAAGCGCAAAACTCGAAAACGGCTGGACCGATTTTAATTCTGTTTTCACTCATGGATAGAGGCATAATCAGGGAAGGTTTTTACGTAAAAAAATGCACCCCGGGTAGCTATTTGTAAAATAATTTTAAATCAGGTTCTATTTTTCTAGAAATTTAAAACTAATTTTTATTTATATAATTCCTGTTTTAGATCAGCTCATGTAAACCATCCTGAGGCATATAAAGCAATTGTGGTTCAAGCAGAAACATACAAAGCATCTTCTTCCTCATGTTCTGCTACTGCTACTCAAATTCGTAACTAAATCCCAGTGTCTATGTAGTGTTTATTTTATTAATTGTATATTTTTAACTAATATATTTTTGTTTTAGGTCACATCAAAAATCATTTCTACAAATGGTGGTTCAAACAGACGTACATAATCAACCTTGTGTTTCCTCCTTCAAAGATATTATTCCCTCAGCACATGCCCCTTGTAAAGGATTTAGCTACTATAATATTCAGGCTCAAACTAACTGGGATGCATTGAAACTGACGCTTCTGTTTGTAACATCTCAAATTTGTAAGTATATATACAGACATTCTATGTAAGCAATGTATGGAGGAATCAAACAAATTAATAAAGTTTTCAAACTTGTTTGGGTTAACGGTTCAACCCGTTAACGATTTTTTAAGTATTTTGCGAAAACTTTAATAAGCACAAAAAGTATCAAAAACAAAAATTATCCACATTAAATTTTTAAACAAAATATGTTCTCTACATTATTTTGATTAGCTTGACGGTTTTTAAGTTACCGCCAGTTTTCAAACTTTGAAAGTTAGTATAAAAACTTTTATACTCTTGTTTAGAATTTTATGAGAATAATTTTTACCTTTGACACTTTTTTGTATGTATAACACCCGTATTCACAAATGATACTTGTCTAAGTAGCAATAATATACAAAGAACGCTATGCGTTACTTATATCAAGCCATCCCATTCAAGAAGTTCTTTACTATGTATTGAATAACGGCCCTGTGATTGGTTAATTTGTTGTGGCATACTTCACTCTAGTATTTGACAATTGATATTACAGATGTTAACTAATATTATAACCTGTATATGCCTGTATAATATTTTTCGTTTGGCGTTGCTTGTTTTATTTTTATTTCGGCGTGGGTATATGATTTTTATTATTATTTTATTGACCAAATATTAGTCAACCTACAGTCTCGACTGTAGGTTGACTGATTTTTATAAGGTCTCCAGTAATCATCTGTAAATAATATAATGGTAAATCATTTACTTCAATAAAGCTTATACTTTATTGAAACATTTTTTTTTAAGTCAATGTATTTCGTTATTATCTACAATAAATAATAAATTATATTCATATTATAATACAAATGTTTATTTGTAATTTTTTTTCCTAATTAGAGAGGTACAATAACCTGGAAACTCCCAAAAGCATAAAATCTTAGGGCCACTAGTAACTGATAAACAGCAGGTATTGGAAGGCCTCTTTTGGTTAGTTTGTCGAGATTTTAACTAATCAGTGGCAGGAGCACGAATAGAACAATATTATCTTTTGAAAATCTATTCCGCCTCCTAAATTCATCCGCACTGTAGTAATCGAAAGGATTTTTGAAAACCACCTATTACTTTTTTGTACTTATTGTTCGAAATCCTACACTGATATAATTATCAAACTCCTCTTCGCTACTGTAATCCATTGGTTGAAAGTACATAGTTGATACAAATATAATTTTCAAATTGAATATAACCTGAAATAACCGACGACCATTCAAACTCCAACGATTATAACCTTGCTTTTGACATAAGCCGGGACACAATGCGTTCGCTAATATAGCTTGGGCCTCGGCGGCTACTTTACCTGTGCGTCGATTTTGACGGACACATAGTGTCGTTCATCACTCAAGTGCTGTTTATGAATTGATTCGGCCGTCCCTTTGCGTTTGTCAGCACTGTGAGACCTCATAGTATCACAAACTGTCGTATGTGACTATTAACCCAGTCACCCAAGACAAAAAAATCGCGTTAGGTCGCAAAAAATTGCACTGTTTTGATTTTTTGGGATGTTGTTAAGATAGATACCAGTAGTGTAAAACCAAGTTTGCATTTTTTTTTCTTTTTGACAAGGGGAAATCTCATCCATGGATACCCACAGACCCGGGGTGGCCTGTGGGTTATGTCGGACATTAACCGACTAAAACCCTTTGGCGTTGGTATTAGGTGAGGTTCCTCCACCACTTCACCTCTGTGACTTCAATATTGATAAGAACCTACACATTAATATTATTTGCACATTATTATTATTTTATTATACTCAATTTAACTTGTCTCCCCCTCCAAAAGGGATCTATTACTTATTTACTTGATAACAAGTGAACTTATTGGCCCTACAGAGTTGTACTTGTGCTCAAATTGAAACTAAGTAAATGCTCTACAACTTCATTTCTCATAACTTTCCATGTAAAATGATATTTTGTTTCAAAAATTTCTAACTTTTTGGGAAAAATGACCCATTTTTGAAGTAGTGTATCTCGAGATCTGTTTGACATACAGAGCTGCGGTACACTCGAATTGTAGCAAAATTTATTTTCTTTAAGAGTGTCTAGGATGATTTTTCCATAGAATGCACTTTTCAGAAGTTATAAGAGAAAAACTGAAAAAAGTCTGAAAATTTCGAGCTTTTTCGAGCACCGTGCAGTTAGCACACAGGTCTCTCGAAACTGCAAACTTAGTTTTACACTACTGGTATCTATCCTAACAACATCCCAAAAAATCAAGACAGTGCAATTTATTGCGACCTAAGATGTCTTCAGTGACTGGGTTATTTATAAAAATGTATTTCTGCCTGTTTCATTCCGTGTCTGACAAATATGACAATTTTAGTACTGTCAATTTAATTTATAGTTTAGTTTTTATGACAAGAGAATTAGCACCAATACCACGCATACATATCATAATAATTATAAAATGCGAACGAAAGTGTGTGATGATGATGATGTTCATATTTGTATTCAATCACGTATTGTATCTTACTCATCGGTATTTGTTACTCAATCACGTTAAATCAATAGCGCAACGAATATTTATTATCTCTGTGAAGTACCTAGTAATAAAATAATAACTCCATATGTGCTAATTTAGACTTTTTGTGTTTGTATTTTATATAACATTCATTTTTATGTTATACCAATGTTTATAAAATAAATAAATATGAAAAGTATTTTTCTTTTATTTACATCCTAATCAGGAAAATCAGGAAAATTAACCTTATTTCTATACTAATTTGTTTGTTTCTTTGCAAAGATTTAAATCTTTGTTTGTTTGCGTTGAATACGCTTTGAAACTACTGAACCGATTTGAAAAGTTCTTTCACTGTTAGGAAGCTACATTATCAGCGATGAACATAGCCTATGTTATATAAATTTTCAAAAAAATTAGAGATCCTTACTAAAACTCCAATAATGTAACCCAAGGTGTAAAAAAAATTACTTAAAATATTCCTTACATCGCGTGCGCTGCGAAAACTTTGCAGAACACATCAATATCTATACAAAGTGTCGCAACAGCATAAGTATTTATTTATTTAAAAAGGCTTACCAACTAAAGACATACTAAAATCACTATATACAACACTACTGAAAGGAACATTACAAGTATGAGTTTAAATTAAATGTCTTTATTATACCATTCCATTCGAACGATATCACGAGTTTAAAAATGTAAGTATTAGAAAAAAGTCGCGTGGCGTGGTCGCCGCTCACCCCAGACTATAATATGCGATGTAAGCGTCATTTATTTGTTAAATACCCGTGCGAAGCCGGGGCGTGCTGCTAGACTAGTACTACAATAAATTAGTGATAAAACACTCGCGGCAAACGTCCGCGTTCGACGAGATCTCGCAGTGTGCGTTGCCTAACAACGTCACAATACGGTCCAATTGTGTATGTGTGCGCGCTATGTTCTAACTGCTCATCATCGGTCTTTCTCTTTCGCCCAATTTCTGTGTGAAACAGAATGAATTTTAGCTACAGGCAACGATGAGTTCGGGCTGTCAACTAGTTACGCCTTAAGGTTAGACTTTGGAGATTTTGTTTATAAAAGTCTTTAAATAAGTGTGTTTTGAAAAATATTTTTTATATTTATTAAATTTTAACAGTGTATAAGAATTGAACAGTTAATGTCATTCTTATACACGTATAAGAATGACATAGTCTTTATTGTAAAGGTTATATTGTCCTATTTTTAAAAGTTTCCAGTTCGTTCATTTTATACTTCATGCAAGCCACACTTGCATTACTCACACGGCGAAACACAACAGCACATATGCTGTTATTTCTCAGTAATATCCTGTAAGTTAATAGTCACGCCGCCATACGGGCTGCCCCATTTATGAATGCACTAGCTGGCGCCCGCGACTTCGTCCGCGTTGAAAAAGAAAAAGTAGCCTATCCTGTGTCCTGTACGTCTAAATGTTTATCTACCAAGTTTCATGAGAATCGGTTAATTCGTTTAAGAGTTATGGAGGAACATACATACATACATACATACAGGAAAAATTCTAAAAATGGTCAATTTAGTTTCAGTATTATGTATAGAGCCTATAAACACGATATCTCTGAAAACAAAGTAACTTACTCCATGACCAACCCTTACAGATTTATTATTAGTATTGATATTGATTGATATTGATATTGATAACGCAGTAGCCTACCTATTGCAGTAAAATAATGCAATAAAACTCACGTGACGCAGATTTCTTGAAAATCAGTCGAAGGATTCTGCTTACGATCGATAGACACATTACTGACACATATCCAATGTATAAAATCGATTATTTTTTCAAAGAAATGCCTTTAGGAACACAAAGCCAGCGGCTGAGTGATATATTGCTGGAATCTATTTAGGTCTGACGCATACTGAAACTTCCATAAGTAAATGACGCGCCTAGCGGATGAATAAGTAATGCAAATATAGTAAGAATGGCTCTTGTTCGCGACTTCGTCTGTGCCCCTTTTGTATTGCTTATATATTTTTGTCAGGCGTTGAAGATACATTTTTTTTTAATGAATATGTCCTTTTCTGTTTTCTGATAGTGAATGAGAAAATTCATGACGAGCATTTGAGTAGGTACCTAGGCTTGAAGGAGGTACTGCTATAAATTTTCATCGCAACATATGATGTAAGTACCTAACGTTATCATGGACTGTATCGTTACTGTGATCTTTAACGTTTTTTTGTGATCTTAAGGTTGGCAAACTGACAGTTCAGTTGATAGTAGGTGGCTACCGTGAATAAATAATTTCCTAATAAAGTGAGCGCGGGCGAAGTCGAGGACAAAAACTAGTTCTTTAGAAATATGAGGAATAAAATATTTAAAACTACATATTTGTAGTACACGACTTCGCTTGTGTAGAACATTTTGAAAACTACATCATTGCCCAGATATCAAGATCAGATATCAGATCAGATATTTTCATATATGTATACTCGTAAGTAGGTGACAGTCAGACTTTCTCATTTATAATATTATTAACACATATAATAGGAATTCTGAATGTTATCTAATTAACTTGAATATTCATTCAAAAAAGTGACAATACTGAAAAAGTCCCAGTGCGCCACAGCCTTTATCCAAGAGTTATAACTTACTAGGTAGGCTGCATGACATGCCATCGGAAGCCCATATAAGTTGTTAATGAAAACAGAGCCTTATACGTTTGACGATTGAGTCCATTTTACATAGTACACTTTGCGAACTTTCAACATTATGTGAATAAGTTTAAAGCTATTGGAAAATCCCCTGAACAAATGAGTCATAGTTTACTGAAAAACGTGAAGAATTTCAATTGAAATTTTACTGCCGGCTCAATGAATTAGATCATTATACACTAACAAGTATATAGTTATACATTAGACACTGTTTAATTCTTAATGAGAAACCTAGGGAAATTGGCAGCGCACTTGCATCTACCTGTGTTGCTCGTGCTCGCAGGTGATGGTAGCCATCTATACCATCAAATAGAATTTCAGTTTGCATGTCACCTAGCTTCTCCGTTGAGCTGTGGTCAGTGGTTAAAATGCTCTCTGACTAGAGGGTCTCAGGTTCGAATAGGTATTAATCTATTCTCCGAATATAATTCCTTCGAATGTAGTTCAAAACTTCACGGCCAATAATTATTATGGCATTGTCTGTGATTTGCTCTCTCCGTCTTAATCGTACAACGTATCTCCACGGATGTAATAATGTGTATCAAAAAACTCCTGCCTGAAGGTCGAATTGCGTAATAACAAAGTCATGTAGGTCACGAATCGGTCGAATATTTAATCTAAGATCTTACTCATTAGTATCCGCATAGATTTCTGTAAACATTGCTCCAAAAAATGTATAAAAGGAAATCATCATCATTGTTTTTAATTATAATTATCTTTATCTAATCAATATATGTGTCGTTCATTGTAAAAGTGGTGTAACTCCCTATTTTTAAAAACATCTTTTCTTGCCTAATGGTATAACATTTAGTCATAACTTTCAATATAAAAGTGAAGTAACTCCAATAGTTGCATTAAAATCCCATAGATGAAAACAATGAATGAATGCTTATATATTTTTTCTACACTATAATTCGCAAAAAGCTCGTTATTCTAAAATTCAGTTACAAGGAGATAGTTCACTTTTACAATGAACGACACATATTATACTAGAGGCCCGCCCCTGGTTTTGCATGGATTTTTTCTGCAAATAACCCCATTACAATCCGTTGCGTAGGTAGTTTAAAATATTTAAGCATACATACAGACAG
This sequence comes from Synanthedon formicaeformis, assembly GCA_945859745.1. Taxonomy (NCBI): domain Eukaryota; kingdom Metazoa; phylum Arthropoda; class Insecta; order Lepidoptera; family Sesiidae; genus Synanthedon; species Synanthedon formicaeformis. Next base: position 909,349 of record OX243974.1, on the reverse strand, counting down.
AGAAACAGAGGGAAGACTTTTATACTATGAAAAGATTTTATACGTAGTTTACATTGATACATTGATACAAAAATCATACACGGTTTTGTGGGATCTTTCTCACAAAACCGTGTGTGATTTTTTTTTTCGAATTTTTATGTTATAAATTTAACTAAAAAAATACTACGTTTAAAAAAAAACCAAATTCGGTGGAAGCTGAATTATTATGTAAACCAAATATTAGCCGGTATAAAATTTCTTAAAAAATCTTGCTGTTATGTAAAAAGAAAATGAAAACAAATAAAGGTCAAAGAAAATGTAAATGTTTATAGTTGCGACTGTCATAACAATACATGAGGGGCGATCGAGGGGTGCGGTGCGTGACGCGGACAGCGGGGCGGGAGGCGCAGGCGGGCGCCAAGATGTCTGCCGATAGGGCTGCCTCGCGTGACTCACGGCCGTTTTCGGTTAAAACAGGGTTGCCACTTATTTGAGATTTGGACTAATGAAAATTATCATCATCAAATTGCTTTGTTGCATTTTAATTACTTAGTGTGAGAGTCATGCATGCATGTGCGAGTTCTGAATGCTCAGTTCTGAGTATATGCAGTGCCTCAAAACAAAATCGTTAGATTCATCAAATTTCAACCATAAGTTTAACAAAAGAGCTAAACGCCATCTAAAGAATGAACTACTCCCTACTAATATATCCCCACTTGTGGGAACAAACGGTCTTTTTTTTTATTTATAAATGGAAAAATGGATTATTGGGAATACCTACATGGAAATTCTTTCCCTTGTGTGTAAATGTACAATTAGAATAATAACTTCTTTTTAAACATTTCCTTTTTTTTGTTTGTTTGCTAACTTTTCACTCCATAATTAGGTACTTACTCATCATCATCATGAAATTTTGCATACACGTAGTCAGATACAGAAAAGGACACAGTGTACCTTCCATCCAGAAAAAAGTTCTGTTTCTGGGGGATCATCTAAAAAAATTTCAACGCGTATTGATTATTTTAATATTTTTCTACGCTTAAAACAAAGGGTCACGAGCAAAAGCTTTTTTAATAAGTTCAATAAGTTGAGTATAAATTTCAAGCATTTGAGTATAAAAGACTAAAATAAAATTAATTTAATTTAATAATTTTGAAAACTTTATTTAAAAAAAAATATTACGAAAACATTCGAAGACACAATGACAATATGCCGTCAAAGTGGCATAAATTCAACTAGCTCGTTGACAGTGCAGATTGCGATCACTGTACATGGGGTGAAAAACTTGGGGTGAAAGGGGTATTTTGTTATCAAAATTGCGCACAGTATCTTGCCTGAATATTTAACATTTTGCCAAGATTACTAAGAGAAAAAATGCGTATATATGTGTGCCTTGAACTTTGTTTGTTAATTTGATAAAGTTTTTTATAGCCTCTTCTTTTTACTTTTTATGTTTTTGTTTAAAGTAAGTTTATGTACTTATATTTTAACCTAAGTATGTGTTGTTGATTTATGATAATGACAATAATATATGGGTATACTCCTTTTTAATCCCCGACGCCCAACGCAAAAGAGACGTGTCAAAAGATTGTCCTATGTCAACCCAAAAAGAGCCGAATAATGTTAAAAATGAAGTATAATTTACTTGTCATTGACAGACTAAAGTCCATTTTCTCCAAGAGTATCGACATAATTAAGATCAAGATCATCTTGATCAAAATCAAGATCAAGTAGATCAAGATAATCATTATGTTTGATAATCAAGATCATCTTAAGGAAACCTGAATGTGAGAAAGCTATTTTGGAAGACCTGTCCTATGTCCTATTTATGGGGGAGGTATATGTCCCGTAGTGGATGACATACTGCTAACATGATAATGATGAAAATATGACGGATTGACAGCCTATACTTATGGTAGATGGCGACCAAATAAATAAATAAATAAATAAATATAATGTCAATAATCCCTCATCCCGAAACAATTTCCTTCCATCTAGAATATGCCTAGCAGAACTTCTTCTAATTCCCCTAATGACACCCCCTCCACTTCCCCCTTTTTCATGTGAACGGCTTTCAAATGCGAAACCCTTTTAAAACTTGCATGGGAAATCTTTGAGTGCACTTTGCGTCCTCATGGTGAAGAGACATGTACAAAGGGGGGTGGGGGGTGGGGTTATTTGGAAGGCTGCTACAATATAAAACTGGTATTTGCTCGCGGCTTCGCTCGCATGAAAATTTAAAAATAAAGGCTCTTTCTATGTGACAAAATTTATACCTATTAGAATTTCTGAAATAGATGAATATGAACTAAGCCCAAATCCCCAAATGGGACAAATAAGAAAAAAACTTTTATAATATTATGTTCATTACTATTCCTTTCCTCGAAAGTCAAGTTATAAATCCATACTAATAATAATACTTATATATTAACGTGGATTGTAAATTTTATTGTAGCTATTAACAATACACAAAGTGTATTTATTTAAGAAGGGATACCAAAAAGTTTCATTATTCATAAAACTTCTATTAAGGAGTTGGTTCAATATCGATTTAAACTATCAAGCCTTCAGTCAGCTAACCGTCAGCTTTCCTGCCACCCTTTATAGTGTAAAAAAATGATATATTAAACAGGGTAAGACATCATCAAAGCTCTTTTCGAAGTTTGACAGTGAAACTTAAAATTCATTCATTAAAATAGTTTTAGGGCCTCTTTCATAAACTAAAGTGTTCATTAGTTACTTTTAGAAATCATTTTCTGTTATATTGAATTATGCACTCAGTTTACTGCATCATTCGATAGCCGAATTTTTATTATTATTTTCTATTTAATGTTTGGGACGTTTACCGTACAAACAAAGATATATCAGCTCCATTATCCCCGGTTACCGGTGACTTTAAATGACAGTTTGGCCTACTTGACGCTTGTGAAACAGGCGCTTAATGTCTTTAAATTTATACCGCTTTAACTGGGAATAGATTAGCTGAGATGATGACGATTCTGAGAAGAAATCCCTAAAGAAACTTAGGTTACAATTTTTTTTATTTACACAAACAATTCGACAAAATGCCAAGCGAAATTTCTAGTCGAATTTTCGAAATTTTGCACCCGTCTAAACCCCCTTTAACCTCAACAGCTCTCCTTGGTCCTTCAGTTTCATGCAAGTAGGTACGTGGCAACGTCTTATATACTTCAACCGTGACTAAAGAATGAACGTGTCTACTAGAAAGTTCTCGATAAATAAGCTCTTTTTTTTTAACGGTTTGAGATTGAGGTCGTCTTTGTTTAGTAAAAGTTTTTAGATGTTGGTTGCATGATGTAAAATTTTCTCAAGGGTATGAAAGCATAATATGTGTCGTTCATTGTAAAAGTGGTGTAACTCCCTATTTTTAAAACCATCTTTTCTTGCCTAATGGTATCACATTTAGTCATAACTTTCAATATAAAAGTGAAGTAACTCCAATAGTTGCATTAAAATCCCATAGATGAAAACAATGAATGAATGCTTATATTTTTTTTCCTACACTATAATTCGCAAAAAGCTCGATATTCTAAAATTCAGTTACAAGGAGATAGTTCACTTTTACAATGAACGACACATATATAAAAAGAATAATATGAGCATTTATATATTATTGTTTTTCATTCATATAATATATTATTCTTTTCTTTAAAAAAAATCATATAGTACGTCATAGACTAAGTCATAAGCATATATTACAATAACAAGATAACTGCTTTGGATCTATTTGATGCTATTAATTGAAGTGAAAATTTCATCAGGCGCATTGGACATTTTTGAGATGGGGAAAAAACTATTGAACTCGCGACCTGTTACCGTAATCGTGTAACCTATTAATTTAAAAAAAAATTTTTGAGATGGAAAAAACCATTGGACTCGCGACTGTTACCGTGTAACCGACTAATTTAAAAAAATTCAATTTTTGAGATGGGGAAAAAACCATTGAACTCGCAACTTATATTGTTACTGTGTAACCGTTTAACCGACAAATCTGTATTAGGTACCTATAATTCAAAAAATACGTAAGTAATTGTTCAAATTTTCACTTCAGTCGGCACTCCCGAAGTGCCGCTGTTTTTTTTTTAATCATAGCAATGAATCAACAAAAATAGAGTTTCCAAAACCAACGTTTGATATTACAATTCTGTCTATCACATCGCAGTCTGCCTCTTTATTGAGTTAGTTCCACTTGACTTGGGTAAGATGGATTTTCTTATCTGCTTTACATTGACTCGTCTAAAATATAAACCCATTCACGAAATGAGGATAGCACTTAATTTCAAAAAGGAAATTAGATTAACCAAATCTTCGTTCATTGTCTTTTACTTATAAATGTGAAAGAAACTCTGTCGTGTCGGTCTGTCCGTTACCTTTTCACACCTTATACGTACTCAACCGATAGTAAGCGCCTCTTTCACCAACTGTCAAATAGGCTAACTGTCATTTAAAGTCACCGGTAACCGGGGATAATGGAGCTGATATACCTTTGTTTGTACCGTAAAAGTCCCAAACATTGAAATGAAAATAATAATTAAAATTCGGCTATCGAATGATGCAGTAAACCGAGTGCATAATTCAATAAAACAGAAAATGATTTCTAAAAGTAACTAATCAACACTTGTAGTTGGTGAAAGAGGCCCTAACTTTTATTTAATCTGACCGATCATCACGAAATTTTGCATAGGTACACATTGTCACGCATATAGGATATACAATAACATAGGGTCAGGGATGTAATTCTCTTTATCTTCATCTTCTAGTTTACCCTAATATTACCAATTAATAGGTAATAATCTAATATTACCAACATCACGATTAAAACTAAATTCTTCAAATACCTTCAGTTCTTCTATAAAAATATATAACAAATTACCAGATAATTTAAAAAAAGAAAAAAATGATATCATATTTATAAAAAAATTTAAAAAAATACTAAATAATAAATGTTACTACAACTCAAATAAATATTAGATAACATTATCATTTAAATATTAATAATATAAATGTAAATATAATTTATTTTTAATTTTAATTTAAATAAAATAAAATTCTTATATATATTTATATATATAAATAATTATATGCTTATATATATAAGCTTCCTCTCTTCTAGTCCCTAAGTTGCATGCCCAACAGGGTCCATAACATTGGTCTTTATTTTTATAACATCTTTGTACATTATGGTTTCGCAATAAATAATTGAATTGAATTGAAAAAAAAAATACCCAGAGCCTTTTTGCTTTGCTTTGCTTCTCTTGTGTTCCCTAAAAGACCGTCAGTCTGGACGAACTCTCAAATTATTATAAACTACCTGCTGCCCGCGACTTCGCCCGCGTAACTTTGTAAATCTATACCAAAATATAAAGCTGAACAGTTTGTTTGTTTTTTGTTTGTTTGTTTGTTTGTTTGTTTGGTGGTACGCGCTAATCTCAGGAACTACTGGTTCGAATTGAAAAAATCTTCTTGTGTTGGATAGTCTATTTATCGAGGAAGGCTATAGGCTATAGAGAACGGGGACGAAGTCGCGGGCACCAGCTAGTTAAATACTACAATTTCCCTCGAGGACCACTCTATCCATTGGTGAAAACAGACGGACAGACAGACAGACGCGGCGGAGAACTTTGTTTTATAATATAGCTGCTTAAAAACTAAAGGGCCATAAAACAAAAAAAATCCAAAAATGTTTTTATTGCAAAAATACAATCACAATCCTTCATATTGTATGTTGCAAAAAGTCTTATTGTTGTTTTATTCCATATTTAGTATATTTTGATCGTTTTTTTATATACTCAAAAGTAACTTATATATGCTTATATCTCTTCTAGTATTCAGTTTAATATAAATGTACTTAAAACATTTAATGCTACTTAAAAATACGCTTCTAACGATGTTTAATATGCATATAATTTATATACATATATCTAATAAGAAAAAAATTTACAAAAATAATTTAATTTTTTTCGATTAGCTCTCCTGTAAAAGGGGGAATTTTGATTTGTGGCCCTTCAGTTTTTAAGCAGCGATATGTAAGGATTATCGTGGAGGCTTACCTATGAAACTGGTGTCATCGTCGATCCGATGGTCATGTAGTGCATGCATGACTAGTGCCGCTAGCAAGGCGGAGCGTGGCGGTAGCGGAGGTGCCAGGCCGCGCAAAGAGATCGGCGCGGCGTTCCACACAGCGCCGCAAAGCATCACCTAGCGCCCGCGCATCTCTCCACCGCTCCCAATCGCCACAGACCTGACCGTTTTACAACCAATATTATAACAATTTTGCTAGGATCCTTAGAATAACAACGCCTAGAAACCGAGTACACGGACGAAAAGTGAGGCAACTTTTACCAAGCCGTATAAGCTTGGTAAGCGAACAGCTCGCGTCACTCGCGTCATAGTGCTCATAGTATTCAACATTTTTTGTATACTTGTGTGCGTGTCGCCGAGCGTACTCATTACGTGTGGCTTACGCATACATCTATTAAATTTGTGCCTCAAACTCGCCAGTCTTTTGATATGAAACTATCGTTCTAGGCGTTCTTATTCTAAGCTAGGATCATGACAACTATATTTTAAAGATGACAAAAAGAATAGTATTTTGAGTTTCTTTCAGGCGTTTCTTCTCACAGGATCGTCATATTGGCTTTTTTTCCGAAACCCTGGTAGAGTTTTTTGGAGAAACCCATCGAAATACTACAATGGAATTTGCGTCACAAATGCCAAAGCGGCACATAAAAAGAACGCCTTTGACAGAATCATGGCGGACTCTTGCCTTCACGCGTCAATGGTAAAAGGTAGTAACGATCAACTACTATTTCATTTTAAACTCTAATGGGTTGATGTAAAGTCACATTTTCTTTAAATTACGTACTTATTGTTATGTTTGTTTTGTTTTAAATGACAGTTCATGCTCTACGCATATGTCACTTTTAATTGTTCCATAAAATTCGTAGTGTTTTGTATGGCACGCGGGTTCCATGTTGTAGTAGTTTGATGGACAAACCTAATAGATAAATAAATATTTCGGTTTGGTTTGACTTGTTTTCGGAATATGTCGGAAATATCTCGGCATTTTGCAACTATCTATCTATGTATGACATGACGAATCTTCTTTTTTCCTTTAAAATAAGAATCAATGTAAATATTCTTGCCTCTGTGAACTGCAAAACCGATCAACCTATGACATGATCCGGCTGTTTAGTGAGTTAAAATGGCAATTGGCAGGCTGTATCCTGCCAATTTCTTATCCTTAATCCTACTATGATCGGCAGCGCACTTGTAGGTTGTGTTATTGGCGACGGTACCTAGCCATCGTCAGCCTGTGTAACATAAACTTAAAAAGCTGCATTCTAAAGTTAAGATTTCTTCTATAGGTACACTTAGGTATACCTTTTATAAATTCACGTCTCTCGCTGTGTTCCTCCGTCTATTTTCAAGTGAGGACTATTAATTTCAGAATTAACTACCTCTTGTTCAACATGCAATGCACAAGTATAATAAATGCCGTAATAATTGTCTAAAAAGGTGCCTGCTCCCACCGTCCAACCGCACATTAATCTTGATGACGTACGTGGGTCGGTCGAACGGTGAGACCGCGATCTAGGAATCTCCTATTAGTTCCAACTAATGGCTTCCATTGTAATTTACTATTTCTTATGTGTTTGTTAGCTTCTATTCAACTAAATTTAGTGTATTTGTATTATTGTATTCTGTTGTCTAGAAAAAAAATTCTAGGTAAGGTATCTCAGTACCAAAGTTTGAATTTGAATTTGAATAATTATTGCAACTTATTTTGTAAGGTTCTGATTTTAGAAGATTTTTTTTTAATTTGATTTGACTTTATTTCCTAACACAGATCCTCTCACCCTATCATTTAAAATGATTTTTTTTAAATATTATTAATATCTATTTACACAATAAAACCCTAACAAATCTAACAATGTACTTACATAGTATTTTATAATATATAGTATAATGTCTCAACTGATATTTTCAGTATAGCTTAAGGGTTCTTGTTCAAAATAAAATAAAGTAAATTAATAACGTCAAAACACCAGTTGGACACACAATAAAATAAGTATTTAAGAAAACTAGCAAAATATGGATGAGTCCGTCAGCTAAAGTCCTCCAATAATAATACTGACATAGTATGTGCGTCTGCATGTATACCTACCTAAAAATTTAAGGTCGCTTGAGGACAGGTTATTTTCTGGTTATAAGCAAATCTATTTTTAGTATCAATCTATTATTACACAGATTCACACTTGTGACATATACAAAGGTGTACTGTGTACTTAATCTAATTATCTCTGGTTTATCAACTATAAATCTTATACAAACACTAGGTAAGCGGTTTCTTAAAAAATCTTAGCTTTTAAAGGGCTTTTAAAAGCTAAGATCCGCGTCCCCTCTGGGCACAGTAGAATTTGAAAAATAGGTATTTGAAGAAACTATTGCCATCGCGGTGCCCTCCAGCCTTCCCCCGTATTGTGCGATAGGGACAAATGCAGCTCAGACCGATTATACCTACAAAATTTTTGACTAAATCGAGGTTTCGTATTCCCCTGTTTTCTCCTCTAAAAATTGAGCCTATCGAATAATTTTTACACAAATATTTTTAAGAAGAACGAATCTATGTCCCTGTTATTTTTTTTTATCTTAAAAGTCTTTCAAATTTGTTTTATAGTCGTCTGATTAGGGTGACATAAAAGGGCCATTTGTTACGATTTTTGAGGTCATATTTTCTTATGTAATTACTTGGTGGAAAGAAAGAAATGATAAGGGCATAGCTTTAGCAGATCTAGATTTTATAGCGAAATTTTTTTGTTCTAGATGGATTATCCAGGGAGAAAACAGGGGATTACATTTGTATGGAAAATCGCTGGTAGCGTCCCCTGTTAAGCTTTTCTGACTAGGTTTCGTAAGTGTTTCGCGAGCCGTTTCCCATTCATCACAAAAATCCTCAATAGACAATTTAATGTCCCACCTGAATCTCCCAAATGTTCGCGTAACTCGGTAAAGTTAGCGTTGTCCAATAAATTTTAATACCAACAAAATGATTATTGATGGGCAGCCATTATGCAAATGGATGTAGACTCTTCGTGCTCCCTTAATTTTCTGACTAGTGATGTGTGTTCGTCGTAGTAATACCGGAGGAATACCCAATTTTCTTAAAAAGGTATTCATTTCGATAATTCCATCAGAAATATTTAGTCTGTATATGCACCACAAGTTTTCTTATAATAAAGAAAAAATTGACAGTTGGCATAACTGTAACTTTTCATGTTAAGATTTTATTTAACTGTACGTTGGGCAAATTTCAAAGGAAATGTTGAATTCGGGCGGTTTGAATGTGTAAAATATTAAAACGCCTTTACAAGTGGGTACCACACTAAAAGAGTAGGTGGTAAATCGAAAAGTCTAAATCTAGTGGGCGAATCATGTTTATAATGCCACCCAATACGCCAGGTCATATCTGGCGAATCGTGTTTATAATGGTCAGGGAGCCGACGATGCTAAATGTGTAGTCACTCGAGCGTCGTGGGGACCTATTGGACTTTGAAGATTGGATGGTAAGAAGAAAAAAAGGTTATAATATGAAGTTTTATAACCTTTTTTTCTTCTTCAGCGGTGGGGTGAGCGTCAGATTAAGAATCAGCACGATCAGGAATTTAGGCTGAACCGTATGAAAATCTGACGCGCTCGAGTATTACAAAATGAGAATCGTCAAAAATATTTTTTGCATTTTCAAAAAGCTGCCACGAGCTTGCGTTACATCCGAATCGTCTGAATTTTAAATGGGAGCTTAGTTTAGGTTCACTTAACATCCCCTCTGAAAATCTGACGCGCTCGAGTTGTATTTAAAATTTTACCCCCACCCCCGCCAACCCGACCAAACAAACCGTCAGATTAATACATATCCGTTAACGGAGACACGTGGGGTATATACATTGGCAACATCTGACGCGCTCGAGTAAATCCAAAAATCCCCCCTTGGGCTCCCCTACCATTAGGCCACCCAATACTTAGCCAGGTCATATCTTGGTAGAAGGATAAACATTTTAATATACCAAAATTGCACCCCAGGCGAAGTCGGCAGCTGGTCCTAGTAGTATTAAGTATATATTTCTAAAATGCCAGTACTTATACTATGACGATTTTTATGTTTATACGGTGATGTGATGGAATTTATTTCATTTCTCCCTAGTATTTATCGGATAGGTGCACATCCCTATGAAGACTCGTTCTGTGGGCTCTTTTTAAATTGGTCGCTGTGTATATTAAAAAGTTCCCTGTTCCAAAGTCGTTTTATAAAAAGCAAAGTTTTTGTACAAATAAGAAAATTTAATTTACTTTTAAAGATGTTTAAGTTTAGGTTGTACATTTGGAAAAAAATTGCTCTGATGGTAACTAGGCATGGTTAAATAACTTATTTGGAAGAATTTTTTCTTCTTTTTCATATCTTTAAAACTTTGTAAACTTTTCTAAACTTTTACGTAATAATTTTGTAAATGATTGAAAAAGTTATTTAGTATGTGTAAATGTTTACAGGTTGAAATAAAGACACGAAATAGCTGTTTAGGTATTTGAAAATACTCATGAAATTGGTGAAGCTGTTGGTATTGGGTACCGTAAATTAACTAGTGCTGTTAATAAACCAAAAAAAAGCACGTGTGCTGATATAAATGGACCCTGGTATTCCAGGGATAATCCTTTACTTACTCATCGAAACACAAGAGTAGGTATACACATTCTGTTGTTTCATGGTGGTCTTCTATAAGGATATAACTGCTGTACTAAATAATAAAACAGTTAAATATCTTTGCAGTATACAGGTACGAATTAAGATCCTGTAAACATGGTGTTTAGACATCTAAAAGATCTTAAAAAAACAGATCGATCATCGATCTTAGTAGTAGCATAGAGTAAATTTAAGTAACTATTTACTCTATGATAGTAGATAGGTACATTCTCACGCTTTGGTTCCTGATAAAAACTTTTTTGGAGCACATAAGTTTCTTGTAAAAAGAATAAGATTTCACTTAAGTAAGTATCTTGTGACTGCCAAGAGTTGCCAAGAGCCAAGACTGGATAAAAATGGTGCTTCTAAACTGTTAATCTTAGTACTCTTCATTGTGGAATACATAAAAAGCAAAAAGATTTGTACACAAAAAAGCAAAAGGTTACATTATTCCCATTGGACAAATCCGGAGTTGAAAATCCATTATTTTGTTCGAACGACTAAAAAGCAAACTTAATTGGATTTAATTTGAAATAGGTCACCTTCATTCGGAGTTGCCTGCCTCGCTAATTGGTGAACCTTTTCAATTTAAATTGAATCCTTTTGTACCTACGTATACAGTTTAAATTTAATGAGTGACATATGTAAAGTGCAATAAATAAATTAAGTAGGTACTACCTACTAGGTAGTTAGTAAGACTGGTACACAAGATTAGGGTCGCTCAGCGTGGGACCCGGGCGGTGATCTTGGGGATACTGCCCCCATCGTAAGGTTCCCCCGAGATGGCCGGCGTACCTCCACTTTCGGGTACGCCGAGATTCTGACTCCCCGCGCTGGCGTGGCGGGGCACCGAAGTCGTGTCATAACGTCCCGCGTCCCCGCCCATCAACGGCCGCGTTGATAGAAATCCCCGCCCATCAACGGCCGCGTTGATAGAAAGTAGTTGGGTTTTAGCCGGTAGGAAACCGGCATAAGATCCAAGAGGATTCTCCAACGGAAAAAAAGGGCGCTATAGAGCGGACTATACTCGTAGTTTCTATGGATAATATCACAAGTTCTGAAATACGCCGAAGAACCAAAGTTGTCAACATAGCCGAAAGAATGAACAAGCTAAAATGACAATGGGTCGGTCACATCAGTTGCAGAGCGGATAACCAATGGTCTAGCTATAGTCTAGACTCTCTAAAGTTCTCAGAGGCCAAGAATTGGAAAATATGTAATAAATAAATAAATATCTTCACACATTCCACACAGCACCATCTAGTTCCACAGTAAGCAACTAATTCTTGTATTATGGTTACCAGACAGTTGATTTATATACTACATACATTTTTTTTGTAAATACAATCCATGACTCAATACATTTACCCCTAGCGGGATTCGAACCCGCGACCGTTCGGTTAATAGCTAGGGTTACTAGCCACTAGACCAAGCGTGTCGTCAATGGACCGTGCTTGGTGTCGAGCCCTGGGACAGGTCTAGACTAGATCTAGCAGTGGAGACGGGTTAAGAAGATGATGATGGCGAGGGACAGGGAACATGTTATACCTTTTTAATCCTATTATCTTAATCCTACTAAGGATGGCAGCGTACCTATTTTTAGCACCTATGGCATTGCTTGTGTGAATAGGCGACGGCAACCTAAAATTTACATAAAAAAATGATTTATGTAAAGTAAACCTTTACATAAATCATACATACATACTTACGTATACCAAATAACATAAATTTTCACGATACCAAAATTTTCAAATATGTTGATTAATTCTAGAATTGGGTATTTTTGAAACAAATTCATTTTTTGACATATTATTTTGCAAATTTCAATGAAAATTACAAATATCTACTAATAAATAACACGTCAATCTCCACGTGTTTGTTTCATTCTGTATACGTGTGAAATTTTCATGTGAGTATAATTTTTCTTTAATACAAAAAAAACCACATTATCACCTGAAATAGTCACCGTCCATATAAAAAACCAATTTTATGTTTATGTTTTATACCACAAAGTACCTAAGTAATAGGACAGACTAATGTCTTTATGTTATTAACTCTAAAAAACCAATATAAGTTCCCATGAATAGATGATCTCACATATTTTTCTTAACACTAACAATTACATAATACATACATAGGTTAATAATGTATTATAATTATAAGAAATCAGGTGTTTTCTGATATCTCTAAATTTTTACAGTGAAGACGCAATACCTTATCGACTAGCTTACCTATTAAACCATTGGTTACTTGGACGTTGTATTTTGGGAGCTCTTTCTTATAGCTTCTTAACTTTGATAGATATTTCTATGTTGTCCCAAGTTGAATATAAATCCTAAACATACAAAGCTTTTGTCTTTTTGTTTTAATTTTTATATTGAATCTTTATAAGTCTTACCTTAAACCTGCGGAAAAACTCGTCTCTGAAGAAATAAATATTACGTAAGAAAATCTTCTTGAAAAATGTTTTTTCTCGTCAAACCAACAGTTTTTTTACACTTCACGCGCGCACTTTTTAACGAATTTCATCAATTTTAAGAGTTTTAGTCCCAAATGAAATGGCTACAAGTAATATGAGAAATAAATGAAAGAAAGATGGTGGTCGCACTGAGCGCTGTTGAGGGTTACTTCTGCGTAGGGGGATGTTTGGCGCATGCGTGAAAATCCTCCCCTAAATATTTGTCGCGTTCAAAGATTATTTATTTTTGTTACAATTTATTTGAATGAAGCCGTTTATAATTTTAAAAATGGAATTCGGTTTCAAAACCAGTGTTATTTAGTTTTTAATGATACAATTACTGAATTGTTCTCCACAGACAGGCTGACGATCCACTTGATAGTAGTAGCCACTTCAAGTGGCTACCGTCGCCTATAACACCAGCAACGCCACAGGTGCTGCAAGTGCATAGTAGGATTAAGGATAGGGATTATAAAGGGATAGGGAAATGAGCTCTGGCATATCCTTAGGCGTCATCTCCACTGGGCAATGTTATCGCGGCGTTACAAGGGGAGCAAGAGCAGTTACAAGGGGGCCTAGTGCGAGTTTTACTCTATCAAACGCGTCGAAAGCGTAAACGTCTATTTGTAAGGCAATGAAGTAGTGCTACACGTTATCCACCAGGTAGCGCTGCTTCATTCCCATATAAATTGACATTTACGCGTCCGACGCGTTTGATAGAGTAAAATTCGCACTAGGCCCTCTGGTCGCAAAGCCCACTGAGCGCGCGTCACCGCGAACCTGCTCTCGACGGCTCTTGGAGTGGATTCGCCACGAGTCGTATTCAGAAGCATTTTAGGTTGAATTTAAATTGTTACTAAATTAGTCTCTTCGCTGCCACTCCTGACTGGACGAGTATTATGTCACTTACTGTCTCGCAGCGATACCGCCACATGACGCGGCGTTCTCGCCGCGAGTCCGTCGAGACACGCGACGGTAGGTAACGCCCGAGCGTGTTTGCTTCTCTGCCCGATTAATGACGATCCGTTGTGGTCACGTGGCGTTCCGTTGCTGTCTCGTGGTGTTCCGTTGCGGTTTCGTGGCGTTCCGTTGCGACTTATACGCTGGCGGAGTTATCGTTGTTCCGTGGAGCTTATTCGACGATAGTAGGGCGGACTCGTAGCGATTCTCTCGTTCGTGGATATGACGCTTTCTCACTCACCGAAACACAACAGCACATATGCTATTATTTCACGGAGGTCTTCTGTAAGGAAGTGGTTACGTGCTGCCCAAATGACTACGAAATGCAGCGCTTTGCCACTACTTTCCAAATCCAGACCAGAGCCAACTTTGAAATGTTCATTTCCAAAGTTGACCCTGCGGGGAATCGACCCTAACAATGAAATTTAAGAAAGCTATTTAAAATTTCAAACAAACAGATGAATGTTTTTATTTGAAAAGAAATTAAATATTTAAATACAGACATCAAAAATCTTATAAAAATAAAATCTTAAAAGGGTTATACACAAAATAAAACAACCTTAAACTATATAATTAAAATTTGTATTTCACAATTTTAAGTGTTCAATACATGATTGTATTAATTTTTAATAAAATATACCCATTCAGTATTCCATCGAAATAACACTCGAAAATAACAACTTTTCATAACTTCATTATTATATTTTATATTATGAATAACATTACGTTATACGTTTCCAAATACGTATATTTGACTAAGCTAATATTGTAATTTATATCACTATTGTTATACCGAACGTCGAGAGGTTTAAAGGCTTCAGTACACTGCAAGCGTAGCAGGAGCTAAGCTATTAGCGAGCTATAATAGCGCTTCATTTACCTTTATTTCTACTGAATATATATTTTTTAAATTCGATCTCAACTTAAATTTATTTTTGCAATTAACGAAATTTTTCAATAGCAATTATACAAGCAATTATGATGTGCGGATTTTGCTAATATTAAAATAGTTTTTTTATTATATGTAAAGTTCATATTTTTTTTTAGTAATAATTACAAATGATAACACAAGATTAAACCTGTGGTTTTTAATATTTTACATGTATTATTATAAAATCGTTAAAATTATACATAACAATATATTTTAATGTATACTGTGACTTTAACAAATAAATAATTGAATTCTAAATGCTTGAGCAATAAGATATTTTGAATTTTAAATCAAATTAAATGAGGTCTTGCTGATTATGAAGTCGTTGTTTTCGCGGCACACCATAGCTTGGCACTAGCTACGCTTGCATTGGAGTTAGGCCTTTTTAGAAATGACGTATAAACCTAATGTTCGTCATTTCTTGTCTAAAATCTCGACGTAATTTATGTGGGCAATGTAGACGCTGACATTTGTAATCCAAAATATTTGTAAATAGGTAAAAAAAAAATATTACCGCAGTTTTATAAATTGAATAACCATATACAAAGCAATCGAAAATTATTATTATTATTATACACTTGTTATAATTAAATCAAGCCTTAACACTTAGCATTGACAACATTGCCCGTAGATGTTAACTTCATAATAATATTTCTTATTAAAAAAGTGCCTTTTGTATTATTTTTAATCATACTAAACGCGTTTATTAGAGAAAAAATGTTCCATAATTCAATCTAGTCATTAGATTTAAGCGTTTTATACAAATTATACTTATTTTTTTTCTAAATCTATTCTAAGTCGTAATTAGAGAAATGTGAAGGGAACATTTCATCTCTATGAGGAAATTATATTACAGAGAACTTTGAACTTTTTTGAGATTTAAAAAAAAAACATAAATAAATAGACAAATGTATGTCAAATATTAAAACACCCTGTTCCTTAACAGTAAGGTGTTGATTGAAATTTTGAGTGTCAAAACAGTTTTTTATGATAAAAATTCATACTTCACTATCACTACATAGTATAAAACAAAATCGCTTCCCGCTGTCTGTCTGTCCCCATGTATGCTTAGATCTTTAAAACTACGCAACAGATTTTGATGTGGTTTTTTTAATAGATAGAGTGATTCAAGAGGAAGGTTTTAGTATATAATTTTAAACGCGGGCTAAGTCGCGGGCATAGGCTATCTACTAAAAATAAAGATACAACCCCTGAAAATTTTATAAAAGCAAAGATGACAGGCGTTATACATATTTTGCTTTACACATTTAGTCAGGCGCTACACATCTCTTACTTTTAACGCGGGCGAAGTCGCGGGCACCAACTAGTAATATTATAAATGTGAAAGTAACTGTCTGTCTGTTCGCTTTTCACGCCTTAACTACTTAACATGAAATTTTGAATACTTTTCATACAGAAAAATATACTTTTAATACATATAAATCATTGCGATAATGATACCACGTTTTATTTTTTATGATAAAATTTGGCATTTAAGCTTACAATTCACTTCAAAATAAAAAAAGTTTAAAAAATAATAAATAATAATATTAGAGGGTTTAAAGTGCCTTTTGGATTTGATAACAATAAAGCTACGGAATAGTTTAGGCACAAGAGTCGGCTCTAACACCGAAATAAAACAGCATAAATGCTGTTTCTGGATTTTATATATTACCCGGAAAATAAAAGTAGGTTTCTTTTTAACACTACAAAAAGAACAATTAACTTTTGATAAGCTCGTCAAGAGAGTTTGTTGTTTGAGACTCGTTTTTTAAAAAAAATGCCTAAATTATTCATTTGTAGGCGCTTTAAAACATATATTTTTATGGCGAAAATTGGCAAGTGGCAAGCAGACGTAAAAAAACTGTCACTTGATGGTAGATGACTACCATTGCCATCTACAGACCACAGGTTGGGGATAAGCTTTAATTTATCATATCAACCATTGACACTCAAAAATTCAAAAAAAATTAACTGCACAACTAAGAAATGACTTCTTAAGAAAACCAAAAAGTTATCTTTCAGATAATAAAGGTAGAAAAAAATCACAAAACTAAGTTAAAACAAAACGGCAAGCCTAATATTCGTAATAGTAAATGCATTGTAAAATGCATCATTTATATGGAAATTTCAGTTTAATTTTAGAGATCAATTTACTTTAACAAATAACTAATAGGTCACTTGGATTCTTTTTTTAAAATATCTTTAGCACCAGTAACTATTTGGTCATGCCCTGTTTCGCTCGCCTCTCCCATTCCGCGCGCATCTGAAGTATACCTTTAAATTGGGGCGAACCGTCGGCTTCCCCTCTATCATCTTCTCCGCTATCTTCTTTCTCTAACGCCACACTATCTCTCTTCTCTCTCTCCGCAGACATCTGTCTCAGTCCTTCGTCTTTCCTCTGCCAGCCTCTCTTAGTTAACGTATCAGCTTTGTAAGCCATCGCTTCATTCTTTGTTATACTTTTTATATCATCTCTATCGTTGGAAGGATCCGGAAACGTTCTGTTCCTCAATCTTTTTTCCGGTGTAGAATCTGAGACTTCTTTTTTATATCTATAAACTTCGCTTTTGTAGACCGGTGCACTTTCTCTTTTCACGTTTGAAACGCTATTTATACTGACACTCCTCTGATAGTGAGGTACTCCAAACTGACTAACACGAGCCGCAATATCGACTATTCGGTTTTCGGTTTCTTCTCTATGCTCTTTAAAAACTGTATCTTCATTCTCTTTATCGCTGTCTCTGGACTTTATTGAGGCGTTGAATTCATTTTTTAATAGTTTAGTTCTGGTTGCGGCTGCATTGTTAGTAAGTTCGTCCTTAATGTTGGTACTTTCGGCTATCTCTTGAGCTAAACTTTCAGCTTCGGAGTCCTTAAGTTTAAGTGAACGTCTCGCGAAAACTTTCATCAATTCCGGTTCATCATCGTTTTTTCTATCCCCGCGTAGTTCTCTAGCAATCATAATAGGTTTTTTACGGTAAACCACGGCATCCTCTTGTCTGTCTGAAGTTTTAGCTTCGTTGCTGTCCGTACTTTGAATTGAGCTCTTGCTACCGAAACTCGAATGCGACTTTTGATCCATAGATATGTTGTCATATATTTTCTCCGTACTACCCTCCGTACTCAAAGAATTTGTCCGAGGCTTGTCAACTTTTTCTTGAATCTCGATGCTTGTAGATTTTCTTTTAAAAAAGGCTTTCGGGGTAGACGGACTTTGCGGCGCAACATTTTGAACAGTTTTTCTAATGATAATCGGTGAAGTTTTGTTATCGACTTGGCTAATATCATTAAAGGTCTCGATCGTCTTATTTGAAACGACCGACTCTCTTCTAATCTGAATGTTATGTGTTGACTTAGTTTCAATAGCTTCGTAGCAAGTTGTCTCTTCTTTCTCGCATTGTGGACTATCAACTTTCTTTGGCGTTATATTTGCAGTCAAAACTACATTAGTAGCAGGTTTTGCGTCAACTCTGTTTAATTGTATTTTAAGGAATTCCGGTACTCCAGGCTTTTTAATCTCTGTCTTTAACTTTTCGTCGCTTTTATTAGATTTCGAGACTTCGACAGACATATTCGAAGTTTGTTCCTTATTAATATGAGTCACCGATACGTTGCTACTAGCTTTGCAACTTAAAGCGCTTTCTACCGAAATAGTTTTCCTTCTGTCGTCCATAGGCTTTTCGGGGCTACTTTTAACACTATCTAAAGAACTAGATTTGAGTATTGGCGCCATTATTGGTTTCGGAGAACTTATAATATCATCGATCTTAGCCTCTATCTGTGAAATATCGCTGTCGCGTTTACGAGCGTCCATCGGTACGTTTGTTATATGAATACTGTTAGTGAAAAGTTTTCTTTCTTCATTAGTTTCAGTTTTAAGACTGTCAAGGTAACTGCTGTCAGTGCTAGGCAGACTGTCATAATTCGCCTCGGCATTGCAGTGGAGTATGTCATAGTTTCTTGCGGAAACTCTCTTGCTATATTCCTGTCTATCAGAGACGTTTCTCCTATAATTGACTTCCCAGCTTTCGAGCAAAGGTTCAGATATCCCGACTATGGCCGGCAAACTCGGCATCTGATTCTCTTGGGAACTAATTGACGCAGTTTCAGAGGCGTATCGGAAGCTGTGCGATTTTCCGATACTACTTCTGGTCTCCACGTACTCTTCACCAAGAGACCTGAGTCCCGAAGTAACGTAAGACTCCTCGGTCTTCGCAATTTGAGGAATCTTTTCGCATTTGCTCTCGATTTCTCGTTTCTCGCGATATTCGGAAACGTGTTCGGAAGATCGGTTTAAGTGCTTCACGTTTTCGGAACTCTGATGCATTACGGTCTTCGGAGGAGATGATGCGAGGCCAGGATTGAAATAAGGAATATTTTTAGGCATACTTCCACTGTGAAACGAAAAATCGCTGTGAACAGTCTTGCGGACTGCCCTGATTGGAGGCTCTTCATCAGAGGTGACCAAAGTTGGAGACAAAGATTCTTCCTGAGCTCTGGTCGATACTTCGGTGCTTACAAACGCTTTAGAAGAGAACGGATCCACCAGTCTCTGTACTGAGGTCGGTCTTTTGGACCTGTCATGGTGCAAACTGAAAGGTTCTCTTTTATCATCGATAGCTTCCTTAGAAACAGATCTCTTCGAACGTTCAACTCTTTCGCAAAACTCCTCTCGTCTGCTGAATCTACCTTTCATCTCCATGTTCAGCATTTTATCAGTTTCCTCGGCGATTCTGAGATCTGTTAAATAATCGTTCGACACTTTGGCAGCACTGTACACGTCTTTATAAACACCTTCTTGGACATAAGCGCCTTTGTTGTCCAGTCTTTTATGCATTTGATTCGCGAAGGCTTTCTGGCCTGCAGATTTGTGTGTCCTCTCCATAGGAATTGGTTTCTCGTGACCACTTCTTTCCGTGTCAACAGGTTTATATTGGGCTGCAGATTTTTCCGCTTTAGTTTTCTTAACTTCCTGCAGACCGTCACTCTCCGTTTGATCCTTTTTAGATTTCTTTCCACTCTTCCTTAAAAGTAGTCTACTAAAGAAGGACTCTTCTTTTTTCGCCCTTATCACTTCGTTCTCAATTTTCTTCTCTGACTTAGATTTCTTTTCGTGGCAAGTTTCTTCGGCGTGTTTCTCTACTCTGTGCTTGGTTACGGTCATTCTTTCTTCTCTCCTATAGGAGCTGGTTTCGGTGGAAACTCGGGTTTTAGGAGATCCGTCTCTTACGCTCTGATCCTGAGAGCTCGATTTGCTCCTTTTTATTGATGATCTTGGTGTGTTTGACTCGGCTATGCTGAGTTTGATAGGAGAATGACCCGTGAGTTGACTCAGCGCTAGTCCCGGAGGAAGAGAAGATGACTTGAGTTTTGTGTCGGCTGGAGTGTCCAGAACTCTTTGCAGTTCCCTGTTCAATTGATGATGCTGCTCTTTGACAATCACCTGGTGTTTCGCAGTCGTCGATGAAGAGAATGATTCTGTAAAAGAATATATATTTACAATTTAATTTTATTATTGTCATGTCTGTATTTTTGCGTAGGACTCGAATACAAAATATAATCTAATTTATTTTTTTTCTCTATTAATAAAATTGGTTTGCCCTTGGCCAGCATTTAGACGTGCAAGAAAGAGGAGGCAGATGATGGAGCGAGCTAAACCAGAAAATGCCTATTCACTCGAACTTTAAAAAGATTAAAAAACAATAAGAAGAATTTTGACCAGATAAGGATGTGGGAAGAGAAATGTTTCTGTGAGGTGACGTACCAGTAACAACTTCTGAGGATTTTTTGTGTATGACTTCAGGAGTAGTGCTTCGTATCATTTCTTCGTTCAGTTCGGGCGTTATTGGCAAGGCTGAAGCGGCTATCTGGAATATTCAAAAACAACAAGAATTTACTAATAAGTCCATTGTTTTTTTACTGATAGGTTAAGCCACATGCCCTATGACTTAACCTATCAATATAGCTCGATCTGAATTATATTATAGCTCGATTAAACTTTTGGTGTAAGCTTGTAATAACAACTTATTTTCGTGCTCACAGTGTTAGGGCCTGTTAGTAGTAAAGTGTTGATTAGTTACTTTTAGAATTATTTTTTTGTTTTATTAAATTATGCTCTCGGTTTACTGCATTCGATTTTTTTTATTATTTTCTTTAGGACCGTACAAACAAAGGTAGGTATATCCGCTAAATTATTCCCGGTGAAAGGTGACTTTAAATAACGTTTAGCCCTACTTGAGAGATGGTGAAAGAGGCCCTAAATATAATAAATTTTTATAATTATTTTATCATGACTTTTTTTATTTTAAGGTCAACAGACAAGCCGACGGTCCACATGATGGTAAGTGACTACCGTCGCCTACAACACAAGCAAATGCATAAAAGTGAACTTACAGGGTTATTTTTCTTCCGTCTGGGAGCGCCGTGTGTTCGTCGCGGCCGAACGGCCATTTTGTGTTTTGCCGCCGAATGAGACAACGGCGCGACACCAGACGGTGGCTCCGACAAATCTGAAATTGTCAAATTATTCACATATTAGTAATAAATCTAATTAGTTGTTGCACGCGACTTCGTCCGCGTTCAAAATGTTATAGGTATAGCCTAAAACCTTTCTCAATACCAACACTATCCAACACAAAAAGAATTTTTCAATTCGAACCAGTAGTTCCTGATATTATCGCGTTCAACCAAAAAAACAAACTTTTCAGCCATAGATAAATGTTTGGTCCCGCTACGCTCGACCAGATACGGCCCTACCTAAAAGCACTCCGTAAATGCGGCAACTTTTCATTGTAGTGTGTGTAAAACATCGTCTCTATTTATCACTTTTTACACAGTTTAATTATATTTTTATACAGTTTCACTACGCAAATTGGCATTTTATCATGCCCACAATTTAATAAAACATTCGGAACGTACTATCGCGGTCAATGGAGCAGACCCACTTTTCATACAAATTTGTCTAACGTTGTATTGAGGTTGTCATAGTAACGTCATAGAAACGTAACAAAGATAAATACAAAATGTGCACACGAAATTGTTCCTTACGGTGGGACTGCTCCCTTGACCGCGATAGTACATATCACAGACAGCTTGTAGTGTGACTAGCTCGGGTACGCCGAATTTGGCGTACAAAAAGTTGCTGCATTTTTTAAGTACGGCGGCTGTATCTAGTCGAGCGCAGCGAGACCAATCAAATATCTTTGTATTCAGCTTTATAATATTAACTTTAAAACAAGCAATTCTTGTATTTTGTATGTAGGTTTTGCTTTTAAGTCAGTTTAAAACGCCATCTCATAGATTTTTGTAGTACTACTTGGTATTGTTACCGAAAGAAGTTAAAATCAACGGTTACCTAAAATTTTTGTGAGATGGCCCTATATGAATACGAATGTTTGGCTCACATCCAATAATAATCCAATGACTGCGAAACGCAGTGTGCCCTGCTACTTTCCAAATTCAGACCAGAGCCAACTTTGAAAAGTTTATTTCTAAAGTTGACCCTGCCGTGAATCGAACCCTAAGACAGATCGCTGAGGCAAGCACCTTAACCATTTAAAAATGGATCGTCGTATTGACTTGTATAGCAAATTTCTATTTTTAGCTACTTTTTCCTCATGGAGTATGCATTCTGAACTGATGGTAAAAATGCAAAAAGATTGACTTTGCAAAAAGGTCGCCGTTTCGAATCCCGCTAGGGTCTTTTGTATCTGAGTCATGGATATTTGTATCTATAATATGTAAGTATTTACAACAAAAAAAGTAATCTATGTAAAGACTCTCGAAAAGATGTAAAGACCAGCACATGTTTTTACAACCTCATTATGCTGAGTTGGAGCCTGTTTGTGGCGGGGGACGTTTGTGTTTGTCGTTCTATATGTTGCCTATTATGTTTTTATATATCGCTGCTTAAAAACTAAAGGGCCATAAAACAAAAAATCCAAAAATGTTTTTATTGCAAAAATACAATCACTCTTCATATTGTATGTTGCAAAAAGATTTATGATTGTTTTATTCAAAAGTTTTAGTATATTTTGATATATTTTTTTATATTCAAAAGTAACAAAAGTATGCTAATCTCCTTTAGTATTCAGTTTATTATAAAAGTAATTAAAACATTTAATGCTACTTAAAAATACGCTTCTAAAGATGTATAATATGCATATATTTGATATATATCTATATAAGAAAAAAATAGACAAAGAATAATTTAATTTTTTTCGATTAGCTCTCCTGTAAAAAGTGTAATTTTGATTTGACCCTTTAGATTTTAAGCAGCGATATGACTGACGACACATTTGGTTTATATAGTGGCTAGTAAACCTAGCTGTTAACCAAACGGTCGCGGGTTCGAATCCCGCTAGGGGCAAATGTTTATTTGTTAACATTTACCTTTTTGCCTGAGAATAATTTTTTTTTTTTCGATTAGCTCCCCTGTAAAAAGTGTAATTTTGATTTGACCCTTTAGATTTTAAGCAGCGATATGACTGACGACACATTTGGCTAGTAAACCTAGCTGTTAACCAAACGGTCGCTGGTTCGAATCCCGCTAGGGGCAAATGTTTATTTGTTAACATTTACCTTTTTGCCTGAGAATAATTTTTTTTTTTCGATTAGCTCCCCTGTAAAAAGTGTAATTTTGATTTGTGGCCCTTTAGTTTTTAAGCAGCGATATGTCCTTTGCTACAAATAAAATTTATTCTATTCTAAACGAAGGTTAAGCTCACTGTAACTATCGGAGTGGTCGCTCCTGGCCGAGTGGTCGTGTGAGTGGTGATGTCCACTGCTGCTGTCTTCGTCCATTTCAGAGGAGCCCACGCTGAGCAGCGAACCGTCGCTGCACGAAGACTGAGATATGCCGGCATGATGCCGCTGGAAAAATAATAAGTAACTCATTCAACACTTATGATAAACTAGCTAGCGCCCGCGACTCCGTGCGCGTTGAAAAAGAAAAAAGTAGCCTATCCTGTGTCCTGTAGATCAAAATACCAAGTTTCATAAAAATCAGTTAATTCTTTTAAGAGTTATGGACGAACATACATACGAGTACAATACCTACACTTATTACAGATTTATTATTAGTATTGATAAATTTAAATAGTGACGATTATAAAAGTCATACTATTAAGGGCTAAACATCTAAGGCAAAATATTTTTTCAATATATAATATTTATGTTTACTTCAATAAAATAAATGTAAGGTTAAGGGCCTCTTTCACAAACTACAAGTAAAGTGTTGATTAGTTACTTTTAGAAATAATTTTCTGTTATATTGAATTATGCACTCGGTTTACTGCATCATTCGATAGCCGATTTTTTTTTTATTATTTTCTATTTAATGTTTTGGACGTTTACCGTACAAACAAAGGTCTGCTCAGCTCATCAGCTCTCAGCTCAGTACATCAGCTCCATTTTCCCGGTTACCGGTGACTTTAAAAGACAGATAGCCTACTTGACAGTTTTGAAAGAAGTGCTAAAACTAATAGACACTGTTATTAAATAAATAATTTTGAAAATTAATTTATAATGAAAATAATGCTATTCACATTTATGTTAGCCACAAATGTATAGATTTTGTAACTTTACAAAATCTAACAATTTATTATCAAAATAGTAATAATTTCATTAATAATGTTAAGATTTATAACCATTATTCTTAAGTTATTGCATGGTCTTATTAAAATATTAATATATAATGTAAAAATAACCAGTCCAACCGATTTCAATTACTTTTTTAAAATATTTACTATTGATCCCAATTTGAAAAAACAGGGAACATTTTAAAAAGCTGAAGAGTTTCGCGTGAAAGAATTACGAAATTCCGGAATTCCGGAATAAATGCCCATATTATAAATGTGAATGTGAGTTTGTTTGTTACCTGATCCTGATCAAGGCCAGGAATCGAACCTTAAACATATGACTCGAAATTTTTTGATTTAGGTTCTCACCACTACCGAACAGATTTAATTAACTTATTGTACACAATATTGTAGAGTATTTGAGTTACATAATAATAATAAAATTACAAATCATAATCCGGATGTAACAATTTGCATGAATTACACGCTGCAGTAGCTGCAATGAAAGGAGTCGATGTGCTGGAACCAATACATTGCTTATTTCATTTACAATGTATTTATTAAACGCGATTCCTATGACGTATTTTATTTAAGACAAAATTAAATATCTATGGTATAGAAAACAGATGTGGTAAGTACATGTTTTTTCAAAAATGAGAGTACACAAAATATATCGATGTAACATAAATATTGTTCCAACAAACTATTCCCAAAATATCCCACAAGAAATGTCCCTTTATGGGACATTTTGAAAATTTTCAAAAATAAATATTTTTATTGTTCCCAAAATGTCCCGCTCGAATCATATTTGTGGATATTTTGCAACTATGATATTTTTGAATTGGATTTGAATGATATCTATCGCTGTAACATAAATTTTGTTCCGAACTATTTCCAACAAAGTATTCCCAAAATATCCTACAAGAAGTGTCCTTTATGGGACATTTTGAAAATTTCCAAAAATATTTTTTTTATTGTTCCAAAAATGTCCCGCTCGAATTATCTTTGTGGATATTTAGAATTGGATGATTAGAATTGATCGTATATGGCTGGCATATGGGACATTTTGAAAATTTCCAAAAATAAATATTTTTATTGTTCCCAAAACAAAATGTCCCGCTCGAATTATCTGTGGATATTTTGCAACTTTAATATTTTTGATATTTTGAATTGGATGATTAGGATTGATCGTATATGGCTGGCATATGGGACATTTTGAAAATTTCCAAAAATAAATATTTTTATTGTTCCCAAAATGTCCCGCTCGAATTATCTTTGTGGATATTTTGCAACTTTAATATTTTTGATATTTTGAATTGGATGATTAGGATTGATCGTATATGGCTGGCATATGGGACATTTTGAAAATTTCCAAAAATAAATATTTTTATTGTTCCCAAAACAAAATGTCCCGCTCGAATTATCTGTGGATATTTTGCAACTTTGATATTTTTGATATTTTGAATAGGATGATTAGAATTGATCGTATATGGCTGGTATATGGGAAATTTTGAAAATTTCCAAAAATAAATTTTTTTATTGTTCCCAAAAAGTCCCGCTCGAATTATCTTTGTGGATATTTTGCAACTTTGATATTTTTGATATTTTGAATTGGATGATTCAGGATTGATCGTGTATGGCTGGCATAAGTGAGTTGAACTTTGAACAATGGTAAGTGGTAAGTGGTAATACCTTTATATTGGCGCTTAAATATCTCCTCCGAGGTGGTCTCTTCACCATCTCCTCTGTAGTCTGGGTCACGTAGAGCATCATTATGATCGATAAACTTTTTATATCGATATCACATCACAACCCTATCTTTTTTATCACAGTCAATTAATACTTTGAACTTTTCACATCACTATTTCTTACTTGCGTTAAACTTAATGTTATATCTGCACAATACAATGTCTTTGATTTTATTAGAATTATTGTTTTTTATAGAAAAAAGTATACAATAGATTTGTATATTAATTTTAATTAAAAAATATGTACATTTCGAAAGTTTATATATATTTTATATACCTACATATAATTTTGAATACTCTTAAGTCAATGAACGCGATATAAACTATGTATGTGTTCATTAAATATAATTTAGTCTCACTTTTTTTTTCTATGTCCAACTGTCCAATTTGTTCAGATAAAATTTCTTATGGATACGAATTGAATTCTAAGAAAAACATAGGCAACATTAGAAAAGCTAAGTTGGAAATAACGAGAGACAGTAGTTTTAATTTTCAAAAAATCAAAAATATTTAATTAAAATTTGATAAAATATTTTTTTGAACTAAGACCTGTTTAAACAACGACATTTCTGTATGCAAATGAATGTGCTATCAATTCGTGTATCATGTCAAAACTTTATCAATCAATTGATAAGAAATATCAGCGCAATCTATGACAATCGAACTTTATTGATACAACTTATCGAGAAACCATCATGCAAATACATGATAACTGAGGTAAAAGAATTGCATTATTTAAAACTAGTTGGCGCCCGCGACTTCGTCCGCGTTGAAAAAAAAAGTAGCCTATCCTGTGTCCCGTACGTCTAAATTTTTATGTATCAAGTTTCATGAAAATCAGTTGATTCGTTTAAGAGTTATAGAGGAACATACATACTTACATACATACAGAAAAAAATTCTAAAAATCGTCAATTTAGTTTCAGTATCATGTATAGAGCCTATATACACGATATTTCTGAAAACAAAGTATATTACTCCATGACCGACCCCTGCAGATTTATTATTAGTATTGATAAAAATAATTCACGTAAATGAAATTTACATTAGCTTTTTTTTGTTTGGGAAGACAAAAAAGGATTTTATTAACTCGTGGAAGTTTTTATTTCTATGAGCTTATACTGTTAGTACAGGCAATAGAGGAGCCGTTACTCTTGTCCATAATGCACTAAATTACTACTCTTATTTTTTTTTTTTTTAAATCTGTTCAGGTAATACGAGTAACAATTAAGGTTATTACCAATTTTGGCCTCAAGTGCACGGTTACGGAGATATAGGCCGAAACAGTTTTTGTCAAAATGGCGGCACTTCCGCCCGCCTAATTTGTAAGGATTTTGTGCATTTACGGTCAGTACGTGATACTGAATCTATTTAAAAAAAAATAAGAGTAGTAATTTAGTGCAGAAGAAAATTCTCTACTACCTGTAGTAGTACGATATATAAAAGAATCGTTTCATAAATGTTTTTAAAAACGTTAAAATATAAATGTACATATTTAAACTTAAACTGGCATTAATATTTCCCTAAATTTATTATCAATAAAATGCATACGTTTTAATTTTAATATAATACTTGCAATATGGAAAATTAATATATTGAAGTCTTATATCATTTAAAAGGAAATGTTGCTGTAATGGTTTAGTAGAAACATATTATTATACTAGCTGACGCCCGCGACTTCGTCCGCGTTGAAAAAGAAAAAAGTAGCCTATCCTGTGTCATGTACGTCCAAATGTTTATGTACCAAGTTTCATAAAAATCAGTTAATTCGTTTAAGAGTTATGGAGGAACATACATACTTACATACAAACAGAAAAAAATGTAAAAATGGTCAATTTAGTTTCAGTATCATGTATAGAGCCTATAAACACGATATCTCTGAAAACAAAGTAACTTACTCCATGACCAACCCTTACAGATTTATTATTAGTATTGATTTGACTGTTAAATTTTTTTTATATCTGTCATAAACGAGACACAAACTACGAGTAAAATTCCACTTGTCCCTACCAATAGGTGGAAAGGGCGAAATTTTGAATTTTAATTCTTTCCGTCTCTATGTCACCTTGACGCGAAATCAAATAGTTTTGTATTGTAACCTCACTATTATAAGGCTAGTACAATTTCCAGGCCAAGTTAATATGTAAGGCTCACGCAACGCCGTTTTCACACTATACCCATTCTATGCCCAATTAAATTGTGTAACTATGGTTTTATATTCCACAAATGTAGTTTTTAAGTGAAAATTTCTAAGCAGCGGGCTGAATGACAAATGTTTACTATGTTACTATGTGTCTGTTATGTCATTAATTGACATATAAAGTGGTTGCAAAATTTACAAGCGACGCTTGACTATAATTTGATACTAGTGTTATATTATGCATATTTGTTACAAAATTTTACATTTAAGACGAGGACTTAGCAGAACTTAGGATTTAGTTTGACTTCATAGAGTAAAATCACAAGTTAGATAAAAATACAATGCATAATGGACTATATGGAAAAAAGTTTGAATAGGGCAGATTTATAAAAAAAATCTTTTTTTCTGAGAAAAAAAAATAGTAAAAATACTCCTAAAAAACTTACTGTTCACAGTAAGTACTAAAAATTTTCCGTGACTACTTTTGTTTTTAGGCTTATTAATCAACTTACGTTCTACACTAAAGTTTGAATCGGCTAATTTTAATTCTTTTTTTTTTAAATATTTTACACAATATTTAAGAAAAAACTTCCAATTTTAAATCTGTTCATTTATCTCCGAATAATCGCGCAATATTGCACCTTAATGCATAGGATATTAGGTTGCGATCATTTTGGTAAAAATTGTGTTCGGTCTGAGGTTAATCTTTGCTTTAAATATAAGAATTATGTATTTTTGTATTTTTTATAGTTCCCAGCATTGTCCCTTACCCTGGTCAGGTTTGCTTGCAATCCCCTGGCTGATTTGAACTCTTTTAGACAGTTTAATATTCGTGGAGGGACGTCACATTTAAAGCGTAGTTTTCTCTAAATATTATGTACTAAAATAGTCGACATACTATATAGAAGTATATATTTTTTCTAACAAATTGTATTAACATAATCAGAGAAGGCGCGGCTCAAATCCCGCGTGGGCCAGTCGCGAATTTAACTAAAGCCTCATACATATTCGGTCTTATGACGACAAGTGTAGGTTTGACGTAATAAACAGGCGTGTTTACAAATTTGTCTATGTAAAAAATTAATTTAAACCATATTTTTATTAATTAAAATGTACAAATCACCCTGCGACCAGGTGGATTTGATGAAAAAGACAAAAGACCGTGGCGTGGGGGGGAGCCTTGGGAGAGGCCTACATTCAGAAGTGGAGACACAGGCTGATGATGTCATATTTTTATTATAAACGAGCTGCTGCCCGCGACTTCGTTCGCGTAACTTTGTAAATTATATACTAAAACCTTCCTCGAGAACCACTATCCATTGGTGAAAACAGCATAAAAATATATATAAATCTATTAGTCAAATCTCTTCCGCAATAAGAAAAAGATACCTATTCATCTTCATCATAAGCCTGTATTTGTTTAAATGTTAAAGTAGACAGACAGGCTGACGGTCCACTTGAAAGTAGGCTACTCGCCTGTAACAAAAGCATCGCCATAGATGCTGCGATTGCGCTGCCGACCTTAGTAGGGTTGAAGGTAAACCGTTTTCTCGTGAATTTGGTCCAATTCTGTTGTCAGAATTGGACCAAATTGGAATGGGACCACACGGGAAGCACCAGCTCTCAAATAAAAAAAGAATCGTCAAAATCGATCCACCCAGTCGAAAGTTCTGAGGTAACAAACATTAAAAAAAATACAGTCGAATTGAGAACATCCTCCTTTTTTGGAAGTCGGTTGAAAAGTAAACTTCTGTTTGATTAATTTTCTATCTAGATTTTTAGATCTTTGAAAACGTTACAGATTATAACCACCGCGATGTCAAATGACGTCACAGAGATAAGCGTCCATCAGTGATATGTTAAGTACTACGTACTAGATGGAACACTCAAGACGCGATGAGTGTTCCAGGTGATTGGAGTTCCGACGTCCTACCCGTTCACAGTCTGTCACACGCGCTCGTAGAGATTAGGCGCGTTATTATTTTCAAAACCAATAATAATGCCGTCTTGTGTGATGAGATATTGCAAAAATACAACAAAAATATTGGTAAAACTTCTGGTGTGACGTTCCATAGGTAAGTTTTATTAATATTGAAAGGTTTAATAGGTTAATATTTAATTTGTTAAAACCGACGTGCTTATCGGGTCGGCCATATTGACCCTGACACTACTGCCGCGCCGTCCCCCGCCAACCCCCGCGCACATTCCGCGTTGGAACATGAATTTTACAAGAAATCGTAGGGAGTGCTCAATCTAGTACTTACTTAACACATCACTGGCGTTCATTAGGTGCTCAAGCTAAATTATTTTTCTCTTTGAGTTGCGTGATTGAATAAAATTAAAATGTAATCATTCCCTATTGTAGACCCCTCGAGGTTGAAGTGGTTGATTGGGGAGTTGCAATTCTCCCCTCTTCCGCTTTTTATTGGCTGTCGAGACAGCGGTTATGCAGTATGGATTATGTGAAAATTATGTGTGCCAGTAATAGCTTCCTGGTTCAATTTTCGTAACTACCTGCCAAGCGCGACTTTGTCTTGTAATCTGTATAAATTAAAATTGAATGTAAGTTTTTTCAAAACCGCAAATTATTTTGTGAATCACCACGAAATTTTCTTACCTTTAACATTGTGATGATTTTTACTTAATATTTAAAATACTAAAACTACCGAAATAATGACATAAAATGTGATACTTTATCAGAGTCATTAACGTAATCTGCTTGTTACAAAAACGTTTGTATGTCAAATACAGTCGCAATTTAATGTCATATAACCATTAATATTATTTGTTATTATCATTATGTTATCAACAAAGCACTTACATTAAAAGAAAGTGTTGCCGATAATTTTATCGGTAAGTAAATATAATTGTTGAAAGATAATAACATAAATAATAAATATAAACAAACCAAACGAGATTTTTTTTCAATTATCTTTTATGTTTTAACATTTTGGGTGTAATGTCAATAATTATGATTAATATATAAAAACAGATTTTAAATATTGTATAATTATGACAAAAATGTTTTTTTTTTTTTATTTAAAATTTGACTTTTTATTACTAATTTTATTTTAGTGTAATAAAGTGAATATTATTTTTAAGTTGAAAGATAAAATTAAGTTGTAAAAAATAAGGTGGTCTCTATTTATATAGGTTAGTTAACAATCTCCCGAAACGTTTTTTATTTATTTATTTATAGACACACCCACACCGAAGTTAATTCGTATAAACTTAAATATTTGTAAATTAATTAATTAATCTTGTTAGTTGTTACAGTGATATATTTTTATAGAGTAACAAGCTTTCTCATTTATAATATTAATATGATTAGAACATCATAAACCATTATTTAATTTTATTAGTACTAATACGTGACTATGAGGATATGGCATTGCTCTTTGTGGGACAAACAATGGTGAACTTAGGTATCCCATATTTATCTATCTAATAAGTAAATACGCAAATCGTAACATGAATTTTCTTAAACAATATACAGTAATTGATACTGATGTGTCGATAGCGAAATAACTGTACTTAACAACGAAACAATTGAGCCATGGAAAGTGGAAAGTCTACGCAAGTCTGCTCACCAACGACAAACATAACGAGGCCTCTCTGGTTCACATTGCGCGGTCAAGTTTATTCTTCATGAAGGGCTCAAGTTATATTGGAACCCCAGATTCATGGGAACGTTCGATGCTCGCTAAATGTCTTACCATCTTACACCATCAATGTACTCGTCTTGTTTTAGAAAACAAATTAAAATAAACTTAAAATTAAAAATTATTAACAATAATTATAGAACTATGATTTTGTATTAATATTAAGTGAATTAATTGTTTCTCTGTCTGTTATTTTTTCAGAGCTAAAAAGGCTAACCCAACTTCGATAATAGATATTGACACTGCATGTCTTAATAAAATCAACCCCTAACCTATATTAGTGTTTTTAAAGCAAAATACAGTGAAAATCGGTTATAGCGACCTTCAAGGGAACACAAACATTGGTCGTAATAAACGGATAGTCATTATAAGCAATATTAAATCTTTATAGGCATTCAACAGGGACCTTGCCATTTAGTCGCTGTAACCGATATGTCGTTATAACCGAAGTCGTTATATCCGGTTTCAACGGTAACAGGTTTTTTTTTTTTTTCAGTTACTTCCTAGGCATAATGCTGGATGAAACTCGTATGGGATACCTATAATTACCTATAAGTAGTAATTTTACTATCTATAATTATTTAATTACGCCTCGTTAATCCATTTATTTATATCTTTTCGTATTGATAAAGATTAAGATTATCTATGATAAAAGGCGGCAGGCAGTCTGAATGTTTACCTACACTCAATTAGTAGCTACCGAGTTACCTTCGCCATGAAATACAAACAGCTATGAATAATTTATTGGTTATAGCATAAAGTAAATAGTACATAACTTACTTGTTAAGAGTGCGTATAAAGCAAACAAAATTTGTAATTTCACCCGCGTGGCCCCTTGGACATGACAGTGACACAAAATACGTAGAACTACGCACAACATGCGACGGAAGATAGCGCATCTCGCTCAATAAAAATGGTATAAGTGCCAAGAGTATTAAATATTAATTATTCGTAAACTACAATGTCAAATGAAAAATTGTTACATAAAGCCTTAGATAGTATGTAAAATGAAATTACTGATACACTTTGTATCAGTAATTTGTAATGTGTGTCATTTTGAAAATAAAACTAAAATCGATGGAAATGAGAGCTCACTTAGTGATTTTTTTCTATCGAGAAAATTTCATTATATTATGTTTTCTGTTACAGTCGTCACTTTCATTTACAATGTATTTACCTATTTAAAAAAATTAATTAAATTAGACTTTGTTTACTTAGATAAAATTCAAATCTAGGATTGGCTATTTCTCTTTATACCCGCTCTTAACCAACAGTAAAATCGTCTCAAAGAATACCGACCGAGTCAGTATAGCCAGTACCTACTTAAAAACCACAACGTTTCTCAATGAAATAAGTGTGAATTAAATGAAGGAAGGCCGCGGTTAATTAGTTTTTTTTTACTGATTGATCTTAAGTAACAAGCTGCACGAAAATGTTATACGAACTAAAATGGCGACTCGGCAACCGTGTAGTTTTAATGGGTGTACATTATCAAACGCGAATTTTACTTATTATTATATAGCTGTTTTAGTTCTTTTTTGTATTTTTGTTTTTTGCCAGTACTAACATCCAGAAGAGAGCCAACATTAAAAAGTACATTTCCGAAGTTGGCCATGGCGGTAATTGAACACAAGACCCTTACGTCAGAGCGCTAATACCTCTTAACCTCTCGTTACGTGTTCTTAAAAAAAAAAATTTTTTTCTATCAAAGGTACAGGTTATCAAAGGTTATGTAGGCACTAATTTATTATTAGTATTATCTTGATTTTGATAACAAATTATGGATATTATATTTCCAATCATCATGAAAGTTTATATATACATGTTGTCGGGAGTACAGATTGAATAAATGTTTAAACACCTAAGAAAAGGGGGCGCAGAAAAGTTAGTAAGTACCTATGTAATATAGATAATAATAATAATTTTATGATATACTAGCTGGCGCCCGCGACTTCGTCCGCGTTGAAAAGGAAAAAAAGTAGCCTATCCTGTGTCCCGTACGTCTAAATGTTTATCTAGTTACCAAGTTTCATGAAAATCAGTTAATTCGTTTAAGAGTTATGGAGGAACCTACATACTTACATACATACATACAGTAAAAAATTCTAGAAATGGTCAATTTAGTTTCAGTATCATGTATAGAGCCTATAAACACGATATCTCTGAAAACAAAGTAACTCACTCCATGACCAACCCTTACAGATTTATTATTAGTATTAAACAAATTATGGACATTATAATATAACCAATCATCATGAAAGTTGTCGAGAGTACAGATTGAATAAATGTTTAAACACCTAAGAAAAAGGGTACTATCACTACATAGTATAAAAAAGTAGCTTCCCGTCTGTCTGTCCCTATGATGCTTAGATCTTTAAAACTACGATTTTGATGCGGTTTTTTTTTTAATAGATAGTCATTGAAGAGGAAGGTTTTAGTATATAATGTACAAAGACAGCAGTTATCTACTAAAATTAAAGATACAACCCCTGAAAATTTGATAACAGCAAAAATGTAAGGCGTTTTATTGCTTTACACATTTAGTCAGGCGCTACACATCCCTCACTTTTAACGCGGGCGAAGTCGCGAACACCAGCTAGTGTAATATAGATAATAATAATAATAAATTATGGGGCGATTCGGTTCGTTTACTATTCCAACACCATTCTGTTGTAGCATTTGCGTAACACTGCATGATGCAGCCCCACAGTTAATATAATACGTACCGGACATGTTTCCGACCTGTGAGTATATCATTATTTAAAAAAAAAGATTATATCGAAATGGTAAAACGGAACAAACGAAATAAAAATTATTTTGTTTGAAAATTTACATAAATCTGAATGAATTTTCCGAATCACATACGTCGCGCCGGTGGCCTTTCGCATAATTACATTAAGGGCCTCTTTCACCGTCTGTCCAGTAGGCTAACCTTCATTTAAAGTCATTGGTCACCGGGGATAATGGAGCTGATATACCTTTGTTTATACGGTAACATTTTTAAGTCCCAAACATTAAAAGGAAAAAAAATAAAATAAAAAATCGCCTATCGAAAGATGCATTAAACCGAGTGCATAATTTAATAAAACATAAAATTATTTCTAAAAGTAACTAATCAACACTTGTAGTTGGTGAAAGAGGCCCTAAGAGTAGAAATAGGACATTGAATCGCACGCGCAGCGATAACTAACTTCTTGACGTGACTTCGACCGCGTAAAGTTTACACTTCTTCAAGGTTCTCACTAACTCTAAGGGCCTCTTTCACAAACTACATGTAAAGTGTTGATTAGTTACTTTTAGAAATATTTTTCTGTTATATTGAATTATGCACTCGGTTTACTGCATCATGCGATAGCCGATTTTTATTATTATTTTCTATTTAATGTTTGGGACGTTTAACGTACAAACAAAGGTATATCAGCTCCATTTTCCCGGTTACCGGTGACTTTAAATGACAGTTTGGCCTACTTGACGTTTGTGAAAGAGGCACTTAGCCAAATCTCATAAAAAATCGTTTAGTGCTTTAAAATGTAATAGACATAGCAATATGTATTATGAAATATTAATGACATTAGTAGGTATGGGAGTTGACATAGATCTATGGGATTATGATGTGCAAAATAATATAGAGAAATAAGAAATTACAATTTAATTTTGACGAGCCCAATCGATTAAGAATATCCCTCCCCAATCTCTGTATATCACAAACAATATAAAAAAATATGTAATAAAAATTTATTTTTTGTCAAAAAATCATAAACATGTCCAAAATGATTAGTCTAATGCATTTGATTTTATTTTCTAATGGAGTAGGTACAGTAGTCTTCCATACCAATATACTGAACTTACTGCTTTTTTTAACTAATTGTTAAAAAAATCCATAGTACAGTTAAAGCGTTTACGCATGAGCGTGTAGACATACTGCCATTGGCATAAACACAAGGTTTTCTGACCAATTGCATTACTGGTTGTGCAACCGGTCGCGTAACTGATCGAAACAATGGTCAGCGGGCGAATCGAAGTTTTATGGTAATTATTTCAACATTAGTGAAATCTGTTATTTATGGTGTCTAATTGTGTATATTATTGAAGGGATGCCTATAAAGAAATCAATTTGCGTTGGCAACTTTCTATTTATTTCAAAATGGTTTATATGTGTCATACTATGTCCGAACGAAAAAATTAACAAAATAATAATAATAAAATGCCAGTTTAAGGTTTTTTAATTCCCGGTTAAAATTATAACGCGCGCCTCTTTCACCATCTGTCAAGTAGGCTAACTGTCATTTAAAGTCACCGGTCACCGGGGATAATGGAGCTGATATACCTACCTTTGTTTGTACGGTAAAAGTCCCAAACATTAAAAAAATAATAATAAAAAAATATCCTATCGTAACCGAGTGCATAATTTAATAAAACATAAAATTATTTCTAAAAGTAACTAATCGACACTTTACTTGTAGTTGGTGAAAGAGGCCCTTAAAAAACACATAAAACAGTTATCGACATTTGTACAGGGAAATAACGGTTTCATCGCAATTGGAAAAATCGTGAGAAAACTATAACCTCTTAGGATCTTACATAATTATGCAACAGTGAACTTGGCAGTGGATTCGTTTCCACTCTATTTAAGTATAACTTATGCCTGCGGCTTCAGCTATCTCCTAGCGAACTTGTTTCTCTATCTTATTACTGAGTAACCACTTTAAAGTTCAACGCCTATCTATACGAATATAATATAAGGCCAATGATAGTGAGAGTTTTTTTTAAAGAAATCGCATTATTCTTAGTAAGTATAGATATAGATTAATAAGTGAATACACAAACAAGTAGCGAAGAGTATATTAAATAAGCGAGACAAGAGAACAAAGGCTTCCTACAATGTTTTCACGGCTTTTTGTATCGCGCCACCTCCGCCTTTTGCTAAACATGTCAAGGTTTAACACTTCATCTTGAGAACCGTTTGACTCTTGCTTCGAGAACAGGTACATATTAGCAAGAAACGTGCCCACCACAGTATCAGACATACGACATATTATCTTATGGAGTCACTTTGGGACATTTTGACAGCCCTGCGTCTTAAAATGGCGTCAAAATTTTCACATTAAAAATCATATGAAAATTCACTTAAAAATGACTTGATTTCCATTTTCAAATATCATCAATACTAATAATAAATCTATAAGTGTAGGTATTTGTATGTATGTAATAGTATGTATGTTCATAACTCTTAAATGAATCA
Organism: Synanthedon formicaeformis; assembly: GCA_945859745.1. Taxonomy (NCBI): domain Eukaryota; kingdom Metazoa; phylum Arthropoda; class Insecta; order Lepidoptera; family Sesiidae; genus Synanthedon; species Synanthedon formicaeformis. Next base: position 871,893 of record OX243974.1, on the reverse strand, counting down.
ACTGATTTTCATGAAACTTTGTAGATAAACATTTGGACGTACGGGACACAGGATAGGCTACTTTTTCCTTTTTCAACGCGGACGAAGTCGCGGGCGCCAGCTAGTAGTAAATAATATAATGCTCACAAGCGAATAAACTAAGTGGCTAAATTTTATTATGTAATCTATATCTTTATGAGCCCATAGATCTGTATATATACATATCAATACTAATAATAAATCTGTAAGTGTAGGTATTGTATGTATGTACATATCTATGTTCCTCTATAACTCTTAAACGAACTTGGTAAATAGACATTTAGACGTCCGGGACACAGGATAGGCTACTTTTTTCACGCGGGCGAAGTCGCGGGCGCCAGCTAGTTATAAAATAAGGTCGCTGTTCGCCTCTATCTTTCTCCGCTGACTTCTTCTAAGGACGTTGATGCGGTTTTTGCTAATAAATGGAAAAAGCCATAAACGAGAAATATTTGTGTAGTATATATACCTAACCTGGAAAAATAATGCGTCCTTGCAAAGTCGCTAATTAGTTAAAATTTATAATATCAAATTTTGGTACTAATTAAGAGGATTGTGAGTTGCCGATACGCGGCGCGAGTAGGTATTTTCAAAAATGCTATCTGTTGCTATGCTATGCTCTGTTCAAAATGCTATACTCTATAGAGTTGCAAGTCCTGGAGGTAATTGCCTTTTTGTAATAATCGGGCGATAATGTTTTTACCCTCCTAAACTTTTACGAATTAAGATAATTTTGATATCATTGGATTCAGTACACCTTAATCTAAGTCTGTACGTTTTTCTTTTTTAGTAATACAATTTAATTTATTTTAAAAAAAAATACTAAAGGAAGTTTTTAAGTAAAAAATATAGATTTTTAGATGCTAATAACTTATATCGTAAGCAATATTTCTTAAAAATAAAAACGTATGGACCTAGTTTTTCATTATGTCTACAACATTTCCAAAAATTATAAAAATTGGACTATTAACTGGGGGGGTTATCGGATACGTTATCGCTTTTTGTATGAAAATTTACAACTTGACAATCCTCTTAAGACATTTATAGTTTATGGTTTATGAAATTATAAAACTTTATGGCTCATATATTTTTTATCACAGACGTTGAAACGTTCAATTTAAAAATTGAAACCCTATTTGGCAACAGTATTTTATTTTTTGGATGAAATGTACCCTATGTTCTTTTTTGTATCACTGACGTGTATAAAAAAATTTCATGATGATCAGCTGTTGGGTAGTTTAGGCGAGAAAGTGTAATAACAAACAAGTTTCGCGTTAAGATTACATATTATATATTATGTATATCAGACAAATATATAAATAGTATATTTTCAACCTTCGAAACCGCACTGTGCTGCGTAAAACGCACTTGTACTGATTCTGCAGTTTCCATACTTGTAATAGGTTTATCAAAGAGTACCACTTCAATCAAATAATCTCTTTACTTCTTACGTCAAATAATGCGAGTTTACGTCACTGTAAATGATTATGTACTTTAGTTTAGTAATTAGTAGCTGCTGCCCGCGACTTCGCCCGCGTAACTTTGTAAATTATATTTGAGTAAAACCTTCTATCCATTGGTCTCTCTCTCTCTCTCTCTCTCTCTCTATCTCTCTCTCTATCTCTATCTCTCTCTCTATCTCTCTCTATCTCTCTCTCTCTATCTCTCTCTCTATCTCTCTCTATCTCTCTCTCTCTCTCTCTCTCTATCTCTCTATCTCTATCTCTCTCTCTATCTCTCTCTCTCTATCTCTCTATCTCTCTCTCTCTCTATCTCTCTCTCTCTCTATATATCGTCACCGCTTTATAACCCTCGAGTTCAATTAATTTTCACGAATTGAACTCGAGGGCAAAGAATACTAACGCTTAAACCATTTGATAAGTTATTGTTCACAGAGTCTGTTATAAAATTTACAAACTCTTTATGGTCAGTCCTATAGGGTTCAATAGTAATTACGTTAACTGAGAAACTGAAATAAAAAAAAAAAACAGTTCCATTAAGTCGTTTTTCTTTGCGATCTTTGTTAAAACTGCTTTCGTGTATTTTTTTTATCCGTTTTGTTTTGGCATTAAAAAGATGTATAAACTTACGAGCTTACTTTTCTATTAAAATTCAATTAAAAAATCATTTTGTAACAATCTCTTATAGTTTGTTTTTTAATCTTAGACAAAAATGACATTACATTTGACATGCATTACATACATTTCATGTCATTTCATGATATCATTATATGCAAAGTTGACATTTGCATGTGTCATTTTTGTCTGAGATTAAAAAACAGGCCGTATATAAAAACACCCTAATTACTTTTAAATGCAGTCAAAAAAGTTTATTAATCAAGGAATCTTTTAATTAAAGTTTGCTTTTGACGATTTCTTATCCCAAAAACAACAATGCCAATGTATGCTCCTTACAATAGACAAGTCCGCGCCGCTCTCACTGAGACCACACCTCGACACGAACACAATAACTCAAATAGCGGGAAATACGTTAAATACGTGTGTGTTTCAATGACTTTCCATTATCATTTCTCTACTTTTTACGATTTCGCGTTCACAATCGAAGTGTGAATATATCGTTTGTATGTGATATTTTTACATAACAGTGAAAATTATATCTACATACAATAAATATTCTCTGCTTGTCTGTCTGACTTGCACTTTGTTTTTACGCGCGTAGAATTTCTCAGTTTAGTCACAGAATAAGTTGTAGTACTAGTAGGTATTAAACATAAAAACATTGCCCATGTTTTAATTTTGATATTTGAAACTAAATAAAATTTGAGGTATATTAAGATCTATGTGTGTATGTAAATCCAAATTTGGGCTCATGAGAGTCGAGCATAAAGTATTTTTGGAGTCAAATAGAAACATGACGTCAAAGTTTTTTAGTAGTCAGTAAATACATTTAAAAAGTTAAAATATAACGGAAAAAATGATCTCAATATTGATTAGTTAATAATATGCTGTACTTACATGTAAATTTTATCTTATCTTTTATATTGCTTTGAGTATTAAATTATTAATATTTCTAGGGCGTATGAATATATAGAAAATACACCTACATATACCTATGTATGTATAATTTTTTATATGCATTATTATTTATAAATTAAAACGCAATAAATTGAATACAAATAAAAATAGAATTTTATTTAAAAATTAAAATAAAAAACAAACCATATTTTAAACATGTCACTTTTAAAATGATTTAATACTTTCAAAATTTTAATATTTTTAAGTTTTAAGTTTCTCGATTAATGCCTTAATTATTAATTTGACTAATATAATAAAAAAAAAATTTTAAAAAAGGGAAAAACTCCATTAAAAATATTTCTAAAAATACCACAACAATGTTTCCTTCAAAATCCGATAGTTTAACTGAAACTTTTTTTGAAAATTCACTAGCACTAAAAATATCTTTTAATAATATAAATGTATTTTTAACATGTCATACTTTTTTTTATAATTACACAACTAAATATTTCTTAATTTTAATAATTTATAAGTTTTAAATAAATTTTAAAGTTTCGCGTTAGATTTTTCGTCGCTACAAATGCGCGTGTAACGCAGACAAAGGTCGCGCGATAACTGATATGGAAAAGTGGAGGGTATAGAGCGCGTCAATATGGATAACCTTAATAGGCTATGTTAGGCTAGATAGGCGTTAGTCTAGCTATGCACCTACACATCTATGGTAATTCAGAAAACACAGTTAGATTTTTCGTTTTTAGATTGCGACACGGTTACTAATGGTCCAGTATACTTCAAAGGATTTTTTTTTCTGATTACTTCGTGAGTGAATCTTCGTAAGTAGCTTCAGTTTGCCGAGAGGAACAACTTTTTCCTCTGCGAAAATTCTCGATAGTGGTAGCTAAAGGAGTTAGCAGCCGCAAAAAACTTCCAAGCGTAGGACTGGGAAAACGTACCACTCAATTTGTAGGACTATGCGGCCATTTTATTATACAAATGTTTACTAAACTGCAGACAAAAAATCAGCTGGTACATCCATCCCAAAAAACCACTCCCAATAAATCATAATAATAAGGTCATAAAAATTATTACTAACCAGCTGATTTTTTGTCTGCAGTTTAGTAAACATTTGTATAATAAAATGGCCGCATAGTCCTACAAATTGAGTGGTACGTTTTCCCAGTCCTACGCTTGAAAGTTTTTTACGGCTGCTAACTCCTTTAGCTACCTCTGTCGAGAATTTTCGCAGAGGAAAAAGTTGTTCGTCTCGGCAAACTGAAGCTACTAACGAAGATTCACTCACGAAGTAATTAGAAAAAAATCCTTTGAGGGATCTTGGACTATAAATATTTAAGTCTGATGACGAAAGGATTTGTTTTAGAAACTACGCCGTTTCGTTATCACGTTTTTGAATAATGTAACATGTTATTAATATTTAATGAATTTTAGCCTTCCATGTGTGTAAAGACGATTAGTTCAAGGTGGACTTATTGATTCTTTCAAAACGTGGCATTTTTTCAATTTACATTTTTACTTAACAGGTGTGATAGTTAACTATACTATAAACCTACTATAAGACATAGATCTTGTTGCTCCCTTATTTATTAGATTTTTAGAAACTAGCGACCCGTTCCCGGCTTCGAACGGAGATGAAATTTTCAAAAATATTTTCTTAGCCGATGGTTTCGCTACAAAATAAACCAATGTTCAAAATTTCAACTTTTTTCCACTTAAGTAGTTTTGTTGAGTCAGTCAGGACAAACAATTTTATATGTACTTACCTATAGATTAAAGTATGCATTTAATGAAATTTTTTACTACTTTTATTTGATATAGGTAGTATAGAAAAAAACTGGAGTATTCTATTAGGTATTATACTATAAATAAATTTAAGGGTATTATCACGTATATTGTTTCAAAGTATGACGTCAATCGTTTATCATTTTGCTGATTTTTTCTAATCTTTAATCTAACTGTTCATGTCAAAGAAGCCGCACGATAACTGTATTAAAGTTTCAGGCAAGATAAAAGCGCAGCCAGCATCCTTAACATTTTTAAGTAGCAAGAATATTTTAAAAAAATATCTATTCTATGTAAATTTTAATATCTAGAAATGTTACTGTTTCTTTTTTTTATTAAATTTTAATTATTACTTTTTTTTCATTAATTAATAATAAATGTATGAATAAAATATATCAACTTAAAAAAAATATTCCACAAAATTATAAATTTATATGAATTAAAACAGCTAGCGACATCTGTTAATAAATGTGAGAACATAGATAACTGAATCAACCATTAGATGTTACGAACATTGAGCGTGAGATGGCGTTATATACAGTTACAAACATTTTTAAATTGCCTTAAAAATGAGTTTTTAAGTTTTTATCTGAATTAAGTGTTACTTTATACATTTCATAATTTTGAAAGACAATTTAAAAAGTTAGATAACTTAACTTATAAAATAAGATGAGAGATATAACACAGTTATGATATCTCGAAATATCTTTCACTTTGTATTGTCTTTGCCTTTATAGATGGTTTAATAGTAACGACACGTTTGGTCTAGTGGCTAGTAACCCTAACTGTTAACCAAACGGTCGCGGGTTCGAATCCCGCTGAGGGCAAATGTATATGTGTTAACATTTTGCCTTTGCACCTGAGTCATGAATGTTTTGTATTTATAATATGTTTTGTATTTACAAAAAAAAGTAATGTATGTGATGTGGAATTGTGGTACTAGATGATGCTGTGTGGAATGTGTGAAGATATTTTATTATTTATTTATTTGTAGGTAAGAGGTTCCCTTACCTTGTCAGCCTTGTCGGTGGGCGGAGAAGCGGGTGGACTCCGAGGTAGACCCAGGTCTTCGTCATCATCACTGGTGTCACCTCGCCCGCGACGCCTCGCAGCCGCCACTAGCTCCGCCTGCAAGTAACCACCAATTTTATTTTACAATAAAAATTATTAGCCAATATTTCCTTTTATTTGTATTGTACCCCTTTATCGTTGAAAAAGAAAAAAGTAGCCTATCCTGTGTCCCGTACGTCTACATGTTTATCTACCAAGTTTCATGAAAATCAGTTGATTCGTTTAAGAGTTATGAAGGAACATACATACAGAAAAAAAAATCTAAAAATGGTCAATTTAGTTTCAGTATCATGTATATAGCCTATAAACACGATATCTCAGAAAACAAAGTAACTTACTCCATGACCAACTCTTACAGATTTATTATTAGTATTGATAAACTAAACGAGGAATTTTTGTATGCCACGACAATCTCGCAAACGGCTCTAACGATTTTGAGGAAAATCTAGGGTTAGGAATTTTTTAGGTCTAGAAATCGATCTGTCAGGGTCTTATCTTGGAGAAAATTCGTTTTATGTAGTTTTTTTTAATGGAACGGTTACAGAAGTATAGCGCTTGCTCGTTTTAAAATATTTTGAATTATTAATTTTATCGATTCAAGTATTCTTGAATTATTTTCTATAATATTTCAAAGACTTTCTTTATTAAATGTAAAAAAAACTTTAAACCATTACATTGACGTTGACCCGAGCGAAGCTCGGTCGCCCATCTGGTTGTAATAATATGATTTTCTGTAGTTTTTAATAAGCCAACTTGGTCGCCTTTTTCAAATGTAACAACTTTTATGTCAACATTTTAAAGAAATAACTTGAATTAAGAGATAATCTAGCAGCTGTTTAGTCTATAGGTACAAATATTTTTTAATATAATATTAAACCCACTAGTATGTCTCCTGACATTGCTTTTTTTTAATAAATTACTAGGTAAATATATGATATTACTCCAAAACTGGCTAATTTAAATAAAGCACCTTCAAAAGAAAATCAGAAACAATAAAAAATATATTATTTAAAAATCTAAACACATACTACACAGTATATATATGTATATTCTTTTCATCAGTTACTAAAAAGAAGTTTAAAATCGTTTCAGATTTGGAACAGACAACTGGGAAGTTAAAAACCTTCAATTTGAGTTTTTGGGAGTTATATTAACCTATTTTTTAAATGTTTCTAATTCCTCATAAAATGAGTTGTAAAATTCTCAATAAAAATTAAAATTGTTAGTAATATTACATAAATTTTATTTGTGGTTAGCCGTATTTAGTGCAAAATTAAATTTTAGTACACAGATGATTCTTGTAAACCAAAGTTGAAGTATGTTTTTATTAAAAACATAAAATAAAACAACACGAAACGTGATGCGACACTAGAAAGGAAATGATAACATATCTATGTCACAATTTCCTTTGTACATAACTCGTGTATATAATTTGATATAATGTGTGATAAATTGGAAATCAAATTGCCTATGATTCTCCAATGAGTCATAAGTCTTTTTCTATATCAATTTTATTAATTAAGATAAGTATCTTAATTAATAGATCTTGCCCCATTGCGATTGTATTAGATACTTGGGATTTCACCTGGATTGCAGATTGACATGGAAAGTGCACATTAAAAAAAAAGAGAGACCAAATTATGGCTAAATTCAAAAGTATGTCTTGGCTCATGGGACGTAATTCGATTTTATCGGTAGATAACAAACTTTTGCTTTACGTGGCAGTTCTGAAACCCATTTGGACTTAAGGGCTACAGTTGTGGGGTGTAGCCATCAAACTACTACAACATGGAACCCGCGTGCCATACAAAACACTACGAATTTTATGGAACATTTAAAAGTGACATATGCGTAGAGCATAAACTGTCATTTAAAACAAAACAAACATAATAATAAGTACGTAATTTAAAGAAAATGTGACTTTACGTCAACCCATTAGAGTTTAAAATGAAATAGTAGAAGTTGATCGTTAAGTACTACCTTTTACCATTGACGCGTGAAGGCAAGAGTCCGCCATGATTCTGTCATAGGCGTTCTTTTTATGTGCCGCTGTGGCATTTGTGACTCAAATTCCATTGTAGTATTTCGATGGGTGTAGCCAGTGCTCAAAACTGCATCCTGCGCACTATCACAAACGCTCCATGGTTTTCTAGGAATGACGAAATTCACGAATATTTGAACATCCCAATTACACTTGGAATTACAAATGTTAGTGAACAATGTCAGGGATTATTTAATTTATAACAAACAAATTAGTCGTACATTCTAAGAATGTGTTTAACATGAGGAAAATGTGTAACAAATATTATCTATCCCAATATAACAAAGCTGAAAAGTTTGTTTGTTCGTTTGATTGAACGCGTTAAACTCTGGAATTACCAGTCGGATTTTATAAATTATTTTTTCATTTGATAGGCCGATTCTTGAGAAAGATCGTGGGGCTATTTATAAGGCCCTGTCCGCACTGCGATATTTCACCGCGCGGTTTTTTTCTCGCAAATCTATAACACATTGAAACTTATACGAGTATCCGCACTGGCGATAAAAATGTAAATCGAATACACGGAATATAATACGCGAGAATAAAAACCGCGCGGTGAAATATCGCAGTGCGGACGGGGCCTTAGACCCTTCAGAAGCCGAGGCAGGTGAAACTGCGGGACACAGCTAGCATGTGATGTAATACAACCTATAATTAAAATTATAAACTAAACCCAGACTTTCTATTGAGCACCTTATACCAAATTTACAGTACAGTAACAGTACCGAAGTAACAGTATACCAAATTTCACATACAGACAGACACACATGTCAAACTTATAACACCCCGTTTTTGCGTCGGGCGTTAACAAATAACATGAAATAAACGTAACATACAAACCCATAATTTGGAGAATTTTCCTTGTGTCACCCAACAGAATCTTCGCTTCCATCGACTCATTTTTATAAAAGACCACTACGCAGTTACAAATTGACTATTTTTAACACATTTAGAGGTTCATATTCATATCACACTGCTACGCGTACACTATGGCACAAACACCATTCATTAATAATTGAAAAGTTCAATTATGAATTTCCATTTTAAGTGTATCGGCGAAAAATTGCTTCGTACGTAACGTGTGTTCCATATTAACTCAGATTACAGAATAAAGTAGAATACGCGTTCGAGCATAACAAAATTGCAGGCCGTTCTCTGTGTCTAAAAACAAGAGGAGCCTTTTTTATGGAATAACTAGCTGGTGTTTTTTTTTCACCGCGACTTCGTCCGCGTTGAAAAAAAAAGTAGCCTATCCTGTGTCCTGTACGTCTAAAAGTTTATCTACCAAGTTTCATGAAAATCAGTTATTTCGTTTAAGAGTTTTGGAGGAAAAAAGTCTAAAAATGGTCAATTTAGTTTCAGTATCATGTATAGAGCTTATAAACATGTTATCTCTGAAAACAAAGTAACTTACTCCACGACCAACCCTTACAGATTTATTATTAGTATTGATATATTATATGTGTGTATGTCACAGTACTCCTTTTTGGTATATTTTGATAAATTGTTTATCAAAATGTTGGAGCAGATCTGGTTTAGATTCACAAAATGGCAGAAAAACGTATGCAGGTTAGGATAAAAATTTGTGGTAACAAAAGTCACTTCAATTCAACGAGAAAATTAGTACTAGGACCTAGGTTCCTAGACATTGATAGTAGCTTAAAACGTTTTTTAGTGTTGTTAAAAATCTAATCATTGTCCAGTTGTGTTCTATACAGAGGTATTGTTTTTAGCGATTTACTCATCAAACTACTACAACATGGAACCCGCGTGCCATACAAAACACTACGAATTTTATGGAACATTTAAAAGTGACATATGCGTAGAGCATGAACTGTCATTTAAAACAAAACAAACATAATAATGAGTACGTAATTTAAGAGAAAATGTGCCTACGTCAACCCTTTAGAGTTTAAAATGAAATAGTAGAAGTTGATCGTTACTACCTTTTACCATTGACGCGTGAAGGCAAGAGTCCGCCATGATTCTGATAAAGGCGTTCTTTTTGTGTGCCGCTTTGGCATTTGTGACGCAAATTCCATTGTAGTATTTCGATGGATTTACTTATAAATATATGTTTTATTTATTTCTATACCCTGTTTTTCGGTTTACAGTACACACGGTGACGCGTGGAAAGTTGCATAAAACGCATAATAAAGCGATTGTTTCATTTCCGTAACATTTGCAAGTTAGCGATTGCGGACAACAATGGAGTTTAACAAACAAACCATCGCACAATCCATTCAAATTCAAATCGTCTCGCATCTAACCGTTAATTGTTTCACTCCATTTTACAGTACTAGTTTTGAAAAATCATCGCGACAATGTACTGTATCGAAAAGGTGTTTATGTTTGTTTAATCGGCATTTTTAACAACCAACGATGCCTGATAAAATGGGGGCCTAGATGTAAAATGTTGATCTAACAAATAGATAATAAATAATAATAAAAATTTACCTACCTATTCCCGCAATTTATGATGTTTCAATTTTATTGTAATGATGATATAAGGGTTCGTTTTGATCGCAACTATACACGATCCGGCTCGAAGGACCATGTATTGTACATTGTTCAATTGCAAATACTGCATGAGAAAAAGAATCTTCTCTGTCTTTTGCTCTTCGGAAGAGCTCAATTAGGTTATGTATCCCGATCCACTCTCTGCCACGACTTTTTCTTCGCCCAACTTTTCTCTTTCGTTAAGAGAAAAGAAAGAAAAGACAAAAAGAATGTAGACCTAGATATAATTTTGAATAATTTTATTAGCTCACAGAGACTAAAGAGAAGCTTCAGCACAATTAGCTTCGGATAATTTTTTTATTTATCCTGTTTGTGGTCTCGGTTAAACTCGCATCCCATAATAGAACTGCTATGTGATAACAATAATGGATCAGGAAAAAATGTTCGAATAAACAATTTAAATCACAGTTTAACATGTCGTTTAAATATACAATAAACAATATTTATTATTTAAATAAAATTACAAACATTGTTTTTATTTATGCTTTTTGTTTTTTTTTTTTTTTACTTTTATTTTTTACACCTGCGGTTTCGTTGGACGAACTTCATATTAAGGCATGAAAATAATTTTTTACGTAAATATCTTCTAAAACATTATCATTATCACTGGACTACTTTTATCCTGAAATTTTTAAGTTCCCGAAAAAACTCGATTTAATCATAAATCTATAAAGACGAAAGTACATTTACCTATATACACGGGTCGTTATTATATAATATGTTTTTATATTGAGACAATATTCAAAAATCCTATACGATCATTTAAATACTCCTATTGCATTTTATTATGCTTTTAAAATAGCACATTAGATTTTGCGACAAAAATGTCGGCGTCAATATTTGAGTGGCAGTACAATAATTCGTTTGAAAATATATCTCTAGGCGGTGAGACTGCACGCGAACCAAGTCGCGGGTAAAAGCCAATAATAAATATAATAAAATAACGGTTGTTCGTACATCGCGTTGCTTTCTCATATAAAAATGCGTTGTGCCTGCGCAATGTAACGCCACAATAAAGATAAGACGCGAATGGAGTTCGCATGTGCCGATTGCATCCTACCGATTGGTGCAAGGCATAAGCGCGAGCGTTTTTCTTGTCTTAAGAAAATTTGTGGTTTTTTTTTATGTTTATTTATTTATCATATCACTAACAATCTTAATAATACAAAATTAATTAATTTTGTAGACAATCTTAATAATATTTTATTTAATCAACAGTAATTAAAATTAAACTGTTAATTAAAAAGCAGAATGTAGTAGCCTATTATATCCACCCAAGGTTCACCCAAAATATATCGGAGCCAAGTTATATCAATTTGGCCGATAAAACTTAGGAACTACATCAATTTGTATTAGTACTGGTTAAGTACTATTTTACCTACCTCTATTAGGTATTAGGCACGGTGCTATTAGGATAAATTTTTATTAATGGGGTGGCAATCACGCTGTTACTTTAGTACAGTAAATTCTTTTAGTAAAAATTTAGCAATAAAAATGACACAGTTTTAAGTCGCTATGAGGATATGACTTGTGCTACATCCGTAATAATTCCTTTTGCGTACTTTTTATGTCAAGTTTCACTTTCCTTGCAACAAAAGATGTTTCCAACAACACGGATTCCTGATGACCGGTAAATGAGTAGGCAAACATGGCCGTTGCGTCAAAACAATACATATATAAACAGAAAATTAAAATTTATGTGTTTGTCTATACTATAATATTATGAAAAGGAAAGATTTGAATGTTTTGTGGCAGCTAAATTTTGGAGCCTGTGGGAACAATTTTATATTTTCAATGTATATTTTATTTTACTCTTGGAACTGCTGGGAAGTAAATCGCGGAGCTGGTGGGAATAAGTTTGTTTGTATTTTTTGTCTTTACTAAGCTTAAAATATAAGAAATTTTACAGTCGTATAGTTTTAACAGGTGCTATCTATTTATACTTACAAGTAAATTAATTATTAATGTTATCTAGCTTGCGATTAGGTAGTTATTCAGTTTCTAACACTAAATATAAGTTTATAATGTTACTAACACACTATATACCTAGGTATAATTATGTATATTTAATACTTAAAAATAATAAAGTTAAATGTTAGTTTCTTAGTAATAAATTGTCATCTATATTAATATTATAACGAGAGAAGATTTGTCAGGAATTTTTAGATTATTTTGTTTGTAATGAACAAACTCAAAAACTACTGGAGCTATTTAAAAAAATCTTTCACATATAGAAAGCTACATTAATAACGAGTAACATAGGTTAGATTTCATAAAGTTACTCGGACGATGTCGCGTGCAACAGCCAGTTGTTAAATATGAAAAACTAGCTGTGCTCGCAACTGCTTTGCTAGGAGCACCGAAACAACTGTTTTATTTCTAACTCATCCTAAAGCGGTTATCACACTATTCAATTTGAAGGAAACCAATTTAGGAACCTAAGTAGTGAACTAGTTGATCACACTACACTAAATTGATTTATAAATGAAAATCAATACTAATAATAAATCTGTATGGGTTGGTCATGGAGTAAGTTACTTTGTTTTCAGAGATATCGTGTTTATAGACTCTATACATGATACTGAAACTAAATTGACCATTTTTAGAATTTCTTTCTGTATGTATGTATGTTCCTCCATAACTCTTAAACGAATTAACCGATTTTCATGAAACTTGGTAGATAAACATTTAGACGTACGGGACACAGGATAGGCTACTTTTTTCTTTTTAACGCAGACGAAGTCGCGGGCGCCAGCTAGTAGATAATAAATCTAAAATCTAAATTGAATCCAATCTGTTCTAACTGCGATACACCTTCCGATTTCCTAAATTGGTTTCCTTCAAATTGAATAGTGTGATAGCGGTTTTACACAACCGAGAAACTTTGTTAAAAAAAATGAAATGTAATGAGCTTTATATATGCGTTTGTAATAAACCGATATTTACCATAAATATCTTCGTTGCAAGCAGCCACGCCAAATTCCAGATAGTACGTAACGCGTTCCTTAAGGTACGCGCCATGTTTGTTTCGAAAAATATTTTGAATATTAACTTTTTTTTTTTTAAAATCGTATGGCAAAGAAACACAACCGCACACAGCCTTGAGAAGAGCACCGAAACAACTAATTGTTTTATTTCGTACACATTTTACACAGCCGAGAAACTTTGGAAAGTCAAAGCAACAAGCGAAACGGTACTGAGTGATCAACATTGAAATTAATGTATGACTCCGATTATAAAAATTTACTTTCTAAGCAAAATTGTATTGCTTAACAGTTAATATTTATGAGAACGAAATACAATCGTAATGTTATATTATATTATACTAGCTGGCGCCCGCGACTTCGTCAGCGTTGAAAAAGAATAAAGTAGCCTATCCTGTGTCCTGTACCAAGTTTCATGGAAATTAGTTGATTCGTTTAAGAGTTATACATACATATATATAGATACAGAAAAAATTCTAAAAATTGACAATTTAGTTTCAGTATCATGTATAGAGCCTATAAACACGATATCTCTGAAAACAAAGTAACTTACTCCATGACCGACCCTTACAGATTTATTATTAGTATAGGTATTGATCACTAGCATTTGACTTCACATTGATTAGCACGTGACTTCGCCCACGACAGTAACTTATTTAATCTGTTACTCGTTGCGTTGTAGCTTTCTTTAGGTGAAGGAATTTTAAAAAGTAAAACTTTTAAAAATGCAGCAAAATTTGTTTGAAATTCCGTGTTAGAAAGATACAAATTGCATACAAGGTCAACGACATTTAAAGGCACGTGTTACGGAATTTGCCAACATGTGGCGATTCTTAGTTACGCAATCGCGATACGACCCAATGAATAAACTCCAACAGAATATAACGGTCAACCACACTTCGCTCTTAGTGGATTTAAACAATCTTTTTTTTTAATATTTGCTTTTGAAAAAAAAAAATCTCCGATAGAATTCAATAGGTAAGTAGTTTTACAATTGAATCCATATGGTATATATTATATTATATTATATTATATTATATTATATTATATTATATTATATTATATTATATTATATTATATTATATTATATTATATTATATTATATTATATTATATTATATTATATTATATTATATTATATTATATTATATTATATTATATTATATTATATTATATTATATTATATTATATTATATTATATTATATTATATTATATTATATTATATTATATTATATTATATTATATTATATTATATTATATTATATTATATTATATTATATTAATATACTGTATATTAAACTTATTTATGTTGTTGCAGGCAACTTCGTAGCCGTAATTTTGTAAAATAAAGGTCTCTACCCACTACACCGTACCATACCATGACCGTACTAGGAACGTATCAGACACGAAAAGCAACACGATACGCTCTACTATGCCCACTGAAACGGATCGAGAGCGTTCTGTGCCCGTATACATCCTGTATTATGCCCGTATGCAACCCGTATGCAAACCGTATGTAGAAAAAGGAACGAACGGTCATCATACGCGGTTACAACCCGTATACTCACCGCCTCGCTGGCATGCACGGAGCGTGCAGCATCGGCAAAATATTCTCGCCGACAATTTGTTGACGCTCCGTGCATGGCACGCGTCGGTGTTGGTCGGTGACGGAACGGTCTAGTGGGAGTAGTCTCATACTTTTCAATACAAAGAATATATTTTTGCCTGACACGTTCCTAGCACTGTCATAGTATGGTACGGTGTAGTGGGCAGAGACCTTAAACCTGTTACTCGCTTTGACGACACGTTTGGTCGAGTGGCTAGTAACCCCAGCTTGTAACCAAACGGTTGCGGGTTCGAATCCCGCTAGGGGAAAATGTATATGTGTTAACATTTTACCTTTGTATTTGAGTCATGGATTTTAATAATTGTATTTACAAAAAAAGTATTTGTAGTATGTAGTATTTATAATATGTCCAAAGTATTTACAATATGTATTTACAAAAAAAAATTGTATGAAGTATATCAACTGTCTGGTATCCATATTACAAGCAATAGTTGCTTAGTGTGGAACTAGATGGCGCTGTGTGGAATGTGTGAAGATATTTATTTATTTATTTATTTATTTATTCATTTATTTATTACTCGCTGAGAGTAACTTTTTATAGGTGAAAGAATTTTTAAAATCGGTCTAGTAGTTTTTGAGTTTGTTCATTACAAACAAAAATACAAAATGTCTTCTCTCTACTAGTATTCTCTCAAAACTGCGGTTGAAGTCACGGGACACAGTTAGCCAGCCATGTAATTTATGGTTATAATATGGTTGTATGCAAAACCTATTTACATAAAATTATAATAAGTATATATACGAATAGAAGTGATCGCTGCAGACGATCTGTGAACGAATTACATATATCGATAAACGTCTAAGATTATAACCGGTTGTGGGAAACCAGTTTTGAAATAGTTGGTGCCTTATTTTGCGACAAGCGTCAACATCAATTTCTGCATCGACCGCAGACTTTTGAGGTTATGGAATACACATATTTTAAACTAGCTGGCGCCCGCGACTTCGTCCGCATTGAAAAAGAAAAAAGTTTCATGAAAATCAGTTGATTCGTTTAAGAGTTATGGAGGAACATACATACTTACATACATACAGAAAAAATTCTAAAAATGGTCAATTTAGTTTCAGTATCATGTATAGAGCCTATAAACACGATATCTCTAAAAACAAAGTAACTTACTCCATGACCGACCCTTACAGATTTATTATTAGTATTGAAGACAGCTGTGTCGATATAGAGCTGGGAAAACGAATATCAATTATCCCTAGTCGATGGGGACAGTAGACGAGGGGGAGTGTGGGACTCGCCCGATGAAGTGACTCACGAGAATACCCACTAAATCCCCCCACGGATTCCACCATCAACGGGTGATATGTGGGTCCGAGATCACAGCGAGGCCTTGCCCTCGTAATGGTAAGTTACACTGCGAGATAGAATCAGGAATGAGGATGTCCGAAGACATACGAAAGTTACCGACATAAACCGACGTATCAGTAAGTTGAAGTGTATGTGGGCATTAGAGCCGACCGAGGTTCTCCAATGGACATGCAAGCTCAGCATAGGACATCCTACCACAAGGCAATAATTTGCAGAAAATTAATTACACAGAGTTAATGCAGAATTTACATCCGTGTATATAAAATAAACTGTCGCTGCCCGCATCAGTAGGTTCAACTTCTCCTAAGCTACGCAACGGATGATACGGTTTTCACTATTGAAAAGAACGATAGGTAAGGAATATTTTTGTATATAATTTTCAGAAATAGAATTGTATGTGTTAGTTTACTTTAAAAAATTAGTGAAGTACCTAACTATTCTATCATATTATAAAACAAAGTCCTCCGCCGCGTATGTCTGTCAGTTCGCGATAAACTAACAAACTGCTGCACCGATTTACACCGATTTTTCATACTGTTTTCACCAATGGTCCAATGGATATATTGAACAAAAAAAAAACTATCGATTTGTTCAAAGTCCATCCTTAGACTAGGTTAATTAAATACTTTATCTACTAGATATGTAATTATTATGTAACGGATTAATTTCCAATGTCCCCTTAATGACTTAACTCAATTATGTAAAGAGCACACAGCACCTATAAAATAATTCATAATATGTTATATGTCAACTTTTATACAAATTAGTTAATGACGTAATATTTTTATAATTTTAAATTATTTAATTTTTAACTAAAGTGTGATAAACAGATAAAAGAAGAAGGTTTTATGTAGGTATATGTATTTTGAAAGAAAAAATGCGAAACTGACGCGGGTCACTAGAGGCAAAGTTTTTGAAAATGTTTGAATGCATGCACTGCTAAATAAAACTCATATAAGATACTCTGTGTTCCGGTAAAATGTTCCAACCCTTTTTTACAAACTATGTATTTATTTAGAACTTAGTTCTGGCACAGAAAACATAGTATAAATAGTTTTGATCTATTATTGATCTATCTAAATAGGACTTAATGTGTGGTTATAGTTTGGGATATAAATAAAAATAAAATAAAATATTTCTGCTAGATAATCTAACGATTACCCGATTAAATTCGCAGGCAAATGTGTTATCTTGGGAATCTTGTATTAACGCCATAAAATCTATATAATTTATATTTTTCTTGATTAAAAAAAATAAACATTCTTTGTTTTCTTTAAGCCACTCTATAGTTAAGTATTTTTATTAAAAAAAATCCCATACCTTGAAACTATTTGCTAATCAATACTAATAATAAATCTGTAAGGGTTGGTCATGGAGTAAGTTACTTTGTTTTCAGATATCGTGTTTATAGGCTCTATACATGATACTGAAACTAAATTGACCATTTTTACAATTTTTTTCTGTATGTATGTAAGTATGTATATTCCTCCATAACTCTTAAACGAATCAACTGATTTTCATGAAACTTGGTAGATATAAACATTTAGACGTACAGGACACAGGATAGGCTACTTTTTTCTTTTTTAACGCGGACGAAGTCGCGGGCGCCAGCTAGTACGCGAATAAAAGAAAAATCCTATATATAAACTAATCTGTGGGGAAGCATTAGGAGTTTTAAAATATTAAATTTTGCCTTCGAGATGAGTGTATCGAGTGAATTAGTCAAAACTGTACTCAATGCCATACTAAATCGTCAGTTATTGATTCGTTCGCAAAAACATGAGTCAGAGGTATTAAATCCGTGCCCAGTCTTATTAATGGTACGATAACTTGCATCCACACACTTGTGGCCGTCTGTTACCGTTAACCAATACATAAAATATTACATATTTTTTCATTTATTACACACTAGCTGCTGCCCGCGACTTCGCCCGCGTAACTTTGTAAATTAAATACTTACAATTAAAACTTTGTAAATTAATTAAATCCTCCTGAACCACTCTATCGGTGCAGTAGTTTTTGAGTTTATCGCGAACAGACAGATTATATGTTTTATAATATGTAAGAAGAAACATATTTCTCATAGAAAATCTACAACATGTTTAACACAGCTTAAATTTGTAAACATATTTCAATAAAGTTTGGCCTAACGAGCCAATTTTTTGCCATCAAAAAGTAAATTATATCAAGTATACACTTTTTTTTTTACGAAAACGGTTCAAAATTTACAACTTAGTTAACATATTTTTCATTAAACTTAGACCTAACGGTCGAATTTTTCGCTGTCATGAAGTAAATATTGAGTAGATTTTTTTTTTTTTCAAAT
This sequence comes from Synanthedon formicaeformis, assembly GCA_945859745.1. Classification (NCBI taxonomy): domain Eukaryota; kingdom Metazoa; phylum Arthropoda; class Insecta; order Lepidoptera; family Sesiidae; genus Synanthedon; species Synanthedon formicaeformis. The sequence goes on along the minus strand of OX243974.1, from coordinate 853,216 downwards.
AAAACACACACATACACACTCCGAACGTAAACGGGTTTGAAATTTTAAAATTGGTACTCATCAAACTTTGGCCTAAACGAATCAATTTTTCGCCGTCAAAAAAAAATTGTAGACATTTTTTTTTTTCAATAACACATACACTTACACATATTATACACACACTTAGAACGGAAACGGGTTCGAAATAAAATTATTGTAGTTTTAAACGAACGCGGGCGCTTCAGTCCGCTCGGGGCCGGCGACTGCGTTTCCAAGACCAAGTAGCGCATGATTCATCCCATCTCCGTGGTTGGAAGGAAAAATAATAAAAAAAAGTAAAAAAAAAAAAATTTAAACAACACACACTCACTAGTGCACACGATCGCGAATTATGTCTGACTAACATTAACAAGTAAAGCGGTGGGCACGAGAGCAGAACAGGCTCGAACAACGGGTCCGAATGCCATATTAACTTACGTCTTGAAGTCTCTTGAAATGCGGAATTTAGTTTACAATGAAAGTTTTAAAGGATTTGGATGTTTTTTTTTTAATATAATTAAGTTTCTAAATAAAATGCATTCGTAATGTTAGAATTCCATAATGTATTGCCGTGAATCTTTTGCGGTCGGTTGGCGTGGCGACGCAAACATTTAGTCAAGCTTTGGCCAATATTTTGACGGTACTACTTAATATTAAAATAATAATTAATTTTAATAATATAATATTAATATAATAATATAAATATTAATATTAATTTTTTAAAACAAAATATTTTCTATGTTTCACATCTGCTAAAGGTTCCGCGACAACTCGTTGGGCATTTTTGAGATAGGATAAAACCATAGAACTCGCGACACTGTCATGTAATGTAATGTAATGTAACGTAATCAAAACATCCGTATATTTTTAGATATTAATTTAAAATAATTTAAAAAAAAGAAAAATTCTTGAGATGGGAAAAAACCATTGAACTCGCGACACTGTCATGTAATGTTGTAATGTAACGTAACCGAAACATCCGTATATTTTTAGATATTAATTTAAAATAATTAAAAAAAAAGAAAACTTTTTGAGATGGGAAAAACTATTGAACTCGCGACACTGTCATGTAATGTAATGTAATGTAACGTAATCGAAACTATCCGTATATTTTTAGATATTAATTTAAAATAATTAAAAAAAAAGAAAAAATGTTTGAGATGGGAAAAAACCATTGTCATACATGTAACAACCACTGTCATGTAATGTAATGTAATTTTGTGAAGCTTAGTTTACACTTTTGACGTGCAGTCCAACGACTGACGTGTTTTTTTTTATTAAAAAAAATATTAAAAAAAAATACGGCAATAATTGCAAAATGTCGTTTTGTCAAAAATGTCGTTTTGAAAGTGTACATTAAATTAAGAAGAAAAATCAATTTGTACACATTATACTTGTATAGTTTTTAGAATATTGGTCTGGTCTGGATGTGTGTCTGTGCAGAAACGGCATAAAAAGACTTAACTATAACATAATTATATGGCGAGCTTTTGGCAGGCGTTATTTAACTTTTATTTTTAAACGCATACGAAGTCGCGGGCACCAGCTAGCAGTTAAGGAAACATGACTACATAGTATAAAACAAAGTCGCTTTCCGTCTATCTGTCCCTGTGTATGCTTAGATCTTTAAAACTACGCTTAATAGATAGAGTGATTCAAGAGGAAGGTTTTAGTATATAATTTCAACGCGGGCGAAGTCGCGGCCACCAGCTATCTACTAAAAATAAAGATACAACCCCTGAAAATTTTATAACAGCAGATGTCACGCGTTATATTGCTTTACACATTTAGTCAGGCGCTACATATCTCTTACTTTTAACGAGGGCGAAGTCGGCACCAGCTAGTATGGACTAATGACATCAAACTACTACAACATGGAACCCGCGTGCCATACAAAACACAATGAATTTTATGGAACATTTAAAAGTGACATATGCGTAGAGCATAAACTGTCATTTAAAACAAAACAAACATAATAAATAAGTACGTAATTTAAAGAAAATGTGACTTTACGTCAACCCATTAGAGTTTAAAATGAAATAGTAGAAGTTGATCGTTACTACCTTTTACCATTGACGCGTGAAGGCAAGAGTCCGCCATGATTCTGTCAAAGGCGTTCTTTTTATGTGCCCCTTTGGCACTTGTGACGCAAATTCCATTGTAGTATTTCGATGACTAATGAGGATAAACTCCGTGTCTATGGCTTTTGACAGGTTATAACTTATATTTTTCAAAGCGGAAGAAGTCGCGGACACGAGCTAGTAGAGAAATATATTTATTAAGACGTAACAGACTGTCATTGACAACGAACATACTTATAGTAAGTAGAAAACTGTTAAGTAGACCACAATTTGAAATGCAGCGATATCACCACTTCAATGAAGTATTTTAAAAGTCATACCTAAAAGATGAGTTTTTAAGCGCCTGTTTCACAAACGTCAAGTAGGCCAAACTGTCATTTAAAGTCACCGGTAACCGGGGATAATGGAGCTGATATACCATTGTTTGTACGGTAAACGTCCCAAACATTAAATAGAAAATAATTTAAAAAAATCGCCTATCGAATGATGCAGTAAATCCGAGTGCATAATTTAATAAAACATAAAATTATTTCTAAAAGTAACTAATCAACACTTTACTTGTAGTTGGTGAAAGAGGCCCTAAGTTGAAAGAAAAGAAAAGTTTTACGCAATAGATAGATATTTTGTTAATATTCTGTTTTCGGGTTGCGCAATATTGCACTTTCTATGCGCATGACTTTGTTATTTTTCAAGTGACTTTCAATTTCAAATGTCATATTCAAAAATATATTTAGCAATTCAATATTTTAATACGTAGGCAATTCTTTAAAAAAAAATTGATTTGTTATTACGACGGGTTAGTGTTTTTTTTTTTGAATGTGCGTACGAGTACACAATTTGATCCATTCCTGCAATTTTGCAAATGCAATTTTTAGCTGTCGATTATATTATAAAGAGGAAAGATTTGATTGTTTATTTGAATTAAATAAACTCAAAAACGACCGGATAAATTTTGAAAATTCTTTCACTTATAGAAAGTAACATAGGATATAGGATGTTTTATAGTCACGCGGGCGAAGTCGCGTGCAACAGCCAGTATGTAATAATATTAATAACTAGCTGGCGCCCGCGACTTCGTCCGCGTTGAAAAAGAAAAAAGTAGCCTATCCTGTGTCTTGTATGTCCAAATGTTTATATCTACCCAGTTTCATGAAAATCAGTTGATTCCTTTAAGAGTTATGGAGGAACATACATATACTGTATTCTTTTTTCATTGATCAAAAAGGTAAACAAACAATTCACGATATAGAACTAAACAAACAATACGAACAAATTCTAAATGAGTTAATCACTGAGTCAACTCTCTTTGATAATGCCTAATGTACAAATCCCATCTTTAAACCAGTCCAGTGACCATGGCGACGCCATATTTGTTTACGTTTTTGATCAATAGAAAAAGAATAGATCATACATACATACATACAAATTTATTATTAGTATTAATTAATGATATATGGCTGTGACATAAAATCCTTCATAAGATTTCACAGTATTGGGTTAATTTCTTTGTTTACTATTACTCGTACGTAATCAAAAGTTACTAACTTTATTTTAGGCAATGTGGTTACTCGTTAAAAGCGCCCGAGGGGAAAAGTTGGAAAAGTTTCTGCAAATCTTACTGTTACTAAAACTGGATCAATGCAAATTAAATTAAGAATACGCCATATGTTTTCAGGTATTACCTATTAAATAAACATGTAGGTACACAATATATTTTTTTATCTGCCTCAAACATTAATTAATTATTATAATAATAATTTTTTGACTAGCTTTCCTCGACGACTTCAGCCGCGTTTATAGGTCTCTGGAATAGTAAAAAGCGACATCTGTTCCTTAATACTGTAATTAACAAGACGGACAGGACAATTTACCGGTAACAATGACTAGATGTCTCCACCTTACTTTGAGAACAAAATTAGATTTTAACAGCTACAAAATCCAGATCGTATTTTGTTGAATTGTCTCTATTTTAACTTATTAATTAGAAACTTTATATTAATTTGAATAACTAATCTATATAAATAATTTTTTTTTGATGTGTTATTAAGCGCAAAACTAATTCGACTAGCATAAGTTTTACGGAGGTTCTTATGAGTAGAAAAATTGGACATGCGAGCGAATTTTCTTATTCCATTGCTTGTTTCTTATAAGATTTTGACCAGAGGGCCTAGTGCGAGTTTTACTCGATCAAACGCTTCGAAAGCGTAAACGTTTTGTATGGGAATGAAGAAGCGCCACCTAGTGGTTAACGTGTAGATCTGCTTCATTCCCATACAAATTGACGTTTACGCGTTCGACACGTTTGATGGAGTAAAACTCGCACTAGGCCCTCAGATCCTCACACATTGGTTTTGTCTTCGCTTACTCGCACAGGAGAATAAAATTTTCACAACACCACTCGTTTTTCCTCTGCTGACGGTGAGTCAAAATCCTTCTATTCTACGCCGGCGCTCGGAAAGGTTGTCTATCAAATGATGTATGGCCCAAGTTGCATGAAGTGATTCAATTGGGTGGTGGTCCAAGTTGGAAACCAAACTTTCTTTTGTAAGACATGTGGAAAGATTCGAAAAGGTAACATACCCGATGCGAAGTGGCGATCTGGGCCAGTCCGTGCGCAGGAGTGACGCGCTCGTCGCTCGACTCGTCGCCCGATCGCTCGCCCGTGAACACTGAGTCGTGCGACACCGACAACCCGCTGCCGTATACTCCCTCCCTGGAAAAGCGAAGCGCTGTCAACTGGCTATTTTGGCATTTTAATAATCCTTCAGCCGTCAGAGTCGGATTTATCCGACAATTATTTTCGTGTCCATTTCGCTAGAGCCGTATATATACGACGAATTTCTCTACTTGTATAATGTTAATTTTCTCTTACAAAAAAAATTACGAGTCAAGCACTACAATTACTACAAAACCATAAATGAAAATAAGGTTAAAAGGTTAATAGGGTTAAATGATAAGGTCTAAATACACTTGATGGTAGGTGGATACCGTCGCCCATAACACAAGTAAAGCCACAGGTGCTGCAAGTAGGCTTCAGACTATTGTAAAATTAAGCATAAAGGATAAGGAAGTAATGGGCTCTGGCATCCCTTACTCATTTGCTTAAACACAACAGCACGTATGCTGTTATTTCGAGGTTGTCATCTGTAAGAGGGTGATTACTGCTAGACTTGGCTAGGCTTATTTCTGGTCAAGATTGAGGGACGAAAAGGAGTAGGCAGAAGACAAATGTCTTGGTTGACAAAAATCTGTCAATGGACCGGAATCACGGGAGTGGAAGACAGGCCTTTTCGATAAGGCGCTTAGAGAAGAAGAAGGTTAAGTACCTTCGCGTGATTTAGCGATGATGCCACTTTGTCTAGGGCCCCTGATCCTCACACATTGGTTTTGTCTTCGGATTGATGAAAACTATACTCGTAACAAACATTTAATTAGTATCCATCAAGCACTATTTGATTTGTGTTATAAGTATACTAACTTCCTCCTAGCCTGTCGCTCGGCATCCAGCAGTTCACTAGTGGAACTGCTCTTTGGATCTGGCGAAGCGTCGGTTCGAGTGCCGCTACCGCGCCTCTTGAACATGCGCCGGAGTCCGCGCAGAAATCGTCCGGTGCGCCCTTCGCCTAGAAATTTTATCACGAATTATTTACATAATTAAGAAAACCAATTATTTAATACATAATTAAGAAAACCAAAAGTCTTAAAACATTGTAACAATACAGTATAGAGATCACGGACCGCCAAGAGCAGCGAAAAACGTCCACAAAGTACCCACAAGACTGATGGGCGTTTTGAAGCGAGCTAGGGCTTTGCTAACGCGCGCTTTGAGAACTATGAAGTTCTTAGAGCGAGTACACATTGAGCGCTCGGCGTTGCGTTAAAAACGCCTAGTGAATACCAGCTCTAAGAATCGCGAGTCGGTGCTGGATCCAGTCTACTTCTGACTGGTTCTTCTGGATAATTGAGGTAGAGAGCTATGTCCAGCAGCGGACGTCCTACCGCTAAGATAGTGACGATAATGATAATGGTCTAAATTAAAAAGCTCTATACGTCCAGCAGTGGTCATAATAAGATGATAAAAAAATTAATAACATCTTGCTCTTGTGACTTATATAATATGTCGGTGTCTTGTGCTAGTTTCAACCATAAAGTGTCCTATATATTTCGAAGTAAAATACAAAATCCAAATAACGATAAGATCTTGATGTATCTCGCGTTTTACTTTGAATTTCAGTAGTAAATACACCTTTGAAGTATTCGATTTTATGTGTGGATTGGAAATAAACACATGGATTGGATAAAACTATGGAGGAAAATATTCCAAAAGAAATGAATCCTGACAAAAAGAAAGAAAGAATGACTCTTGTGCGAGCTGTTTCACTCGAGGCATATTATTTGAAAGCTCAATATTCAATGATTTTTATGTGTTATAAAAACGAGTGACGTGAGTTTTTACGAGCTGTTATTATACTTAGAATGATTATAGTATTAAAAAAAGCATGTGCTATAATTATAGCACTTGTGGCGTTAAATACTGACCATGGTTATGTGTCTCCGTGTGTGGCGGTCGGTACGGTGGCTCGAGCGAGCCCTCGCGCACACACGACATGAGGCCCGCACCACCAACCGACATCCGCCTTCACCCCCTGAAAAAGCCAACACTAACATCAAACACATAACATTACAGTTTTAACACAATCTTTTAACAAGAAAAGAATCCCGTTGAGTCCACGCCAAACAACTATAGACCTCTAGAGTTAAGCGGCCCATGTCATGCCGCATGATAATTCACGTCAACGCATGTCATGCCCGCATGATCGTCTAGGGACCGCTTATCATTCAACTGCCAGCACGTAGTTGCATATCATTCACATCAATCAATACAATTAAACGGTCATGCATGCATGACAGCACGTAACGCATGACATACCGCATGATCGTCTATGGAAAGCTTATCAATCAACTGCCAGCACGTAGTTGCATATCATTCACATCAATCAATACAATTAAACGGTCATGCATGACAGTACGTAACGCATGACATACCGCATGATCGTCTAGGGACCGCTTATCAATCAACTGCCAGCACGTAGTTGCATATCATTCACATCAATCAATACAATTAAACGGCCATGCATGCATGACAGCACGTAACGCATGTCATGCCGCATGATCGTCTAGGGACCGCTTATCAATCAACTGCCAGCACGTAATTGCATATCATTCACATCAATCAATACAATCAATACAACGCATGATCGTCTAGGGACCGCTTATCAATCAACTGTCATACGTAGTTGCATATCATTCACATTCACATCAATAAAAAAAATAAAAAAACGGTCATGCATGCATGACAGCACGTAACAAATGACATGCCGCATGATCGTCTAGGGACCGCTTATCAATCAACAGCCAGCACGTAGTTGCATATCATTCACATCAATCAATACAATTAAGCGGTCATGCATGCATGACAGCACGTAACGCATGAGATACCGCATGATCGTCTAGGGACCGCTTTTGATCGTAAGTACATCAAACGCGCGTTCCCGTTGATGCTTGCGCAACTTGCGACTACTTCAGAGGTTATACTTGTACATACTTTAGACTTTAAAAGTCCTAACATCAAATACAAATAACCGGACAATTTTAAGGTCATATTTTACCAAGAATCCGTACTGGATGTAGCCTGTACTTTAAAGTTCCATTTATACGATGCCATTTACTTGCACATGCCCAGAGTAATAATTGAGTTCAATAATTGCCTTTCAAAACTTGTATGCGAGTATTTACACACGAATATTGTTGAATGCAAATATTGCAACCATATTTTGTATACACCAATATTTTACAAATATTTCGGCTTGTTTACTATTTTATTAAATACTAGGTTTTGCCCGGGACTTCGTCCGCGTCCGATCTCTACCAAACTGCGGTCTCTCTACCAGATGATGACTGCGACTTATTTGCGATAAGTTTTTATTAGAAAATTTTATTCAGTATGTAAAGAAGTCACTTGGGAATTCAGTGAAGAGGCAAAGACTTTGTTGAAAACATTAATATTCAAAGCGAACGGTTATTTTGGAAGCGTTCATTCGCAAGACAATCGAGTTAATTAATTTAATAATTACTAAACAGGGGTTAAGCAACGGCGGCATAATATTGCAATCATCACATTTTATCCATTCTCATTGCAAATATCTGTGTCTACATCTATACTCATCTTCTATAAATATAAAACTAGCTGCTGCATGCGAATTCACCCATGTAACTTTGTAAATTATATACTAAAACCTTCGTCGAGAACCACTCTATCCATTGGTGAAAACAGCATTATAATCAGTGTAGTAGTTTTTGAGTTTATCGCGAACAGACAGACAGACGCGGCGGAGGATTTTGTTTTATAAAATTTATGTAAGAATAAGGAACAGTGTTTGTAACCAAACTCCTCCGAAATGGCTTGACCGATTTTTATGAAATTTTTGTATATTGGTAGGTCTGAGAATAGGACAAACTATTTTTATACCCCTAAGTGATAAGCCAAAATTTTATTTTTATTTTTTGGCAAAACAACTGGCAAAATATTTCCGGGTCAGCTAGTATTTAAAAAAATAAAGGCGCTGTCCGCCTCTGTCTGTTCTAAAATACCCAACAGATAATGATATGGTTTTCACTAATAGAAATAGCGATAAATGAAGAATTTTTGTGTATATAATTTGCAGAAAATATTATTTGAAAATAGATATTAATGCTACCCGCTTTCGTGACTGCATTTAATTAAATATTATTACACGCACATCAACTTTCATAACGTTTGAGCATTTCGTATGCCATAATAATATAATATATGAATAGTAAGATACATACATAATTCGATATTATAAAAAAAAACTGTTTGTTCCGGTTTATCTCTGAAACTGCTGGTCCCATTTTGACGGGACTTTAACTGACAGACAGCTGATGTTATAGGGAGTAACTTAGGGTACTTTTATTTATAAAATAAAAATATAAGGCAGTGTCCAGTACCACGCGCCACACGCGCAAGTGGGGCCGATTTACAGAAAAAAATTCTAAAAATAGTCAATTTAGTTTCAGTACGAGTATCATGTATAGAGCCTATAAACACGATATCTCTAAAAACAAAGTAACTTACTCCATGACCAACCCTTACAGATTTATTATTATAATAGTATTGAGTATTGATATTAATATGTACTCGTATAGAAGCTTCCCTAATCTTATCGGTTACTAGCAAACATTAACTTTTATTGAGGCTATATAATGAAATTTCTCGTACGATCTTAACACGAGGACTGGATTGTGCCACCAGCGTCAAGGTCAAGGGCGTACCTCCGATCGATACGGATGCTGCGAGATGAGACGGAAGATACGACAATCGCGTGCGCGTGAAAGAGACGGGAGACGTTGAATACAGGATCGTTTCAATAAAAACTTTTGTTACCAAGTAAATAAGCTTACAGGTTTCAATGCCACCACAGTTGTAGGCGTGGTTTCTCTCCTTGCACATTTTGATGCATTTCCCTCAAACTACTACAACATGGAACCCGCGTGCCATAGAAAACACTACGAATTTTATGGAACATTTAAAAGTGACATATGCGTAGAGCATGAACTGTCATTTAAAACAAAACAAACATAATAATGAGTACGTAATTTAAAGAAAATGTGACTTTACGTCAACCCATTAGAGTTTAAAATGAAATAGTAGAAGTTGATCGTTAATACCTTTTACCATTGACGCGTGAAGGCAAGAGTCCGCCATGATTCTGTCAAAGGCGTTCTTTTTATGTGCCGCTTTGGCATTTGTGACGCAAATTCCATTGTAGTATTTCGATGTGCATTTCGATGGAATTTTACAATTATTGTCAAGTCCGCTAGTGTTAAACCGCGGCTTCGCTTGCCTTAAATTTATCACAGACGAACGCCTTTGCTTTTCCACTTAAAAAGGAAGTTCAAAAATCAAATCCTAACCTTTACATTATACAAAAAACTATTATAAACGAATTTCATGACTTCGTTGAGATTTGGTGATGAAACTGTTTTCTTGTGTGGCTTGATATAACTAATTTTATTTTAATTTATGATAAAGTGTAAAGGACAGGCTGACAGCAAAGGGATATGATAAAATAGTGGCAGGCAACCACACTACCTTGTGACTAGGTATAATTTGGACAACACGTGTGGTGGCTAGGAAAATCTTAGGAACTAAGATAAACATTGAGTCTTGTGAAAAAAGTAATATTCAAGCATCGAACATCAAAAGCACAAGTGCTTTTATTTTACTGTGGTCTTCTATAAAAGTTTACCCTCCAAAATATGAAACACGTAACTGCTAGTAATAGGTAACCATAATTATTATCAAATAATTATAATACGTAGTTTATTTTAGTTTTTTTCGTAATAGGCTATAAAGCTGCGACTTATAGCCTCAATAGACATTAGAATACAAAAGACAGCTACTTTGTCTTAAACATACCCCGACACAACCTCTCAGAGAGGTCAAGTACTTTTAAATGTCAATCGAAGGGTGAAAACCGAGTTCATTGTATTCCAAGGGTTGTCAGAAAGAGTCTCTAACTAATTTTTGAACTCTTCGTGGATTCTTGGAAAAATTTAGCGAAAATAAATTATAATTTGAGTGGAAAATAAAAAAAGTTAAATGAAACTTAAAACGCAAACAAGAAAGCCCGTCTAGATGGTTGTGGTTCGAAAACACAGTAAAAAACATACATGCTGGGTAATATGTCCAGCAGCAGTATATCCAGCAGTGTATATCCAGCATTGTAAGTCCAGCAGTGTATTTCCAGCAGTGTATGCCCAGCAGTGTATGTCAAGCAGTGTATGTCCAGCAGTGTATATCCAGCAGTGTAAGTCCAGCAGTGTATGCCCAGCAGTGTATATCCAGCAGTGTCAGTCCAGCAGTATATGCCCAGCAGTGTATGTCAAGCAGTATATGTCCAGCAGTGTATGTCCAGCAGTGTATATCCAGCAGTGTAAGTCCAACAGTGTATGTCAAGCAGTGTATGTCCAGCTGTGTATGCCCAGCAGTGTATGCCCAGCAGTGTATGTCAAGCAGTGTATGTCCAGCTGTGTATGTCCAGCAGTGTATGTCCAGCAGTGTATGTCCAGCAGTGTATGTCCAGCAGTGTATGTCCAGCAGTGTATGTCCAGCTGTGTATGTCCAGCAGTGTAAGTCCAGCAGTGTATATCAAGCAGTTTAAGTCCAGCAGTGTATATCCAGCAGTGTAAGTGCTGTCAACTGTCAATGATGAAATGACGATAAGTGTGCATATCATTATCATGTTATCATTACCTAAGATGTTAGCGTAGTCAGCTCAATCTCATTATAAAACAATAATAAACATAAATATTGGTTTGGCAAGAAATAACTGAATATTCAATAGTAGATAGTGTGATGTTTGTTTCGTTATTCTTTTGTCAATTTCAGATTTATTTTCTTTTGAGATTTGGTAGCGTATACCTTCAGCCTATAACACAGATTAAATAATAGTAACTAATCTATACCTTCAGTGCTCGGCCTTCAGTGCACTTTGATTCTCCGACGCATCTAAGAGTATATTTCGGACAATATAGTTCAGAGTACGTACGGGAGATGTAGTATAAAAATACGAGTACATATATGCATATTGAATTTAGTTTAGTTTAATTTAGAATATTGCCTTCTAAATGAAATGTAGGTACAATCTGGTGTGTCGCTCCCGGGAGAGCTGCGCTCCGTTGCGCAGTTGATACACAAACGGGTCAAGGATGACGTTGTAAAGTGTCCATGAATTAAATCACTTTTATTAAGTCTACTATTTTATGTTTATTACGCGCTCTTTTTAAGGTTTATACTATGAAATATTTCAAGAGCAGATTCCAGGTGTTTTCCCCGACAGACAGCAATGGCTTCTGAACAAATATTTTCTTTATTATAGGTTTTCTCTTGGCCGACATCCAGCTGTAGCGAAGATGAGGCCTATGCTATGATGGAGCGGGCTCACCCGGAAGATGCCTATTCACTCGAACTTTGAAAAGATTTGGGTTATAATATGAGCTCGGAAATACAGAATGTTCTATCTAAGCATGCACAGTGCAAGTTTGAACACATATCGGATATGGAATGAAAAAAAAAAACGCTACAAGCACAGCGTAGGACGTCCATCCACAAGAGGATCCCCTCTCCCAGCCAATACGCCGGAGGAGGCTCGGGCACAGGCGGCTGGCCTATGTTCGCCGCCTTCCACCGTAACCGGGACCTGGGCGGTGGTCTTGGGGGAGACTGCCGCCCGTCGCAGGGTCCCCTTGAGATGACCGGCGTACCTCCACTTTCGGGTACGCCGAGGTTCTGACAGGGAGCGTAGCCCTCCCCGCGCTGAATAGCCGTGGCGGGGCACCGGAGTCGTGCAACAACGTCCCCACGACCCCACCCATCAACGGCCGCGATAGATAGAAAGTCGTTGGGTTTGAGCCGGTAGGAATCCGGCATAACCCCGCAGTGTACCCTATACTGCCGGGTTTCCAAGAGGATTTCCCAACGTTAAAAAAAAGGACGTCCACCCACACTGTGAACAGATGATATGATAAGGGCCGCGGGTCAACAGTGGATTCAGGCTGCTTCTGACCGGTCCTGTCGGAAAATTATGGGGAAGGCCTACGTCCAGCAATGTACGTGCTAATATAGCTATGATGATCATGATGATGTAAAACTAGCGACTTGATCATATAATAATCAGGTAATCATCGTCCCGCTTAAAATATAGCTTAAATGTTACTCCCTGATAATGTAATCTCTAAACGTGAAAGATTTTTTATAATTGTTCCATTAGTTTTTGTTTTTGAGTTTATTCATTGCAAACATACAAAAATACAAATTTATAATATTATAATAACTATAGATAAAGCAGTACATAAATAATTTTAGGATTAGGTAATAGTCACTTTAATAAAGTTCTTTGTAAAATAATCCAGAAAATCCGTAGAAATAATATATCTTTGAGAAAAACCAGTAAAAGAAGCTTCCAATAAATGTTTTCTCCGCAAATATTCCGAAATACAACATATTTTTATATGTTGGCTCCAGAAACATTTTCAGAAAAACATATTTTTACGAATAAAATAAAAATATATGAATATTCTCATTATTTTTGTAGGCGAAAACCGGAGTAACAGCGAAGGCTTGGAATGCAAATGTGAATCAAATATGAAAAATGCTGGCGTTAGCACTTGTGCCAATTCCGTGAACTTTTCGAGCTAATTTTCCAACAAAACCTTTGAAAATTATTCGGCTCGCGTGGGAGCGTTAAAAATGTTTTTATGGCATATTAAAAAGACAAAATGGATCTTCCTGACCGGGAAAGCTGTAATCCCGGTGCGGTCAGGGATACTGTGATTGCAAGCTTCAGTTTTGCAAGGCCAAAGAGAAATGCAGATTTTCTAAAACTTTCACTAGTAGGTATGCTAAAGGGTATTTTTTACCTGTCCGCCGCTTCAATCTCTAAATACTAATCTTTACTAATATTATAAAGAGAGAAGATTCTTATGTCTGCAATGAATAAAATCAAAAATAAAAACGCTTGACCACTTGTTGTTGTGACACTTTGGCCAAGCGTTAGTTTTTATTTTACTTTAGACTAGCTGGCGCCCGCGACTTCGTCCGCGTTGAAGAAGAAAAAAATGAAATCACAGAGGTCCTCATAACTCCTCAGTAATTCGCGATCTTCGCTAGCGGTTTCTTATGGGAGTTTTACCACCCAATTGCCCTCGTTACACTGCATAGGATGGAGGGTAGGTAGGGTGGTAGGGTAGGTGCATAGGATGGAGGGTAGGTTCTTCTGGGTAAGAGCTCATGGAAACGAGAAGGTTGACCAGTTTGACCACTTAGCAAAAGTGGGGGCACTGAAGTCAAACGTTCATCACATTGTCACTTATATATTAAAAGACTAGCTGGCGCCCGCGACTTCGTCCGCGTTGAAAAAGATAAAGTAGCCTATCCTGTGTCCTGTACGTCTAAATGTTTATCTACCAAGTTTCATGAAAATCAGTTAATTCGTTTAAGAGTTATGGAGGAACATACATCCGTACAGAAAAAATTCTAAAAATCATCAATTTAGTTTCAGTACGAGTATCATGTATAGAGCCTATAAATACGATATCTCTGAAAACAAAGTAACTTACTCCATCACCAACCCTTACAGATTTATTATTAGTACTGATTGATGATCCTTCGGGAATAGTCCTTTTTTTCTGGATGAAAGATACCCTATGTCCTTTCTGGTGTCCCAGACAACGTGTATACAAAATTTCATGGTGAGTGACGGTTCAGTAGTTTTTGCTTGAATGAGTAACAAACATCTATACATCCATAGAATCTTTAGTACGGATTTACACAAATTATATAATAAATAACAATGAGGACCATTAAACCAAAGCCCTAATTTTACCTTTTATTTAGCTATCCAAAATTATTACAAAAAATAATAATGTGATCCTCTTTTGAAAGCTTGCTTAAACAATGTTGTATATATTGCTACAGAATCGTGGGAACTGGGTTTTCCCGTGCTATGGTCGTGACCATTGCGTCAATTTTACCACTTTGTCCATAATACATTGCCTATCTTGTGTACGTAATTTCTAAGTTTATTCCAACTACAATTAACATACTTTTATGAAAAGTAGGCTAAGAGATTTTACCTATAAACGAAACAATTTTTTTTACACTAAGCATCAAACTACTACAACATGGAACCCGCGTGCCATACAAAACACTACGAATTTTATGGAACATTTAAAAGTGACACATGCGTAGAGCATTAACTGTCATTTATAACAAAACAAACATAATAATAAGTACGTAATTTAAAGAAAATGTGACTTTACGTCAGCCCATTAGAGTTTAAAATGAAATAGTAGAAGTTGATCGTTACTACCTTTTACCATTGACGCGTGAAGGCAAGATTCCGCCATGATTCTGTCAAAGGCGTTCTTTTTATGTGCCGCTTTGGCATTTGTGACGCAAATTCCATTGTAGTATTTCGATGACACTAAGCGCCTCTTTCACAAACGTCAAGTAGGCCAAACTGTCATTTAAAGTCACCGGTAACCGGGGATAATGGAGCTGATATACCTTAGCTTGTACGGTAAACGTCCCAAAGATTAATAAATAGAAAAATAATCAAAAAAATTCGGCTATCATCCAGTAAACCAAGTGTATAATTCAATATAACAGAAAATGATTTCTAAAAGTAACTAATCAACACTTAACATGTTGTTTGTGAAAGAGGCCCTAAGAGGGCAGATTTAGAGGCAAATCTATACCAATATATAAAGCTGAAGAGTTTGTTTGTTTGGTATATTCTCAGGATCTACTGGTTCGAATTGAAAAATTCTTTTTGTGTTGGATAGTCCATTTATCGAGGAAGGCTATAGGCTATAGAGAACGCAGACGAAGTCGCGTGCACCAGTAGTTCCTGAGATTAGCGCGTACAACCAAACAAACAAACTTTAGCTTTTTGGTATAGATAAGACATACCGTCAAACGGGGCTATTTTGACAGTTTTTTGAGGGTTTTCATTGGTCCTACGACGCGTTTTACGTTGTCAGGGATACCGAAAAGGTCATAGGGTATTTTTCATCCAGAAAAAGTACTGTTCTCAAGGGTTCACCTAAATCTAAGAAAACTAACGCCTGGCAAAAGTATTAACAATGAAGATGTCAGGCGTGTTTTTTTTAAAGGCGGACGAAGTCGCGGGCACCAGCTAGTCACTAAATAATTCGTCAAATGTTTACAGCCTCTGTCAAGTTATTTCATGTTGAAACGCCCCAGTTCAGGCTCAGGTGTCCTCTAAAAAACGGAAGAGCACTTAATGCAAATGCTATGAATTTATGAGCTCCTGGTACCCGCTTACGGTCCAATAAGGCCGCATAATTGATTTCTGTTGCTTCGCTTCTAACACTTCCTTATCTTCTTAAAATTAATGAACTGGAGGGTATTTAAAAATGTATAGACTAGCTGAAGCCCGCGACTTCGTCCGCGTTGAAAAAGAAAAAGTAGCCTATCCTGTGTCCCGTACGTCTAAATGTGTATCTACCAAGTTTCATGAAAATCAGTTGATTCGTTGAAGAGTTATGTATGTATATACATACAATACACTTACAGATTTATTATTAGTATTGATGATAGATTGCTTTTTTTTTTAGAATGATCGGTTGCCAACACGACAAATGCAAGTCCCTGAAATCCTGCTTCAAGAAGATTTTTTTCAATTCGAAATGATGATGTTATGAAAACATTGCGATGAAAATAATATGTATCTTAACTATACCAACATTACAAAAAAATGTATTTTTGTTTGTAATGATTAACCTTAAAAACTACTGGACTGATTTTAAAAATTCTGTCAAGAAAGCTACATTATCACCGATTTTGAGCCAAGTTTTTTTTCGTTTGAAAGCTGTCTCGCGATATTGTTGGAAGCTTATGAAGATCTATTCAGGCGCTTAAATATCATCAGCTCATTTCCTAGTCGACGAAGAGATCTTTGTTTTAAATCCTTGCAACGATACAGGAAAGACAGCAATATTTCATGATTATTTTTTTTTATAAATAAGAAACCTCACAAAAATGTGTTACGAAGTATGTTTTTGATTGTTCAGGTGTTGGCAACGTCATAGCTAGGCCGCGAAACGACCTCGCAATTTGGAATTTACCCTCGTTTTACGACAAAGAAAAATATTTAATTAACAAATACAAAACATACACGCAAATATGGTAATCTAGGCTAGTGTCGCCTAGAGCTAACAAATAACAATCATAAGAATCTGAACTTAACTCACAATGTGTAAGAAAAAGTTCATCTTACGTTTTAATCTGACCGTAAGTTTCTGTAAAATTGTACCGAAGAGGCTGTAAAATTTACTTTAATAATCTCCGGACATCCCTTATTCACTTCACCGAAACTTTTTTTTCAAGCTGGTCTTCTGTAAGAGGGTGATTACTCCGATTAAATGGTTATGTAACATATTTTGCCCCAAAACTTACAAAATGTGATTCCTTGAAACAGATATTTCGAATGATATCCATAAAACCAGCTCCTTGCGAACTTTTACTAAGACTTAATTAACAATCTAGATCGTGAGCATGTACCTACCAGCTAATTCTAAGGGTTTGTTTCACTCCCGGTTGCCATGGCGACCGGTGACCTCGACACGACCTGCAACAAGGAAATACAGTTCAAATCACCAAACGAGCCTGGCAAACAATTAGGCTGATGTTTGATTAATGACGTCAAGACAAATACCGTGTAACGAAATCCTTAGAGAAAAAACATTCTTAAATAACAGGACGTATGCTCTTGTTGGGAGTTAGTGAGGAATACATAAGCCCATGGTCCTAATAACCACATACCGTCAAGTAAATCGTCAATTCCCCCATCACCACAGACTCAAAAACAGGAGAAATAACAAACGTATAACTTTCAGAATAACCTTAAGGGTCATCACGACGGCCTATGCCCAGCAAGGAATAAGGTCTGGTAAGGTATGTATGTAGGTTACCTATTACAATGTACATATCTACGTAACCTTTGGGTTATAGTAGGTCGATCACGCACATTGAGGTACAAATGTACTAGAGAAACCGTTCTAAGTACAAGTTTTGATCCTTTTTGATAATAGTTTAGCTAAATACGCTACAGCGCTACAACAATTATAAAGTCTAATTAAGCATTATAACACGCTATGCTAGATCTGCAAGGATACTTCTATAGCACATAAACGTTCTCTCCAACTCTAGCAGTATTCATCTATTTCAGTGATTATTCTATTGGAAAATAAACAAACTTTCTATTTAATTTCATAGACAGAATTTTATATGAAAATCCTTTGTTAATAAGTCTATTAAAAACTTAAACAAAAGAAAACCTCGTATAATGGAGTCGGGCTGTGTATATTTCTTAAGAAATTTCTTGAAAGGGATCCGAGTTTCGCAATTACGAGGACTTTTGTGAAAAGCCAAAAGTCAAGGGCTCATTCAGCACAATATTTGAGATTTAACAGTTAAGAAATAATATATAACACGTATAGGAAAAATGAAACATAATATACATATTCTCATATCATGCATTTGCATTTTGAAAAAAAGCTGTCACGAGCTTACATTACATCCGAATCATCTGTATTTTAAATGGTAGCTTAGTTTGGGTTCACTTAACATCCCCTCCGAAAATCTGACGTGCTCGAGTAGTATTTAAATTTTTACCCCAACCCTCACCAACCCCACCACTCAAACCGTCAGATTGACACATATATCCGTTATCGGAGACACGTGGGCATATACATTGGCAATATCTGACGAGCTCGAGTAAATCCCAAAATCCCCTCTTGGGCTCCCCTACTATAAGGCTGACACACAAGCTGACGGCCATTTTTTTTTATTTTATTTTTTTATGTTAAGGTCGTCAGACAGGCTGACGGTCCACTTGATGGTAGGTGGCTACCGTCGCCTATAACACAAGCAACGCCATAATTTGATGGTAGGTGGCGTCTATAAGGCTAGGCGTATGCTGGCGTGCAGACATTTCTGCGCGACGCAGATCTGTGAAAATCCAAAATTTGTGAAAATCTTTAGCATTATGTTGTGTTGCCAGTTTATCCTGCGGAATTGCTCCTGTTTATTTTGACAATATTTAAGCTTAGATTTCAAAAATTTGCGACTCAGTACCATTTGCTCGAAAATAGGTCCACATTTTGGTTTACCATATAATATATACATTTGAAAATCCAGCCTAGCTTGCTGCTGATACACACTTGTTCCAACGCAAAATCTGTGCGGCACAGTCCACACAAATTTTGTATTGTAGGGACATGTATGAACCTGCGTATGCTGCTCGGCAGGTGCGTGCGGCGCAGGCGCTCGCCTGCGCGGCACAGTTTCTGCGTCTGCATTGAGTTGTTATCAATGTACAGATTCTGCGCGCATGCGACGCAGCTTTGTTTATTTGTTTGTTGTTTTCATTAAGAAAATGAAAAAATTAATTGAACTGGTGAGAAGTGAGCCCTGTTTATGTCCTTGGTTACCCTGAGTATTCGAAAAAGACCTATTAAGAAATTTTGTGGGCTAAGATTGCAAAAGAAACTTTAATGATGGTAAAGTATATATTTTTATTATTTTAAGTGATTTTCAATTTTTGAATTTTGAATAAAAGAAACACATATAAAATACATATAACCCTTAATTTTCAACCTTCTACAACCAACTCCCATTTTTAATAATTTTTATGGCAAAACGGAGTTTGCGGGTATAAAAGTTTATCTAAGAAATCGTTACTGTTTTAAAGTAATTGAAACTACTGCAATTCAATACTTTATTTAACAAATGAATAAAAATTAATAAAATATTGTTTTAAATTTTAATTTAATTATATTAATAATTTTGTAACATATTTTTGTGAAGCAACGCAAAAAAAAAAAACCCGGAAACGCAACGGCAAACAAACCTTGAACTTCCCACCGAAGCCAACCAAGAAACACAAATAACTGACGTAACTCATATATGGCAAAATAAAGAAATATATACTTTAAGACACTGCAATAAGAGTTCAAGTTACCGCAAAGTTATTGATGGATTATAGCATAGTTCATTGCCTTCGCAGCAAAAAGCGGAATAATAAAACCTTGATACAACACGTTTGTTGCAACTATTATTTATGTAGTAAAGGCAACATTTTCAGTTTAGTCACCATTTTCTTTTGTATAATGTTAAAATATCATAACTCCTAAAACCTTTATTAACCCAAAAATATGTAATAAAAAAAAACAACAGCCAAAACCCAAAAATTCGAATAAGAAATTGAAATTCGACTTTGACTGTCTTATTCTTTAATATTCTTATTTATTATTATTATTGTTATTATTGTTCTATACTCCTATATTACAACTTTCTTATATTAGGAGGTGATTACTGCCACTAAATATAATCCCTTTGGCTGCCAGAGTCGGATTTATCCGACAAAATTCTCTACTTGTTATTTTTAAATCATTGAGTTGCTTTCTCAAAAAAATAAAAAAGTACGTGTTGTCCTACGAGTACAAAACCAAGCGGTTAAAGGGTTAATAAAAAGTATGTCATAGCTTCTGTTGCTTCTTAACTCTAGCTTTTCCAAGTATCATGAAGACATCGTTGCTCCCTCTTAATGGTACCAACGGATGGAAATGAGCTCTTACATTCCGTACATCTCAACTGAAGAGGACAGACCACTTGATTGTTCAGCGAAAACTATAAAGTGTCCTTTAGCACATTGTGCATTACAGCCTTATTGGTAAAATGTCTCTTGTTATTGGTGAATTCGTAGTGTACAGTAGATTCGGGTAACTTTAGCTCAAAACAAAAACAGTTTGAACCAAGTAAATACTCGTGCAACCAACAAAAAACAAGCGCCACTAAGACCATCTAACATCTCTAAAGTGAACTTTTTTGTTTACTATCATATCTGCAAAGAAGCGGAATTTTGAAACGTTTTTTTGTTTGGAGCCAAAGTATATGTAGGCGATCTATATTTTTTGTTTTATCATTATCAATAAGCGTCTGTTTAAATAGGCCTTTTTGATTGAGGCTAAGTTGAGCATAGCCTATCTCTTGAGGTCATCTTACTCTTTCACGCAAAAAATACTGAACCGATCACCATGAAATTTTGCATACACGTTGTCTGGGACACCAGAAAGGACATAGTACATTTTATAAAGTTACGCGGGCGATGTCGCGTACGGCAGCTAGTATGAAATAAATAGTTTCTAATTAAAATAGGTTTATCAAACTTTAATGCAAACAAAAAACTTGTACATAATGATAGACCTCGCCTTCAGATTGCAAATGAAGAAACTCCTACGCATGGATCAACTTATCTTTATTAAGTTATTAAGGCAAAAAAGTTAAATAGAGATTAAATTGTAACTAATAAATCGAATATTTTCAAAAATTCTTATAATTTACGTACCTATAGTAAGATCTGATGGGAAATATAGAACAAAAAATAGATTAAAATCTACAATTTTAGTAAGATTCATAAGAAATTCGGAATGTCTCAACATACATTTCTCAAGAAAACATAGTTCACAAAACAACTCCTTAAATAGCTCGGTTATCCACCTATAATCCAGTAATGTTGAACTAGTCTCTAAAAAGGACAACTAAAAATATATTGGCGTCACAGTCCAGACGGTGGAAGGAACGAGTTAAATATAGTTACGCCTTGTTCAATATCTCTAGAGCTCCTTCGCGAGAGATTTTCAAGTTATTTTCACTGTGACATGAGTGGGTTTTGAAAATAGATGAGAGGATCTAATATATGTGTGGCCCATCTAACTAATACGAATCTAATAAAACGAGTAAAAGATAGACTATGTCTTGTTTTCTTTAGTTATACATACTTATTTATTTAGGGATTGTCACTGTCAGGACTTCGCTGAGTTCAGCAGAGTTCAGCAAACTATGATTCATAGAACAAATTATGGTTCTTTAGACCTATTTGTACACTGAGTATATTATGTCACGTATAAAATGCTGTATAAAACCCATTTTATATATTTAAAATTATTTAAAAAATCTTGCCGATTTTTCTTCATTGAATAGGCATTTTAATAAGCTTTTTATAATAATAATAATAATAATTTTATTTGCCAGAATACTTGGTTACAGTAGGATATTCATACAGTTTTATGTGCAGTACAAGTTTTCTACCTGTTTTTGAAAATATTAGTAGATTTAGCATCTTTAATATTTTTAGGAAGTTTATTGTACAGCTGCACACTCATAAAGTATACATTTCTTTCCATAATTAGTTCTAGGTATTTCAATATATCGACAGTAAGGTAATACTGACTGACTGCTCTGTGTTACCGATCCTGTAAAGCTAGAACACACTGGTAAAGCTAAATAAAATTTCAAGCTTCATGGCTATAAATATTTGTAACATTTCTGTAGATATAAAATTGCATAAACTGGTGTAAGCATCTTTCAATGAGAAGAGGCAAGAATTCTTAACGGCCAGTAATAAATTTATGGTGCGTGTTCTTTCTAATCAACATCAGCTGAATCTTATAAATTCGCTTTCTTTTTTTTTATTAACACTAATGCTGATTCAATTAAACAAGTTACTGTACGAATTATTTCTGCTATGCGAGCTATGAATTTTACCTAAATCTGAAGATAATAAGAATATGGTAATGTATATATTCTCTTAATATTTTTCGTAAGTTTTGGAATGTTCTGTGTTGACAAGCTTTTCAGGTTTTTGTTATGTTAAGGTCTACAGACAGGCTGAAAAGTCCGCTTGATGGTAAGTGGCTACCGTCACCTATAACACAAGTGTTTCAAACGCGCTTTCGGCTTTCACCCATCGATATCAAAAATTCTAATACAGATCTCAAATTTTGACTTGTAGTAAATTTTCCTGGACTATAGCCGTCCTTTATGATAAAAAAAATAGTCATCACATGATCTGTTCTTATAATACCCATTTGTGTTAAAATGGATATTTCGTATTAGCACAGTAGCGATCTAATTTGGTAGCGACTGCCAAATTAAATTAGTGATTCAACACAACCGAACGAAGGTCGGATCAATTACAGAGCACATACGTAAATCGCTATCATACGAAATGTAACTATGCTTAAAAAATTGCCTGATTTTTGTTCAATTTTTAACACCTTTAACCGCTTGGTTTTGTAGGAGTTGTCGTGCCCCTAGCGCCTGACTAGTAATTTTTTTAAGAGAAAGCAACTCAATGATTTAAAAATAAACATTATACAAGTATAGGAATTTGTCGTATATACCCGCCGGCTCTGGCGAAAAGGACGCGAAAATAATTGTCGACTAAAAGATTAGCGGTTTAACGCTCTGTCTCAGGAGTCCCGGGTTTTATTCCCGGCAGAGCTCTGGTCTAGATCAGGCAAGTAATGACTACCTGTCTGGCTGCAGTAACGCAAGCAGTCGGTGAGATGTCAGAGATCATTTCCCTGTCTATTCCTTAGCGTTGCTTGTGTTAAGCGACGGTAGCCATCTACCATCAAGTGGATCGTCAGCCTGTCTGCCGACTTTAACATAAAAAAGTCAATGTGCATCGTACATGGACGTAGTCGTATATACAGCAAACCCGATGCAATTATATGTCAGGTATCGGTTTCCCATGCCGGAAATTGAACAGGCGAAAACCAATATTCATTTCCTTCATGTAACCGAACGCGCCGATATGCCTTCACAACACACCTATTCAATTTTAAAACTTATTATTATTGTTGTAAAATTCACATTTAAATTGAAAAAAATAATTCCCAATTGAATATTGGGTTACCAGCATTGCAATGCGCCACCAAGAACAAAAATTAAAGCCACCATTCACGGGCACTCCATTTGGCAGCGCTCCACTCCATCACGTCATCGGTGGATGTAATCCAAATTCTTATCATACAAAATGCACGTGGCTTTTTTACGTTCACGATGAGATAATGCATGAATTTGGAGTGGATTGAGTGGAGCGCTGCCAAATGGAGTGCCCGTGAATGGTGGCCTTTATTTAGGGATATATATAGTAGCTATTATAAGCTTTTCTAAAGTTTTATTTCTTTATGTTTAATATGGTGTGATTTCACTTCGTAATCATGTACCTATTTCTATATTTAAACCGTCTGCACGTGCGAATGCAAGTAAACAACCCCATTGAGTATTTCTTGCGATTGGAGCGGAACCATGTCTATTTACAGTTCGGTATGCAGTGCAACATGCTAATTTAAATGCCAATCATTTAATGGACTCACTTAGTAGTCAAGTCGACTGAAGGTGGAGTACGCACGGTCGAGTCGCCCCCTTAGAAAACAAAAAATAAATGATAAATAGATAGTGGCATTTTGCATAATATTTGCACACGAATAAAAAACGGTGGGCATCAGGACCGAATTTCGTGTGTACAGACATACACAAATGGATTGTTCAGAATAGTCCAGGAAAATTTACTGTCAAATCAAAATTAAGTAACTGAGGGGGGATTTTTGATATAAGGTTCTAGAATAATGTAATATCTAAAACAAATTTTCGATTCCAACCTGTAGAAGAGGTGTAACAAATTCTACAGGTTTCAATGTAACACCAGCGGGCCTATTCTCTATCTGTGGTTTTTAAAACGTATCGACTCCAATGTCGACATTAAATTGGAAATAATACTTTGTCAAACTAAAAACCACACAATAACGTGCCAATAACTGCATTGACATGTATAACTACGGAAAAAACGTCGTAGACATTTTGACATGTGCTTAGTGAATACCAAAGTAGACAAGTGTCGAGTCTATAACCGCATCGAGTCGATAACCACAGCAAAACCACAATTAGAGAATACGGGCCCAGGCCAGGGATTTGTAGGTGCCTGTCCCACCCTGCAGAAATTTGTTTTTGGCTCGCTTGATTATTGTAGGGAACAAACACAAAAGTTCGCGAGTTCGCCAAATTAATTCTTGTTCTAATTTTGAATTATTCCTAACCGTCGTATAACGCGGTGTCAATGTATCTTCATTTTCACTTTGCAAAAAGTCTCCCTCATTACAACGCCAACGCACCGTGACCACGACGACGCATCGACATTAGTTTCTTCATTAGTAGACAGCTACGTATTACACTTTGTAACATTGTATGTCTGTGCACTAATATTATAAATGTAAAATAACTTCGAACCCGCGACCGTTAGGTGAATAGCTATAATATAGCCACTAGACCAAACGTGTCGTCATATCATATAACTCGCCGGTTCAAACGAGTTGTCCATGGTTGGGGAGCCCAAGAGAGGATTTCTGGAGTCACTCGAGCGCGTCAGATTAAGCTATGGTAGATTAATTACATGCTGAAAAGTGTGCATTTTAATAATCTGACGATTTGGTTGGTGGAGTTGGAAGGGGTGGGGGTAAAATTTTAAATACAACTCGAGCGCGTCAGATTTTCAGAGGGGATGTTAAGTGAACCTAAACTAAGCTCCCATTTAAAATTCAGACGATTCGGATGTAATGCAAGCTCGTGGCAGCTTTTTGAAAATGCAAAAAATATTTTTGACGATTCTCATTTTGTAATACTCGAGCGCGTCAGATTTTCATACAGACGGTTCAGCCTAAATTCCTGATCGTGCTGATTCTTAATCTGACGATTATATGGAGGAATTTTTAAAATACAGCGCCTACAAAATTTTGAACGCCTGTAGACGCTCACCCCACCGCTTATATAACCTTTTATATAAACTTCATATAACCTTTTTTTCTTCTTACCATCCAATCTTCAAAGTCCAATACGTCCCCACGACACTCGAGTGACTACACATTTAGCATCGTGGGCTCCCTAACCAAAACGTGTCGTCATATAACTCGCCGGTTCAAACGAGTTGTCCAGTAATTCGGAGATTTCGCCCGCTATCAGTTGTGTGGTTATCGCATAACAAGTCCATGGGTGCTTACTTTAGGGACCACACAATTGGTGTGTGTTTACTCTTGACTATTTATTTATTGGCTCGTTGATAGTTGAAGTAATGACTCACTCTAATTCGATTGAATCTTTCGACACTCCCTCAATACTACATAAGGCCATCTCTTTTCAACGAGTCTTTAAACCTGTGAAAACATCACGTTCGTTGTGATAAGTAGGTGAAAATGGTGTCATCAGAGCACGTATGTCTTGTAATTAGTACAATGTCAATATGTTTTATATTATTTAGTGACAATAAAATTGTATTGAAAGAGAACTTAAATTATAAGAGAAATAAAGTAGTTTTTTAATTGTAAATTTTATATTATAAACATCGAAATACTACAATGGAATTTGCGTCACAAATGCCAAAGCGGCACATAAAAAGAACGCCTTTGACAGAATCATGGCAGACTCTTGCCTTCACGCGTCAATGGTAAAAGGTAGTAACGATCAACTTCTACTATTTCATTTTAAACTCTAATGGGTTGACGTAAAGTCACATTTTCTTTAAATTACGTACTTATTATTATGTTTGTTTTGTTTTAAATGACAGTTCATGCTCTACGCATATGTCACTTTTAAATGTTCCATAAAATTCGTAGTGTTTTGTATGGCACGCGTGTTCCACGTTGTAGTAGTTTGATGATTATAAAGGGTTTCGGGTTGGCTAGCCGTCCATTTGATGGTATGTGGTTACCGTCGCCTAGCAACACCAGGGTTTTGGTTTGGTGTTTGTTACAAGTAAAATGTTTTCTTTCTATCAATTTGAATTCGCAATCGATTTTGATGGTTACTGTGGCCAGCCGGACTGCCCGGTTTATTACTTACTGAAGAACGCCTCATTTCCTGTCATAACAATTTTCTGTTTATTCAATATTTATTGTTCTTTTGTTAGTTGTTTTTTTTTTATGTTTGACCTTTCCTTGGTAACAGTTTATTTTTTATCAAGTTACCTTTCTTGTATCCCTTACAATGTGTATCCAAAATTTCACTATAATCGGTTAGGTATTTAAGGCGTGAAAGCG
The DNA here is from genome assembly GCA_945859745.1 of Synanthedon formicaeformis. Classification (NCBI taxonomy): domain Eukaryota; kingdom Metazoa; phylum Arthropoda; class Insecta; order Lepidoptera; family Sesiidae; genus Synanthedon; species Synanthedon formicaeformis. Next base: position 826,571 of record OX243974.1, on the reverse strand, counting down.
TAACAAACAATCAAACTCGCTTTTGCATTTATAATGTTAGTTAGTATTAGGTAAATGAAAAATTCAAAGCAAAGTCACACGCAATACATTAACTAGCACTGATATGTCAATTTGTCATTGATATACTACTCGTTTTTTATTGTAAATTAATTGAAAAAAAAAAAAGTACGTTAATGTAATTTTTAATGCGTCACGTAACGGTTAACAGATATAATAATTAGAAAATCGACATTATGAATGAATCATTTGTTAACGCGTGATAATTCTCTTCAAATGCTACAAGCACTCGAATACTACATAAGTGTAACAATAAATTATTTTCAACTTTACTTGATCCACAGAAAACTCGTTAATTATATAAAACGTATGTTGATGATAGCCACCTACGCTGCCTACGTTGCACGTAGGAGGAAGGATAAAGGATTAGGAGGGGATGATGATAATACTTATGATGATGATATCTATGACGATGACTAATGATCCAGTCCTTTAAAATAATAGATATAATGGTATCGGAGGCTTTTTTTATAGCCCTACTAAACTATGGAACATTTAATATTAGTTAAAATTGTTGGACCCATAACGTCAGAGTTTCAGAAGGACAGTGTTTCATAATGTGAGTTTTAAATGGTCAGACCATCAAAATACTACAATGGAACTTGCGTCACAAATGTCAAAGCGGCACAGAAAAAGTACGCCTTTGACAGAATCATGGCGGACTCTTGCCTTCGCGCGTCAATGGTAAAAGGTAGTAACGACTAAGTTCTACTATTCATATCAAACTCCAAAGGACGTAAAGTCACATTTTCTTTAAATGACATAATATGTTTGGTTGGTTTTAAATGACAGTTCATTAGTTCTCTACTCATGTGTCACTTTTAAATCTATACTATTATTTAAAGCTAAAGAGTTTCTTTGTTTGGTTGTACTCGCTAATCTCAGAAACTACTGGTTCGAATTGAAAAACTCTTTTTGTGTTGGATAGTCCATTTATCGTGGAAGGCTATGTAGGCTATAGAGAATGCGGACGAAGTCGCGGGCACCAACTAGTGTTCCATAAAATTCGTAGCTGGTTCCTAGTGTTTTGTTTTGTATGGCACGCGGATTCCATGTTGTTTTAGTTTGATGGGTCAGACTTTCAAAACGCAGGATACACTTAGTGAGAAACTGTTGGAATATATCAAAATAAATCTGTCTCACTCTAACAAATACATTGAGAGTCTTTCTCCTTCACACATATAAATATTAAGTTATTAAAAATAGCTCTATGTTTCTTACAAGAGTCTTATATACGTTTGGCTTTGAGCTTTAGAGCCAGTGGTGTAGTAGTACTGCGCCCCTTACTAGTGAATATGAACACGCCTTTATTATTTACAACGAATTCCATCTTTCAATGCTTCCAATAACCCAATAGAAACTACGTTTTTAAAAATTATAAAATGTTAAAGGTGTTTGTTAGTAGACAAGAGTTGTACCGGGTAAATGAAGTTAGTATAGATGATTTGGAAAGTGGTAATGATTGATTAACGGGACACCGTTCGCTCTGCTTTCAGATAAAGGGGTTTTATCAAGGCCATTGAAAATTTACCGACCGTGACACAATCTTAAACTAACTTTCACGTAAAACACCTTTAAAAACTAGACGACCTTCAGAGACGCAGAAGAACGAGTTGGAAATGAGTTATATAAATTATATCGATGCAATATGCAAGCTCCTGGATGAACTGTCCGGGTACTTATATGTAGGCCAAAAGTTTTATGTTATTTTTATATAGCTGTTGCACGCGACTCCGCCCGACTGTAAATTATATACTAAAACCTTCCTCGAGAACCACTCTATTCATTGGTGAAAACAGCATTTTAACCAGTGCAGTAGTTTTTGAGTTTATCGCGAAAACAAACCGCGTCTGTCAGACGCGGTGGAGGATTTTGTTTTAGATTATATTATGATTTTTATATTAATTAAAATTGTAAATATTTGTTTTTGTTGATATTTCTTAATTAAGTTTCTTTTTTTATATATTATGAAAAACTAACTAAGATAAAATAAGCCTTTACTTATTTAAAAATATTTTGAAAATAGGTGTGTAAAACCTGTTAATAATAAAAATGCTGACCCGGAAGGAAGTTATAAATAACATAAAAACTAGATAGCCATTTCCGTTTAAACTTCCTTTTTTATTTCATATAAAAATAAAAATTACCACATTAGAAAGATACTTGGGCTTAGTCCTAAGCGCTAACTAAACCCTTCAAAGAATTTTATTTTGATACGAGAGCGATATAACGAGGAATGTTTGGGGATAAAATATTTAGTTTCAGAGTTGAGCACGTTCAAATAAACAAACAAAATCTTCTTCTTTAGATATCATATTAGATAATGTCTACTTACTTCGTCTACTTTTTAAATCCAAATAAATTTTTTGGAGATTTGATATTTCCTGTGTAACTTATTACGGAGTATTCAGAATACCTAATATAGTAATTGGTACAAATAGTAATTGATTGTAAATAAAAATAAAAATACATAGGGAATGCTTGTAGGCAGAATGTTATCTTGTTAATATTGACCATAGGAGGAAACTTGAACAGCAACTTGCCTATTATAAAAATAGTAAGGTACACTTATAAATTAGGGTTGTCACCGCTTCAAATTTAAAGTTTATTTTATAATTTTGTTATGAGTAGATGGCTATTTATAGGTGTAATAGATCGAAATAAAAATAAAAAAAATCAACTCCCCCAGAAAAATAAAGAATCTTATCTTAAAGAATATTTAAGCTATCTTAAAGAATATTTTTAATAAAAAAATTCCATATATACTTACTTCTTACTAATATTATAAAGCTGATGTTTCTTTGTTTGGTTGAACGCGTTAATCTTAGGAACTACTGGTTCGAATTAAAAAAAATCCTTTTGTGTTGGATAGTCCATTTATCGAGAAATATATAAAACATTTGGACGAAGTCGCGGGCAACAGCTAGTTTTATAATATAACTACAATTAGAATTTAATCCATATCATTAATCCTAACTAATATATACAAATGCGAAAGTAAGTTCGGCTTAAATTAAGTTCGGCTGCTTACGCTGTTAAAAGAATTCGCGAGCTTACTGACGTAAACACAGCGAGGATAGTATATTTTAGTTATTTCCATAGTGTAATGACGTACGGTATTTTACTTTGGGGTAATGCTGCGGATATAAACACTATATTTGTGTTACAGAAAAGGGCTATTCGTGCCATCTACAAGCTCGGTCCCAGGGTCTCGCTAAAAGATAAGTTTAGGGAAATAAATGTACTTACTGTAGCCTCACAATACATTTTTGAAAATCTTTTGTTTGCTCACAAAAATATTAGCACTTTCAGTAGAAATAGTGATGTTCATAGTTTGAATACTAGAAACAGGCATAGGCTTCAACTGAATAAAACTCGCCTCCACAGGGTTAGCAACTCTTTTATGGGACAATGTGTACGCTTCTACAACAGACTTCCTGCTAATATACAACAATTATCTCTGAATAAATTTAAAGTTTATATTAAGAAAACCCTGTGCAAAAAGGGTTATTATAGGATATTAGATTATATAAATGATGAACGTCCTTGGAGTTGAATATTGTGTTATTAGATTGATATCCTTTTGATGTCTATGTATTGTTACGTGTTACTCGTATGTTGTAAACTGATTTATGAAAAGAGCAACTAGGGGGTTTCTTGCCGAGTTCTTCCCCCTAGAAACAGCTTTCCGAACCGGTGGTAGTTTGTAATTGTGACGAAGATAAATGTTTTGTAAAACTTACATCTAATAAATGATTTGAATTGAATTGAAAAAGTGACTTGTTTTTTGTTACGCTTTCACGCTCTAATTACTCAATCTAGACCTATTTATTTTGCATACACTTTCTTAAGGTCACAGAAAAACCTTTCATCTAGAAAATAATTACTGTTCTAGAGGAACGCAGACGACAAAAGACAAGTCGCGAACAAAACTAGTATTACGAAGTATAAACAAAAGTGGCAAGCGACAACCCTAACTAGCGTAGGTGTAACAAGATACGTGTGAATGTTTGTGTATGACCATATTTGGAGTCGTCGTGTCGCAACAAGCCACACAATTACAGCCAACCGTTCCGTTCGTGAGTGATAGCCTTGTGGGCTTTATTTTGTTGTTCTGATAACTGCTTTGTAGCAACACCCTTTTCATCATCATCAAATGAGATCAGATTAGAGAGAGATTATCAGATTTTAACTAAACCCCATTAAAGGATGGCGATGACAAATGTTGGTAGATGAATAATTTTGAGAATTAGTCTCGTAGGCAATTAACTCGCGTGCTCACGCGCCGCCCCGAGTAGTTGATTTTTTACCTATTATTTGGTTAAACAAATTCATTAAAACTAAAATATTATAAAAGCAAAAGTGCGTTTGTAACGCTTTCATGACTTAAATATGTTCATCCGATCACCACATAATTATGTTGTTGGTTAGAGAAAAGGATATAATATAGGGTATCTTTCATCCAGAAAAAAGTACTTCTCCTTACGAAGTAAACTGTGTGAAATTGCAACTAACACTATCATATTGCATTGCAACATTTGCAACCCATTTGAGTTCTGTATTTATGTCAAGTTACTTGTTCTTGAGTTTTAACTACAACAGTTAACTGGGTAACTAAAATTCCAAAATTGACTTTTTTCCCTAAAGAAAAACTTAATGTAATGTGAAAATTATAATTACGTACATTAACAATTTTTATAGAACTACAGTTTATTTCGTTTTGAAATTTGAAATGGTTCGATTAAAAGAATTAAAAAAAAAAGAGTGCACCTCAATTTTAAAAAAGTATGTCGTCAGGCTGATGTCTTCCAAAAATACCTCGTGTGCAATTGCTCCGTGTTCTGGTTTCTTCATCCTAGCCTGAGTTGGCAACTCGCCAAACTTTCACTTCCATGACACAAACAAATTCGCCATTAAACATTTTAAAAAGGTTTTTTTATATAGTGACGATGTTTTTTTTTTAAGAGAGAGAATAGCTTGTTTAATTTTTCGTTAACTTTTTGTTGCAGTCCCACTTTTTATTGGGCCTTTTTAGAGAAAAGGGTGACAGACAGGCTTACGATTACGACTCTCTTAAGATTCTAATCATTGAACCCCAATTGGTAGATCTGGATGTAAACCATGGTTAACACTTAATTAGGGAAGTGTACAACGGCACAACTAACAAAATGGTAAAAATTATCTAGCATTATTGCAGCAAAATCAGATTAGGCTAAAGTGGAATAGTTAATCAAAACAGTAATCACTGGTCCTGTCTTAAGGTATAACTAGGATCGTAAAGTTTCAACGGTACAAAGAAAAACAATATATTACGTGTCAAATTTAAAATTGTCTTCTAATAAATAATGTTTTTATAAACTGTTCAGCCAATACTAAACCCTAGGATGACGGCTGTCATTTAAAACAAAGCCCTTGTAATATTGTGGCCACAAAATACGCGGAAAATTGTTACTGTATTATTGGCAGACGCTTGGCATTTTATTTGCATATTTATTCGTGGTAATAAGCTAAAAATATGTAGTTTACTTTAGCCTCATTAATTTTCCCTAACTAATCGTTGTAGGTTTATTATTTATTTATTTATTTAAAGTAATTTCAACAAATGTTTTTTTTACAAACAGCTGAAATAAACTGTCACAGTAAATATGAGTATATTTACTGTGACAGTTACTGTACAGTACAGATACGAGTGTATCTGTATTTATTAAATACTTAATGTATCTATATAAATTTAAAAGATAATTTATATATATATTTCAGTGCTTATAGCGTTTTTACTCTCAGAGTAAAAACAGAGTAGGTACTCTCAGAGAATGTTGACTTAGAAACGTGAAAGTTTAGGTGGCAATAAATTCCCTAAGTTAAGTGAAGAAGTTTCAGTAAGTCTCTACCTAAACCAAAATATGTTGGTAAGCATTTAAGAAAAATAAATTGTTAAAAAAAATTAATAGAACATCCGCTGGTTTCAAAGCCCTCGCGTCACAAGATGGATCCTGCTGTCACTGATCTCAGTTTAATTGGTTTCCAAACATTTTCAGATTTCTATTTAAGATTAAAAAGGATAGTATAAATAAGAGCGATATGAACTTTCACTTTTACTGTATGTAACATTATAGTGGAGACTCCAATCAGTATTATTTAGAAAGATATAAGGCTTTGAAAATGATTTCTATTGAAAATCATGTCACTGAGAAGCAAAAAAGTCTTTTTTTTTCACTTCATGAGGTATCGACAGAAACCAATCTCGGAGGAGCCTTTCTTATCTTTACTTGTATCTTCGCATTCAACTTGAACAATCCATCTTAAGTTCTTTTATTCTTACAACTACAATATCCTATACTTATTGAATTTTGTGTTTAACATTATTTCTCATGTTTTGGTCTGACAGACAGGCTGACAGTCCACTTGATGGTATGTGGCTATAAAAAACAGTCGAATTGAGAACTTCCTCATTTTCAATCGACTCCCAAAAAAGGAGGTTTTTATTTTTTATGTTTGTTGCCTCAGAACTTTCGACTGGGTGAAATGATTTTGATGATTCTTCTTTTATTTGAAAGCTGGTGCTTCCCGTGTGGTCCCACTTCAATTTGGTCCAGTTCTGACAATGGCATCCATGAGAAAACGGTTTGAAGTCGGATTTTTTTTGTTAAAAGGAGTTATTATTTGGAAGTCGGTTGAAAAGTTGTATTTAACACAAAATATCTATAAACAAATTATCTCTAGGTGTTGTATACACTGTAATCAATACTAAATTGTGTTTGATTTAAAGAATATATACCAGTTTTGTTCACATTTGATTGGCTTCGTTTGAAATGAATCTACAATACTAATGTCGCTTCGGATTTACTTTATACGGATTCGATTTCATAAAACTACAGAGTGGATTAGACATATATGTTTTAAAGCAGAATTAACTTGATATGACAGTGACATAAATATTAAATAAATCGCTAACACTAAGCGCCTCTTTCACCAACTGTCAAGTAGGCTATTTGTCATTTAAAGTCACCTGTAACCGGGAATAATGGAGCTGATATACCTTTGTTTGTAAGTCCCAAACATTAAAAAGAAAATAATTAAAAAAAATCGCCTAGCGAATGATGCAGTAAACCGAGTGCATAATTCAATAAAACAGAAAATGTTTCCTAAAAGTAACTAATCGACACTTTACTTGCAGTTGGTGAAAGAGGCCCTAAATAGAATAATAAAAGTATGCCCTAAAAGTAAGACCTAAATCAGGCTTTTGTTATGAATAACCATATGATGGCCTGGGAGCAAAATGTTGCAGAAAAATTCATTTCAAAAGTTGGCCCTGTAAGTAACCGAACCCGGGTCAACTGAGTCAGAGTGCTATCAAAGCAAGTAAGTACCTTAACCACTCGAGCAATCACTGTGTGATATTTATAACTTGATATTAGGCCTACGTCAAGCAAAAGCAACTTTTTTTACTTAATTTTGTAGAATTTTCGCCATTTCGTCGTCCCCTACCTGAAACAAGAGAAAATATATTTGATTTCATTGTATATTAAATATTTATTATTATCATTTCAACTGTAAATCATTCACTGATGATATAGACCTCCAAAAGCCCTAAACCGTTCAAAAGCAGCCTGGATATGAATCGTCGACCCGCGGCTCTTATTAGGTCGTCGATCCATCTTGTAGATACTTATGTGTCTGTCCATTGCCACTGCCGAGAATTGAACCCGAACCCCTGAGTCAGAGCGTTAAGGCAACCCCACTCACCCAACAGTCTCCTCAAAGACTTAGTTAGCACTTTATGACATCACTAGCAACACACATTGGTTAATAACCTTTTTAAAAAAATCTTAGTCTTAAATATAAAAATATTTATATTTAAGACTATGGGGTGTGACTTTAAATGACATATTATTAGTTTAGTATTATAACTTCTCAAATCAAGCAAGTTAGAGGCTTCTACTATGTAGATAGGTAGGCTAAATTTCCATATAGAACTCTAAATTGATTGCCTCGCTCAATTTATTGATTAAATGGGTATACTGGGCTCAGACGTACTGAGACGTGCATGCCTGAACAGATTAGACTCTCTTCCTATTACCGATGCGTTTGTACTACGGAAACACCAACAAAGTAACAGTACACAAGCTAAATAATGGATTACTCTCTTATGAAAGAAAGAAAAGAAATCTTATGGTGTCATAATATCTCTTATTCTTATGATGTGGCTAGCATAATCTATCATTTGAATAATATCGCTCCTTAAAAACTAAAGGGCCACAAATCAAAATTACACTTTTAATACAAATATTATACATCGTTAGAAGCGTATTTTTAAATAGCATTAAATGTTTTATGTACTTTTATAATAAACTGAATACTAGAAGAGATATAAGCATATAAGATACTTTTCAATATATAAAAAATGATCAAAATATACTAAATATGTAATAAAACAACCACAAGTCTTTTTGCAACATACAATATGAAGAATTGTGATTGTGTTTTTGCAATAAAAACATTTTTGGATTTTTTTGTTTTATGCCCCTTTAGTTTTGAAGCAGAGATATGTAGGAGGGCGAAGATGCAGGACACAAGGGCATCGCAAAGATGCATTCTTTCGCAAATTATATACACAAACTTTCACCTTTTATGGCTCTTTTGCAAAATAACACCAACTTTATTTAATGAAATATGTATTGATATAGATATAGAAGAAGATCATTACTTGCAGCTATTTCATTTGGATAATACTGAACAGATATGTGTGACATTAATATCGGCATTCGAAATACGCACTGAATTGGTAGCGGGACTTGAAAAACGTGTACAATATCTTACTGATTGGCGCAAATTGCGACCTCTTGACACTGCCTTAGCGTTTAACCTCAGCCTCAGCAGATCGCACCTTGTACCGTTAGCACGACAACCGATAGCGGTACACTTTATATTATCATTTCTTGAATAAGTCAGCAAACTTTGACGTAACAAAACGAAGTGTCGTCATGTCGCTGCTTAAAAACTAAAGGGCCACAAATCAAAATTACACTTGTTACAGGAGAGCTAATCGAAAAAAATTAAATTATTTTTGGTCTATTTTTTTCTTATTAGATATTATATCAAATATATGCATATTATACATCATTAGAAGCGTATTTTTAAGTAGCATTAAATGTTTTAAGTAAATACTTTTATAATAAACTGAATACTAGAGGAGATATAAGCATATAAGTTACTTTTGAATATTAAAAAATATATCAAAATATACTAAATATTGAATAAAACAACCATAAGTTTTTTGCAACATATAAAGGATTGTGATTGTATTTTTGTATTTTTTTTTGTTTTATGGCCCTTTTCACTCAAAAACTAGTCTTTAACTTTTGCATATTTTCTTAAATGGCAACAAGGCTAAATTGATTCATCAAAAAATAGTTTTAATAGGAGTAAAAACTTTGTAACCTTGAGTTACGTGACATGTTTTGCGAATGCGTATGTCAATGTAGACTTTAATGTGTGTAAGTTAAGATTTATTTTAACAAGGAGTACAGCCTTTATCTAAAGCCAACTTTAGAAGCAATTATCTGAATATCAACAGTGCGTCATTGCACAAACGAGGAAACATGGTTGGCGAAACATTTCCATATGAATTTTGTTTTCCTCGTGATACTCTCAAAATACCGAGCTAAAAGGACAACTGTACCCTAATCTGATCATACCCAAAATAATTGTCATACTCAAGGTTTCACATTTGAACCGATTTTCAACTAGTTTTCAGAAACTGTGCTGTGTCCGGAAAAAAAAGAATGGTAACTCGATTGATTACAGCGCCACCGTTTTACCAGCAAAATAGCAACCATCAATGACCAGTAACCGTTTACCATCGTTTACAACAACTCTATCTGGTTCAAGCAACCATCAACATCTGGTTCAATTGTTATCTAAACCAAGGCTGTCCAAATCACGGCCCGCGGTCTATGTTTGTGCGGCCCGCAACGTTTTTTTATCTACTTATCACAAATACTAAAATATTTAAAAAAATATTTGGTAAATTATTTATTTCATTTTTGTGGTATCCTAAATAAATGAAAAATCTCAAAAGGTTTTCACTGACACATAAGTCACTCTTACATGCACTGCGTCTAGAAATAACTAATATGAATGTTCATATAGATAGAGTTATACAGATAAATTATTAAAGAAATAATTACATTAAATATTACAATGGTATGCGTGTATAACTGTTTTTCTTTAAAAAATTTAAGTAGTATCTGCGGCCCTCCAATCCATTTAGTCATTCGAATTGGCCCGGGGTCGTATCCGGTTTGGACAGCCCTGATCTAAACCATCCAGGGACCCATTATGGGCCCATAGATGGGTCAGCCATGTGACAAACAAAATATTTCATCAAAATGCAGCGGTTAAGAAGACATCATTGGCATACATTATATTAAAGTACAGAAAAATTATATTACATATCGCTGCTTAAAAACTAAAGGGCCACAAAACAAAAAATCCAAAAATGATTTTATTGCAAAAATACAATCACTATCCTTCATATTGTATGTTGCAAAAAGACTTATGGTTGTTTTATTCCATATTTAGTATATTTTGATCATTTTTTATATATTCAAAAGTAACTTATATGCTTATATCTCTTCTAGTATTCCGTTTATTATAAAAGTACTAATGTTTATTATAAAACATTTAATGCTACTTAAAAATACGCTTCTAACGATGTATAATATGCATATATTTGATATAATATATCTAATAAGAAAAAAATAGACAAAAAGTAATTTTTTTTTTGCGATTAGCTCTCCTGTAAAAAGTGTAATTTTGGTTTGTGGCCCTTTAGTTTTTAAGCAGCGATATATTGTATTGATGAAATAAAATTTCAAAATAATTGTAGTAAGTGCCAATCTCTCTAAAGAAACTACATAATTTGAACAAAACGGCCGACCGCTAGCCTCTTTAGTTTTTTTAATTAAACTTGATGATGTACTCGTATGATCTAAGTGTTGAAACACGGGCGATGATGCTATGTACTTACTTATGACAAAATTAGGCATCCTTGGAAATGGATAGCCGACCTAAAAAAGCATTTAAAGTAAAACAAAAGTACTAATTAACACTAACGACCCAAATGGTCTCGAATGTGTTACGACATGTCGCCAATACATCAAATCCATTGTGTTTCATCAGGTAACTGGAACAAGGGGTTTGTCGTGAAGTTGATATTCGTAATGGCGAATCGAATATTCGTTATATCGAGTACATATTTCACATATTTCGATTATTTTATTACAAAAAAATAAAAGGGTGTAATAATTATTTTGGCGCCCTTAAATATTATGTTTTTGAAAAAGGGAAAGAAAGAGGGACTTATTTTTTCCATCGTGTAGTTATTCTATATTTCTTTCTAGTTTCTCTTAATTAATAACTAGCTGTTTCACGCGACTTCGTCCGCGTAACTTCATAAAATAAAGCCGATTATACTCCCTATAGCTTTCTATAGGTGAAAAAAATTTTAAAATCGGCCCAGTACTTTTTGAGTTAAGTCTTTACAAACATACATACAAAAATACAAATATCTCTTTATCATATTAGTATAGATAAAATATGCGTGTCAGTGTTAATGTTATTTTATTTTTTAATAATTAAAAGAAAATACTGCGAAATTCTAAACGAAGACAAATACTTCTAAAATTTATTTATTTATTTCTCTAAGCGCCTCTTTCACAAACGTCAAGTAGGCCAAACTGTCATTTAAAGTCACCTGTCACCGGGAATAATTTAGCTAAACCTTTGTTTGTACGGTAAACGTCCCAAATATTAAATAGAAAATAATAATAAAAAAATCGCCTATCGAATGATGCAGTAAACCGAGTGCATAATTCAATAAAACAGAAAATGATTTCTAAATGTAACTAATCAACACTTGTAGTTTGTGAAAGAGGCGCTAACAATAGCTTTTTATGTCAATTAAATTTAATCAATGGAGAACGATCGTGATTATAGCTTATTCGTAACGTAATTTCGATAATATATTTCATAAAAGTTTTTCCAAAACGCAACAAGCCCACATATTCGTAACCCACTTCGGATTACATACGCGATTTGTCTCATTCCAAATGGATCTGGAACTGCTGGAGTAATGGATTGGACAATATTTTTTTGATCTTGACAAATGTAGCATGGTACAAGCTCATTTCCTGACACACTTTTGCTAAACTAGGCGATAAGTTTCGACAATTTCCGCTTATTTTTCAAGCAGGTACTTCTTCTGTATATTTCCTAAAAGATACTCTTCTAATGAACGTCCGAGTATATTAAGGCAAAAGAAAAGCAAGGAATGAAGAACCCGAATCTCCATACACACATTACATTTGTTATTTAAATGGAAACATCTCATACTACTCATAAAGAAGTTAATGGTTAAACAAGAATTGCTAAAAAGTGGCCTAAAATGTGAAAAAAAAATGGAGGAATTATCAAATAATTTCAAGGTTGCATACGTGCGTAATTTTTAAAAAGTTTAAATGCAATATTCAAATTTTTATTAATTAGTTTTTAAGAACAAATGTTCGGATCGGGTCTCTGGTGGTTTAGATTTATCCTCACTGAGCCATTTGGATTGATTACCCCGTATAACTAATGATCTAAAGTTATATAACTAAAACCTATAAATGTGGCTTAATTGCATAGTAAGTTAGTAGTTAATAGTTGTGTAGTTGACGTGTCCAAACATAAAATAACTGAATAAAATAGTTAAATATTTTTTAAATAAGTCCAATGTGGTCTCTTGGGTGTCAACTATTTTTTATGCCATGTATGTTCTTCGTATCAATTTTAAACTTATTTTTAAAAGAAGAAAGCATCTAATTTTTAAAGAAATGCTTTTAATTTTTATTATCTTAAATGTAATTATGAATAGTTATAACTTATCTCATAAAAAATTGTCCGAATTTCAATTTAAGCGAGCTAATTAAATTCAAGCACGTCTTTAGAATATGAACAACACTGCAAACACGGCGATAGAACAAGAGTTTTCATTAAATATTCAATGTAGACGCTTCGCTTTACGTGACGTATCGACGCGTATAGTGGCGTGATTGATATGTACGCAAAACTAATTTTCAAGTCACAAGCGATAGCGGATCAGTAACTAGTCATTTAGGCCGCCCGCACATTGGACCACAAGCTGCGGACGAGTCTTTTACATTTTGTATAGTATCGGCGCAAACCGAGCGTTCGAGTCAAAAGCTGCGGGAGTCGCCCGAGCTCGCGTCTAGTGGCTCAATGTGCGGGCGGAAAACCTACAACAAGCGCTCGCGAGCCAAATCAGACCGTCCACACCGAACGCACAGCGCACACTGAGGCACCTTTGAGCACGGCCCATTTACCGACAGCCGCTCGACCGAGGCAACGTGCGCCCGAGGCAGCCCGAGCCACGTCCACACCGACCGAGGCATTGGCTCGCGAGGCTGCCGCGCGAGTTGTGCTCGGTCGGTCTGGACGCGGCTAAAGACGAACATAGTGAAATATTTGAACGTATATTATGTCTCGGCGCGTGAGTAAGGGTCTTAGCTTATTTTGTATCTCTTACCCTTTAAGGAGTCCCTAACTTTATGAATCGTGTTCAGGATATCATATCTACATATGTTTCAGAATAGGCAGTGCAGCTCGTGACGACTTCTCACTATCATGGGGTATGTTGGCCTGCTTGGTATCATTTATCCTGATATTAGAAATGCGAAAGTGAGTTTGTGTGTTTGTTACGCTTTTACGTCTTAACTACTCAACACAAACTATGATGAACGATCATCATAAAATTTTGCATGATTATAAAAAATTCAACGCCTGAAAGCAATCAATATTGAATAAAAAACATTAAAGAACGTTCTTTAATGTTAAAAAACGTTTTAACATAAAGAAAAAAGAGGCGCGCATGAAGTCGCGGGCAAAAGTTACTTGATTTATTACTTATAACTATAATTATCATATTTATACTTATAACTTAGTTAATTAAGTAATAGGTATTCATTATTAATATGAAAAATAATAGAAAACTATAAATGAAAATATACACATATTTTTTTTTAGTTAAAAATATATAAATTTTAGGATCTCTTGTCACTTGCCCCACCTAACAAAATAGTCGATGCAAATTTCGGCAATGAAAAAGCGACCGTATGAGAAAGAGATTAGACTACTATTTACTCATTTTCACTGTCTTAATCTAAATTAAGGCCACTAAGTACATTTCTCTTTGCAATTTTATCGCCTTTTTATATTGCTTTTTAACGGGTTGTGGTTTAGAAACTAAATAAATAAAATATAACATTCATAATTTGTAAATAGTTTAATAATAGAAAACTTATCAACTTTTAAAAAAGAAATAAAAGAATTAATTATTCTTTTACTTTTTTTATCGTAGATAAAATTGTATACGATAAATACTATGAGTAGGTAGTTAAGTAGTACTAAAGATAAATACTAAAAGAAGATTTCTTGTCAGTTTGTTCCCCCACTTTTCGAATTTTGATTTTATTGTGTTTGACTAAAATAATATAAATCTATAATACAGTCAAATAAATAAATAAATCTGTAATATATACATGTACACTTATTTTGTCTTAAAAATGACAGGAATCAACAATACTTACTAGAGCGACCAGTGCCAAGCATAAGCAGATGCATTTTTTTCTGCAAATTACATTACACAAACCTTGCTTTAATTAGGTCTTTCCATTAGTCAAAATATATATTGGAGTGATTTAGAACAAGTTAGCTGATATTTGATCCTTAAGAGTGGGTATAAAGCAAACAAAATTTGTAATTTTACCCGCGTGGCCCCTTGGACATGACAGTGACACAAAATACGTAGAACTACGCACAACATGCGACGGAAGATAGCGCATCTCGCTCAATTAAAATGTTATAAGTGCCAAAAGTATTAAATATTTATTATTCGTAAACTACAATGTCGAATGAAAAATTGTTACATACAGCCTTAGATAATATGTGAAGTGAAATTACTGACACTTTTAGCTTTGTAATGTGTGTCATTTTGAAAATAAAACTAAAATCGATGGAAATGAGAGCTCACTTGGTGATTTATTTCTATCGAGAAAATTTCATTATATTATGTTTTTCTGTTACAGTCGTCACTTTCATTTATAATGTATTTATCTATTTAAAAAAATTAATTTAATTAGACTTTGTTTGCTTAGATAAAATTCAAATCTACGATTGGCTATTTCTCTTTATACCCGCTCTTAAGATTTCAAGGTGCAGATGCAGACACGACTTTGTCTGCCTTGACTTGAACCGAGAGAGAGTTTTTTCATTTATTTTACAATATATCATGGCTGCCGTTGTAAAACGAAAATGTCTCGAATGCCACTCATCCCCATGAACAAAATAGGAGTAGGTGAACGACCGCGATTTATATTGGTCGCAGGTCGCTCTGTCTCTGGATGCAAACATTATGTACGGTGACCATAATTTTCACAAGTTTAGATGGGATACCTACTTTTGAAATAAACTTTTGCAATTTAAAAATTAAGTACTTGTACTCGGATTTATTTTTTATTTTTTACTCTGTATGGACTAATTTGTCTGAAATCAATTATTATTATTATATTTAGAATACAAAGCTAATCGCATACAAACGAATCAAATTTTTTGTTATATTAGTATAATATGTAGATTATGTGTGTGCAATAAGAGCAAATGTTGGCTAAATGGCTCACAAAAGAAACGAGTAACTATATAAAAAAATTAAATTAAAAACATTAAAGAGCTAAAAACGAAGTAAAATTGACTCATAATAAAAAAAAATATTTAAATTTTTGTTTTCTTAGTACATACGAAATTAATAAATACGCAGACTATATCCATCGCATATACCAAATTCCACAAACCATAATAAAAGCTTACAATTTTGAACAGTTGTGGGCGATAAAGATTGCACATCGACTTTTAGAGAGAGATGAACGGCTAGTTTCGGCTTCGTAGAGCGTTATCTCTGTCACACAGTACCTATCGCCGCTTAAAAACTAAAGGGCCACAAATCAAAATTACACTTTTTACAGAAGAGCTAATCGAAAAAATTAAATTATTTTTTGTCTATTTTTTTTTCTTATTAGATATATATCAAATATATGCACATTATACATCGTTAGAAGCGTATTTTTAAGTAGCATTAAATGTTTTATGTAAGTACTTTTATAATAAACTGAATACTAGAAGAGATATAAGCATATAAGATACTTTTGAATATATAAAAAATGATCAAAATATACTAAATATGGAATATAACAACCATGTCTTTTTGCAACATACAATATGAAGGATTATGATTGTATTTTTGCAATAAAAACATTTTTGGATTTTTTTGTTTTATGGCCCTTTAGTTTTTAAGCAGCGCTATGTGACGTTAGTGCTTCGAGCGACAGATATAACGCTCTACAAAGATGACAAAGCCGAAACTAAGCGATCACCGATCATCTCTCTCTAAAAGTCTATGTGCAATCTTTATCGCCTACAACTGTACCTGGTTAACAATTTTTATACAAGATATGCAGTATTAAGTTACAGCAAATAATTGGTCACACTACTAGTTAGGAACTTACGAACGTTGTCACCCAAACTGGCAGTGACGAGATGACACAAAATCCTCAAGAAAAATCCTAAAAGATTTACGAGTTTATCTAACCGCTTTCGTCTTTGGTGATGTCAAGAGTCTGAAAAGGTCCTGACACGTGTCGTAAACCTGAACTCACTTAATTTCAAGGTCACATTAAATAAAATATAAGAAGATTTGTGTTTTTTTTTTTAAGACTATTTTTTACTTATTAAAAAATGAAAATATATTATTCCTAGAAACGACGATGGCTTACTCAAGTAAGTAAGAATTTCCCGGTGTTTATAGTACAAGCTAACATTTTTTTAATGAAAATAAATTGAATATTTCGTTTAATTATGTTAAAATTATTAATTATAATTATAAACTAGGATAATTAGGCATCTAAAAAAAAATAATTAAAAATGTAACTAAAACCAAACTTAGTTATGAAGGTTATTAATTTTATATTATGGCTAAGCGATAAAGAAGGTTGGATTTACTAGGTACGATTCATACTACTATATTATATTCTCATACTATATTTATTATTATAAAACAACATGCTACGGTCTGTTTTTTAATCTCAGACAAAAATGACACATGCAAATGTCAAGTTTGCATATAATCATACCATGAAATGACATGAAATGTATGTAATGCATGTCAAATGTAATATCATTTTTGTCTCTGAGATTAAAAAACAAACTATAAGAAGTATATATTTATATGTATATTTAACTAGAATCTGGAATAGCTCATAGAACTGTATGAGCTATTCCAGATCCAGATATTGTAAATGTCCGTTCACAATCTGTCGACAGTTTATAATCTCACTAGATAAATTATAAACTAACGGTTCGTACAATTTTACGGTGACATATATACGACATTTAAAAAAAAAGTTTCTTTAACTCAAAGTCCAATTTACTTAAAGTTTGAAAAAGAATTTTTATAAAGCGTACAACAATGGGCGATAACATTACAGTAATGTCTCGGTCATCTGTAAAAACAATTAAACGCTGAAATTTATTGCAATTTTATGAGATTTTTCATTTGAACTAACTCTTCACTCTACTCACTCTGTAGGTTAGTAATAGTTTTTTTTTACTGTAATGGTTAGTAATACTATTACTAACTAACTGGTTACGAAATAAATCCAATGACTTCTAGGTTTAACTTTGATTTCAACGTGTCTTAATAAGTTGTAGTAAATTTACATAAGATCTAGAACTATAGGTAGATCTTATACTAAGAAATAGGTAGAATGGGCGTAAAAAAAGACTTACAAAAAATTTGTTAGGTAAGGTAACATCTCTGTATTTATTAGCCAATCCTAATTTGTTAGAATTTTAATTCAAAATGAATGAAATAACCGATCGAGGTGTAAGAACGCCTAATGAAGCGGTAAATTAATCGGATTTGTCGTCCGACTGAACACAAGGTACCTATATTTGCGACTGTCAAATCAATTTATAAAAACTAACCAACCAGAGTTATGAAGGAACATAAATACATACATACATACAAAAAAATTCTACAAAAATCGTCAATTTAGTTTCAGTATCATGTATAGAGTCTATAAACACGATATCTCTGAAAACAAAGTAACTTACTTCATGACCAACCCTTACAGATTTATTATTAGTATTGATTCATCTGTCTGTCTGTATATGGCCGCAAACTCCATTTAAATCACGCAATAGACTTTGATTCGGTTTTCAGTCACGTGACCACCGTGAAGGTTTTTCAGTTTTCATCACTAGTTAGATAATGTTTCATGCATTTTTTATATTTTATATGCATTTTTTATATGCATGACTTTAGAAGTCTAAAACCTAATAAAGTTTTTTCTGGGTGAAGCCGGGAACGGGTGGCTAGTCTATACGAATATTATAAAGAGAGAAAGATTTGTATGTTTATCAATACTAATAATAAATCGGTAAGAGTTGGTCATGGAGTAAGTTACTTGGTTTTCAGAGATATCGAGTTTATAGGTTACATGATACTGAAACTAAATTGAAGATTTTTAGAATTTTTTTCTGTATGTATGTTCCTCCATAACTCTTAAACGAATTAACTGATTTTCATGAAACTTGGTAGATAAACATTTTGACGTATAGGACACAGGATAGGCTACTTTTTTCTTTTTCAACACGGACGAAGTCGCGGGCGCCAGCTAGAAATGAATAAACTCAAAAACTAGTGGACCGATTCTTTCACCTATAGAAAGCTAATCAGCGAGTAACTATATCTTATAAAATTAAGCTGGCGAAGTCGCAAGAGGTTTTTATTAGCAGTAGAGTTACGCGGTGCCGTGAGCCATGTTTTATTTAGCACTGGCTGGTGCTCGCGACTTCGTCCGCGTTGAACGATGAAAGATACCCTATGTCCTTTCTGGTGTCCCAGACAACGTGTATGCAAAATTTCATGGTGATCGGTTCTGTAGTTTTTGCGTGGAAGCGTAACAAACAAACAAACTCACATTCACATTTATAATATTTGCAAAATTTCATGGTGATCGGTTCTGTAGTTTTTGCGTGGAAGCGTAACAAACAAACAAACTCACATTCACATTTATAATATTTGCAAAATTTCATGGTGATCGGTTCTGTAGTTTTTGCTTGGAAGCGTAACAAACAAACAAACTCACATTCACATTTATAATATTTGCAAAATTTCATGGTGATCGGTTCTGTAGTTTTTGCGTGGAAGCGTAACAAACAAACAAACTCACATTCACATTTATAATATTTGCAAAATTTCATGGTGATCGGTTCTGTAGTTTTTGCGTGGAAGCGTAACAAACAAACAAACTCACATTCACATTTATAATATTTGCAAAATTTCATGGTGATCGGTTCTGTAGTTTTTGCGTGGAAGCGTAACAAACAAACAAACTCACATTCACATTTATAATATTTGCAAAATTTCATGGTGATCGGTTCTGTAGTTTTTGCGTGGAAGCGTAACAAACAAACAAACTCACATTCACATTTATAATATTTGCAAAATTTCATGGTGATCGGTTCTGTAGTTTTTGCGTGGAAGCGTAACAAACAAACAAACTCACATTCACATTTATAATATTTGCAAAATTTCATGGTGATCGGTTCTGTAGTTTTTGCGTGGAAGCGTAACAAACAAACAAACTCACATTCACATTTATAATATTTGCAAAATTTCATGGTGATCGGTTCTGTAGTTTTTGCGTGGAAGCGTAACAAACAAACAAACTCACATTCACATTTATAATATTTGAAAATTTCATGGTGATCGGTTCTGTAGTTTTTGCGTGGAAGCGTAACAAACAAACAAACTCGCATTCACATTTATAATATTTGCAAAATTTCATGGTGATCGGTTCTGTAGTTTTTGCGTGGAAGCGTAACAAACAAACAAACTCACATTCACATTTATAATATTTGCAAAATTTCATGGTGATCGGTTCTGTAGTTTTTGCGTGGAAGCGTAACAAACAAACAAACAAACAAACAAACTCACATTCACATTTATAATATTAGTAAGGATTTCAACAAATGTCACACACGCGCGCCACAAGGTGAACATTCATAGCGTTCCCCCCGTAACATTTAACTCAGCACAAATGCTATGTCTACAAACAAAATCCAATTTGCGTGAACTAAATAGCCATCGATGTGTAAAGGTGTATTGCCTTGTACAGTCGGGGTAAGAAAAGGTTCGTAACCTTAAAGTCGAAATTTGCTTGCACCAGGACGAAATCAGTCGTGCCAAAATTTCATTTCAAAAACCAGTCAGTGTCTGTTTAGTGCTTTAATTTCAAAAGGTACTAAGAGTCTACGAATTGATAAAGAAATGAATTTGAAAACTGACAGAGGTTTTTCGTACCCAGACTGTACCTCGTATAGTCTATGTAGCATTTTACTTATTTTTGGAGACCGCTTTCTGTATTCGTGAACCTTGGCATTAGTGCTTTTTTTACGTTCTCCAAATTTTCATTTAATAATATCTTCATTTTAAATGTTTTTATTTCATAATAGAATATCGAATTGACATACATATTTACAAAGTTTTCTATATCTATACTTACTAATACATATTATAAAGCTTTGTTTGTTGTTGTAAAGAGTTTGTTTGTTTGTTTAGTCTGGTTCGAATTGAAAAATTCTTTTTATGTTTGATAGTCCATTTATAAAGAAAAACTTTAGGCTATATAATATTTCAACACGTAGTATCTAAATAATAATTTCAAGTCGCTATCCACGTCAGTTGTATAGCCGCTAATTCCTAACAGATCTTAATGAGGTTTTCACCGAAAATTAGATAATTATTTCACTGTATTTTGATATATGATAAAACCTATAATTAAGTTTTTTCCTGAACGAAGCCTGGTTATTGAGTTATTGGAATGATATTACTCGGAATAATTTGTCAGCAATTAGAAGCAGAATAAAATCGTCACGTCCGTCGAGATAACCTTGCAGCCACTTCATTGGTCGGATCAAACCACGTTCCGTATTGACCGCTGCGCTTGCGCATGTGGCGTTGTTATTGTTTGTATGAAGTCATCGCTTATAATCTATTCGCGGACAACATTGCCATTGTTAAAATGACAAGGTCAAGAATGGAAATACTACTACAGTAATAGTATTCTTAGATGTTAAATATGGTATAGTTTCATATAATTATGTAGTACACAAACCAACTATAAATTCGTCCGCGTAACTATAAAATATATGTATATAGGCTATGTCACTCGCTGATAGTGTAAATTTGTATATGTGAAAGAATTTTTAACATCGGCCAGTAGTTTTTGAGAAACATACAAACCTTCTCGCTTTATTATAATACTAGTTGGCGTCCGCGACTTATCCTAGTCCTTACCCTATCGCGACTAAAAGAAAAAAGTAGCCTATCCTGTGTCCTGTACGTCTAAATGTCTATCTACCAAGTTTCATGAAAATCAGTTAATTCCTTTAAGAGTTATGAAGGAACATACAATACCTACACTTACATATTTATTATTAGCATTGATATAGTATTGATTGATTGATTAATTAGTATAGAAAAAAATTAAAATTTCAGTAGATATTTTAAATTTTTTCTATCTTAATAGATTGGAATGGAAAACCTTGATTTCCTGCTACTGACAAAACACAACAATCGACCACAGTTGGATACAAAATATGAAATGGTGACCACTCCTTGTCTGGGGTCGTGTAACGAGTATTACACAAATAAACACAGCGGGGTGTGAATTTCACTAATTAGTCAACACTAATGGAAGATGAAAATGGCACTGTCTGTCTGTCGCAATTGGCTGTGTGGAAGTGATGATATAATATAAGAAAGAAAATCATAGCACACGATTACGGAAGTCATAACATATCTATCGTTACATTTGTGCTTTGTTTCCTTAAGAATGGGTATAAAGCAAACAAAATTTGTAATTTCACCCGCGTGGCCCCTTGGACATGACAGTGACACAAAATACGTACAACTACGCACAACATGCGACGGAAGATAGCGCATCTCGCTCAATAAACATGTTATAAGTGCCAAAAGTATTTAATATTAATTATTCGTAAACTACAATGTCAAATGAAAAATTGTTACATACAGCCTTAGATAATATGTCAAGTGAAATTACTGATACACTTTTAGCTTTGTAATGTGTGTCATTTTGAAAATAAAACTAAAATCGATGGAAATGAGAGCTCACTTGGTGATTTTTTTCTATCGAGAAAATTTCATTGTATTATGTTTTCTGTTACAGACGTCGCTTTCATTTGTAATGTATTTATCTATTTAAAAAAATTAATTAAATTAGACTTTGTTTACTTAGATAAAATTCAAATCTAAGATTGGCTATTTCTCTTTATACCCGCTCTTAAACCACGAGATTCTGGTTAAAAGTTACAGACATTTGCGGTAAAAGAATTTTTATTATGGATTTTTTTAATAGCTTAATTTAGTTGCTGTGGTGTTTATGATATATTTTATTATATTTTGATTGCAATTTTAAATCAATCGAAATGTCATATTATTATTTCCAGGACTGCATTATCAATATTAATAATAAATCTGTATGTGTAGGTGTTGTATGTATGTTCCTCCATAAATCTTAGAGCCTCTTTCACCATCTGTCAAGTAGGCTAGCCGTCATTTAAAGTCGCCTGTCACCGGGAATAATTTAACCAGCTGATATACCTTTGTTTGTACGGTAAAAGTCCCAAACATTAAAAAGAAAATAATTAAAAAAAATTGCCTATCGAAGGATGCACTAAACGGAATGCACAATTTAATAAAACATATAATTGTGTCTGTTGTGTTGGTGAAAGAGGCCCTTAAACGAATTAACTGATTTTCATGAAACTTGGTAGATAAACATTTAGGCGTAGTTACAGGACACAGGATAGGCTACTTTTTTTTCTTTTTCAACGCGAAGTCGCAGGCGCCAGCTAGTACTAAATAAGGAAATAAATAAATTATGGATTATAATGAATTAATTATTTAATTACTTAAAAATATTACTAATCAATAGAGAATTTCTTTTTTTTCGTCGGGACACTTAATTCATTAACAACTATTTTACTTTTAAAAAAATACATTCCAATTTTTAAAACAAAATGCAGGACTGCAAGTGACTGAGAGCACAGTACCTAAGTGGCTAACTTTAAACATGTTAAGTTTTTGGGACGAACCAGGAATCTAATATTGGGCTTATGGGACAAACGAGGAAATTCTTGGAATGTGGGACAAAATATTGGAACGAACGAGGCATGAATCCAGCCCCTGTATGAGCCCCCTGTACCACAACACCCACAATACACCATAATTTAAAAAAATATACCTATTAGGTATTTCGCTTATAGTTAACAACTTGCAGTGTTACGTAAACAATATTATCAGCATTACACTGTGAACCATTTTACGGTCTGTCGTTAACTATAGTGACATCATCGGATCGGTAGACGTTTAACATCTTAAACAATTTGCCCATGTTTGTCATATTACATTA
This sequence comes from Synanthedon formicaeformis, assembly GCA_945859745.1. Lineage (NCBI taxonomy): Eukaryota > Metazoa > Arthropoda > Insecta > Lepidoptera > Sesiidae > Synanthedon > Synanthedon formicaeformis. Next base: position 802,902 of record OX243974.1, on the reverse strand, counting down.
CGGAGGAAATGGTAAAATGCACCATTACGATTTAACGACAATGAACATACGACAATAGCTTCATGAAGTTAATAGCGTAGGCTATAATTGATTTCCCTCCCTAGGTGGGTCGAGACCGTGCAGGGTCGAGAGCGAGGGTTTAAACCAAGAAGAATTGAGTAAGGAGGACAATCTCTGCGTCAAAACCGATAAATTGGTGGCGCTAGTGAGGCTAGTGTTCAACCAAAATTCAACTCGGCGCACTTCACTCCGTCAACTACTGCTACATTCATTCCATACTCTCCATACGCTCAAACTCTCACTGGTCACACTAGCGCCATTTATATTTATCGGATTTTGTTACAACTTTTTCAGTTTAACACCCATGTAAGATTCTCCTTATCTCTAAACTCCTTAGTTTAAATCCTCGGCAATCCTCGGTTGCAGGGGCTCGTGAGGTCACCGGTCTTTGCTTGGCTGATCGGATTCTCGCTGGGGAACTAACAAGACCCACGTGCGTGCGCTCCGAGCGAGCTCCGATCATCGGAGCTCGTGGCGGAGCATCAGTTTGGAGTTAGTTTAGTAGTCTAGGAGTCAATAGGCGACAAACATGTGACACGTAATTTTTATATATAAGGATTATCCTATTTTTTATATATAAATAACCTGTCTATGACATAGAAAAGATCCTATGTCGCAGAGCACGTACTGTAACATTAGCCGACAAATTTAGCAATGAAAGGTTCAAAATATTTTAAAAAAGGGTTTGACAATGGTTGTAAAATTCACGCTCCAATACGCGGACATGCCCAAAGCCTATTAATCGTCTTAACCCGTAAGCACTCTCGCAACAATAGGTGATGTAATGGCATCAACAATGGATCAGATGCATTGGCCTCGAACGGCCGAGTATGGAGCAATTGCCTAAGATCAGAGCCGGTTGCATCTTGCCACAGCCTGATTGCTCAAATTGATATTAAATACAGTACTTTCAATTTTTCACTCAACTTAGTCGATGATGAGTCAAAGTTTTAGGTTTAATAAGTTATGTCGATGTTGGTAAGTTTGCCTGGTCATCAAACTTTGCCTATTGAGGTGACTTGTTGAGAAAACAATATGTCAATGTTTGTAACATTGACCGTAGTTTGTTTTTTAAAAATCCCACAGGAACCTAACATTTTTCCAGGATAAAAAGTATCCTATATTTTAATCCAGGCAATAAGCTATATGTGTGCCAAATTTTATCTAAATCCGTTAAGCCGTTTCTGAGATTAGCGTACATAAACAGACAATAAATTTTTTTTTGACTATTTTTTGACAACGATATAAATAAGTAGAAATTATAATTTTTTTTTGAAAAAATATTTAATGTAACAGACACGGTTGGCTTACGATTTTATTATATTTATATATAGATTAATAAGATTGTATAGCCTTTAAATTGTCATGATCATATAATGAAGTTATTAGTACTTTTAAATATGAAAATAAATCGTATCTTGTTTCAAAATAGATACAAAAAAAAAATCAGAAGTATACAAAGTCGCGGTTAACTTAAGACAGCACACTTTATAGTTACTTTTCTCAAATCATTGTTAGTTACCTATCAATATAATTATATAGAGCAGACAAAACAAAATTAGAATTACTATTGCATTATTTCGATCGAATCAATTTGTGTTCGACTTGACAGCACTATAAATCCTAATTCATACTAAACACAGTCCAGTTTCGTAACAATCGTCTGTTCAATTCAATGGATGACCCCGTAATTTAGTTTCAATTCCACACATTGAATCTATTTATTAAAATAAACTCTATTCTGAAAATCACAAGAGCGTAATTCGTGTGCAGGAAATTAGAAAATCAGGTCGCATCCATGGTGTATTTACGGTGACGACAATAATGTTATTTTTGTTCAATTGTACCTGTCAATATGTTTTTTTAACATAGACTTTTTATTTAACTGATATTTTATAAAACTGAGCGCCCCTGAGCGCCTCTTTCACCAACTATAAGTAAAGTGTTGATTAGTTACTTTTAGAAATCATTTTCTGTTTTATTGAATTATGCACTCGGTTTACAGCATCATTAAATAGCCGATTTTTTATTATTATTTTCTATTTAATGTTTGGGACGTTTACCGTACAAACAAAGGTATATATAAGCTAAATTATTCCCGGTGACAGGCGACTTTAAGTGACCGTTTAGCCTACTTGACGTTGGTGAAAGAGGCGCTAATAATTTTGGAGATATTAAATAAGTATTAGCTGGTGCCCGCGACTTCGTTCGCGTTGAAGAATGAAAAATATAACACCTAAGATGAAACCTAAGTCGCTGTGACGACGGTGGCGGCCTAGTTTTTTTTTATATTTTTAGGACTATCCTTCGGGAACCTAACTTTTTTCTAGAACAAAAAGTATTCTCATATGTTAATCCAGGTCAAAAACTATGTGTGATTATATTAGTTCAAAAAGATTCAACAGTAATTATATTACCTAGTTCTGATATGGCATGTTGTATAAAATATGTATAAAAATTTTAAAAAATATATTTTTTTAATATTATATGCACCTAACTTATAATTCACTAGTGACGCGCTCCCGTCTTCGCCTAAGATCATTTATCTAATTATGAAAATCCTAACAAAATCCATTGCGTAATTTACTAGGAATTAGGGGCCATACGTACAAACAGACATAAAAAGCGACTTCAAATTGTACTATGTAAAGATTACACGAAGAATGATACCCTATTACTCATTAAATTAATTATAATTCCTCGCATAACACAGAACAATCCAATTCATTCACAGGATACAATTTAAAACAAAGAGTGAACACATTAGCATAAATTCTCATGTTCATTTCTTTATTATCTGGTAAATATGCATTAGATAATAAACAGAGATAAACGGAATCTTAGTTCACCAACCTCTACGCAACTTGATCGTTGACTCAAACGGTTAAGTAGAGTGTGACCGAGAGAAAACATTCTGAATCACATAGGTGCGAGCGAGATGGAATTATGCAAAGTACTTGCGTAAAATTTACGCTCGAATGTATTGTAGTACCGATAAACTCAACTGATTTATTAGGTGACACAAAAGTAAGTACTAAATATAATTTTCATAATGGGTCATTATCATAATCTAAACCTTAACACATCGTGATAATTTTGTTATATATGTTACCAATTATCATATATTATGTTATATATATATATATATATATATATATATATATATATATATATATATATATATATATATATATATATATATATATATATATGTGATAATTGAATTCAAAACTAACCCCCGCGACTTCTTATTGAGCCCCAAACACGCTATATCTGCTGTAGGTTGCTGAGGAGTTGGGTGTCCCGCAGACTAATTGATGTTGCCATAATGTTGCCAGACTTTGAATGTTGCCATAATAAAAAAAATATTACTATGAGAACCTAGGAAAATAACATTATTTTATAATGGCAACCCCTTTAACTTTGACAGTGACGAACAATATCATGGTGCAACATGCGATTGTTAATTTCGACTGTCACCGTTAAAGTTACCGCTAAAGTTAACTTTGACCGTAACAATAACCAAGCCACCCTAAGTTCATAAAATGCTAAATTAAGTTTATCTAAAAGGTAACATGACATTTATTGACTATTAGGTGATACGAAGTTCGCCTGGTCAGCTAGTTTAAAATAAAAACAGGCTGCAACTGACGTAAACACAGAAAACTTGTATTGGTATCCGTAACTTGATATTTTCCGATTTGACCTACTTATATTTTATTCAGGACATGTCAAACAAATGGAGGGTCTACGCCATGAACTTTGAACTTTACTGAAGGTCTTCGTGGGTCACTCCGCTGATTTTCAATTCTCGTAATTGAAGTAGAAATTCACATAGTATACTGTATTATCCCAAAGGTTTTCATACATTTTTAATGTGGGCAAATGTATTTTTATTTAGAACCAGCCGAGAGGATATTGTTTTTTTTTTATTTCCATTTTTAATTATTACCTACATACTTGTTGGCAGATAACTTTTTAAAAAATCATAAAATCCTAACTAACTACTCAACCAATCATTTTGAAATTTTGCATTTATACGTTGTCAGGAATACCTACATAAAAGACACCTTGTAATCTAGAAAAAAAGGGTACCTACTGGCTACTGGCTACTATCTTTAATATTGTAAAACAAAGTGGCTTCCCGCTGTATGTCCCTCTGTAGGCTTAGATCTTTTAAAAATTATACCTGACAAAAATCTATGAGTATTCAATCTATGAATAAATGTTTCAAAAGTAAGGTAAAAGTCTTGTAGCCGATTTCATGCTCTTTAAAACACTTTTTATCCCTGGAATATTGGTCAGTAGCGTACTCAGAATAACCCACCCTCTGGTTTTTCCCACCACTCAACATTAATAGAACACCCATAGGACTGCAGCTCTTTATCATTAGAGAAAGTCAAAACAAATTCCTTCTAGCGAAATAATAAAATTAAGGTCAAGGTCTTTTATTAGGATCTTGTTACATTAAAGACCTTTTACTGCGAAATGAGGTCGGGAATTCTTGCAAATATTCAATTATTCACAACCTTAATGAAATGCTCGGAAATTCCAAAGAAGGCCGATCAGTCACGCCTGTTTGGAAACGAAATTAGGTGTTTCTTATCTGCTCTGGGAAATTATTGCGATACATCCATCACTCTGTGTAGACGTCATTATTCAAAACAAGAAATTATATACAAGACAGGATCAGAGAACATGGTTAAACACAAAAATGTTTAAAGATATACCTAACTATATTCATTTTAGAACGTTTTTAAAGACTGGAAGAACACAAAATAAAATAATCAAACTTCAAAATCGGTCTCAGAGTTTTTGAGTTTAGGTATTACAAACATACAAATCTTCTCTTTTATAATATTAGTACCTATATTAGAATTAGAACTTTGCCTGGGTACGTCAAAGTCATCTTTTCCAAAGTTTGCCCTGCCGGGACTCGAACTGAGGACCTCGGAATGCTAAGGCAAGCATCTTAGGTAACTCAATTGGGTCGTCATAAAACGTCTATCTAATATCATTTCATTATTAGCGAAAAATTTTCTTTTTTTGCTATATAAAGGTCGACTATTTTAATAAATATTTTTTAAAACAAATATCATTAAGCGAATGAACTGACACCTTCTGTCGTTAATCAAGAGTAGTTGTAACCGAGTAAGGGTTAATTACAAGCAGATAAAAACATGATTAAACCAATACGAGCAGTAGAGGCGAGAATGTGGACGATACATGATAGGTGTGCTGATATTTTGAACTTTAATGCAGTCACTGAACATCAAAACTTAAGAGTGCGTATAAAGCAAACAAAATTAGTAACTTCACCCACGTGGCCCCTTGGACATGACAGTGACACAAAATACGTAGAACTACGCACAACGTGCGACGGAAGATAGCGCATCTCGCTCAATTAAAATGTTATAAGTGCCAAAAGTATTAAATATTAATTATTCGTAAACTACAATGTCAAATGAAAAATTGTTACATACAGCCTTAGATAATATGTGAAGTGAAATTAATGATACATTTTTAGCTTTGTAATGTGTGTATGACACATACATTGTAATGACAGCTCACTTGGTGATTTTTTTCTATCGAGAAAATTTCATTATATTATGTTTTCTGTTACAGTCGTCACTTTCATTTATAATGTATTTATCTATTTAAAAAAAAATTAATTAAATTAGACTTTGTTTACTTAGATAAAATTCAAATCTAGGATTGGCTATTTCTCTTTATACCCGCTCTTAATAAATTACTGGCCAATCACCACAACTTGGTTCGCGTGGACTTAATATATAATTTTATAATATAAACAAAAACTAAACAACATAAACTAAACTAAACAAAAAATGTGTAGTTAACTAATAACAAAAAATAAGTAATAGTAATTTTCTTTTCTTTTAGAATTTTTATAAACGTGTTTCTAAAGAATAATATTCCATAATTAGAATAATTTGTTATTTCATTATTTTTTGTGGTGCCGTTAACGTATTCTTATCATGCCTAGAACTCAATTATTAATTATGTCTTTAATAAATAGATAAAAAACATGCATGCATGTTTATTTATTTATACAAACACGTGCATGTATAATAGCGTATTCGTGTCAGAAGTGAAATGCAGAAATGTTACAAGAGGCGTCACGTGATCGTTACACTGAAGCGTTACACAAAAGTTGACCTTGAAATTTTACTCTTATCGCGCGCAAAGAAAAAGTTTCACTACAAAAATAAATAGCTACTACGCTTTTACCTAAACAAAGATACTTTTATAAACCCAGCAACCTATATATCTTTTATAAACAAAGATTTTCTAAACCGATATTTACGGTGGAAACAATAATGGATTTTCTTGTCGAATAACAGATAATATTATCAGGAAAATATTGGAATGGTGTATTGAATTTCACGTCACAAAAAATTGTCGACATTTTATGGCGAAATTATTAACGGTATCAGTGAGATTTTAGCTTCGGTCGGCGCTTCCGTATCCGGATTCTGATCCGATAATAAAAATATTCCAATAATCTCGTCTCAGCCGCAAGCCGGGGGAAGTCTTGGCGAAATGGCGAATATAATAATATAGGTACGAGTATCTAATGTTGGATAATATTTTTTAGTTTTAATAAGCTAGTCAACTATTATTGTGACTCTTTTTATAAAAATTGACCGATTTTGAAAATTATTTCACCTATAGAAAGCTACATTATTAGTGAGTAATATGGACTATATTATATAAATTTAGGCGGGCGAAGTCGCGTGCAACAGCTAGTATTATTTAGTCCAGTATACACTTTTGGAAGCTTATAATATGGTACTTGTAGGTAATATTCTTATAATCAATACTAATAATAAATCTGTAAGTGTATTTTCATAAAACTTGGTAGATAAGAATTTTGACGTACAGGACACAGGATAGGCTACTTATGTTTTAATTTTTAACTTATGTAACTTAGTAATTCGGCATTTTAAATGGATATTGTCGCTGCTTAAAAACTAAAGGGGCACAAATCAAAATTACACTTTTTACAGAAGACCTAATCGAAAAAAATTAAATTATTTTTGTCAATTTTTTTTCTTATTAGACATATATCAAATATATGCATGTTATACATCGTTAGAAGCGTATTTTTAAGTAGCATTAAATGTTTTATGTACTTTTATAATAAACTGAATACTAGAAGAGATATAAGGACATAAGTTACTTTTGAATATATAAAAAAATATCAAAATATACTAAATATGGAATAAAACAACCATAAGTCTTTTTGCAAAATACAATATGAAGGACTGTGATTGTATTTTTGCAATAAATAATTTTTGGATTTTTTTGTTTTATGGCCGAAAGTGGCTAAACGGGCTGTGGGCTCAGTTGACCACCTCGGGCTTTTTTCTTTTTCAACGCGGACGAAGTCGCGGGCGCCAGCTAGTTAGAAAGATAAGAAAGCATCTTATCTGTAAAAGGCGACGAAAAATATTCGAATAAAGAATAATCTCATCACTAGTTAGCGTATCTGTGATGCATATTCATGCGATGTCCGCCGTATTCATCATTTTATTAAAAGTTTGACAAAAAAATAATACGCACGATCGCTTGCGGCAATTCAGTCGCGGTAGAAAACTTTCAGCTCAAGAATTCTGCACTCGTTTAACTGTTACAACGTTTTTACCTCTAATGGCTTCATAAACATTATCTATTTACCTAACTATTTCACAGTGGCTACGTTAATTCAATATTGTCTTAAAAAAACCAATAAATTGGAGCATATGTTATGGAGTCCTTAGACGGTCAAAATTGCTTGACAAGCATTTACGTGCTCGACAAGCACGCTTGACGAGGCTTGCAGCATATTTGTCAAGCATCCGCATTCGAGTGACCCAGTATAACTGAATGTGTGGCTTGACAAGTATTGCAAAAATATAATGTTTCATCAATCACGTAGTTTGCTTGTCAAGCACATCACGCTCGGTAACTAATCAGTCAAAATTGCTTGACAAGATCGTTTTTTGAAAATCCCTCAGGAACATAATATTTTTTAGAATAAAAAGTATCCTATATGTTAATCCAGGTAATAGTTAAACTAGTTATCTGTGTGCCAAATGTATACCAAATTCGTTCAGTAGTTTTTACGTGAAAGAGTAACAAAAATACATCCAACCATCCTCAGAAACTTTCGCATCTGTAATATTAGTGGGATTACTATTAATTAAATTCTTATCTATCATTTATGTTTTTATTCTCAAGTTATTGTGTCCATGAGTAACTAAGCAGAGATATTAGAGGTGCTTAGATTTGTTAAAAATATTTTGCCAAAAAATTGCCTATGTTCTTCCCCAGTATTAGAGCTGTCAAGTTCAAGTTTTTTAGCAAATGCCCACACACAAAAATACAATATTTTATAAAACCTTGAGTTCTACAAAATCAAGAGGAAAAAATTGCGGTCGATATTGCTTGTAGGTATATATTTGATTGCGTAAATATTACTTCATAATGACTATTAATGACGTACTTATCTACTTTAAAAATATGCGTATGTTAGAATTATAATAACATATTTCAATTGTGATATTTGTCGTTTCACCTGCGTGCTATTATGCTAGTAATAATGTCTGTGTTTTACTCATATTATTCTAAATACATACACGCATTCTTGCGTTTATGAAGTATACAGTTTTACAAGAGTGGACTTAACTATATGCCTACTAAATGTATATGAATTTGCAGTGCATTTCAAACAAGATGCAGCTGTGCAACGCACTTCATAACATATTATACAAATGTATAATATTATGTATACATTAACCATTGTTGTGCCGGATCCGTATATGCAAACTTGATTGTGTTGTTTCAAGCACGCATTATGTTCCTCGGTTTGCATTTTTCAATGAAATAGGGAACAGACTACATTTATTCTTTGTTCGTTTAGTTGGTGATATGAATAAAATATTACTTCACCGACCGATCTGTAATTTTGACGTTGGTCACACTAAGTGCTCCATGTGTTTTTGAAAAACGAATATCTTTTTTCTTTCTTCTTATATAAAGGGCGATGTGTGTATGTATGTGTCCTATTGACTCCTAAACCGTTGAACAGATTTTGATGAAACTTTCAGACAATCTTCAGATTAGTGCAGTGGGTGTTCCTGTGAAGTTTGGTAGCGGTCGGACGCGGACAAAGTCACGGGCAAAAACACTAGTAGCAACTTGATAAATTTCATTGTAGGAATTCTTTATACAATCCTGTTCAATTCTTAAATTATTTTCAACGTAGTTAAGAGATAGGACATAGTTACTTCTACATTAGACGCATGTCTCCTACAAGTCTGTGATGACTGTGATATTCTTTTTTTAATATTTTATCAGTGATATGTTAAACAAGACAGGATGCGCCCTTACCATACTACTAGTGACAAAAAAATGGTCCTCCAATTTGCACATCTAGTTACTAAAAATAATTTGTTTTCATTGCCATCTTAATACATATTTTTATTTCTTATTGGCGTAGGTATTCTGTTATTGTAGTGTTCTCATTGGTTGGTTGGACATATCTCTGGTAAGTAGGCATTTTCGTATCTTTCTACGCACAGAATGAACACCCGTCATTGGTGCCAATTTCCGATTTTGACACCGGCGCGTCGGTGTCACGTACTAGGAGCGCTAGCCTTGTCCTTACGAAGTAATATAGAAGTCATTGTATTTTATTAGAGCCCATACTTAGGTCTTTTCTAAGTGATGTGTAAACTTAGTTTTAAATCTCTTTATTTTATACTGAGTCAGTATACACAGTACAACGAAACTAAAATGAATCACAGAATAAGTAATTACCTTATCGCTTGTCATTAAGTAACGAGAAGTGGAAACGTCATTAACATTCCACAGCAAATAATAATGGAATAGTGAATCGATCGCATACGAACAAACGTGTGAATATTTAATTGTTTATGTTGTAATGAACATACCATACACGTGTCACGCTTCTTTAAAAATGTATCATTCTGATCTTGGTTTGTTTTCTTCAGAAACGTTGTGAGATATAGACAACTAGCGATCAGCCCAGGGGCCCACGGCTTGGCAATGATTACATTATTACAATGTAATGAAAATAGAAAAAAAAAGTTATCACTACTTACATCACTATTATTATAAAACAAAATCTTCCGCAGCGTCTGTTTGTTTTTCATGTTATTGTTGTTGTTGTTTGTTTACTGCACCGATTTTCATGCTGTTTTCCCCAATGGATAGAGTGATTCTCGAGAAAGGTTTTAGTATATAATTTACAGTTACGCGGGCAGCAGCTAGTATACATAATTATAAAACAAAGTCTTCCGCCGCGTCTGTCTGTCTGATCGCGATAAACTCAAAAACGATTGCACCGATTTTGGTGCTGTTTTCACCACTGGGTAGAGTGGTTCTCGAGGAAGGTTTTAGTATATCTTTATATATATATATTTCTTCTGTGCGTGTGCATGTCACTAAACTCCTCCTAAACGGCTGGACCGATTTTAATTCTGTCTTCACTTAATAGAGGGATAATCAGGAATGGTTTGTATTGAAAAAAAAAAAGTCGCGGGCACCCACTAATATAATATAAAAATGTTAAGTTGATTTATGTACGCTTCAAAAACTCGAGAATATGTAGACCGATTTTTAATTAGAAGAGGGATAAACAGGGAAGATTTTATTTATATAAAAAATGCATCCTGGGCGAAGCCGGAAGCGGGTTGCTAGTAATTTATAAAATTACGCGGGCGAAGTCGCGGGCAGCGGCTAGTTTAAACTAAAGAAAATATCACAACGTGCAGCTATTTAATTCACAAAATATAATCGTACCGTATCAATAAATAATTGTCGTCATCTTAATACCTACATATTATAATGAAATGAATGTTGAATAATTAATAAATGTACTTGCCTACTTGTTGTGCAATTGTAAAGTTAAGATGACACGAAATAATGAATATGAATACACAAATAGGTCCCGGAAACTTTCTTCATCAGAAAGCCTGTTCAACTTTACTCGAGCCTTGGAACTTTCTCGTGAATTAAATATAAATAAGTAACTAGTGTTGTCTATTCTGTGTTTACGAGTGTAGACTGTGTATTTTGTGAAATAAATTTCATATTTGTTTCTATTTATTGGAATTGAGAAAAGTTAATTTGATGTCATGTTATGTGGCTATCGTCAGTTTTCGTCACCTATGTATAAACACAAGAAACGCAAAATAGTCCGATCATTCTATGTTTTTAGACAAACAAATTAATAAAGTTTTGAAACTTGTTGGGTTATACCTTTGGGTCTGCTCATCAAAACCCAGAACTCCCCCCACATCGTGTTTTTCCTCGTTAATGGTTTCTTAAGTATTTTGCGAAAACTTTAATAGATAAAAAAATTACAAACAAAATATTATCTATACATTAATTTGATTAGCTTGAAGGTTTTCAAGTTGTAGATAGTTTTCAAACTTTGAAAGTAAGTTGAAAGTACTGATTAAGTACTATTTACTCTATGGTATAACACACGAAGTATGATTCCTACCCTCTATGAACACACGTGTGTCATATTTTGTTGAATTTTTTTTAATACGCAAACGCTACACCCGCATCCTGTTCTTTAAATAAAACTCAAGCTGTGTTTTTATGTCATGTCACTTGATAAAGTGATACTCTAGTAGTGGAGTGAAAAACTCAGATCATTCAATACAATCTGACAGGGTAGGTGGTAACAATAATTCTGTACAGATTATCAGTACTCAATTTTGTCTTTATATTTGCTTAAATCTTCTTCTTCTTCTTCTCAGCGTGCCACTTCTCTACGAAGGCTGGCGACCATCGTGGCTATTCTGTCTTTGGAAGCTGCTTTCACGAAAGAGAGCTCTCTCTGTGTGAGAGAGTGCTAAATCCGAACCACTGTCTTAAATTCTTCAGCCAGGATGTTTTGCTTCCATAGTGGGAGTCAATTCAGGAAACTGATAATATCAAAATAGGGCGCTACAGTTTCGTAGAACACAATAATTGAGTGAAAATTCCGGGAAACAGGTGAATATCTTTGACATTCTTAATTACACTATGATACTTGTACTATTATAATATTCTGTGGTCATAATTAAATTAGGTTAGGTTTGACAAAACACACAGTGCAGAAATGAAATTCCTATTTGCATTTTAGTTTCGTTTCGTGGTATATTTTTATCTCACCTATATTCTGTTACAGTACACTGCACAATGCCTATTATTACTTTTTTTTCAGCGATCCGTTGGATGGAAGCGTAGGAGAGAACCGGCTCTGAAGCAGGGTGCGCCAAGTCAACAGGTATGTATAGGGCACTGACCTACAGTCTGTTGTGCATGAATGACATCGTTCAAATGTTCAGCTGGACTTGCATTTTGTTAATGAAATATTGATTTTCAAACGAAACCAATACTTATAGAACAACTGAATAAATCGAGGAAATATCTATTAGAAAAAATTCAGTAAATACCTACAGAAGAATTTTTATAAGCAGTAGCAAAAATTTTAAAGCATGTAACCTGTTTGGTTAGGTTACATACTCACAGTTCACTCTGTTTGCACATTTAATAGCCCAGTTTTTGAGGAAGGTTATAGGCTACCTACCGAGAATTATCGATAAGAGCCGTCATGTGCATAATTTTATTAAAAAAATATCAATAACTATAGCGGTACAGCTGTGTACTTAATAAGGGAAATTTGTGTGATGTTTGCCACACAGTTCACGTTTGGGTTATTTCAAAAAAAGAACGCTTTTTACACTCAGATTAATAATATAAGTTTTTACACGTAACTTAACTATATAAGACGATCAATTATGTACCTGATTTCACTTGTTTTTGGGTGAGTAAAGGCTTGTTTAATATTAAAAAAAAGTACAGGAAAGGAATTCCCATAAAAGTGTAAGTTTAAAGTTAGAATTCCCTATTAATAGGTACTTATACAGAATCAGGTAAGAGAAAAAATCATGCCAAAGCAACGGTTATCAAAGTGAAAGAAATAGTATTTCGAATGCAAGAATAAAAAAATACGTAACGCCGTAAACATAACTGTAGTTTTAAGAAGAGTATAACTTAAGTAAGTAGGCAATTCACTACCGCTCACCTTCCTCTGGCGAACTGCAGGCGAAACGAGTCGTTTCGAGCTAGTTGCAAGCGGCCCGTGTCCTTATGAACTTAACAAAGGTTTATACTTTCACCGGCGCAGGCCCCAACATTAACTTTACCATACACGGCCCACTCTTGCGATGAGACTTACTCGCTTTTTATCGAAATAGTAACGTTCAATTGAAACGGTAAATTATAATCGCAAAAAAATGTCGACACACATCACTGACACTGCTTAAAAGAACCACATACAACGCACCGCACTTCAATACATAACCGACGCAAGGTTTGTGTCATCAAGGATCGGTTCGAAAAAGTTGAGAAACTTTTCGAATGTAACCGTTTTCGAACGCAAGCGAACGTCCGTTACGGGGCAAAATCGCCGCGCGAATGGTTCGCTTGCTGTCTCAGTCTGGCTAGCTGATTCAATTCGGGGTCGGTCGCAGCCTCAATGTTGCCAACTCATATACTTAAAAAGAGCCTGTCTATCCGTAATAATAGAACTTAATAATTGCTGCTACCATTATAGAATTAGTTGGAGTGTAAATATTACATTATATTGTCATTTATAAATTTTGTTAACTATAGTTTTACTTCCGAACAAATATTTTCCATTATTGAAATTTAAGAATCTGGAATATTATGTGTATATTATTTTGTGATATCTTTTCACCGCTTGTATTCATTGGAGGAAATACTTCAATAATAGCTAAGTCGTATTACTCTGGACTTTTTAAAGGCAGATAAAATATCAACGAACACATGTATAACAGGATGAATTTGTAGTTATTATCCAAACTTTTATGAAGTGCCTCTCAAAAATTCAGTAAAATTAAAAAAAAAAATATATTTTTATACTAAACTTCAATATTAAATTTTTATTTATTCTTAGAGTAATTTAAAACTCCAAAAAAGTTGATAGTGAATGCAAATTCATATCACAGACCTTACCCTAGATTTTTTTGTTTGGATTGTAATCTATGTTTGGAGAATCCGCTAAAAAACAGAACTAATTAATTTATTTGGTCATTAATATGCTCGGTATAATCTAGATATAGCTCCGATAAAAAACGAGTTGGCAACCTCGGTCGGTCGTGAACGAATGAGTGACTGGCTGGCTTGAATTGTTATTAAAATTGTCGTTGGTGTTGCTGTTGAAAAAAACTACGAGAAGCGGCATTTGCGACAGAAACACAATGCGTACATTAGAGAGAACGAGACAAAAATGGTGATCGTTTGTCTAGAGTCCATGCGCGCCCCTCACCGTTGCTCAGAAAGTACGATGCAAAATTTAAGGGGAAGTCAAACGCGCAGGTGCCCATTGTATTATTTTATTTGTCATTCTAAGCGCCTGTTTCACAAACATCAAGTAGGCCAAACTGTCATTTAAAGTCACCGGTAACCGGGGATAATGGAGCTGATATACCTTTGTTTGTACGGTAAACGTCCCAAACATTAAATAGAAAATAATTTAAAAAAATCGGCTATCGAATGATGCAGCAAACCGAGTGCATAATTCAATATAACAGAAAATGATTTCTAAAAGTAACTAATTAACACTTTACATGTAGTTTGTGAAAGAGGCCCTAATTCATTTACCTACACTTTTAAATTTCAATTAATTTAATCAATCATCATCACATTTTTACCAAATTACATATTATGACACGAAATCTTGTTATATTTTACGAAACGATCTGTATATTTTACTAAAGGAAGGATAATACAGAGCCAAAAAATAAGTTAGCTACACTAATTACAATTACCTACTTGTTGGAATTATACCTTTATGACTACAATGTACCACCTTTCCTATTTTTTTCATACCTTGTTTTGTAGTTGTCGTGCTTCTAGCACCTGACCAATTTTTTTTTCAAGAGAAAGCAACGCAATTATTTAAAAATAAACATTATACAAGTAGAGGAATTTGGCGAAATAGACACGAAAATAATTGTCGGCAAATTCGACTCTGGCGGCTAAAGGATAAACGATGTAAAAAATAGTTTCCAGGATACTTACCTAGTTACTGTCATGAAAACAATACTAAGTACAAATCATAGACACATACAAATTCATTATCTCAGCCGAAGGCCTTTCCCATAGTTTTCTAGTTGGACCGGTCAGCCCGAACCTAAGAAATAAAAAAACCTTATTTACGAGTAAAAAACTTATCCTTTATATGAGTAATTTGATTAAAAACTATCAATTGTAGTGTCAAAAATGGAGTATAATTAATATTTAGCTTACATCATGTCAATGAATAATTGCTTACAGTAATGGTATAAATGTATAAAAATACAGACATTACATTTATATTTTATTAAAGGTAAATAAAATTGTAATAAACATAAATAATAATAATAAAAAATATGGATACAAATAAAATAAGGAATAGATTAAATTAATTACATATTACAAATATTTATAAATTATAATTTATCAGCTATCATAAGAATTATAAACATGTTTTTCAATACAACAACAATAAAATTGTACATTTTATCTTCATAATAAATTTCAATAACATAGGATAAAGAGACTCAATTTTTATCAGCAGTGGTCTACATGACCATAAACTAAAAATGACCATTTTTGTCTTAAAAATATGTAGTCATTCAATATTTTTTAAATACATATTTTATAATATACTAGCTGCTGCCCGCGACTTCGCCCAGGTAACTTTGTAAATTGTATACAAAAACCTTCCTCGAGAACCACTCTATCCATTGGTGAAAACATCATGAAAATCGGTGCAGTAGTTTTTGAGTTTATTGCGAACAGACAGATAGACGCGATGGAGGACTTTGTTTTATAATAATATGTAAGGATGTATTAGAAACCTATTCATTTATTTTAGCCTTCTCCAGAGACAAAACACTCTTGGCCATGTTGACAAACAATAAAGCTAGCAGTCAATTACAAATCTTAACAATAAATTAGAATAAAAATTCTCATAAGAATAATGTATAAAGAATACGAACATAAAATGATTTAACAATAACTATTCTTATCTATTGGCTTAATTCCTATCAGTTTTTCACTATATTTAAAGGAACATTTAGAACTGAATTAACTAATAATGGATTTGCACTTGCTTGCACCATTTTTCTTTTTTCTAGATCATGAATTTGTGCAACAGCTGAAGGTGTAAATTTATTAAAAAATAACGTCCTCAAAGTCAACACTAAAGTATTTACAAAACCTATGACCACATATATACCTCCTATAGTGGCAAATAATTTTAACATGAACTGTAATAAATTGTCTCTTTCTTGATGAATTTTAACTTTTAAAGCGGCCATATCATATTTTATGAATACTCCAGGGACACCATGGGAGCCTTTCGAGTGACTTATAGGCCTTTCGAGCTCCTTCACAGAGTACTGAAATGTACGTATCGATTCAAATGTAGTATCAACATCAGTTGGTACAACATCGATAAAATATTGATACAACATATTTTCATCATTTGTTATTTTCTCGTCTCCTTCCAGAGGATAAATTATACCATTGGCTGGACTACCAAAACTTAGTCTGTGTATTCTGTGGCTGAAATTCTGGGGAGTGTCGTCAAATAGCATGTTTAAATGTATATGCCCTCGAGGCAAATGTAAACTTTTGCCAGCAGTTATATGGAAGTTGCCAGCAACTTTATTCAAAGTTAATACGCCGTGGAGACGACAGGCGTCAGGTCGGCGCGCAGGCCTAGTTTTACGTGGCGGTATCGTCGCTCGTACCGATCCATGACCCTTCTTCCAGAGTAGCTGCCAGATGGAATGATACTCCTCGCGTAAATAAGAGTTCATATATTTTACAGCGTCAAAGGAGTCTTGTTGCTCCTGTGTTAATTCAAACCATGTATCTTCTTCCTGCAACTCACCGAAACCAAAAACGCTCTGCGAAGTTGAGTCTAAAATATCTGCACCTAGATTTGAACAGGGCATAGCGACAGTTATGTCTATATTTATGCGCAACTTCTCATCCATATCGGTGTCCGGCATGAATTTGAAAACTAAGTTACTGTCCAAATAATATGATACTTCACTGTAAATTAGCCACATAACAATAAAAAATGCGATAACGGAAAACGTTCCGCCCACCGGAGTACTGTCCACGTACTCTTCCGGAACTTTAGGAAAAGCGTCCAATTCTTTAACTTTTTCCAACACCTTCTTTTTTCCTCGATACCTTAACATTTTTTAGATAATTAGTTGCTTGTTGTATTTAATTATGGATTTAAAATTAACTAATATGAATTAAAGTAGGTAGGTAAACAACCAGTGGTAAAAAAATTTAAGTAGACACTAGATAGTTTCACTTTATTTACGAATAATAATAAATATCGAATTTAAATTCTAAATTCCAATGCAATGTGTACTTTTGTTTGACATGACATGACAGTGACGTGGTGGACTGCAGACCGCAGAAGAACACTATATACTTACAAACTTCTTGTGAGTATATAGTGTTCTGTGCTTAGAAATGTATAACTAAATCTATTAATATTAACTTTGAATGTTAATCAAAAACTTAATATTTTTTCGTATTTTTATAACGCTTGTTATAAAAATACGTTTTATGATTATGATTCATCATTATTATCCCTGATTTTGGCGTCTCGGGTCATCGGGTGTATATACGATCCATATCACATATGCCCAAGAATAGTTATATTCTTTGATTTCTATTATATTCTATTGTGTAGACATGCTGTTTGCACTAAGGAGTTTAGAGATAAGGGGCCCTAGACAAAGTGCATTCGATTCGCTAAATAAAAACGTATGGGATTGACATATGCCTTCGCTAAATCACGCGAAGGCATATGTCAATCCCATACATTTTTATTTAGCGAATCGAATCGAATGCACTTTGTCTAGGGCCCAAGGAGCGCCATCTTACATGGGTGTTAAACTGAAAAAGTGGCAACAAAATCCGATAAATATAGATGGCGCTAGTGTGAACAGTGAGAGTTTGAGAGTATGGAATGAATGTAGCAGTAGTTGACGGAGTGAAGTGCGCCGAGTTGAATTTTGGTTGAACACTAGCCTTACCAGCGCCACCAATTTATCGGTTTCGACGATACTTCCTTCCTTACGATACGACGACATACTTCCAAATTGTGACGTTAAAGGCCAACTTCAATGTCGAAAGTGACGTCGTTTTGAAATTGTCATTGTCACTTTGACATTTATCGTCATTTTGTTTGTCATGTCATATCATATGTCAATTCATTCAATGTTTCATCGCATGTCTTTCTTGAATCGAAAGATCGGAATTTTCTATTTTTAACGCACAAAAAACCTAAAATACAAATATTTATGCAGTCGGACGGTGAAACCCTGCTGCATTCATGCTTTTATTCTCTAAGGAGCGCCGTCATGGGTTGCTGTTATAGCATTTGTCATAAGGAATCCGATCCGCAGGTATGTAGTTTATTTATCATATTTTATCAAATTCATGATTTATGCAAATTTAGATATAATCAAACTCATATTACGCTAGCAGAGCATAAAAGTTACACACTGACATTTGAAATGAAAATGCGGTTTATCTTATATAGTATGTTACTGCCGTGTTTATGCTTTTATCACATTTTATTGTCAATGTTTTTTTTTTTATCTAGCAAAGAATGTAATTGTAAAACGTAGTGTCAGTGGATTTCAAACGCCGCATTACGATGGCTGTGTGTTGTTTTAAATTTTTCTCCTTTGGTCATAACTATTTCAACGTTGATGATGAGGTAGGTCTTACATACCTATTCTTTTGTTTTTAGTCCTGTTGTCGTAAAATGGAAAGGCCATCTGGCGGTAGTGATTATTACTTTATAGAATGAGATTAAATAAGAGCAAATGTGATTAATTTCCATACGACACATTTGGTCTAGTGGCTAGTAACCCTAGCTGTTAACCAAACGGCCATGGGTTCGAATCCCCCTAGGGGCAAATGTTTGTGTTAACATTTTACCTTTGTACCTGAGTCATGGATGTTTTGTATTTATAATATGTATGTATTTACAAAAAAAAAAGTTATTTATGTAGTATAATACAAGAATTAGTTTTGCTTAGTGTGGAACTAGATACACTAAGAAACTAATACTTGTATTAGATACCAGACAGTTGATATATTAAAATATATAGATTACTTTTTTTTTGTAAAGTTTTTTTGAGGTGTTACATCTATAAATTTGCTTCCATAGTAGAAGGAAATTCAAAAAAGTGATGATAACAAAATCGGGAAATTTAATGTTTTGATGCTGTAAATACATTTTCTATCATCTACATCCGAAACGTAATTACACCACTCAATAGCTAGAATATTAAAGAATTTTTTGGTTTCGTGTGGTATAGGTTCAAAGAAAATATTAGTCACAATGTATGTATGGCCGACCAGAAAAGTACTTTATCAGTTTCGATAACAAATTCCATTCATTTCAAAATTCGCTAAGCCTTAGATTTGAAATAGGTATTGATTACTGATTGACATAATTGTCACTTTGAATTTTCAAAGGAAAACAGACCTTATCATTCTACAAAATACAAAGAATGTTCAATCTTAGGGTGATAAAGCACTTTATTTGTCGAGTTTACAGGACTGTATTCACATAAACACACGGCTATGTCCAGGACAGCCCAACCCTTCTGTTCATAGGAGACAGTAGCCACCTGTTTACCTATGAACACCAAGTGGACTGTCATATAGTAGAAAGAAATAATTGTATCTATGATCTATTCTTTTTCTATTGATCAAAAATGTAAACAAATATACAAATGTAACAAATAAATCACTGGACTGTTTTAAAGATGGAATTTGTACATTAGGCATTATCAAAGAGAGTTGACTCAGTGATTAACTCATTTAGAATTTGTTTGTATTGTTTGTTTAGTTCTATATCGTGAATTGTCTGTGTACCTTTTTGATCAATGAAAAAAAGAATACAGTATAGACCAGTTTGAGCCCCTATACATACGAAGCAAAACTAAAGGAATTTTTTTATTATAAAAAATCTAATAAAATAATTCTAGGAAAACATAGTGAATGAGCGAACCCATTTGCTGGAAGTGGCGGAACAACAGCAAGAGACGCCGGCGCCCACAGCGTCCGCGTCCACACCGCCCCGGAAACCTGACGAACAGAGCGCCCTTAACAGGATACTTCATGAGACTGCGACGTAAGAAATATCAGCTTATTTTAATACTAGCTGTTGCACGCGACTCACTGCTTAAATTTATTATAATAAATTAATTAAAAAAAAAAAAACTTTTTAAAAATAAGCTTTATTTAAGTGTCCTAAAAAGAAGAAAATAAACTTTAAATTAAATATAAAAGCTTGTCGCGAGATTTACCTGTGTACTAATTAGTCTTACTCGACATATTATAAGTACATAAGTAATTGTATGAAAGAAATGATTCCTATAAAATATGGAAATCTCGCGACAACCATTAACTTTTTTTTTTACCATCAATTTATTTTTTATTTTCTAATATGATTGAGGACTAAAAAAGTTTAGTTGTATTAGTTTTTCGTGTTCTCCTCAGTAAGCCCTTTCATTTGATACCTATACTTACTGTGGTAGTTAGTGCAGAAAAAATAACTAGTCCGCCATCTTGGATGATCCGCCATATTTGAATTAGAATGACGTCACATAGCTAAGCATGCATTGTCATCCAAAATAAGCGTGTATACCAAATTTCAACTCAATCGGTTAAAGATAACTGATTTAAAATTCAGTTGCAAGATTCCACCCAGACAAACATACATACCTACATACATTGCAAGTTAATAAAAAGCTTGTAAAAAAATATAACCTACATTACTCGTTGATAATGTAGCTTTTTATAGGTGAATGAATTTTTAAAATTGGTTTAGTAGTTTTTGAGTTTATTCATCACAAACAAAAATACAAATCTCTCAATATAATATTAGTATAGATGAAAGTTGCCTTATGTCCTTTTTTTGTATCGATAACAATGTGTATGCAAAATTTTATGATGATTGGTTGTGTAGTTAAAGCATGAAAAGGTAACAGACAGACAGACAGGTTTCTTTCACATTTATAATAATATAAAAAAACAACGAGAACTTATTCAACGACCTAATATTAGTATCTAGATAAAGATTTTTCCATGAAATTGGATTACAACAATGTCTCATTATTGATATTTTGATGATGATTTTTTTAGAAATCAACTTACAGTCGGGGTAAGAAAAGGTTCGTCACTACAAGTCGAATCAGTGCAATTATCATTTCAAACGTCTGTCAGTATCTGCTTAGTGTTTTAGTTTCAAAATAGGTACCTACTAAAAGTCTACAATTTTGATAATGAAATGAATTTGAAAACTGACGAAGGTTTTTCGTACTCTAACTTTACATGCCCAGTATACATATTATGATAGGAATTCATGTGATATTATGACAAATATTCAAATACTCATTACATTACACTCGAAGCCAGCAATTAACTTTTGCACATTTTTCTAAGGTTACCTATATTTGTATTGAATAATAAAAAAGTGTAACAATCTCGTCACACTGACCTAAACACATATATTTATCAAAGTTCATTAACGTATTCACAAAACGGAACAATTGTGTGTTTAATTATCTAATGTAAACATTCTATTTAATAATAAAAATAATATATATTTTTTATCATTACTGCCTCGCCTCAGTGCATTGTTTGCTTAGTATTATAATATAAGTAATTAAATTACTGTTTGATGATTTCAATATGTATTATTGTTTTAATTCCGATGGTGTGGTATGCTTGAATGGGTATTAATTATAGTAATTTTTTAATGTAAAAGGTTGACAGGCAAGTTGACGATCCATTCTATGGTTTTCTACTCGTCATAATAAATATTAATACCTATAAGAGAACCACATAGATACTGCAATTGCATTGTTGACCTATAAGTAATATAGTATGTTAAGGGAATAATCGCTCCTAAGAGCGGATAGCGTAATGGCCTCTGGCATTATATACCTGCTCACTCATTGAAACACAACAGCACTTATGCTGTTATTTTATGGTGGTCTTCTGTAAGGCTATGCCCACATTGCAAACAGCCTCGCTTAGTATTAAAATCCAAGTGACTCGCTTAGCAACTGATCCTGATCACCTCACTTCACTACTAGAACCAACACAACTGACACTATAATTTACAATGTAAGAAGTTCTAATTCTAATAGCTATTTTCAAAATGAATTAATTTTTAATTGTACATTAATCAATCATTTTAATTTTTAATTCTTATTTACATTTTTTTATAAAATATGTGTTACCAAGCTTAGTGTGGTCTTAGCCTAAGGATGGCATGGTTACTGCTGCCAGACTGCGATGACTGCGATCGCAGTGAGTCCTGCGGTTAATAACGTGTACTGAAATACATTATTGAACTGTCGTGTTTCAGTAACGTGATAGACGTGGGGGCGCTGGGCCCGTACGCGCTAGAGGCCAGCGCGTACAGCGAGCGCGTTCGCGCGTACACGGCGCGTGTGGCCGCCGCGCCCACGCGCGTACCGCCCCGTCCGCGTATATTGCGAGACGTGTCTGCGTCCGAGCGGAATGCGATCTTGGCCTCGCACGCACTCCCCACAGACGACAGGGATCTGGTGAGTTCGCACACACTCACACTTACACTCTTGTTCTCTCTAACGCACTCACAAAAATGATACACACGTTCGCACGTACACACGCACACGCTCGCACGTACGTACGCACTCTCGCAAGCGCACACACGCAAACACATACACACATACGCATACATGCACAAGCACGTACGCACGCACGCACACACGCACACACGCACACACACTTACTCGCAAACAGCCATACACACTTCGCGCGCGCGCACGTATTCACTCACACACAAACACACGCATACACGCACCGACACGTACTCGCAAACACACATACACACGTCGCGCGTACGCACGTACGCATTCACACACAAACACACTCATACACACCAGAGATTCACACTCACAGAAGTTGCATCGTTTTTTTCAGATAACGAACGCCGTTAAGAAAGCGGCGGCTGCACTATCGGAACTTCGCGTCGAGCACCACGAAGACCTGGTGGTGCCCTTCAGGGTCCCATAGCATCGGAGCTACACTCTCTCCGAGGAGAGCGTCGCGTAACTAGAGGCACTGGTAAATTGGCTTTAGTCCGTGTGTTCTGTACAATAATTCTGAGTACCTATGCTACAGTTTTATACTTTATTTCGTTACGCGTAAGGTTCATTATTTTATTGAACTCGCTCTTAATACTAATATTCTTCAATAAACCTATACGACAGTTTTACATTTCATTTCGTTACGCATAAGGTTCATTATTTATTGAACTCGCTCTTAACACTAATATTTATATTCATTAAAATGTAATTTTTTAATATATGCTTTGAATGTTCAATACTAAAGTTTCTTTTTGTAATGTTTCCTTAAAGGTAAAACGGTTCAAACTAAAGAAGTATATTTAGTGAAAAATATCTTTTATGTCACTACCAAATGTCTTTTATGTCCAATTTCATTGGATAATATTAATTACTTAAATGTTTTAATATTAAATGCTTATATATATACAATTTGCAATATGACAATGTATGTTATATATTATATTGTCATACTGAAAATAGACCATAGACAACGTGCTTTTTTTTTTTTCAAAAAATAGTAAATAGTGATATAAGATCCAATGCATGCAAGTGATGATGTGACTGAATCTGTTTGTGACTATTTATAATATTATGACATTTATGACTGTAAATTTTAAAAGTACATAATACAATAAGTTTATAAATCAGACTTGAAAACTGAATTTTTTTGACACATCTATTTTAATTTTTTTTTTTAATTTTTATTATAGTTTCACTAACAACTTCTCATTTAGTTTGACAATACAGGATGGTTCAAAAATCGTGGACGTAGAGGTGGTTATTTGCAATAAAAAAATCTCTCTACAGTCCTACCCTAACTCGATCCTATTAAAAGTTATGCCTGATTGTGTGTTTTTTTTAAGAAAACACCAAAATTTGTACTAAATAGGCAATTAAAAAAAATTGAGTTGATGAAATTTTTAGACTAGAATTTTTTTTTTATTGAAAATAACCTGTTTCGGTTGATCAACGATTTTTGAACTTTAAATGTTCATCAATAAGGTTCAAAGTAGATTCCACAAGAACTAGGTGTCATGTAGTTCTCAAGAAAGTGCCTAAATATTTATCTACGTACTATTTTAAAACATTAAAAATATATATTTTTTAATTAATCTGCAGTATGGGTACTCAAAATTAGGTTGGAACTAAAAAAAAAAAAATAGTTATACAGAACATTAATACTATGACAGGAGTAATTTTGATTCATAATATGATCGATGTCATTTTTTAATGATGATACTTTGAAGTGTTGTTACCAGTTGTGAAATAACTTTTTAACTCTGAAAAAAAAAAATACTTAGACATATTGACTAAAATAGAAACTAAAATTAAAGTAAATTTTGTATTTAGAATTTAATTTTCTGTTCTATGCCTAATTTTTGTATAATACATATATATATATATATATATATATACTGTAGGTATGTAAGTTTGTAATTTTTAACCAGTATTGTGATATACAGGGTGATCAATAGAAATGGGTCACAGCGAGGGTAAATCTGAAACCGTAAGAGATAAAAAAAATAATGTTTTTGGGTATTAACGTTTCGGTTTTTGAATTAAGAAAAGCTCTATTCAAACTTTATTAAATTTCGCTCATATTCGGCCAGGAAAAACAGACTCGGTCAAATTGAGTGAGTTGTGCCAGTGTCAGTCTGTCTGTCGAGCGTAACATGAAAAAAATCTGGTTTCATATTTTACCTCATCAACCCGTTTCTACTGATCACCCTGTATATTTTATTATTATTATTTGCAAATCTGAATTCATTAAATGTGCTATGAAGAAATTATTCGTTTAAACCGAAACCAGTTTCTACGAGTTCTATGAGTTCATAGTTTATTCGATGTAAGGGTTGCCACCATCGAAATACTACAATGGAATTTGCGTCACAAATGCCAAAGCGGCACATAAAAAGAACGCCTATGACAGAATCACGGCGGACTCTTACCTTCACGCGTCAATGGTAAAAGGTACCTAGTAACGATCAACTTCTACTATTTCATTTTAAACTCTAATGGGTTGACGTAAAGTCACATTTTCTTTAAATTACGTACATATTATTATGTTTGTTTTGTTATAAATGACAGTTC
The DNA here is from genome assembly GCA_945859745.1 of Synanthedon formicaeformis. NCBI lineage: Eukaryota > Metazoa > Arthropoda > Insecta > Lepidoptera > Sesiidae > Synanthedon > Synanthedon formicaeformis. Next base: position 777,484 of record OX243974.1, on the reverse strand, counting down.
ATGCTCTACGCATATGTCACTTTTAAATGTTCCATAAAATTCGTAGTGTTTTGTATGGCACGCGGGTTCCATGTTGTAGTAGTTTGATGGTTGCCACACACAATACGTTTTATTTTTATACCTATACTACTAACCGGTGGCCGCGACTTCGCCCTCGTTAAAAGTAAGGGATGTGTAGCGCCTGACTAAATTTGTAAAGCAATATGACGCCTGACATCTTTGCTGTTATAAAATTTTCAGGGGTTGTATCTTTATTTTTAGTAGATAGCTGGTGCCCGCGACTTTGTCTGCGTTTAAAATTTTATTATACTATACTAAAACCTTCCTCTTGAATCACTCTATCTATTAAAAAAACCGCATCAAAATCCGTTGCGTAGTTTTAAAGATCTAAGCATACATAGAGACAGACAGATAGCAGAAGCGACTTTGTTTTATACTATGTATGTAGTGATTTTCTAGTTGTGTCAATACACGGCGCTATTGGTCAATGCCGTTTGTTATGTTATGGAGACTATGAAGGGTAGAGGTAAGGAGGACAGACTTTTTAATACATTTTGTATTAAAAAGTGGTCCCAGCACTGACCTGTAATGTAATATATACCACTGGACAGGCTGTCCAATACAATACAATACAAAAATGACAGCTAATTTTTTGTACCATTTTGAAAAGCCGCCCTCGATTGCGCTACAGCGCCAAAATGGCGTTTTTCAAATACGGTCTGTTTTTTAATCTCAGACAAAAATGACACATGCAAATGTCAACTTTGCATATAATGATACCATGAAATGACATGAAATGTATGTAATGCATGTCAAATGTAATGTCATTTTTGTCTGAGATTAAAAAACGAACTATAGGCATAAAAATAATTTGACAATCAGCCTGTCCAGTGGTATATATTACATTACAGGTCAGTGGTTCCCAGAATTCCAATAAATTACGATTGCGCTAGTGTAGCGTTGATGAGTAAATTAGACAGAGATAGATAGATAGAAGATGTGCCACACTAGCGCCATTGTGGGCCACTTTTAGATCTTTTATTTTATTGTTGTAGAGGACCATTTTTTCAGTTTTAATAGCCGCGGTACTCCTTACCTCTACCCCCCATATTATGGTACTTTTTTTCTCATAAGAAATCTGAATTTCGATATATTTTCTTTGACAGTTCTTTGACGTTGACATGACATGAGTATAAAAATCACTTTTTTTTTCATTGCGGTCACAGAGAAGTGTTATTTGTGTCAACTTTGCCTTTTTTTTTTACTCACATCTTCATTGTATTTCTGTTCGCCTGGTATCTACTTTCATTTTTGGACCTCGCGTTAAATTTTTTGATTTATAGTACCCCCCAGTAAAAAATATATCTTGGGTTTTTTTTTCACTAGGTTATGTAGTCGACCGACTTCACTTTCCGAAGTTTTTTTCTTCGAAATCTTAAATCAAACTTGAATTTTTTTTTTCTGTTATATTTATTTTTATGAGTAACACATTGACTCAGTGGTTTTTTTTAAATAGTGAATAGTCTTATCGGGGCAGGCGGTGATGTGACTGATTGATGCTAGTTGTTGGTTAGACTGTTGGTCTGTTTGTGACCATTTCTAAAATGTTCTCTTTTTATATATTATTGCGTTTTCCGAAGAAGTCACTGCTTTAGTGATTTTCGAAATATCGATGGAAAAAATATTTCAAAATTACAGGAAGAGGACTTTTTAAAAATGGCAGCAGTTGACTTAAACGCTAATTGTGTATATAGTAATAATAATAATTATATTTTGGCAAAGAACGAGTTTGCAATATTTAAGTATAGACAAAGGTTTACATACTTGCGTCAGACATAATTAATTTAAATGTTGCCAACTGTTCTTTGGTGTAGCCATATACAATATTATAAATTAATGATAAATTAATATTTTTTAAAATGCAAAAAGGGCAATGAGCAAATGATATACAAATGAGAATGTGACGATACATTTACAGTCCAGGCCGAAAACAAAGCAATTGTCGGCCGAGGCCGTAAATTTTACAATTTCGGCCGAGACTTGTATAGTAAATTTTACAAGTCGGCCGAAATTGTAAAATTGACAGCCGAGGTTCAATTTAGTCAATTTTACAGTTTCGGCCATGTATAGTAAATTTTACAAGTCTCGGCCGAAATTGTAAAATTGACTAAATTGAGCCTCGGCCGTCAATTTTACAATTTCGGCCGAGACTTGTATAGTAAATTTTACAAGACTGCCGAAATTGTAAAATTGACTAAATTGAGCCTCGGTCGTCAATTTTACAGTTTCGGCCATGTATAGTAAATTTTACAAGTGTCGGCCGAATTTGTAAAATTGACTAAATTGAGCCTCGGCCGTCAATTTTACAATTTCGGCCGAGACTTGTATAGTAAATTTTACAAGACGGCCGAAATTGTAAAATTGACTACTTGTATAGTACATTTCTCAATCTTGCGAGGAAATAATTGACAAAAAAAAAACCATTTATACATATGAAGTACCCGTTTTTTTTTTATTATGTAATATGTATAAAAAAATTGCAAATGTAAAAATAATGATAATATTCATTAATTCTGAATACAATTGAAAGTATTAATAAAATAAAATTCATTTCCAAGCAAGTAGGAGAAAAGTTCATTTTCAATACATCAATAAAATTCTCCTAGATATCGAACGAGCTTAAAGATTTATATATATTATAGTCGTTGCCATTTTTTTTTCTCGTTTAAATGGTCGAAGTACCTACTGCTGATGTCCAATGAGGAATGCTGAATAAAAAATGTCCAGGAATATTAAAATTTGTTTTAAAAAAAATATATAGACTGCGTTTGATTTCTAATAAAAAAAAGTTGGTACTATTGTTTGAGTAAATTCCAAAAATATAATTGTATCGTTATAAGAGTATGTTTTGTTACGTCGTTATTTATCGGACTCATCTGTGAAGAATATATTATCTTTAGTTTATTGTAGGATTAACTTGACTATTATAATGATTTTGTTATGTTATGCATGTGATTAAATATATCAAATAAAGTTTCTATATTTAATTTTTTTTTTTGTTATTTCATTCCTTCCTTATTAATTAGATTTTTATATTTGTGGCATAAATCAAGGCCAGATTGAAAAAAAATACTTAAGGGGAAAAAAAATATTACAAACTCTTTGGTTTTAAGATATTTGTCTGCTTGCTAATACACTTTAAAAATTGAGAAAGTAAATGTCAAAATCATTTGCTACAAACATCAAGTCACATAATATAAAATACATGTAAATAATATATGAAAAATACATAAAACTTTCTGTCTAGGAACTTTAGTTTATATTAGGTATTAATATTTCTTTAGTAATGTCTGTATTTGACGGTGAAATTGAGTTCCAATCTGTTTATATGGTCGATTTTGTCAAAAAGGATAAACCGTAAGTATGACCATTTTATTTCATAAAATTGTATGCCTCTAGCTAGCGCCTGACTCGTAATTAAAAAAAAATTCATAGAAAATAAACATAGGCTCTGGCGAAATGTACACGAAAATAATTGTCGGATAAATCCGACTCTGGCGTCCAAAGGGTTAATTAAAATATTATGTTCTAACCCATTGAATTCTCGGCAGCTAAGAAAGCGGCATTTTCTAGATATTAGTTGAAACTAAGTTTACAATGTCAAAACCCATACCTACATTTGGATTTGTGTTTTGGCGAAATAAAGCATCTAGGCATATTTTCTATCGACGATCAAGCCGCAGGTATTCTCAAAAATAAGTATTGTTAACTGGATTATAAAAATACCATACTTTTATTTAAACGACTATGTAAATACCTAACCTTTCTTTATGTTAAGGTTGACAGACAGGCTGACGTTCCACTTAACGGTAGATGGCTACCGTCGTCTATAAAGGTGTTCCTAGACGATCATGCAGCATGACATGCGATGCGTTACATGCTGTCATGCATGCATGTCCGTTTAATTGTATTGATGGACATGAATGACATGAAACTACGTGCTAGCAATTGATTGATAGTTCCTTTTTTTCATCCTGCAAGCTATGACTGACGAAGCTAGATCAGGGGTGGCGAAACTGGCGAACCTTTATGGATTAACGTGCCATTTTTTCTAAAGAAATGTTTAATGAGGTCATAGGCGTGCCGTGCCATCAAATAATTTTGACTTTGTAATTTTTGGAAAAAATAATAAAACTAAATACCTTTCGACTCCAAACTCTATATCTTTATATACTACATTTACTACGAAAAATATACATATTTTATGCCTGTAGTAATAAATTAAATGAAATTAAATGATTTCGAAAATTTGCAGATTAGTATTTTTTGGTTACTATATTCACAATGATATTTGAAAGAATGGAATTTGTTATTTTTAATTAAAATGCAAACAGTTTAGATCCGTGGCGTGCCCAAAATATTGAGTCGCGTGCCATCGGTGGCACGCGTGCCACTGCTTCGCCATCCCAGCCCTAGATCATGCGGCATGACATGCGTTTACGTGAATTATCATGCTTCATGTCATGCCGCATGATCGTCTAGGGACACCTTAAAACAACTCCACACGTGTTGAGTATTATTTTAAAAGATGTGTAATTTTCAGTAAAAGTCCTCGACGCAAAGCCATAGATGACGACTGCCTTATAGTGGGGTTGAGTAGAGATGCATTGAAACCGAGCGACGTCCCTAGGCGTTGTCCTGATGTACTCTGTCCTATAGATCATGAATTTTACAAGAAAGCTGTGGAACGGGTATATTTGTAGTATTTCCTTAGACTCAGGTACAAAGGTAAATGTTAACACAGTCATAAACATTTGCCCCTAGCGGGATTCGAACCCGCGACCGTTTTGTTACAGCTATGATTACTAGCCAAACTGATTTAATATTATGTGAAGTTATTTTTGTACTTTGAATATGTCTCGTTAACTACTGTTGTATTTTTACGTTGCGACCGTTGAAATGTTTAAAGAAATAAAGGAAAGCATAAGAAAAAAGTGGCGCGGACGAAGTTGCGAGCAAAGGCTAGTTTTATATATACTTAAATGTGGCATCAGGTGTCTGAGGAGCATCCGAGAATCGCAAAGATGTACATGTCCAAAGACATTGATCCCGTACCAATAAATAACGAGATCCAGGACTTGAAACGAACAGAATATCTCACCAAATATTGTTCCAGAGGTAATCAAATGGATTCACAAATTTTATTATCATAACCATAAATTATTACATCAAATTTTGTTCGTTCGTTATTCGAATTGAATATTCGTATGAATCTTTTTGGTCTTATATTTGTATTCATTTATATAAACATTATGTTTAATATATTTCGCACGTATTTAATGCAATATCAAGTTCAAAATATTGTAAGAATAATCGGACATCAAGAGGATTTCCTAATTAAAAAAAGTGTACTAACTTTTGTGTTTTGATGCATATAAACGCGCTTACACACGGCCCTAAAATCAGTGGGTCAGTGGTGGGGAGCTTCCTAGATCGCTCCCTAAATCGCTGATTATGTTCACACATGAGGCGATCAAGGGAGCTATCTAGAGGGCTCCCCACCGTTGCCCCGATATTGCCAACGATTTTAGGGCCGTGTGTAGGCGCTTTAAGTAAGCTAGACTGGAGCCCTTTCCTCATAGGGTTGGACGCTCATTTGCATCCCCCTCTAATGCTGTTGTACGAGTATTTGTAGGCGACGGTTCCCACCTATCATCAGATTTACAATTTTTGATACAAATTTTGATTGTCTCTGTTTCTGTTTTCAAGGAACAAACTTGTTATGTTTTGTTGACGATCGATCAAAGTTTACAGCTGCTTTTTTTTTTTGTTTAGAATTACCATTTATGTCTGTAAACCTCACCCGGCGCGCAAAAGCACTGCAGACTCTACATCTTCCTGATGATATTGAGATACCGGATACAAGTCAACGCGGCTCGTATCGTCACCCCAGGCCTGAGAAGTACGCGGAGCTGCCGTCCTCAATGTCCATGAAACCAAAATTCGATCCGTCGTTACAAAGTAAGATCGTATGAACTTTTATTTATTTTTATATTTTTTTTTACAGACTTTATTAATATTGCCTATTACTTACTATATATAACTTATAAATTATATTATATTATCATACATTTGGACAAATTATGGGCTTCCACAACATTAATAATAAATAATTACTACCCTGAGTTTGACCGCACGACCAATGGACTCGACAGGTGTACTAGTAGTATAAAATAAATTCCTATTTTACTTTTTTTTTATCCTAATTTTAATCTAATTATGCTTAATTCTTATAAGAATAATTAATTTACGATTCGCAGAAGATCTACGCAGAATTCTTCGTATCAACACGGGCGATACAACATACTATTGCAACCATGGTTTGCTTGCTAAAGTTATTCTAGAGAAAAACCCGTTTGGCCCACCGAGGAAAGAACCAAAATATGGACGCTGGCGGAACCCTTATATTTATACATATCCTATTTAATGTTTTACTTTAATACTTGGTTCATTTTATAATTTTATTTAACAAAAAAAAAAGTATGCTCAATTGAGATTCATTTAAAAAAATTATATATATTTTTTTAATAATCTTTTATCGTTATTATTCTATTAATAATATCATTAGCTTTACCAGGGATTTCAAAATTCAGATTAAAAAAATAATGTTTGAAGTTGATCAATTTTTTTTTTTTAGTGTCCAATCTTTTAAGTGAGGCCAAAGGAATTGAAATAATTTAAATTAAATAAAAACTAAAACAATTTATTCGGTTTCATTTTCATAATTTTCAATTTCATTTTCAATTTAGTACCTATACTTTATAAAAGATTTGATTGTTTGTTTGTTTGTTTGTTTGTTAGAATTGAATAGGTTCAGAAACTAGTGGACCGATTTGAAAAATTCTTTCAGTGTTGGGATGCTATAATATACTAGCGAGCAACATTGGCTATTAATTTATAAAGTTACAGGGACGAAGTCACGTGCAGCAGCTATGGTTAGGCTTGTTTTCCTGTGTACCCTTGGCTGTTCCCTTTACCTTTATATAAAATAGTGACCACCTTTGAACGAAGTTGAAATTTTCAAAAAACCTTTTGTTCAAAATTTCAGCTTTCTAGACTTGTAGTTTTCATAGTTTTCCCTATGATAGTGAAAAACCATTTTCATAAGCACAGAAGATGACAAAATTAATTAATCCCTAACTAGCTGCAAAAGAAAAATTCAGAACAGGCCACGAGAAAACGTGCAACTGTTAGTAAGTATATAAGTAATATATATCTATACCAATATATAAAGCTGAAGTTTGTTTGTTTGGTTGTACGCGCTCATATCAAGCTTATCTCAGGAACTACTTAAGGTCTTGTAAGGTAAGGTCTTGTTTTGTAGCTAAAAGTATCAAGAATAATTCACTCCTTGACTACTTTATCACATCTTCATTTGTTTTTGGATAAATTAACAGCAAATACAAAAATGTTGAAAAAAAATAAAAATTGAGATAGTTTCGACACACATTATTTATTAAGTTATTATGTCTATCAAATTATTTATACACACATTTTGTAAAGAATTTAGTGCAGATTGTTTTTGTCATGGACAGTTTTTTTTTATCTTCGATAAAAGAATAGATTCCGAAATAAATGGAAAAAACCACAAAACACGTTTGGGGAGGAAAAGGGGGAAGGGAGTGATTTAAATGAATTTTGGTACACAGTTAGTCTAGAGCGTAGGACAGGACATAATGTGAAAAAAAAGGGGTTGAAAGGGGGAGATAAAAGGTTGTATGGAAGTATCGTCATTCTTAAAGCTAGGAGATTGAAACTTATTTTTTAGACTGTTGATTAGATATAAATAAATATTAACGCAAAAAAATGGTTCTAAGGGGTTGAAAGGGGGAGATAAAAGGTTGTATGGAAGTATCGTCATTTTTAAAGCTGTCTGCCTGTCTCTTACCTTTTCACGCCTTAACTACTTAACCGATCATCATGAAATTTTTCATATAAGTTGTCAGGGATACAGGAAAGATACCATTCATCAAGAAAAAAATTACAGTCCGCAAAGGGATAATCTAAAATAAAATAAAAAACTAACGCCTGGCCAAAGTGTTATAGCAACAATAGGTAAGTGTTATATTGCTTACATTTTTTTTATTTTTCAACGCGGACGAAGTCGCGGGCACCAGCTAGTCTAAAAATAAAAGATCCATAGCTTGACAAAAGTAATAAATAATGTCAGGCATACTAATCTACTAGGCATACTATAGATTAGTATGGATTGCCTAACATCTTTGCCTATTTTAATATTTTATAAAGAAAAAAGGTTTGTATGTTTGTAATTAACAAACTCAAACTGGGCTAATTTTAAATATTCTTTCACCTAAAGAAACCTAATACTATCAGCGAGTAACATAGGCTATGTTTTATTAATTAAAGTTACGCGGCCGGAGTCGCGTGCAAGTGCCAGTATTTTATAAAGTATGTCTGTAGAATGCAAAAAGTAGGAAATTGTTTTTTCCCACAACACACATACACAAACACACCTACACATACAACACACACACACATCACAACAAAGCCGTGTGCGCTCACATTCGTTCTATTTAAAAAAAACTTTTTTTGTTTAAAAAAAATTATATACCTATGTATATTATTAATAGCTTTTATGGAAGACAGCGAAGGCTCTTGGCACAGGCTTCCGCTTAAAAGGAGTCTTCAATCATGGTTATTGTAAAAACGACTTTTCCAACTCTTAAACATTTTTATTTATTTTTATCCTACGTTAAAAATTATTCTACACCAAGGAAATTATATTTCTATTCCTGAATTCCGTAGAATTTTACTGGGTCTGACCATCGACAGTAATTATTTAAAACAACTACTTTTTTAATAAAAATAAATTGTTAGCCTAAATAAGTGTCAACATAAATAAAAAAGAAAAAAAATGGAAAGATTGACAAATAAAGTGAGATACAAAAGAAAATGTCATGAACCGATCAAGACAAATGTCACCAATACAATAAACAATGCATTTATTCTGAAGGAAATCTAAAAAAATATGCAATATATTTAAACATATATAAAAAAAAACCAAATTTCTAGTCTTGTTATATTCAAAATGTTATTACATTGATATAGCATAATATTATTTAGCCATGGATCATTATTTGACCACGTACAGGAAGGATTACTTATGGCCAAACCTTCCAGGGGGTGGAGGAGCATCTGGAGGGGAGACTCTTGCTGAGTAAGTGTCGACACCATAAAGGCATTATTCCAACAAGTAGGTAATTATGGACTAGCTGACGCTTGCGACTTCGTCCGCGTTGAAAAAGAGAAAAGTAGCCTATCCTGTGTCCTGTTTATCTACCAAGTTTCATGAAAATCAGATAATTCGTTTAAGAGTTATGCAGGAACATACAATACCTATACTTACAGATTTATTGTTAGTATTGATTGATGATATGATACCAGCACAAAGTACTATAATATATACGGAAACAGTTGATATATATACATAGATATTATAAATACAAACATCCATGACTCAGGTACAAAGGTACACAAATAAACATTTTCCCCTAGCGGGATTCGAACCCGCGACCATTTGGTTAACAGTTAACGTTACTAGCCATAGCCACTAGACCAAACGTGTCGTCAATTTACCTTATACCCTAAAAGTTACACCACCCTCAGGAGTAGTTTATTTTTTTCTTTATTTTTAAAATAATAAAATTTATCTAATATTTTTCAGTGTTTTCGTTTACAATATTATCGGCATTAATATTTTTTACATAATATATCATAATAGCCCATTTTATATTCGAGGGTGGAGAGGGGAATGATCCGTACCCTCTGACATAATCAAGGATCATTTTTATCTGTATTAATTGTGTTCTTAAATAGATTTATTTAATACTGATCAGCTGTTACACTGACGTAACTTTTAAAAAATGACCGTGATAAGTAAATCCTTTTTAATTAAACTACGTTCACCTTGAGGACAACTTTTTGCAACTAATATGACAATATCACCCCAAGCTGTGAATGCGGTGATATTCTACTATGCCACTATTAGTGAAGCAACCAGTGATATGTTAAGTACTACGTACTAGATGGAACACTCAAGACGCGATGAGTGTTCCAAGTGATTGGAGTTCCGACGTCCACGTCCTACCCGTTCGCAGTCTGTCATACGCGCTCATAGATATTAGGCGCGTTATTATTTTCAAAACCAATAAAAATGCCGTCTTGTGTGATGAGATATTGCAAAAATACAACAAAAAATATTGGTAAAACTGCTGGTGTGACGTTGCATAGGTAAGTTTTATTAATATTGAAACATTTAATAGGTTAATATTTAATTTGTTAAAACCGACGTGCTTATCGGGTCGGCCATATTAATATTCAGTTGTCAACGACTAGACGTATTGACCTTGACACTACTGCCGGGCCGTCCCCCGCGCACCTTCCGCGTTGGAACATGAATTTAGCAAGAAATCGTAGGGAGTGCTCAATCTAGTACTTACTTAACATATCACTGGAAGCAACCCAGAATCTAGTGTATCCTTTATCAAAGTTGATGGATATTGTTTGTTGCCCACAGAGTACCCAAACTATCGGGACAAGAACTAGCATTCTACCAGGCATGTATGCAGCACTCTAGACCTGCGGATTGCCGCTGTCCACAATATTCCGGACAGGAGGTACAGTTGCCTCCGGGAAAAGAGGGAGGATGGAGTCGAAATGAGGTAAAAAAATAATTAAATTTAATAATAAAAAAATATTAGTCAATTTAATAAAAAAATGTGATGTACACAATATAAATACCAGGTTCAAAAGTGATTTAAATTTTCATAAAACGCGACTCCACAAGATAAGTAATAATTCTTTTATGGGTCAGTGTACGGTTTTATAATAAACTATCTCAAGTAATCAGAGCCTTATCTATAAATAAATTTAAATGTATCATTAAAACTACTCTCGAAAAGCTATTATAAAATCACTGATTATTTAAGCGACAAAGCCTGGATTTAAACGATTCGGAGCTTAATTTAATTTTGTTAAAATTAAGTGAATTGTGCTATTTTATATTTTAATGATGACAAAAAGAATAGTATCCTGAGTTTCTTTCGGGGTTTCTTCTCAGGATCTTCTTGTAGAAACCTAATTGATAATTTTTTTTTTATTTTTTTTATTTTTGATTAAAATTAATTTACTTTCATGCAACTGGACCCATATTTTATGTTACATTATTCTACTTAAATAATAGCGAGCCGCTAATGGCTTTGCGCGACTGCATTATTTTCTGCAACACAAACCTTCTTAGTTTAACGCTCTTTCCATTAGTAAAAACCGTATCAAAACCCGTTGGGTGATTTAGAAGAAAACTAGCCGAGAAGCAGACAGAGACGGACAACGACTTAATTTTGTAATATTATATAATTAAATAGGCATAAGATATAGGCAGGGCTTTTTTGTGGGGGCAACGGCCAGGAAATTCCGAAAAAATCGAAAAATTTACATAAAAACTAAAAAAATGAAAGAATTTGAAAAAATTTTTCAGAAAAAAAATCAATTTTGGTAACCTTTACAAAAAATTTTGATTTTTTTATTTAATCTGTACATAATTATGGACTTACAACTTTCTAGAATTAGCGTGCCCACAAAAAAGAAGTGCGAAAAAAGGTCTGGATATAGGTACAATGAAAATTTCTATGATTCTCACCTATTCAAAATAAAAAACTTATTTCAATTCAAAATTTCGTTTATTATTTAAGGGTATGGCATACACAAAATTGGGAAAAATGTCAATTTTTCGATGACGATTTTTCAATATGTATTTGGTTTAAAAAATATATATATTGTAGGTCAAACTTTCATCTTGTCATTTTCTAAATATCAAAATAATTGGGCTTTTAGATATTAAAAAAAAAATATTTTGTAACCCTCCTTTATTTAGTCTTCAATCGTTCTTTCTAGGGCAATTATCACGCGATTAACTCCATTCTTTTTTTTATTAAATAGGTATGATTTGAGGTCAACTTGTAAAAATCTGATTTTTATGTATAAAGGAAGTACAATAAAATTCTATTTTTCTTACAGATAATGGGTCCGATGCTAGATCCAAAGTTGTATCCAGTGAGGGTCGGCGCTGCCCCTGAAACGCCCACTTCTAGATATGATCAGCCTAATGCATTCTTAGATAAGGTATGGCATTTTATTCATCAAACGCTTCTATACCTAAATGATTTAATAAATGATTCTATTTTTTTATATATTAAGACAGGCTGACAGTTCACTTGGTGGCTACACAGCCAGTAGGTGGCTACTGGCTGCCGTCGTCTATAACACAAATTAATAATCTGATCAGACTCAGACCATATATGTAGTAAGATTAAGGATAGGGATATATATATATATATTTTGAAAATAACGTTTATACAAGAAATACAATAGGTAGCTAGGCTTATATAGGTGAACTTAAAAAGCAAATCCTTATTTACATAAATCATAAAAAAAAAACATTCAAATAGTTGGAACCGGTTCTGTGATTTGCGAAAAAATCCATACTAATATTGTGAATGTAAAAAAGTAACTCTGTTTGTTACCTTTTCACACCTTAACTACTCGACTGATCATATGAAATTTTGAATCATTATGAATCAGGGATACAAGAAAGGACATAGGGTATACTTTTCATCCAGAAAAAGTATTGTTCCCTAGGCAAAAATAAGGCAAAAATAGCAAAAACCTGGCCAAAGTGTTATTCATAGCAACTAGAAGTCATTTATTTTTCAACGCGGACGAAGCCGCAGGCACTAGCTAGTTTATATATACCTAATAAGTATACAACAATTGCTCCTTTAAAGTTATTAGATTACTAGCTGGCGCCCGCGACTTCGTCCGCGTTGAAAAAGAAAAAGTAGCCTATCCTGTGTCCTGTACGTCTAAATGTTTATTTACCAAGTTTCATGAAAAACAGTTAATTTGTTTAAGAGTTATGGAGGAACATACATACATACAGAAAAAAATTCTAAAAATGGTCAATTTAGTTTCAGTATCATGTATAGAGCCTATAAACACGATATCTCTGAAAACAAAGTTACTTACTCCATGACCCAACCCTTACAGATTTATTATTAGTATTGATTGATTGACTAGTATCGATGTAGGTACTTACCAAGAAAATTATGATTGTTTATTTATTCAACAGCTCCAGTCGAAGTATCCAATGCTGTACAGCATCCTGCAGAACGAGGCATCACCAGAGTTGAAGCAGCGGATTGACAGAGATCGGAACAAAACCACATACCAAAAGGACTATTGTGAATCTGGTTCGTTTTTCATTACAATGACATGTTTAAAATAGCAGACAACATCTGGGAATTGTCTTGTATGGTATACCTGTTTGGTTTCGTATACCTGTACCTACTTGTATAGCTACTCGTATACCAAACGAGACTTTTAGACTCGAGAAAATGTCGCATTCTTCCTCATATTTTGAGCTTTTTTTTATTTTATTTTATTATATATATACAAGGCCTCCAACGAGGCAGGCATCAAACTAAATCACAGTGTTCAATATTTCAATTAAAAAAATTCAAAAATTCCTTGACGGATGCAGCATTATACAGAAGCAAGTGCTATACAGTGTGGAAAAATAAGTCGGGCCCTGGAGGGAAACTACCTCAAATCCTTAAGTTGGCTCATTTTACATAAAGGAGACATTGCTTTATTTTTAAAAAGAAACAAAACTGCATTCAAAGATTTTCTAAAAATTTCTAAAATTTTCAAGTCGTCGGCAATAAATAATATTCTTGAAATTTGAATCAAACATTTTACGTTATTCCTTTTTTTAAGATACTATGTTACTTAATAAGAATTATTATTTTTTGTCCATTCTTTCGATTGGCATCATAAAAATACGAGTGTTTTTTTTTTCACATTTAACTCGGTTCGATTCCCAGACGAAGCAAGTAATTTTTAGAAAATCTTTGAATGCAGTATTACTAATTTTTAAAAATGAAGAAATGTCTCCTTTATGTAAAATGAGCCAACTTGAGGATTTAAGGTGGCGCTGGACGAGCGTGGGAACTCAGGAATAGGTATTTGGGAGAATTTGTTGTCTCAACTTACTATAATGCTAATAATCTAAGACAGAATGCGAACCAACACATTCGCGCACTTATTCAACTAGCGAAACATACGCCAGCAATTCCAATATTTTAGAAAAACATTTATAGATAGTAACTATTGACATCCCAATTTTAATGTACACTATAGCTAGGATGTTTTCATTGGAAAACATTATTGGCTTTCAGTCAAAAATTACGAGATCTCAACCAGAGAAAATGTGACAAATTCTGCACATTTTAGAAATTAATTATACTAGATATAAAATAAATTTCAGTTTTTTGTTTCCATGTAAACCTTCATATTATGTCTCAGAAAAGTCATATTTTTTCATGTATTACTACGACCAATACCTAATGAGTAATCATGGAATTACGTAGTATGGAATTGGTACGCCGCTCGAGTTGGAAAGTGGCCTCTTAAGGTAGTTTCCCTCCAGGGCCCGACTTATTTTTCCACACTGTGTAGCACTTGTTTCGAATGCTGCATCCTGTATAGTATATATTATGGCCTTCTTTAGGCCCTGGAGCGAAATTCGAAGGTCTTCAACGGGCCGCCGACGAAAGTGGTACCGGTCCGTGTGCTCAGCCAATGCGCCTGCCTGGGGACCCTTGCAGGGTGGGACCTAAACCTAGGAAATCTGCGCCGAAAACTATATCCAAACAAGCCGGACAAGGTGGCAGTGATCCAAGAGCTAAATGCGGTAAGGTTCCGCAAAAGAAAAACATATGTTTTGTGCTTTTTGTAATGAAGTTTTTGTATTTCTTTTTCGTGCTCTGTCTACCACCATCTCAATCTACTACGGATGGGCAAGACTATCTTATTTCACTTACGGTATCTACATACATTAAATACTCGAAGTAATTCTTCGAGATTTCCTGATCTTTTTGGACGCATAAATTTCCTAACAATAAAATTTTTCTGACAGTAAAAAAATTTCCTTTTTTGATCAATCAATATTAATTCCAATTCACAAAGCAATGTGTGAAAATTTCAAAGGACACTTTAAAATTAAGATTGCTTATTACACAAATAAATTAGTTTATTTCTTACCTGTAACAGAGACAACATCAGCGGTGCCTCCACTAGGAAAGACCGAGTACCAAGATGGAGTGTCTAAACTTGGTGCGATAATCATGAGAGACAAACTACACAGGAAATGACAGTAAAATTTAAACGACCTCAAATGAAATAAAACCATTTATAATAAGATTCTTTTTGTATTTTCTTTTAAAAAATGCGGTGGCCTTACCTAGCGCTCTGTTCTGTCGGTTCAATAACAAACGGCGCCTCTGTAAATAAAATATTCAAGGATAATTCAGGTCTGAATCTGACAAATAAAGGCTCTTACAGAATAAGAGTGTTTTGATGAGCGAATAAGGGATGCCAGAGTCTTAATGGGATGCAAGTTCACTTGCAGCACCTTTGTTGTTTGTGTTATACAAATAAGGACTAACGCATGGGCCACGAAAACAACATTCGAAGCGAATTCGCTTTACGCTGCAAGCGTCAGCGTCGAGCGTTAAAAAAAATGATTGTAGGTCATGTAAGCGCGCGGCCACAACACGGCGCTGCAAATTGAATCGAAATTTTTGACTAAGCTAATTCGTTTCAAGCGTTGGTTTCGTGGCCCAATGGACAGCAGAGAGAAGTCGGCAAAACTACGCATTCGCCGTATACACGCACACAAGTGCAGTCAAACTACAACTCGCCTTAATATAAGGGTTTAAAAACCAGGTTTCAAAAAAATAAAAAGCACGATGGATACTCATTTTACAAGTAAGTAAATTTTTCTAGTGGATCGTCAACAGACATAACATAACGAAAGCGTGAGAAGTGAAAGAAATCAAAATGAGAATGGTTCATATTGCTGACAGAAATAAAAGAGAGCAGTAATAAATAGTAGTTTATGTATAAAAACGCGTATAATATAAGTAAGTGGTCACGCGGGCGGATCGCGCGCGCTGGAGATAAGCTCGCCGCGCTTGTAGAGGGTGGCGCCGTCGCGGCGGACTGTCGACGCCGTAGTCGCCACGCTGGCGACACTGGCCACACTGGCGACACTGGTGACATTGGCGACATTCGTCCCGCGGCGCGACGTCGTCTCGTGCTGGCGAAGGATCACCGCGCGGGCGTCTGATGTGTTGCGTTCTCTGTAACGAACATATTCAACTGAATTATTATATTTTCTGTATTTTTATTCATTCATTCATTCATCAATAAAATCATATTTGCTAATTATTGTAAATTTAATAATTACTGAAATAAATGATAATCATTATTATAATTCATTAAAAAAACATTAAATAAAAAGGGGACGGTTTTACAGTTTAGTACCGATTGTCTTTAGAATAGTGTAATTAAGAATAATAAAAGCAGTAAGAAGAAAGATATCCTGAAAGTCTTTGTATATTGCCCTTAGGGAAATATACAAAGGCTGAATTTCAGGAAATGCCCTGTCAGTTAAGGAATGAATTAATCATTATCTCAGACGTTGGACGTCCACTGCTGGACATAGACCTTCTTCTTAAATTTCCCAAAAGGAACGGTCAAAAGCAGCCGTCGCATTATTAAATAATATAATTCTACATTGATACACTAATTGATGTAGAGCAGTTTCAATAAAATTTGTCTAAAATTGATAACAACTCACCTTCCTAGAGATATCAATTTGTCGATGTCAGCCGGTCGCCTTAACTCGCCGGCGCTAGTGAGCGTGACTCTTAGCGCGGTGGGCGGGGGGCTCGCGGGAGGGGACGACGCGTTCGACACGGACGCGGGGGACGACGAGCCCACTGCGGAGTCCCGCGAACCCGCGCCGGAGTCCCGCGAACCGGCCGCGGACTCCCGCGAGTCCCGCTTAGACGAATCTGAGCCGGAGGTGGAGCGACGCCGCGGTGGCGCCGAAGGGCGACTGCGGGGAGGCGGTTGTTCGCGGGGGAAAGCCGCCGGGATGTGCAGCGACGCAGTTATCACGCAACTGTCGTCGTCAGAACCGCCCAGCGTCTGTAGTCACAACAAAGCTTTGTAGTCGATCCATACTAACATTATAAATGTGAAAGTATCTCTGTCTGTCTGTCTGTCTGGTACTTTTTCACGCCTTAACTACTCAACCAATCATCATTAAATTTTGCATACACGTTGTCAGGGGTACTATCGCGGTCAATGGAGCAGACCCACTTTTCATACAAATTTGTCTAACGTTGAATTGAGGTTGTCATAGTAACGTAAATGTTATAATACGAGTAGGTATTTGAAGTAGGAACAAAGATAAATACAAAATGTGCACACGAAATTGTTCCTTACGGTGGGACTGCTCCCTTGACCGCGATAGTACCTTCCATCCAGAAAAAAATCGGCTCTCGAGGGATCATCTAAAATTTAAAAAACTAACAAGTATAGGATTAAGGATAAAGGATAGGGAAATGGGCTCTGGCATCCCTTACTTACTCACCGAAACACAAGAGCAAACGCGCTGTTACTTAACAGAGGGGTGGTTACTGACACTACGCAGGCTGCCCAAATGACTGCAAACGCATATTTGCCACTACTATTTGATCTGATCAGAATGGTTATCTTTGAAAGATCGACGAAGGAGGTATGATATTGTTTGCCTTCATAAAATTTTACACTCGTCCTGGAATTATATTCGCAATTAAGATCAAGCATGGACGGTGACAATACCTCATTGTAGTCGCTGGCGGAGTCGTTGGAGTCAGGTGCGGAGTCGGTGCGAGCCGCGGGAGGCGAACATACAACCCCGCTGCTGCCGCATTCGTCACCGCGACCCAATCTGCTGTAAGGACACAAAGCAATATACACATTTCTGTCTTGACATACGAGAGCTAATTTCCCAACCCCATTCCAATCCCTACCACTAACCTACTAAGGTCGACATTGCACTAGTGTTAATAGGCGACGGTAGCCACCTACAATTAAGCGAAATGTTAACCTGCCAGTCGACTTTTATCCTAAAAATAGTCCAACTACAAATTCTTAGAGCTGATGTTAACCATTCTGAATTCTAGGTTGTTTTATATGAACTTTTCGTGTCAATGTATCGCCTAATGGAGTAACTTAGTACCTTATTTAGCTTAGTTAAGCTTTTGTCCATAGAAAACACTAGTTTTCTGAGACTTTAGCTTTCGCGACAAACAGGTGAGGACAATGTATTTTATCAAGTGGACTGCTACTTGGTGGTGGTGACGAAATCTAAGGTAAATAAATGTATCACGGGTACACCAACTATCTATATTCTGAGCAATAAGAATATTGTTCAATGTCAATAACATTTGAGCAATTACCTGGTGATTATTGTCATGGCTGAGGACAGTGACCCTGATGACGTATCTGAAGCGGTCTCCCTCGTCCGTCTACTGCGGGAGTAACTCTTATCGCTGCGTCTGCCAACAGTAGGCAGTAGGGATCAGTGGGAGTAGCGTTTAATAATAATAACGAATGGACACTCACACTCGCTCAATTTCAGTCCGGGGATTTTTTTTTGTGTTAAGGTACTTTACGTGATGGAAGGTGGCTACCGTTGCCTGTAACACAAGCAACGCCACAGGTGTTGCAAGCGCTGCAAGTAGACAGGGGATTGGGGAAGAATGAGGAAAGTAAATGGCATACATGCTGCTATTCCTCCAGACGGGCTGCCCAAATGACTGCGAAACGCCGTGTACATTTAGTAGTGGCAAAACTAGTTTTCGGTTTTAGGACTCAGAACTTTCGGGAGATTTTAATTTTCAGGAATCGATTCCGGAAGAAGTGGCAACCCTACTCAGAAGGCGGTAAAAGGCCATAATTTACCGCCTTCTATGTTATAGCCTAAAGATTAGTGAGGTTACATGGCACTTACCTAGAAGCAGCGTGCGCGTGTACGCCCGTAGCGGCGGCGCCATGAAGGAACTGTTCGCGCGACCAAACGCGACGCGCATTGCTCCCGCTTTCCGCTCCGCCCCCCGTTTCGCTCCCCGCCTCGCCCCTTCCGCCCGTGCCGCCTGAACCCACGCTCGCCATCGCTTCGCTACACCTGAACAACATCATACCCTCATTACCTTTGTATTGTAATAATGCTGGGTGTATTGTATAGCTCATTGCGACTCCGGATTACCAGTTCGCAATAAAAGAAGTGCTGATGAAACTGATTGATTTTACTATTGATCAGTTTATATAACACTATGGCAGGGGTTATCGGTCGAATCCGAGGTCCCTTCTTCAACTAGGAATCATGATCTTCAAATACCTGAACAGATCTAAAAGATATCGTCGGGCGTCGGGGGTTAAAAATAAGGTAATTGTTGAAAATATGTGAAGATATTGTACCGCATAGCATTTGTCTATGCTAAAACTGTATTACACAGAGAGTATTTCGGTATTTTCAGTCGTAAATTAACACAGCTAGCACTTACTCGGCTCTCCGAAGCAATAGCGAATCTAGGTGCGCAGGCGCAGTATGTGCTAAATGTATGTAGGCCTCATGCAGCAGCTCGCCTGCCAACGTCCACAGCTCGGCCTGACGCTCTATCAGCTGCCTAACTACATTGATCACGTCAGCTCGCTCCGACAGCTGCTCCACACTGAAAAGTGACGTCACAATACATTACACTTCATTTATTCTTGAGTTCAGTAAAATTAAATGGTACAGTTATCTTTTCTCGGATTTATAACATACTAGCTGGTACCCGCGACTTCGTCCGCTTTCTCTATAACCTATAGCCTTCCTCGATAAATGGACTATCCAACACAAAAAGAATTTTTCAATTCGAACCAATAGTTCCTGAGATTAGCGCATACAACCAAACAAACAAATTCTTCAGTTTTATATAATAGTATAGATTAGCCGGTGCCCGCGACTTCATCCGCGTTGAATTATACATTATAGTATAGAACACAGTAAGTAAGTAGGTACCTACTTTTTTTCTGGATGTACCCTATTTCCTTTCCGGTATCTTTGACAACGTGTATGCAACACTAGCTGCTGCCCGCGACTTCGCCCGCGTAATTTTGTAAATTATATACTAAAACCTTCTTCGAGAACCACTCTATCCATTGGGGAAAACAGCATGAAAATCTGTGCACTAGTTTTTGAGTTTATCGCGAATAGACAGATTAGACAGACTCGGACTTTGTTTTATAATATGTAAGGATAAGCACGGATTGTTTTAGTTTCACAGTCATTTAAACTTACTATCTCCAAGCTTTTGATATTTTTTTCCCCGAATTGAGAGGTAAAATTGCAACACTCACTCGGCCTGTTCATTGGGTTTATTCCTATGCAATATGTTTGGCGCGAACACTGTGGCCAGATTGGTGGCGTCCATCTTGTTGCCGGGCTGGTGATGGTCGTCCTCGGCGTGTTCGGCGAGTTGTGAGAGGAATGATAGCAGTGCGTTCAGTGTGTCCCTGTGAGCAGCCGGCAACAGCTGTACTATAAGCCGGAGGGCTTCCCACTGGAGACGACGGTTGCGGATTTCTGGAACATTCATATAATACTCATAAATATTCAGTGGCGAGATTCTCTTCTAGCAAACTTTTTATAATTTATTTGTTGATCATATTTACATACAGGTGACAGTAGCAAGCAGTCCAAGTTCAGTAGAACTTGGACTGCTTGCCTAGATTCCATGAAAAAGTGCTAAGCAGTCTAGGTGAAATCCTTGGCATGAGGGGCATCTCAGATTAAAGGTCTAGATTTATTAAAAAATAAACCATCACTGTGAATTCCCTAAAAACGCATTTTTTTCTTTCAACTTTAAACCGTTTTCTCATAGATGCCATTGTCAGAACTGGACCAAATTGAAATGGGACCACGCGGGAAGCACCAGCTTTCAAACAAAAAAAGAATCATCAAAATCATTTGACCGTCGAAATCATCAGTCGAAAGTTCTACAAACATAAAAAAAATACAGTCGAATTGAGAACCTCCTCCTTTTTTGGAAATCGGTTGAAAATAAAAGATGTGAGACAATTAGTTAGCAACTTACTTTGCGTCTGCAGAAATGCTTGATACAGATCTCTGCAGAGCAACGGATCTGGTAGGTCTCTGAAGAATTCTTTCAGAAGGGTCGCTACATCGTGAGGACACGAAGCGGTATCTAGTGCAGCCTCTTGACCTCTCTCCCAATCTTCACGTAACTGGAAAACACAAATTGTCACCACTATTAAACTAATTTGCATTCCAAAACGATCGATCAAGGAGTAGACAGCGCCATTTCTTATTATTGACTATAGCTGGTTCCCGCGACTTCGTCCGCGTTGCAATAAGAAAACTATAACAGCTGAGAAAATGTCTAAAATCTTATTGCTGTTGCAACAGTGGCATCGCCACGGCGATATTGACTATTTTTTTTAAATATTTCTAGACGATACGATAACATTTTTTTTAGGATAAAAAGTATCCTATATTATGTTAATCCAGTCAACAAAATCTATCTGTGTACAAAATTTCATCAAAAATACGTTCAGTATTTTTTACTTGAAAGAGTAACAACTTTTGCATTTAGAATATTTGTAGGATTTAATTTTATATTTGGGATACAAACAAATGTATACGTGAACAAGAAATGCAAACTTTCTTTAGAGTACGTTTAGATAATTACTATTAAAAATACAAGAATTTACAAAGTAGTAGGTTTCGCTCGGTCCATATTTTACGGCAGCGCTCGTCTGCTATCCATCTGTCATTGATTAGGTATTGTGGCAGATTTAGCCGGGCTATCTTTATCCAAATAGCGGCTCAACACATCACCAGTTCGCAAATCGACAACGCCCACAACAATTTATAACTTATTCTAAGACGGCGAGTACAAACAGCGCATATTTTCAACCAATTACATTAAGCTCCGGCAACAACGCCTCGCCACTATATACGTTTTTTATGATCCCAGATATTCTTTTTCAGAGGAGTTATTTAACTCAGCTTATTAGCAGTTTGCAGTTTCTGATGCTAAGGAATAACGTACTAATTTATACAAATAAATAAAATTAAAATGGATTAAATGTATAACAATATTTTTTTTAAAAATTTATCTGTCTTTTTGTTCTAGTTAATCTCCGAAAGGGCTGGGCCGATTTCGACAAGACTTTCACTGACAGATAGCTGGTGTTATAAGGAGTATTATTACGTCAAAACACAATAGATTGGAAATTGTAGCATTAGATTAGTTAGGGACTTGCTGCCATGAAATGAACTAGCGACCCTCTCCCGGTTTCGCCCGGGATACATCTACGTTTATTTATCTTTCCATAAGTGAATACCGAATTAAAATCCGTTGGGTGGTTTAGTTGTTAGCTGATACACAAACTGACAAACAGACATACAGACAGACGAGGACAACGGCTTCAATTTGTACTATGTAACGTTTAACTTGAGGTTAAGTATTGCTAGTCTATCAGATATTCCTAACAACTCCTGTATATACAATAAGTAATATTTCGTAGATTGGTTTATTAAAAATCCTTCCTCTGTGACCCTAGTTGGAGTGGCATTAAGTGGCACTAAGTGGCACTGAGTGGCACTAGTTGGAGGAGGCCTATGCCAAAAGGCACACCGAATTGAGGGACATTTCGTAAATCATTTTTGTAATAATATGTAACAATTCAGAAATAAATGGCTATTATTATAACGATTAATTGGAATTTAAAAATCTTTCATTCAATGTTTCCTATGTAAAACTGTTATTACTGGTTTATTAAAAATCCTTCCTCTGTGACCCTAGTTGGAGTGGCATTAAGTGGCATTAATTGGCACTGAGTGGCACTAGTTGGAGGAGGCCTATGCCAAAAGGCACACCGAATTGAGGGACATTTCGTAAATCATTTTTGTAAAAATATGTAAGAATTCAGAAATAAATGGCTATTATTATTATAACGATTCATTGGAATTTAAAAATCTTTCATTCAATGTTTCCAATGTAAAACTGTTAGTCATATACCTACAATTTGTGATAGAGTTTCCATAAGTTTCCAGAATGTGGGTCAACCAACTAGACGGTGTTATAGCGGCCAACAGGTTAGTTTATGAAAACATCTAATTTAGTCGATACATGTTTTATACTGCTACGAGTGTTTTTCGTTTATTGTAAATTAACAACATGTAAATTACGACATTGTAAATTAACAATGTCGATAGATTCGCACCTAGTTATAATATGTAAGGGCTGTCTGTCTGTCTGTTCGCGATAAACTCAAAAACTACTGCACCGAATTTCATGCTGTTTTCACCAATGGATAGACAGGTTCTCGAGGAAGGTTCTAGTGTATAGTTTTAGCGGGCGAAATCGCGGGCAGCAGCTAGTTTATTATATTTAATGTTTTGCATCAGTCATTTTAAGTTCAAAAAGTTCAAAATTAATTTGAATACGCAAAGAAATCTTCTTTTTTCTTTTACATAGCAAAGAAGTATTTTATCACATGAGTTTCGAATGTACCACTGACCTGTCTCACTCGTTTCTTGGAAGCTGAGACTCTAAACAGGCCGAGAGTGCGAAGGCCGTGCCGTCGCAGATGTGCTAAACACGCCGACACCAGTCCTGGCACCTTCG
Organism: Synanthedon formicaeformis; assembly: GCA_945859745.1. NCBI lineage: Eukaryota > Metazoa > Arthropoda > Insecta > Lepidoptera > Sesiidae > Synanthedon > Synanthedon formicaeformis. The sequence goes on along the minus strand of OX243974.1, from coordinate 753,812 downwards.
GACCACCTGCTCCGACCTCTTCCAGGCCCGTGCTTCCCCACTCGCCCGAGTCGCACGATTCACTCTGAAAATTCAGTAGGGTCTATTCAATACAGGTTGAAAGTTGATTAAACCTATTCAGACCCCTTTCGGACCATAAAGTTGAATTCTCATAAAGTTGAATTCTCATAAAGTTGAATTCTCATAAAGTTGAATTCTCATAAAGTTGAATTCTCATAATGTTGGAATTGCAGCATGTTGAATCATAAAATGTTGGATTTGTAGAAAGTTGAATTTGCAACAAGTTGAACTCCCAAAATGTTGAATTTGCAGAAGGTAGAATTTGCAAAAAGTTGATATTAAATATAAATACTTCAATCATATATTGGCAACAAGTTAGATAGTAATTAAATCACAAGATCCTCACCCTTTAGGACCGCTTAAAATAAAATAAGGCTAAAATTCATTACTCTTACACATTTCTTAACATTTTAAAACCAAAGTTTCAACCCAATGCACAAAATTTTGCCTTAATTAATAATGCCCCAAAATACATTAAAACTAAATAGTATAAAATTAAAATTAAAATCCCATTTATTTCTTCACCAAAATAATAAATCCATCCAACAAAGTACCATCGGGTAAAGGAGCCTCCCCAAGTTCTTGCCATTTTTTTCTTTGCTCTGAAAGTATTGGCCAATTTTTTAAAACTTTGTATATGTTTTAACAATATTAAAAAAATTAAGCGCTTTGGGACCATACGGTCCCAGATTTCTGATCCCAGATATTCGACACCGAAGTGAATGATGTAGCCGGTGCCGATATAATATCTCTGTATTTGAAATACTTTTTTTCCAACATGCTCAAAATAAAAAAAAAATAGGTAGATATATTAATGAAGTGACAAAAGGTCGTTAAAATTACACGTTGCATCAAACGAACGCTTCGCGCTGATTTCTGTGTAAACAATAATAAAGCATTTATTGTGATCGTAAATCTTGTGCTACGGTTTATGTGAGAATTTCTCACCGCCCCATATTGTAGCCGTTTTACGGGACTTTTCGTATAATTTATTGAAACGCGCGCTACCTTGCGAAAACATAGGGAAAATTTATAGAATAAGAAAGTTGTCTACAATATTATACATTGTACAAGTATAAGAATTACTAACATACATATTAATAATATTAATTTTTACTAAAGTATGCCATTGTTGGATTTAATACAATATAATGTTTCATTTAATTCTATGATATATATTTACATATATCGCTGCTTAAAAACTAAAGAGTCACAAATCAAAATTGCACTTTTTACAGGAGAGCCAATCGAAAAAAATAAATTATTTTTTGTCTATTTTTTCTTATTAGATATATATCAAATATATGCATATTATACATGGTTAGAAGCGTATTTTTAAGTACCATTAAGTAGCATGTTTTAAGTACTTATATAATAAAGATATAAGCATATAAGTTACTTTTGAATATATAAAAAATGATCAAAATATACTAAATATACTAAATATTGAATATAACAACCATCAGTATTTTTGCAACATACAATATGAAGGATTGTGATTGTATTTTTTCAATAAAAACATTTTTGGATTTTTTGTTTTATGGCCCTTTAGCTTTTAAGCAGCGATATAATTCTATCTATCTATATTAATACTATAAAGATGTAAGATTTGATTGTTTGTTTGAGTTGAATAATCTTCAAAACTACTGAACCGATTTGAAAAATTCTTTCAAATTTTGGAAGCTATATATTATCAGCGAGTGACATAAACTATCACTACATATTATAAAACAAAATCTTAGGCCGTGTCTCTCTTTCTGTTTGTTCGCGATAAACTCAAAAACTACTGCACCTATTTTCATGTTGTTTTCACCAATGGATAGAGTGGTTCTCGAGGAAGGTTTTAGTATATAATTTACAAAGTATAATATAAAGCTTGGTCCCCTGGACAGGGCCCTAAGCATGCTGGCTGCATTATTACCTCTGAATGGCAATGCTAATCTATGTTGACTGAGGTTATAACCAGCTCTATTACTAAAGTTAATATATCATAATAATTGATGTGTGTTAAAACTGAAATAAATGATTTATTTTGAGACGATTTTATGAAGTAGATAAGTCAAATTACCGTGCAAATTGAAACGCGATGAGGTCACAGAACGCTTTATATAGGGTGTCCCAAAACTATGCAACATTAGCAAAACATGAAAGGAAAGTACCTTAAATATCGTAGATGGGATATTTTGCTGAAAGAAGACTTTATGTTATTTTTAAAAGTTAGTAATACTGCATTCAAAATTTTCTAAAAATTTCTAAAGTTTTCTATGGTCGACAATAAATAATATTCTTGAAATTTGAATCAAACATTTTATGTTCTTCCTTTCTTTTAAGATGTTACTCAAGAAAAATTATTATTTGTCCATTATTTCGATTTACATCATAAAAATACGGGTGATTATTTTTTCCAAATGTAAGTCGGTTCGATTCCCAGACGAAGCAAGTAATTTTTAGAAAATCTTTGAATGCAGTATTACTAACTTTTAAAAATAACATAAAGTCTTCTTTCAGCAAAATATCCTATCTACGATATTAAAGAACTTTCCCTTCATGTCGCATAGTCTTGGGACGCCCTGTATATATCGGTTGTTGGTAACCCTATAAGAGCGTAGTGCGTTATTTCCGTGTGATAGAAGCGTCATTCGCTATTATAATATCACGGCGAGTAGGGCTATACTCTACACTCTACAGTACCTTCCATGAATACGATAACAGTTCCTCAATAAATTATTAAATACTAGCTGTTGCACGCGACTCCGTCCGCGTATAACTTTATAAAATGTAGCCTATGTTACTCGCTAATAATATTAGCTTTGTATAGGTGAAAGAATTTTTAAAATCGGCCCACTATAAACATACATATTATCTTCTCTATTTATAATATTAGTAGGTACTAGTATAGATACAGATTTTAATTAACCATTTGGCTGCCAGAGTCGGATTTATCCGACAATTATTTTCTTACGAGATATATACTTACGACAAATTTCTCTACTTGTAATAATGTTTATTTTTAAATCATTGACTTGCTTTCTCTTAAAAAAAGAAAATTTATAAAATTACGAGTCAGGCGCTAGGGGCACGACAACTACAAATTCAAGCGGTTACTGTTAAAGGGCAGATGTATTTAAAAGAAGAAAGAAAGAAGCAGAATTCTACGGTGACAACCCTAGAGGCGCCGTTGCGAGCCTCTCACTATGGAAGCAAATTTACGTCAAAAAAGAAGAAAGAAGCAAAATTCTGTGGTGACAACCCTAGACGCGCCGCTACGAGAGCCAATGGTAGGCCCCATAGGTAATCGGACACTGATGACGTATGCTGACGTCACACGCCACGTCAATGGTGACCTGTTGGGCAATAATCGCTAACATCTGAAACACTATTATGTCGGATTTATTTAACTTTTACAGCGCGTGGGTGTGACGTAAAAAATCGTTTCATTATAACGCGACATTTTTCTTTTGATTATATCGCAATCGTCCGAAACAATCGAATCATCTCAAAGAACATAATTAAAAAGTAGATACAGTATCGAATTAAAAGTAGATACAGTATGTATATGAATAAAAATAAAATCGACTTGAAACTTTGACACAAAGCTTTTTAACAGAAGAGCGTTTTTATATGCTTTTTAGAAACGAGAAAAAAACCGAGCCACAATGGACTGCAGCCGAGTTCAGCTACTATATAATTTATTTAAAATTTACACATAAATTAAATTTTATTGATTAGGTAATCAAAATTAAGCACTTGGAACCGAAATCACTATAAACGCTCACGCGAGCTATAAACACTCTCTGGATGACATTAGTTACTGCATTCGAAAATGTTTATGTTCGGATGTTACCTATATATACATACCTAAACAATTTGAGGTTTTAAAAATATTTTTTGTTTAATACAAGCTTTTATCTCTGGCTTAGCTTCGTTTCGCATTAAAAGCTAAAACAGTGAAACAATAAATTGTCAGTTAACAATTTTTTCCTATCTGAACGAAGATGGACCACGCTTACCTAGTAAAACCCTAGTTTTGACTATGCCCGAGGTTTTAGTTGAGGTTGTACTTTGTTATAGGTTTTCTAAAAAAATTGCCCAAATAGTGACTGTGTCATGAGAGATCACCGTAAGAAATTTTAGGATACCACTCCTTCTTGAAGTTTAAAGCGTTACAAGCAAAACAATAAAATTCACCTCCGCACTGCCTCCATATACTATTAGGATAGTAATACAAGCACTCGTCGGTTCGCACATAAATCAAAGCCACACTGCACTGTCATTACGCAGATTTATTGACAGCTGATTGGCTCGTGTCCTCGCTATGTTTATGCTCCGACCGAACGCCTACAGAAGGTCTGCGGAGTCGTCTAGTCTAGTCCTGATGACGTCATTATTGTCTTAACACGCATCAATCAAAGCCGGCGTTCGTTGATCAATATTTACTTGATCATATTCAAACGTTCAAACAATTTTATTGGTTAGGGATGCTACACGATGCTAAATGTGTAGTCACTCGAGCGTCGTGGGGACCTATTGGAGTTTGAAGATTGGATGATAAGAAGAAAAAAAGGTTATATGAAGTTTTTCATTTCAGCGGTGGGGTGAGCGTCTACAGGCGTTCAAAATTTTGTAGGCGCTGTATTTTAAAAAATCCTCCATATAATCGTCAGATTAAGAATCAGCACGATCAGGAATTTAGGCTGAACCGTCTGTATGAAAATCTGACGCGCTCGAGTGTTACAAAATGAGAATCGTCAAAAATATTTTTTGCATTTTCATAAAGCTGCCACGAGCTCACGTTACATCCGAATCGTCTGATTTTTAAATGGGACCTTAGTTTAGGTTCACTTAACATCCCCTCTGAAAATCTTACGCGCTCGAGTTGTATTTAAAATTTTACCCCCACCCCCGCCAACCCCACCAACCAAACCGTCAGATTAATACATATCCGTTATCGGAGACACTTGGGGTATATATATTGGCAATATCTGACGCGCTCGAGTAAATCCAAAAATCACCTCTTGGGCTCCCCTATCAAATTTATTAATTTTGACAAGAAATTGCAAATGATTGAATGAATGAAGGGCCTTGTTGCTGGGCCTTTGCTGCCTAATCTTCTTTTCATTGCATTTGACAATAATTTGAGCCTGTCTGGCGACAGTGGCAGCCTCCTTACAGAAAACCACTTAGAAATAACAGCATGTATACATTGATCTGAACTATAGATGCGGCGTAGCAAGCAGAAAGCCCCGAAATCTTTGGTAGTATTAAAATCATACTCGCACTAGCGAGCGACAGTGCGAATTCGTCCACTTCTCTCTCTTTCTCTCTCGTGTGGACAATCTCGAGTGGACGAATTGTACTACTACCATTATTTACGGGCTACGCCGTGTCTATACTAACAAATATACTTATAAAGTCTTTGCATGTATACTGTCACAGTATGAAATCACAGAGGTCCTCATAACTCCTCAGTAATTCGCGATCTTCGCTAGCGGTTTCTTGTGGGAGTTTTACCACCCAATCGCCCTCGTTATACTGCATAGGATGGAGGGTAGGTAGGGTGGTAGGGTAGGTGCATAGGATGGAGGGTAGGTTCTTCTGGGTAAGAGCTCATGGAAACGAGAAGGTTGACCAGTTTGACCACTTAGCAAAAGTGGGAGCACTGAGAAAGTCAAATGTTCATCACATTGTCACTTATATATTAAAAGACTAGCCGGCGCCCGCGACTCCGTCCGCGTTGAAAAAGAAAAAGTAGCCTATCTTGTGTCCCATACACCTAAATGTTTATCTACCAAGTTTCATGAAAATCAGTTAATTCGTTTAAGAGTTATGGAGGAACATACATACATACAGAAAAAAAATCTAAAAATCGTTAATTTAGTTTCAGTATCGTGTATAGAGCCTATAAACACGATATCTCTGAAAACAAAGTAACTTACTCCATCACCGACCCTTACAGATTTATTATTAGTATTGATGATATGTTAGAAGCGAGACTGTGAGCAAGTGGAAATGCGATTGAGAAATTATTGAGGTTGAGAAGGCGGGATGAATCAAAATTTTCTTCCCCAACGCCACAGCTTGTGCAGAAATGTTAGTGTCACAAACTTCCTTGTCAATCGCTATTTCCGTTAGTTAAAAAACCTTATCAAAATCCGTTGATGGTTTGAAAGAAGTGAGCGGAGAAACAGTCAGAGGCGAACAGCAACTTTTCTTCTCAACATAGTATAAAAAAGTAGCTTTCCATCTGTACATCCGCTAAATCGTAGGGAATTAAAGTTGTTTTGAAATCCCAAAGAAAACTCTGCGATGACATAAAAAATTAATCTGTTACGGTTCATTCACAATTAAAATTTCTTTCATTAAAATATAACTAATAATAATTTTGAAAGAGAGATTTGTATGTTTGTAATGAATAAACTCAAAAACCACTGGACCGATTTTAAAAATTCATTCGCCTATAGAAAGCTACTTTACCAGCGAGTAACATAGAATATAATTTATCAAATTACACGGGCGACGTCGCGTGCAACAGCGAGTTTATTATAAACACGTCACACCTGTTTCCCCGCTAACTTCCTTCAAAAAACCAACAAGGATTTAAATTCAGTTTTCACTTATGAAAAGAGAGATAAACGGGGGAAGTTTTGTGTGACAAATAAACAATAGATAACGAGCTCTAAATATTTCATATTACCACTGATATATCGCTGCAATATAGTGGAAAGCCCCAGGTGCACCCGGGCCACGTCATGTTACGGCGTTACGTGTCTTGGCTTCAACACACAAAACTATTTCTGACCGCTAAACTACCGCTGCCAAACCGCACCAAGCGTCCACGTATCCACTCAAACAAGACCCCATACTCCTCAGACTCAATAGGCTGGTTGAGGTCGACAAAACCTGGTCCACTTTGGGCTAGACTCGTAGACTCGTAGCAATAGAAATGGGCGTCAAATATGCATCTATAGTTGAATCTGTTTAATTCAGACATTGATATACCTAATTATATCTGTCCATATACAATATATTATGTGTAAATCTATTTCTGTATCATTCGTATATAAAAGTTAATAATAAATATACATTAGCTATGTTTATGATTGTCACGTGGAATATTTTTTTGATGACATATTGCTTCTTTTATTGCAGTCGCTAATTTTAGTCGTTACATTTCTTTCTGAAATTTTTTGTAAATTTCAATTACTCAATTTGTTTCATATAGGTATCTTATTAGGTATACGTATTATCAGCATATTATCTCTACTCTACATAGCATAAAACAATCCGCTAACTTTATATATCCGCTAACACTACCAAAACCACGAAATTGATTTTGATGCGGTTTTTTACACCTAAACTTTGACATACATAAAAGGTTCTAGAGAATCGTAGTTGTTCTAAAATTCTAAAGAAAACTTCGCGATGCCATACAAGTATATATTCTGTCACAATTGACGGTCTAGTATCAGTTGAATCACAGTAACCGTTTTTTTTTCATTACTTTAAAATTATATTAAACCGAATTAAAATATGTCTACCAATTCTCGAGATTTTGCAGCGTACACAACTTGATATTTTTATATACCTAAGCGCCTGTTTCACAAACGTCAAGTAGGCCAAACTGTCATTTAAAGTCACCGGTAACCGGGAATAATGGAGCTGATATACCTTGATTTGTACGGTAAACGTCCCAAACATTAAATAGAAAATAATAATAAAAATTCGGCTATCGAATGATGCAGTAAACCGAGTGCATAATTCAATATAACCGAAAATTATTTCTAAAAGTAACTAATCAACACTTTACTTGTAGTTTCTGAATGAGGCCTTAAACCGAATTAAAATATGTCTACCAATTCTCGAGTTTTTGAAGCGTACACAACTTGATATTTATATATACCTAAGTATGATCTATTCTTTTTCTATTGATCAAAAACGTAAACAAATATAGCGTCGCCATGGTCACTGGACTGTTTTAAAGATGGGATTTGTACATTAGGCATTATCAAAGAGAGTTGACTCAGGGATTAACTCATTTAGAATTTGTTCGTATTTATTGTTTGTTTAGTTCTATATCTTGAATTTTTTGTGTAACTTTTTGATCAATGAAAAAAGAATACATATCATATAGATTTGTCTATTATCTTTTGTGAGCTATAATATAAAAAATGTCCCGCGTCTCCTCCGTCTCCTCCGCGCTGGATAGCGGATGTCTCCTCCTATTTATATTACGGCCGTGCTAGAAATTCGTTTGGTTTTAGCTGGTAGGAGTTCAGCATAAACCCGCAACGTCCCCTACGCTGCCCAGTAAGAGGATTTCCCAACGTAAAAAAAGTTCATTTCATACTTCTACGTCTAGTACACTGTGGATGGGCATTTTATTTATTTATTTATTTATTTATTTATTTATTTATTTATTTATTTATTTATTTATTTATTTATTTATTTATTTATTTATTTATTTATTTATAACTAGCTGGCGCCCGCGACTTCGTTCGCGTTGAAAAAAAAAGAAGTCGCTCCTGTTCATGTTTCATGAAAATCAGTTAATTCGTTTAAGAGTTATGGAGGAATATACATACATACATACAAAAAAAAATCTAAAAATGGTCAATTTAGTTTCAGTATCACGTATAGAGCCTATAAACACGATATTTATTTATTTATTTATTTATTTAATAAAGTACACAGACAGATTACAATTATTTACATGAATTCAAAAGATATGTGTATATGGTAATTTACTAAATTGTAGTCCTAAATAGTGTACATAACATGATTAACTTAATTTTAACTAAACATTAATGATCTTAACTAAAAATATTAATAAAACAATAAAACACTAACGTTACTTAAATATTAGCCTTAATCTACTTTTAAATAAAGAAAACCTATTGATATCTATGAAAACAAAGTAACTTACTCCATGATCAACCCTTACAGATGTATTATTAGTACTAGCTGGCGCCCGCGACTTCGTCCGCGTTGTAAAAGAAAAAAGTAGCCTATCCTGTGTCCTGTACGTCTAAATGTTTATCTACCAAGTTTCATGAAAATCAGTTAATTCATTTAAGAGTTATGAAGGAACATACATACTTACATACATACATACATACAGAAAAAAATTGTAAAAATGGTCAATTTAGTTTCAGTATCATGTATAGAGCCTATAAACACGATATCTATGAAAAAAAAGTAACTTACTCCATCACCAACTCTTACAGATTTATTATTAGTATTGATTGATTGATATTTAATTTTCAACATAAACCCTACAGAAAAACAAAATAACATACAATAGATACAGTATTATTACCTTCTTGCCAATTACAGGGTTTCATTGTGTAGGACTTACCTAAATAGACTTTAAATAGATTACCTAAGTACCAAATTCTAAACCATGGGGGAAATATTTAGTTTAGAATAAAAGAGTTAACAATATATAGATAGTACTCACATCATCGCCTTTCTCGAGGTTCCCTAATGAGGCAAGGGAGGCCCTGGAGCCTCCGTGCTGTTGTCTTCTTAAAGCTCTCTCTGTTTCTACACACTGCCCTAAAGGAACTCCAAACACCTGACCCACAGGACTCTCTGCAGAACAAACAAAACATGTCACTTTAATCAATATTACTACAGTAGAAACCGGATATAACGACTTCGGTTATAACAACATATCGGTTAAAACGACCAAATGGCAAAGTCCCTATTGAATGCCTATAACGATTTAATATTGCTTATAATAACTGTCCGTTTATTACGACCAATATTTGTGTTCCTTGAAGGTCGCTATAACCGATTTTCACTGTAGTTACGAGTTATACTACATGAAATATACTAAAATAATAATATATTAAAATTGAAATTACAAGTCTTTGATTCAGTAAGTAGTGGCAGTGCGTTTCGCACTGTTTACTGCCAAAAATCACCCCTAACCTTTTCAGCTTTAATAATAGTATTGATGTTTCGGTATAAGTAATTAAGGAGTGCCAACGCCTATTTCCCTATCCCTTTCAAATCCCATATCCCTTGCTTGAGTTATAGGCGACGGTAGCCACCTACCATCAAGTGGATCTTAACATAAAAAAATAAATTTCTGTTAAAACTCTTGTAAATATAGAATCCGGCAATTTCTTTATATTATCCATTTTATTGTAGGCTTTGATTGCCATTACATAAAAAATTCCAATACATTCTACAATTCAATTCAATACAATTCTAGTCTACATTTTGGCCTTTTCAAAAAATTTTGGACACTATTTTCCTATTTTCGATAAATTCTAACAAATACACACAATATCTTTACTTTATATACAAGAAAGGTAAGGGAAAAAGTTAAGGTTATTCCCTAGCCAAGACCGTCAACGTTATTGGTGTCTGCAAATATTATACTTCTGAATAGAAGTGCAGACTTAAAAATGTGTTGGAGGTTTGTAAATCTAAAATACGCAAGAGCAGCACTTTCGCTTCGTAAACATGACCTAATTTTCTCGAGATAAAGGAAAAACTGTTACACTTCGGTTGTGATTTAAGGAAATTTGGCTCGATATCAATGTAAACAAGACTGAAATACATATTTTTTTTTATTGAATATCGAACACGTAGCAAGGTCCTATTGTAATAACGGTTCACTCTTTTCAGCAAAGCCAAAAGCACTTGCAGTACCTGAGGTTTGCTTGTTAGGCGAAAAACGGCAAATTGGACCGTAAAGTGGCTTTTACATGAAAAAAATATGACTTTGTTATGACTTGTTTACATAGAGACACTTTTTAGAGGCAGATAGAAACAGGCACCGAAATGTCATACCACATGTCCTTCGAATTTTCATAAAAAAATCCACTTTTTTCTAGTTCCACAGAGGAAAACCGCGGCCAAGACAGTGTTGTACAATTGTTTTAGCAACATGAAAATACGTAAACTTACATTGTTATAACTCAACACTCAAGGTCCTCTATTTTCAACATTCTCAGTATTAGCACATGAAACTTTCAATTCTGTTTGTAAATAATAAAATTATTGTTTATACCATACGCGCGCTTTTTATAATCTGATACCCGACGATTGAGAGTAGTTGGCCACATACCGTCGCCTATAACACAAGCAACGCCAGGGAACGCACAGCAGGGACATCCCTTAGGCCATAATACCATAGACTCATTATGCCGTAGAGATGAGCGGCCATACGAGCAAGGGTTATCCGTGAGTTTCAGGTGGAAAAGGCCTCCAACTCTGCGCCGTCTTGCTTGTTGAAAGGTTGTGCCGCAGAGGAGAGGTTACGGGGTGCTTTAGGAGCAAAGCCTCTCGCTGAATGCCCGCTGTGAGAGGTGAGAATAGGTTTGTACCCCTTAGCATGGGGTCGTCCGCCATCATCACCCCAGCGAGAAACGAGGGGAGTCGTGTTGCGTTTAAGCCACGCAACGGATTTTATTGTGTTCACCATCATTTAGATAATTTTTGACGGAATTTTTTATTCATATAATAAAACCTAATTAAGTTCTTTTCCTGGGCAAAGTCGAGAGCGGGTTGAGTTGCTAGACTAAGGCAATTCTAGTCCACTCCCGGATGTTTAGCTTCCTCCTTCGCCCAGCGTGTCTTCTTTGGAAATTGGAAGGCCCAATATTCAATTATTATTACGAAAGTAAAGTCATTTTAAAATATAATAGACAGTGACAGGTAGATAAAGTGTTGATGGCTTTATATAGTTCTATACTATTCGAAACTAAAGTTCGACAGCTAACTTAACCTAATCTAACCTGACCACATAGCAGAGAGCAGCAGATCGAGTGTGGCTTAGTTAAGTCAACTACGAGTAACTATCGAGGCCACGATGATGTACCATGAAACTGAACCCATATTAGACATAACTTATTGTATCTAATTTCGAAATACAGCAGCGTAAGCTTGGCTCATGCCACTTTCAAACAAAGTGTGCATCTCAAATTTCATCGCAACGTTGAGAACAAAAATCTCTGCAACTATTTTTGTAACAGTTTTCTAGTAATTTCACGCAATGATTAGTTTGGGAAAAAATTGCAATAAAACTTGCCAGCATCAAAAAGTACGCGTGTTTAGTTTGCCAGAAAGAGGAACGGGCCGAACAATATATCGGTTCGCGATGACTGATAGTTCTCATGCCTATACCAATACAACGAGTTGGAACATCTATTTTTAAACCTTTGTATACTCCATGCGGACCGTGGCGCCTACACTATTTTCAATTTCATATTTTACGAATCTTCGTGAAAAGAAAAAAAACTCGTTGCTGAGGAGATGCGGCGCGATCTTGGCATTATATCAGATTGAAATCAACAAGAGATGGTCTTGGACTAACGCTGTCTGGAGATTCGCGGTCGGTTTCACTTCATCGTGTCTGGCTTGCTTTTTTTTTACAATTATAAAACACAAGGAGCCAAAATATTTTTGTGCCAATTCGTCTTACGTTTTCTTGTAACTAATGGACAACAGATTAGTAACAAGTCAGTGTCCCCCGAAAATGAATATCATCACTGCCTAGTATAAAGTATAGTAATATTTTCTCTGTATGTGTATTACGCACAAATCTCGTAGTTGCGAACGGATTTTGTTCGTGATTGCATCGAAAAAATGAAGTTTTTGAGTATGGATTATGTATGTGTATAAATCACAGAAATCTTTTTTAGGTAAAGGCATAAAATGGCATTAAAGGTTCACAAACAGTAACACCACAGGGGTTGCACTTGCAAATATGTTGCCGATTTTGATAGGATTAAAGGATAAGTATAAGAAGTGAGCAGGGGAACGGACTCTGACATCTCTTATTCATTCAACGAAATAATCCTGTCATTTTAATTAAGAATAATCAAGGAATTACTAAAAACCACGAACTTGGAAAGAACTGGGGAGCCAACGGGAAATTCTCGTCGAAAATTCCTCAGTGTCTCAAATCTGATCGAAAACTTGATCTCTAATGGATAATTATGAAAGCAGTAGACATCCTACGGATGAGATGATGATAATGATCTAAGAACACATTGAATGCATGTCCAAATTGTTGAAAATGCGAACTTGAACGTTGTGAGAAAATGTGATGGCGAAAATGTAAATGATCAACATGTCTAGTTTGTAGTTAGCTGTAGTATAATTATACCTAAAGACACGTGTTTCCAAGTTTGCCAGTCCGCCAGGAATATTTATGTATCAATTCGATTATTTTTATTGTTACCTAGATAATATATATACCCACGATTCCGCGCGATCGCGCGAAAACTAGCTTCTCGCGTTAGTTAAGAGCGGGTTTAAAGAGAAATAGCCAAACCTAGATTTGAATTTTATCTAAGTAAACAAAGTCTAATTTAATTAATTTTTTTAAATAGATAAATACATTATAAATGAAAGTGACGACTGTAACAGAAAACATAATATAATGAAATTTTCTCGATAGAAAAAAATCACCAAGTGAGCTCTCATTTCCATCGATTTTAGTTTTATTTTCAAAATGACACACATTACAAAGCTAAAAGTGTATCAGTAATTTCACTTCACATATTATCTAAGGCTGTACGTAACAATTTTTCATTTGACATTGTAGTTTACGAATAATTAATATTTAATACTTTTGGCACTTATAACATTTTTATTGAGCGAGTTGCGCTATCATTCGTCGCATGTTGTGCGTAGTTCTACGTATTTTGTGTCACTGTCATGTCCAAGGGGCCACGCCGGTAAAATTACAAATTTTGTTTGCTTTATACCCACTCTTAAATAATTTTTGTACATTTTTGACAATTTGCACATGTTGCATTAGTGTCTGAAGGTTCGGTACATTCGTTTGTCGGATATTGTTTACACAACAATGAGGTCTGCAGCATTGGAGCCTCAAAAACAACTTTCATGTAACCAAGCCTGGATACCTTAAAAATGTCTCTATTGTTATGTTTGGGTTCTAAATCTACATAGAAAAGAGGAAGGGGATCATTGGCTTTACATTGACTATCTGTCTTGCCTCGTGCGTTATTATTTTTAATAACGCTTAATATTAATGCAGTTGTATCAATAAAAATACACATTGAAGTCGTCAAATAATATGATAGTTTCATAACAGTGATATAATTACCTACCTTTATCCTTGTCCCCATCCTTTGTAGCCCTTTGGTCGAAGAAGCCCGTAGTCAGTGCTTTCCTCTTGAGTAAGTAGGGTCTTCGTTTTGGCTTAGTGGACGGGGCAACAGCATTTTCTATAAACAAAATAAGTCTTTTTATACATATAATATACATATAATATAAATAATACTTTATTTATTTATATTATATTAACATAAATTAGTTTAATTTATGTTTATTTTTATGTAGTTTAGCTTAGTATTATTAGCTTAGTATTAGTATTATGTAAATATAGGTATACTTTTGGACCTAATGTCTTGTATATTTTTTTAAATACACTCAAATATTTTTCATACAATAATACTTATATAAAATAGAGAGGTTATCATTTTAATATTTTTAAAGTTACTAAATACCGATTCCTTTAAACTATGGTATAAGATTAGTGTGATTTATGGTATAATTTATAGTATAGTATACTTTAATCTTTTATGTACAGTGACCGATTTTATCATAATTAGTTAGACGAGCCCATTGGATTAGTTAGTGGTTAAGGTGGTTCTCTTAATGCTCTGTCAGAGTGGTCCCGGGTTCGATTTCGGGCAGGCTCTGGTCTGGATCTGAAAGTAGTGGCAGGAGACACTGCGTTTCGCAGTCATTTGGGCAACCCGTTTGGCAGCAGTAACCACCCCCTTACAGAAGAACACTGTGAAGTGGTTAAATCTAGTTAATATACAGTTACATTATGAAGACGTGAGTGGATGAAGGTGATATGTCGCATTTTTGGGTTTTTTCGTTTCTTTGCATTGATGAAGGTAATATGTCCTTATGAATGATTACAGAGCTTAAGATCGTCAATTTAAGACATTTTTGGAAAATAAGAAGTTGAAAAAGGTGTTATGTCAAGTTAATTTTAAAAAGCAAAAAGTGCAGAAAAGTTTACTTTTGTTAATGGAAGAGGGAGCTATGTTCACATTTTTTTTTATTAAATAGTAAAAGTGTTTAATTGCTATCATACCATAAATATTTTAGGTTGTTTACACAACTCTGCATCATAATTTAATACAAAAATCAGTTCCGTGGCGACTTATCTCAAAAACTAAAAGTAAAACTTTAACCTCGATTTATTCAAAATTGGGATTATGCGACATATCACCTTCATCCACTCATGTCTTCTTATCTTTTACGTGCACACAATACGCCACGTTTCGGTGAGTGAGTAAGGTGCTATAAGTGCTCGGCAGCGCACTTATAGCACCTGTGGAGTTGCTTGTGTTATAGGCGTGTCTATAGAGCCTAACATGTTTTACTGCATATTCTGCTGTTTTGTCGCTTTTGCTTACGAGTTAAAGGCCGTTGGAATTATTATTTATGGTTTTTTACACAGTATGAAGCCTAGTAAAAATTTCTAATCCATACTAATATTATAAAAGTGAAAGTAACTGTCTGTCTGTTACCTTTTCACGCATTAAAAACTCAACCGGTCCTCATGAAATTTTGTATACACGTTGATAGGGATACAAGAACGGACACTTTTTATCCAGAAAAAAATAGTGTTCCCGAGTGATCGTCTAAAAATATAAAAAATTTGGCGCCACTGTCGCGTAGCGGCGCCACCATCTTCAAAAAGATGACGATGTCAGGCATTACTATTTTCTTTTTCAACGCGGACGAAGTCGCGGGCACTAGCTAGTAAACAATAAAAGGTATTATATTGTTTACTGCAAAATGTTCCACAGAATGTAGACAAACAACCGGCCGATGTAAATCGAAGAGGCGCAACATGACACTTGTTTTGATAGAAAATTGCGACGACGCGATGTGCGTACGCGCATTCCTTCACGCTAGGGCTGTCTGTATTGTGATAAAATTAATTTCATTCTACTCAGACGAAGCCAAGTGTTTTGCAAAGTATTTTTCAAGGTGTTGCTAAGGTAAGTTCACCGCTCTGAAACTTATTACAAGTTCTGGGCATGTGTCGATGTATTGGCGTGGAAGAAAGGTAAAAACAAAGAACTAATTTGTTTATGACAATTTTGTAGTATACGAAATATATTTAAAAGCGCCATCTACTGCCGATTTTCAGTAACATGGTTGTAGTCCTGCTAAAGTCTAGAAATTTCTTATGCTTAATTTATCCAGTTTGTACAATAATTATGAATAATTGTTTTACTTTGGGGGTTAATATCGTCTCTATCTACTTGGTCTCCTAAGAATCTTATTTAGGCAAACAATATCTTGAATGGATATATAGATATGTGTTATATTTTGTATATTTCTGCAACTTTCACTTTTTCAAGTTATAAAATTTACAAAGTAATTTAACTTTAAACTAATTTAAAGATTTTTCTGTACATTTTACATTTTTCTGTAAATGGAAACAGAAATTCCAAGAAAAAACGTTTTTCTATAAATACTTTATGTACCTAGTAGAGACAAATTCTATGGAAAACTAAATAATTTATTATATGTTAAAAGGATTTTTTTTAAATTTTTTTCTGTAAACGAAGGCGAAATTGTCTACAACGTGAATATTACTTTCACTATTGGATTACAAGAAAATTGTAATGTTGTCAAAGTCGAGTAGTAGGTTGAATACAAGGCCCTGCCACTATCAAGTTAGTGGCCTAATGAGCATTCAGAATGTAAATATAGTGCATGCCGCAAATACCCAACGTGGCTATTTATAAACACACATTAATGTCAGTGAAGTCATACATTCACCTGGACGAAAAATAAACCCATTCCTCATACTAACCATGTGGAATGTATTTGTATTTAGAATACACAGAACAGTAGTGGCAGTAGGACAACTTAGCGGCTTTTTTTTAACGTTGGGAAATCCTCTCGGATACCCGGCAGTGTTATGCCGGATTCGTATCGACTATGGTAGGGGAGCCCACGATGCTAAATGTAGTCACTCGAGTGTTGTGGGGACCTATTGGATTTTGAAGATTAGATGGTAGGAAGAAAAAAAGGTTATATGATGTTTTTCTTTTCAACGGTGGGGTGAGCGTCTACAGGTGTTAAAATTTTATTTTTACTTTTTATGTTAAGGTCGACAGACAGGCTGACGGTCCACTTGATGGTAGGTGGCTACCGTCGCCTATAACACAAGCAACGCCATAAGTGCTACAAACTCTACAGTGTAGACGCTGTATAAAAAAAATCCTGCAAATAATCGTCAGATTAAGAATTAGCATGATCAGGAATTCAGGCTGAACCGTTTGTATGAAAATCTGACCGCATACGCCAAAAATATTTTTTGCATTTTCAAAAAGCTGCCACGAGCTTGTGTTACATCTGAATCGTCTGTATTTTAAATGGAACTTCCCTTAACATCCCTTCTAAAAATCTGACGCGCTCGAGATGTATTTAAATTTTTGCCCCCCCCCAAACCCCACCAATCAAACCGGCAGATAAATACATATCCGTTATTTATTTATTTTTATTTATTTATTTAATAAGGTACACAAAACAGGACACTGACAAATACATTGAATATATAAAAATTACATCGAAGTGAACTAGACAGAGGCCCTACACATGTGTACACAGCATGTCCAAACAAAACAGTGTTACTTACATATTACAAAATGAGACAAAAGAAGGAAACAAAAGAAAAGAAAAGAGACGCACTTTCATGCAAGAGTAAGCTCAGCCATATTCGGTTATGGGAGAGACGTAGGGAATATACATTGGCAATATCTGACGCGCTCGAGTAAATCCCAAAATCCCCTCTTGGGCTCTACCATAAAACCCAACAATTTTCTAACGTGGCCGTTGATGGGCGGGGTCACGGGGACGTTATTATGACATGACATAGGTGACCCGTCACGGCTATCCAACGCGAGGAGGGCTACGCTCCCTGTCAGAACCTCGGCGTATGCGAAAGTCGAGGTACGCCGGCCATCTCGGGAAGCAATGTGGCCCACTATGCCACTAATGTTCCGAGATGGGTTTGCTTTTGACCAGCATATAGCCGTGTAGAGAATACGAGGCCTGTGATTGAGCGAGCTCACCCAAATGATGCCTATTCACTCGAACTTTGAAAAGATTTTGGGTTATATGAGCTCGGAAACACATTCTCCGGCAGGGAGTTCCAAAAGAGAACTAGTCATCTAATAATATATACCTTAATATTTTCTTTTGAGTCTAGAATCCGGTATAATTGAAAGAGAAAATATCTCGAGATTAACGCCAGAATTTCATTTTTAATTCCACGTGGACGTAGGTGGGCAAAAAATACTATCATATTATAGCTTCTTGCTTATAAATTTGGCGCCGAATACGTTGAACGCATTATTACTTGTATAAAATACTCGAGCTCATCTCTTATTAATATTAAACGGGTAAATGTATCCATTTATATAAATGTGTGTCACATAGGCACACTGTTTCCAATCCCACTCTACTATAGATACTTTGAAACGGTTGTGAATTTGTCACTAATGTAATAACATTATAATCTTAACAAACTATTATTGAAGCTTATTGTCGACGGTAGTCGACAGATAAGTTGATAATAATTTATTGCTGTGTTTTTAATTAGTTATTAATTAGTTATAGTGTATAATATAGTCTGAAAAATAAAAAATACTGTGCATTTACAATACAAAAGTGAAATACTAAATAAGAATCTATATATAATTAGTTACTCATATCGAATTACGAATTTTGTCGCACTGTGCACGTAAGTGAATAAAACAATAACAACGGAAACAATTATGTACCTACTGTGCAAAGATATACAATAGTGAAGTTGTGAGAAATAAATAAATATATGACAGTAAATTTATAAAAGTAAAGCAGTTAATAGAAATTCAAATGATAATAAATAATGAATAATATAAAGTCTTATTTAATATGATTTTTAAATGTACCCTACAAAACTAGTTATTAAATTGCCAAGATACGAACTTGTGCGCGATATTAGAAGAAAGGTACTTTGAATCAAGTCCTTTGTAAGGAAAGTAAAAACTATTTGAATTTCTATCTTCTGAAATAAATTTTGATATTATTATTTAGGCAGTGACTCCGCTTGTCTACTGCATTCTGAGGTTCACTGTAATTCTTGCTTAAATTCTTATAAATTATTTAAATAAAAAAAAATGCTGACACGCAAAGCACATGCTCTCCAGGAGTCTAAACTTCAATTAACATTACGGGAACTTAGGATTGCAGAGGAAAAGTGTGATAGTCTATTACACGAAAGGGACGAAAATGAAAAGGAATTATTGGAAGTTCTTGAAAAAAATAAATTATTAAAACAAGAGCTATCACAATTGCACTTACAAAATGTAACATTAAGGGATGAGTGTGACAGTTGTAAAAATGCTATACAACAATTTGATAAATGTTGTGAAGAGTATGAGGTAGCCCTGAAGTCTATAACTTTATTAGAAAAACAACTGCATGAGGCTCAGGACTACATAACCCAGTTAGAAACACAGTTTACTCAATCTGACAAACACAAAACACAGTGTTTATACAGTGATTTAGTTGAAGCTAAGGCTGTTTCTGCTGTTTCTGCTGTTTCCTGTAAATGTAATACATCTCATGTAGATCTCACAGTTGATAATAAACCACATAAAACTTCACAAAGATTACCTGGATATAGCAGAAATCAGCTTAAAAAATTTGTTAGAATTAATAAGTATATTCAAAAGAAACAAAAATTATTAACAAAACAAAAACGTATGATAAAAAATACTAATAATAATAATAATAAAAAGCTACATATAATAGACCAATTAAAAAAATATAATATAGAATTGGAAAATATTAAATTAAAATATGAAAGTGATATTTACTTATTAAATAGTAATATTTCACATTTGGAATCACAGCTTCAGATGATGACTCGAATGTATGAGGATTCCCAAAAACTTGTGGAGGAATACTCAAGGTATCAGCCGGAAAGACAGCCTTCGCAGACCTCATTGAACGCATATATTCAATGTCAGTCACCATCGGAAGCTGCTAAGACGGTTCAAATTAATGGTTCCCAAAATCATTGTATAAACACAAATTGTAAAACTGCTGATGGGGAAAGTGTAATAATGTTTTGTGACGAGATAGGAAAAGACATGGGTCCGCTATTAAATACTCAGTTGGGACAACCAGTTATAAATCATTGTATGCCTAATGCTTCATATTTCGATGTGATGACAAAAATAAATAGTTCCAAATTAAATCCTAATATGACTATTATAATTTTTGTTGGTAATAGGGGCAATTTAAATAAAAAAGAATTATTGCATTTCTATGATACATTACTTTCTTTCAAAATCAAGCAAATTGTGTTTTATACTCTCCCCTATAGTAGCAAGTTGTCAGTTCAAGAAAATAATATTAGATATAAGTTAAATATGTGCTTACATACTTGGTCATGCTACAAAAATAATGTACATGTCATTGACACTAACAGTTTTGTTAGAAAAACATATTTTTATAAAGGACAAATTTTAATTCCTTTCTCTTTTAAGAGACAATTAGCTGTTATGCTATACTTTTATTTTAATGTGACTGCTAAAAATTTAGCAAAGAATTCTTTTATTGACAAATCACCAATTAAGGTGTTGACATGCAATAATTTAAATTAAATATTGAGACAACAGAGTACGCCTCTGGCAATTTATATTCTGAAAATAAAAATAATAAAAATTTAATAGAAAAAAATATTGTTGATCTTAATCCAACGTGTAACAAAAATTGTATCAGTACAAATAAATGTCACAGTGTAACTAATTTACTTCAAGTGGTACACCAAAATATTCAGGGTATGTCACACAAAGAGTTGGAGATTGAATTGTTCATGAACCATAATAATATTGACATTTTTTGTGTTACAGAACATTGGTTGCAAAATCACCAGATTATGTTTAATTTCAATAACCACCTAGTAGGCAGTTCTTTCAGCAGAGTTAACGGTATTCGTGGTGGCTCTTTAATTTTAGTTAGTAAACACTTAAAATATAAGGAACGAAATGACATTGTGAGTCTCTCTGTTGAGCGGATTGCTGAGCTGGCCTGTGTGGAGCTGGAAGGTTTTGTTGTTATAAGTGTATACAAACCGCCCTGTGCTATATATGATTGCTTTGAAGGAGTTGTAGATGTTGTGCTAAGCAAAGTATGCAGAATGAACAAAACTGTTATTTTTTGTGGAGATTTTAATATAAATATCCTGGAAAGCACTAGTCAATCCACTAGGTTGCTTGCTTTATTTAAATCATATAATTTGAATAATATATTTTGTGAGCCAACTAGGATTGCTGCATCAAGTGCTACTTGTATTGATAACATCTTTTCTAACATAATTCCAGTTAATAAATCAATAATTAATCATTTAGATTCGGATCACTCTGGTCAATTAGTAACTTTTGAAAGGTACATGATGACCCATAGTAAAAATAAATTAACATTGGTACCGATTACTAAAAAAAGACTAAATACTTTTAAAAACAGTTTATATGATAAACTTTCTATGGCTAGTCTAAATGAGGAAGCGAATAATATGTTTACCCAAGTTTTTGACATACTGATTGCAGAATTTAAGAAAATTTTCACACCCAAAAAAGTAGTTTTAAACGGTCGTATGAGTTTCAGTGATTGGGCTACTACAGGTATAAATAAAAGTAGACAACGCTTATTTGAACTCTACGAAGAAAGAAATTATAATAAAAGTGCAGACTTTCATGAATATGTTAAAAAATATTCAAAATTATTTAGACGTGTATGTATCGATGCAAAATCGATCTACTTGAAACATAAAATAATAATGTCCTCAAACAAGATTAAAACTATTTGGAGTATAATCAATAGTGAAACAGGAAAGTCAGTAAAAAGCAAACAGGATTTGGAGCTAATTGTGAATGGGTGTAGGTTACAAACTGAGGTGGAGGTAGCCACGGCATTTGAAAATTACTTTACTTCTGTCCCGTTGGTTACTACAAGGCACCTTAACTCATCCCCTGGTGTCGCATTAGCATTCTTAAAAGCGAGTGTACCGGAATGTACCACTGATTTTAAATTTAAAACTATAGGGCCTAGTGATATAGTAAGTGCATTTAAATCTTTAAAGCAGAAAAATACGACAGATCTATGGGGACTGTCTGTTAAAACAATAAAATCAGTAATTAACGTTATAGCTCCTCATTTGGCAGCTGTGTTTAATTGTTGTATTTCCATGGGCATATTCCCTGATCAGATGAAATTGAGCAGAGTGATACCTCTATTTAAGTCCGGTAGTACTACGGACCCCTCAAACTTTCGCCCGATTTCAGTCCTACCAGTTCTTAGTAAAATATTCGAAAAAATCTTATTTAATCAAATGTACTCTCACTTTTCAGTGAATAACCTTATGTGTAATAAGCAATTTGGTTTCACAAGGGGTCGCTCCACTATTGATGCTGGAGTAAAATTGCTTAAGTTTATTCATGAAGCTTGGGAGGATAGACAGGATGCTCTGGGTATTTTTTGCGACCTTTCCAAGGCTTTTGACTGTGTTAAATATGATAATTTATTCGGGAAACTTTCCCACTACGGTATTAGAGGTATAGCTTTGGATCTCTTGAAATCATATTTGAGTGATAGAATTCAGAGTGTTGATGTGGGTGGGATTAGATCACAGGGATCATTAGTGACTATGGGTGTCCCGCAAGGCTCTATTCTGGGTCCGTTTCTCTTCCTTGTTTATATAAATGACCTTCCTTACCATATTAATGATCATGATATTGTTTTATTCGCAGATGATACGTCATTGCTTTTTAAAGTTAACCGTAGAAAGAATCATGATCATGTTAACTCGGCGATGTCTAAGGTTATTGATTGGTTTAATGTTAATAATCTATTGTTGAATAATAAAAAGACAAAATGTATTAAATTCACTTTACCTAATGTCAAACAAATTGATCATAATGTTCACGTAAATGGTGAAGACATTGAGCTGGTTAAGTCGACTGTATTTTTAGGTATAAATATAGATTCTAAACTACAATGGGGACTTCACATTAATAAACTAGCCATTAAATTAAGTTCGGCTGCTTACGCTGTTAAAAGAATTCGCGAGCTTACTGACGTAAATACCGCGAGGATAGTATATTTTAGCTATTTCCATAGTGTAATGACGTACGGTATTTTACTTTGGGGTAATGCTGCGGATATAAACACTATATTTGTGTTACAGAAAAGGGCTATTCGTGCCATCTACAAGCTCGGTCCCAGGGTCTCGCTAAAAGATAAGTTTAAGGAAATAAATGTACTTACTGTAGCCTCACAATACATTTTTGAAAATCTTTTGTTTGCTCACAAAAATATTAGCACTTTCAGTAGAAATAGTGATGTTCATAGTTTGAATACTAGAAACAAGCATAGGCTTCAACTGAATAAAACTCGTCTCCACAGGGTTAGCAACTCTTTTATGGGACAATGTGTACGCTTCTACAACAGACTTCCTGCTAATATACAAAAATTATCTCTGAATAAATTTAAAGTTTATATTAAGAAAACCCTGTGCAAAAAGGGTTATTATAGGATATTAGATTATATAAATGATGAACGTCCTTGGAGTTGAATATAGTTGAATATTGTGTTATTAGATTGATATATATGTATTGTTACGTGTTACATGTTGTAAATTGATTTATGAAAAGAGCAACTAGGGGGTTTCTTGCCGAGTTCTTCCCCCTAGAAACAGCTTTCCGAACCGGTGGTAGTTTGTAATTTTTGACGAAGATAAATGTTTTGTAAAAACTTACATCTAATAAATGATTTGAATTTGAATTTGAATTTATTATGAATTTACTATTTTGGGTAGGTTGGGTGTCGCTTATTTCACACAATTAAACGTCAGTGTTTTTTTCCCCATGCTAAAAGCGCCCAACTACATTAAACTATAGAATTTTTCCGAGCGAAGCCGGGGCCGGTTCGCTAGTCTCTTGTAAGAAATAAACATTTGAAGCAAGTTGAAAATGGTAAAAGAATCAACTAGCCTTTTACTTGGCGTGTTTTCGGATAAACATTGACCTAGATTTTTGGCTATTTAAATACGAAATATTATGTCATCTGCTCGTAAAATGCTGGAAATTATGTGAACATCTCACTCGACTTGCTCACGCTAGTTAGATGCGATTAAATTTAATTACTTCCTCGTATAAATCACGCTTTATATATTTATGTGTTTATTATAAATTGAGGAACATCGCTCTCCCAAGATATGGATCAAGTGGCATATTATAAATACATGTCGAGATTTTTAAGATTATGCACACCCACTCTTCGTGACGTCATAAAATGGTAGCGTCATCTGCATCTATACATACTGACCATACTGTATATATAGGTTGGTTTATACTGTGTACTGTGTAATCTAAATTTAAATTATTAAGCGCCTGCTTCACAAACGTCAAGTAGGCCAAACTGTCATTTAAAGTCACCGGTAACCGGGGATAATGGAGCTGATATTTGTTTGTACGGTAAACGTCCCAAACATTAAATAGAAAATAATAAAAAAAACGGCTATCGAATGATGCAGTAAACCGAGTGCATAGTTCAATATAACAGAAAATGATTTCTAAAAGTAACTAATCAACACTTTACTTGTAGTTTGTGAAAGAGGCCCTTAAGTGATTTTTTTTTAATTTTTTCTTGTACCAACTCAACTGATTTTAAAAAATCATTCATTTTAAAATTTAAAGTAAATTTGTTTGTTAAGTAGATGTTAAGTATCCCTGACAAAATTTCATAACGATAGATTGAATAGTTAAAGCAGGAAACCATAAAAAAATCTTCCCAGGATAGTTTGTGGAGTTCAGGTCCCCAAGAGTTCTATTGCAAAGTTTTAAATGATCTTCCCATTAGATGACAGAAATATGTAGATAACGAGAATAAATATTTTAATTAAATAAATATCCAACAAAAAAGAACTGTAATTTTTCAGTACTAAACGAAAATTTCATACTTTAACTTCTAATAATATTAGTTACTAGCTGGTGCCCGCGACTTCGTCCGCGTAGAAAAAGAAAAAAGTAGCCTATCCTGTTTCCTGTACGTCTAAATGTTTATCTACCAAGTTTCATGATTATCAGTTAATTCTTTTAAGAGTTATGGAGGAACATACATACATACATACATACAGAAAAAAATTGTAAAAATGGTCAATTTAGTTTCAGTATCATGTATAAAGCCTATACACACGATATCTCTGAAAACAAAGTAACTTACTCCATAACCAACCTTTACAGATTTATTATTAGTATTGATTATTTAATTCATAATAGCAGTAAACTATAATGTGACAAATTTTCAACTGACAAGAAATTCGATCGGCTGACGTATAGTCCACCATTTTATAGGCAGCTGACTTTTTTTTCTTTAAGATATTATGACTACTTACTGTAACTTACTCCATGACCAACCCTTACAGATTTATCATTAGTATTGATGATTGATGGTATCAGAAGTTAGCAGAGCATATATCGTGGGGAAAGTAAACTTTACAGTTGTAGTGGTTTCAGACCTGGGCCCTGATTCTGTAACGCCATTTCGCGATGCCATTTCCATTTACTTCAAAACCACGTCACTCAACAGTGGAATTGTCAAATAAATAAACAATAGTATACTGTGGTTTCTGTGAAATCATAACGTGCCATAGATTAATATATCTCGGGGCATACAGAATAGAAAGATAAGAATTCCGTGACACGACAAGGCAAGACATTGACGTGGTTTGGAAAAAGTAAGACAAGAGTAGGCTGTATAGGAATTGACGTGACTGCCTTGGACTTGACGGACCTGTTTTGGAAAACTAAGAAAAATTATAGACTTGACTTGACTAACTTGTCTCGGGATCTGCTACTTTTGATTTTAATTTCTAAAAAAGGCTATTACAAATTGCTATTTTTACTAATGACACTGGCAAAATCATCGGAGAATATCTGATGGAGCCAATACATTAAAAGAGATGAAGAAGAAGAAGAAGAAGACAAGAGTATGGAATCGTAGTTGTACAGAATCAGGGCCCTGGAGATGGCCCACACGAAGCCAACACCCGTGTCTAGAAACTGTCTAAGGAATTAGAATTTCGCGATACTAGCGCTACTATAACTGTCGCCTTGTCGCCGACATTAAAATTTATCAAGAGCTGGCGTTGCGTAGGCGCATGTACAATATTTGATTGCGATCGTCCTACAAAAATACTTTGTGACGGTTCGATGATTCAATATGTGTTTTTATATCGGAAGAGTTAGATGGTTAGAATATATGAATCATAGTTACGTTCTGTTGGAGACGTTAGAATAATATTATAATAATTGTAAAACGACAAGAAATCGTGCTTCTTAATCTGAGGATTTTATTTTAACCTTTATTATGTACTAGCTGGTGTCCGCGACATCGCCCGCGTAACTTTGTAAATTAATATATACTAAAACCTTCCTCGAGTACCACTCTATCCATTGGTGAAAAAGCATTAAATTCGGTGCAGTAGTTTTTAAGGTTTTCGCGAACAGACAGACAGACAGACAGACACGGCGGAGGACTTTGCTTGATTTTCGACAGCCTGTCTGTTGTCCATAACATTAAAAAAAAATTAATTATTATAGGTTTCATACAGGCATTATATTCTATACAACAAAGTTGCTTCCCGTCAGGATGTCCCTCCTGTATGTACGCTTAGATCTTTTTTTAATGCACTAATGGAAAGAGCGTTAAACGAGGAAAGTTTTTATATGAAACTAGTTGGCGCCCGCGACTTCGTCCGCGTTGAAAAAAAAAAGTAGCCTATCCTGTATCCCGTACGTCTAAATGTTTATCTACCAAGTTTAATGAAAATCAGTTGATTCGTTTAAGAGTTATAGAGGAACATACATACTTACATACATACATACAGAAAAAATTTCTAAAAATGGTCAATTTAGTTTCAGTATCATGTATAGAGCCTATAAACACGATATCTCTGAAAACAAAGTAACTTACTCCATGACCAACCCTTACAGATTTATTATTAGTATTGATTTGTAGGAAAAATTGCAGGCTCGCTAGTATATATATATATATATATAATATAAAAATAGGCCTAAAAAGGAGCATATTTTACTCTATAATTCTATCTGTTATTTTCTATCTCTATAATTCTATCTCTATAACATGAATATTATAATTAAATCTGTTAAAAACCAAACACAGGAGAAGTTAAAAATTATAACAATATCATTGGCAATAAAAAAACTTCAAAACATATTTGAATATTATTTGAAAATTTGTATTGTCATCACTTAGTACCCTTATAATAGCGATCCTTTAGCACGATTTCTTCGAAAGTTGGGAATGTAAAATGTGTCCCTTGACCTTGTCCTGAGTTTTGGGACTTTGAGGAAATAGATAAGGCCAGAAGTATAAGGCCAAGAATTTTTAATTTAGTTTAAAAGGGCGACGAACAAGTGAAACTTTTTTTAACATTCATTTTCGTTACATAAACGTGCGTCCACTTTTAGAAGCCGTGTAAAAATAAGTCGTGTAGATATAAATTTAAATAAAATCATGTGATCAGTAATCAGGTATGTAACTATAGGTATATAATAATCACAACATAAAACTTTGCCAACATCGAATTGTCGTCCAAATAAGTGACGTTAATATAGGAGAATATACATATACATGCGTATGTACCAACTCTTACAATTATTATAATAAAAATAATGACAGTTAATCAGCAGGTGTAAAAGCCCTTTGGATGGCAAGTAAGGGATCTTGCCTAACGCTTCAGGAGACCAGGGTTCGATTCCCGGCGGGGTCAACTTTGAAAATGAACATTTCAAAGTTGGCTCTGATCTGGATTTGGAAAGTAGTGGCGCACTGCGTTTCGCAGTCATTTGGAGCAGTAACCACCCTTTACAGAAAACCACCGTGAAATAACAGTATATTGATGTTGTTTCGGTGAGTGAATAAGGTCCATTACCCTACCCCTTCCTTCCCATATCGCTGCTTAAAAACTAAAGGACCATAAAACAAAAAAATCCAAAAATGTTTTTATTGCAAAAATACAATCACAATCCTTCATATTGTATGTTGCAAAAAGACTTACGGTTGTTTTATTCCATATTCAGTATATTTTGATAAAAAAAATTTCGTAAGTGAACCTTGAACGTTGTCAGATTTTTGATATTTCTTATATTTTTTAGATTTTTATTATATAAGTGCGGTGCCATACAAAAGACACTTATTTTTTTCATTCTAGATTTGACAGCGACCAAAGTTTATCATTATGACGTGGAAGCTCCATGAACTTAAATATTTGGGGGATTTTCTTTTATGAACACTACATTCAAATATAAACACTGAACACCATCAAACTACTACAACATGGAACCCGCGTGCCATACAAAACACTACGAATTTTATGGAACATTTAAAAGAGACATATGCGTAGAGCATGAACTGTCATTTAAAACAAAACAAACATAATAATAAGTACGTAATTTAAAGAAAATGTGACTTTACGTCAACCCATTAGAGTTTAAAATGAAATAGTAGAAGTTGATCGTTACTACCTTTTACCATTGACGCGTGAAGGCAAGAGTCCGCCATGATTCTGTCAAAGGCGTTCTTTTTATGTGCCGCTTTGGCATTTGTGACGCAAATTCCATTGTAGTATTTCGATGCTGAATACTGAGTTCACGGGAATAAAGCTAGCACAAAAATATACGTGTAGTTAGTTCTGTTTCGAACGGTGAATATTAATATGCAGTGATAAAGTATAGAGCTCTAGAGGGAGAAGAGTGCAACAGGTGACCTACTCGTTAATATTCTATAAATAAATAAGACACGTTACATGACAAGACGGCCGAGCTATTTACAAAATGGCCGTGTCCAAACGCGTACCTCGTTGCGTAAACGTGACGCCCGGTGACGTCACATCTGACGTCATTGTGTGACATGACGTGACGACTTACTTCGCTGATCCACGTGTCGATAAAGTAGGATTTTTTTTAATTTGAATGTTTTTGATGAAATTTTTTTGATGAAATTTTTGAAGTGAAAACAGCTTTAGGCGCGTTGGGCATTTTTGGCATGGGGAAAAAACTATTGAACTCGCGACCTGTTACCGTAATCGTGTAACCGATTAATTTAAAAAAAAAATAACAATTTTAGGCATGGCAAAAAACTATTAAACTCGCTACCTGTTACCGTAATCGTGTAACCGATTAATTTAAAAAAATAACAATTTTTGAGATGGGAAAAAAACCATTGAACTCGCGACTGTTACCGTAATCGTGTAACCGATTAATTTAAAAAAAAATAACAATTTTAGGCATGGGAAAAAACTATCAAACTCGCGACCTGATACCGTAATCGTGTAACCGATTATTTTAAAAAATAACAATTTTTGAGATGGGAAAAAAACCATTGAACTCGCGACTGTTACCGTAATCGTGTAACCGATTAATTTAAAAAAAATAACAATTTTAGGCATGGGAAAAAACTATCAAACTCGCGACCTGATACCGTAATCGTGTAACCGATTATTTTAAAAAATAACAATTTTTGAGATGGGAAAAAAACCATTGAACTCGCGACTGTTACCGTAATCGTGTAACCGATTAATTTAAAAAAAAATAACAATTTTAGGCATGGGAAAAAACTATCAAACTCGCGACCTGATACCGTAATCGTGTAACCGATTATTTTAAAAAAATAACAATTTTTAAAATGGGAAAAACTGTTGTACTCGCGACTTGTTACCGTGTAACCGACACCTCTGTATATAGTATATATGTACTTTCCTGACGATTCAAAAAATACATACGTAACGTTCAAGCTTTCACTTCTGTGGGCACTCTCGGAGTGCTACTGTTTTTTTTTTAAATGATGAATAACGAACTAGGGAGTCTTTCGTATTCGGATTTCCGATACTCAATCATGAAACTTTGCATACACATTGTCAGATATACAGAAAAATATCATAGAGTTACCTTTCATCTAAAAAAGTACCTGCTGTACCTGAGGGATTATCTAAAAATATTTAAAAATATATGAATAAATGTTTTAACGGCTTATTCCTAACGGCTCCGCGATTTCGTTCCTAGCAGCTCCGAGAGTAAAATTGAAATATGTATTAATTAAAAATATTAAATTGTTTTCAAGACTTTCTCATACATTAATTTGTTCCCATACGCTCAAAGTAAACAAACAATTCAGTCAAAATTATGTACAGTCAGCAGAAATTTGATTCGATCAAATTTTATATTTTACAAGACATGCTCTCGTAAAAGTTGGATGAAAAAAAAGTCGCAAGAAAAAGCTAATACATACGAGTATATGGAATTATTTATATTTTGATGTGTCCATTTTGTATTATATGTCTTATTGTTTCTTTTTTCATTAGTTAGTAAATAAATAATACATTTTTTTATTTATTTACACACAAAAGCAATAGGTAGTACAGTTAATAAGGTGTACTAATAAACTCAATTGAGTTTCTAGCGTACACCTGTTTATAAATAAATAATGTTAGCAAGACTGATGTCGTTGCAGTTAAACATGGGTGTTGCCGGCAGGCATAATTATTATCTAAATGCCTCTTCTGAGCACAGGCGAAAAATGCGAAAAATTTGTGCAATATCACACTAAATCGTTAATTTTTACGCAAACCACACTAGTGTTATGAGCTACGTGATACCAAAAACACCGATTTAGTGTGATTTGCACAAATTTTTCGCATTTTTCGAATGGCTGGTGTTAAGGGATACGACCAGCATCCCTGGGAGGTGGCCTCCCGAAAAACGGGGGAATAGCGGGGGAGGGCCCTGGTGCGCTAATGCGAGCCCAGGATCCTCCGGCTGCTGTGGAAGACCGCCGCTAGGTTTCAGTGGGTATAACTCCCTCTAATGAGGAATGGCTCTAATTAGGCTCCCTTAATGGGGGAGGGGAGTCCCACATAACCACACCGTCCCCCAGACGGCGTGTCTATGCGTAACGCATTTCCTAGCGTCAAAAAAAAGGTATAAGTGGGTATAAATGTTACCTTCTGGTATCTTGATGGTGGTGCCAAGGTTGATCTGCTGAAGGCGCGCGAGGGCTGCCTGCTGCAACGCCCGCCTCTCCACCTCGCTGAGGGTCAGCAGCGAGCAGTCCGTCAGCCGAACGCACCTTCCACTGCCGTCTACCCAGCAACAGCTGCCCTGAACATAACGCGTCTCGTCATCACACCATGCGGAACTAACACCCCTTAGACCCATACTAAATGTCTGTCTGTCTGTTGCTTTCTTACCACTAAACTATAATATAAATATATTAGATAATTAATGATTATTGTTATGAATATTTGTTGATGATTTCGGACCAAATTAGTAGTGTCAGGATTAGGGTATATATATTAGTCGAACTACAAATTAAAATATAATGTGCTATGTGCAGCAACTAGAATGAGTTTAAGTGCAAAATAAGGTCTAATATTAAAATACAAAAAAAAAACAGGAAAGATTTTTTGTTAATATTTCCAAAGTTTTTATTCATAGGTAATAGAGGGGGCGCCCATTTTGGTAAAAAATGTATTTTGTTTGACGTTAGTCCTTGTCTTGCAATCTACAAAATTATACTAACAAAAAGAAATAATTTTCTTAATACAGACCGGGATCTGAGGATAAATATTATTCAAAATAAGTAAGTTTTTTACAATGTAATATGTTACATAACTAACTAAAGTAAACTAACTAAAGTTTTATACACATACAAATGTCGGCCAGCAGGTTGATGGATCTAGTTCACAGTATAACCCCCGACGTTCGACACAAAAACAGGGTGTTAAACAAAAACGAAGTTTGACATGTGTGTATGTGTATTTGGATGTGTGTTTGGGTGAATGTGTGTCTGTCTATGGAACTGATAGACCGACATGATCGAGATGGTTCTTAGCTATAATTTATGAAGATCTGTTCAACCGTTTGAAGAACATCAGCCCTTCTCCTAGTAAGGATTTTAACTTAGTAACTCCTAGTAACTTCCGCATGTTCGATTAATGTGAAATTTGGTACGGTCAATGCTGGTAACTTTGCCTGGTCAACAAAATTTGCCTATTGAGGTGGAGAAAACAATATTATTCCGAAACTATCACATACTGGTATGTGACTTTACAATTTATGGATAAATATTTTATCCATAGTTTCGGAATAATATTGTTTTCTCAACAAGTCACCTCAATTTTTGTTGACCAGGCAAAGTTACCAACTGACGTACATATTCTGTTACTTCGGTGGTTTTTCAATGACTCAATAGAAAGTCAAGGATTAGTTTACAACTTATTGGTACAACTTGTGCATTTATTGGTAACTTATTTTACTACTACAGTTTTTAAATGTACTTAAATAATTTAATCAATTTTATTAAGTAATTATTATTAAATTAATTTATGATCAATCAATTCAATTAAACGATTTTATTTTAACTAAGATTGGCAGGTAGGCTGACAGTTCAATTGATGGTATGTTAGCATCGGTGGCGTCGCTTGGGATACAAGTAAAACCGCGCGGGGGTGCAATTGGTGTATATGACTACGGAAAGCACAGTTTATAGTTAAAAAAAGTATATATTTGTAGCAGTTTGAGCTTTCTTATAGTAACAACGAAATATCAGCCAAAGGTCAAACGGTTTTTGTGTGATAAAAACAAAACAGTCTTAACTTAGAACTACAGAAATAGATATATCTATATTGTGAAGACTATTTCTAAATAGATATTGTTTTTAAGAGAGACAAATGGTACGAATCACTCTTACGTTAGCATTTTTAAAAACTAAATCTTTTTATTTATAAAACCAAAAAGCAATTTTGTAAATATTACAAAGTTTATTTTGAAATATTTTTCAAATTCAAAGTTTATTTTGACAAGCTGATAGCCCACTTGATGATGGTGCCATCAAGTGGACTCAAAACACAAGCCACCCCATAAGGGAATGCAAGTTTGCTGCTGAACTTAATGGGATAAAGGATAAGGAATATGAAGGAGATAGGGTAAAAAGGATTCTGGCATCCATCTCATTCACTAAACCATAAAAGCGCACTCGCTGTTATTTCGATGTGGATGCTTTAAGGGTTGGTTACAATCAACAATGTGGCTACGCAAACTTTGACTGCAGTGTTCCCTATACTGAGAGAGAGACTATAGAAATAGAAGGCTCCATTGGACCCATAGAAAATAGGACGGCTATCTTTACAAATATTTGTTTTAAGGTTTCTTCTATCTTATAGATATTTTTCAAACCGGATGTAATTTGTTATTTGTTGAAACATGGTCCAATGTAATAAAGATTTTTTTAATATAGTAATACTATAGACCAGCCCGCAGCTTTGCATGGATACTTTCCGGGAAATTTTATGCCTTTTCTCTTCGTAATAATTTACTTCGGATTTCAACGAATATTTGGTAAAAAATGCGGAATCGGTCCAGCCGTTCTCGAGTTAAGCACACATTTAGCAATTTATTTTTATATATAACATAGATTACTATTATATGTACTAAACTTAAAAGACTATTATCACTTAAGTTGCAGACTTACCAACTTCACAAGTTAATTCGCTATTGTAGAGCGGCCTTATGCCATGAAAATGGGGGTAATATCGAAGTTCTGGTCTGATCTAATCGAGGAGTGGGATCTAAGTGAATTAATTTGACATGAATTTGACATGAATTAAATTGAAATGAAATTATTTTGACATTTATTCTTATTAGTATTATATATAAGTATTGTTAATAGTGGCAAAGCATTCAGTGTTTTACAGTCATAAATTATGCAGATGTGGCAGCTTTGGCAACGACTGTAAGGGGGTGGCCCCTTAGAGTAGAAAACAGTGAAATAACGGAATGTGTGCTATTTTGTTTTGAGTAAGGGATGCCAGAGCCCATTTCCCTATTCCGTCCTAAACTCTTATCATTATTACACTAAGGTCGGCAGCAAACTTACAACATCTTTGGCGTTGCGGGTGTTAATTTAATAGGCGACAAAACCAAACTAAACTAAATCTATGGCTTTTGCAAAAATTAAGCACTCATAAACTATAGAAAAAGAATTATTGTGCGACTGACCTGAGGAGTCCATGCGGCGGCGACTCGACTGGAACTGCGGCTTCTCGTCCGCCATAGTCGCTTGCTTACACTCTGCACCACACTGCTCGAGGACCGAGACTTCTGCATACCACCTGAAGAAGGGGCTACTGTAGGAGCACTACGACCGAGCAAAGTAGAGAGAAACGATTGGGACGTAGAAGCTGGAGACGGCGGAGATGTTGGCGGAGACGTCGGAGTCGACGCGACGGACGAGAACCTCATCTCTCGGTACGTCAGAATCCAAGCTTCTTCAGTCTGACAACCCTTATTTAGTCCGTCGTCGTCAACCTCCCCTGGAGCGCGGGGCTTTATATTCCGCAAGTTCTTATCATAGTTTATCCGTTTGAACCGGTCAGCTTTTTCAGCGTCCGCGCTCTTTTTTCTTGCCATCATGAAATAGCGCTTTATGTGATCGCTAACGGATTGTGACACATCGTCGTGATCTATGCTGGAACGACGCCGTGCATTCCGTCTATCGGCTGGCGGACTGGTAGGACTTGTGGGCGCAGTAGACGCCTCAATTTTCTCCCGATAGGTCCGTTCCAGCTCTTGTAAGACTTCCTCTGGGATAGGTACTGTTTGGGTTCCACTACTGACGAGGTTATCCTCGACCGATTCTCCGAACACTTCGATCAGTGGCGGCGGAGACGTAGGCGGTGAGCGGAAAGAGTCCTCACCGGCACCGACACGCATGCGCGTTCGCATCACGCTCCGAGAGTTCGCTCCACTACCGTAACCACTGAGTCCATACGCACCAGAGCCTCCGCCACCACTTCTAGAACCCCTGTACGGCTTAGTCTTACGCAAATCATGGTAAAGAGTCTTCAACAAACTCCTATCCGTCAGTAATTCTTTTACAATTTGGTCTTTGTTAGGCGAACGACAATAGTACCTACCGAGATTTTCAACCAAACTTCTTCGCGCAGCGTCCTTTCCACCTTCGGGTGGATTTCGCTCCGATTGACGTTTCAAATACTTTTTTAAAGCACACACTAAATCTTCCGACTCCGAGATCTTCGTGAGACCCTTCTCATCATCTATTTTCAGGTACGTTCGCAATAAGTCTACCAGGGTGCTCTCATCGTTCTCTGCAGGTGCAGGACGATCCACTTCGGGCAGTTTAGAACCTGGACCCAGTCTAGGACTGGGAGGAGATGGGGCTGCGAAGAAATCCCTCCTCAGCTTAGCTATGTCGAAGCGGCCACCGGAGGTATGTGCGAAGAGATCAGTGGGCCTCGTCGGAGGAGGCGGTGCATCATCGGATGGCGACCTAGCCCGTACGGATCCTCCACGAGATCGTTTCTTGCGCCTCGGTTTCGGAATCGCACCCGGATATGAACTTTTGCGCCACAACAAAAACCGGGGCTCCTTGGCGCACACCTCCTGAAAGTAGGCTTCGATGCGGGGCACATCTTCGGCCCGATTTTGAGAGCCATCCGGTATCAGCCGGCGGCCGGCATCCGACATATACTTCCATGTTTTCCGCGTGAGCAGCCAGCGTTCACGCGGCTTCTCGCGGCGTCTCACCGTCTTGGTCATCGGGTCAAACGTAGTGTCGAGCCGAACGGACCGGCGACGGCGCTCCATGGCCGCGGGGCGGCCTACGGTGGCGTCACGCGGCGCACCGCTTGCAGGTCCCTCGGCGACGCATCTCGACCTCGGCCCGCGCACCTGCTCGCGCGAAACTGAACACTACTCCGCACCGTTCAGAATATTATGCGCCGAAATAGCCGTGCCGGTAATAGAGCGGCCGTGAACTGAATATAGGGTGCGCTCGCGCAGCAGCGGGCGGCGCGAGCGGTCGCTCGGCGCGGCACGGACTGCTGCCGCCCGCCCGTAAACAAACCGCCCGCCCACGCGCCGACCGCCCGCCCTGCCCTCCGCGCTGCCCCGCGCGACGCCTTCCTTGACCTATGCGGTGACATGCCCTACCACTCATAATTGATGTTGGTCATGGCATTCACATTCAAAGACAAATGTTCTTCATGGTCTACTCTTCGGGTTGTATTTTGAAGAAAAAGAAAAAATGATTCCTACCATTTTTCATTCATATAATATTTAGTAAGAAACTGGCCCGCGTATGTCTTCCTTGACCATTGGTCCTATGCGGTCACATGCCCTACCACTGATAATTCATCCTTGCTTTTAAAAGACAACTGTTCTTCTTGGTCTTTAAAAAAAATCTTGCCATTTTAGATTTATACACGCATCTTATTCATAGTAAAACTTTGAAAATAAGTTTAAAGCTTGGTTTGGCGTTCAAGAAATG
The DNA here is from genome assembly GCA_945859745.1 of Synanthedon formicaeformis. Classification (NCBI taxonomy): domain Eukaryota; kingdom Metazoa; phylum Arthropoda; class Insecta; order Lepidoptera; family Sesiidae; genus Synanthedon; species Synanthedon formicaeformis. The sequence continues at coordinate 717,308 of OX243974.1, read as the reverse complement.
TCTTGCTGACATGGCAAGATTTAAAAGTACCTTAGATTGTTGACCCATGTAATTCTATATACATGTAACTACAAATACCTTCAAGACCTTGAAGATTCCTTGTAACATAAATGCGAATTTAGACCCATTTAACTAATTTAATGATACAAACTAGCGGTTTGTATCATTTAAGGTAATGACAACATCTTCAATATAGAATATAGGACTACACTTTATTGATTTTTGGGTAACTCCGTGTATAATATATCTACGGCCAGAACAGGCAACCTAACATAATTTGAAAAAAACTATAAATGTTATCACATCCTGAGTTTCGTTTTTTTTATCAGGATCTCCTTAGCTTAATTATTTGTTAGTACAATATTTTTACTAATATATTTAACTAAAGTTTAGTGTTTTTAACTTGAATGGAAAGTGCTAAGAAAGAAGCTACAATATTTCGAGCACGTGATGAAGGGCGGTGATGGTATGTGGCTGCTACCGTCGTCTATAACAGAAGCAACATCACTGGTGCTGAACAGGGTGGTAGGGGCGGCAATTATATGATATATTGCCTCTCTTTAATCTTAATTTAAAAAAGTAATCTATGTATTATATCAACTGTCTGGTATCATAGTGTGGAACTAGATGGTGCTGTGTGGAACTAGATGGTGCTGTGTGGAACTAGATGGGGCTGTGTTGAATGTGTGAAGATATTTATTTATTACTAGCTGGTGCCAAACTGTCATTCGTTCCCGGTGAACGATGAAAGGTACCCTATGTCCTTCCTTTCTGATGTCCCAGACAACGTGTAAGAAAAATTTGATGATGATTGGTTCAGTTTTTACGTGAAAGCGTAACAAACAAACAAACTCACATTCACATTTATAACATTAGTAAGGATAGGATGTAAGTACTTTATTAAATAATATCTATCTATTCATTTGTGTATAATAATTATATGGTATGTATTTATATGGTATATACCTATTTTATTTTAAAGATAACATAAAAAAGTTTCTTTCGGAGTTTCTCCTCAGGAATTTAATAAAAATAACTGTTTCATTGTTAAATTAGAATATATTTATTTATTACTCAAATTATTTCTGTGTTAATTTTATATGTGAGAATTGTGTAAAGGAAAAGCCCTAAAAATATTATTATTTTTCGTCTAAACCGGAGGATGTCCCCTTTCATGTCCATTCCCACTTCAATATACTTTCATCTAAGGGTCAGTAATTCAGTATCAACGAGGGTCCGATATTTTGATATATATATATATATATATATATATATAGACGATGGTATCCAAACTCCATTAATTGAACATCAGTATTCTGACCTACATTCATCATAAAAAAGCAATTCCTATGAATGTTCTTTTATTTTCTACTAGCTGGCGCCCGCGACTTCGTTCGCGTTGAAAAAGAAAAGAAGTAGCCTATCCTGTGTCCCGTACTTCTAAATATTTATCTACCAAGTTTCATGAAAATTAGTTGATTCGTTTAAGAGTTATGAAGGAACATACATACTTACACACATACATACAGAAAAAAATTCTAAAAATGGTCAATTTAGTTTCAGTATCATGTATAGAGCCTATGAAAACGATATATCTGAAAACAAAGTAACTTACTCCATGACCAATCCTTTTAATATTAGTATTGATTTAGGTATATTACAAATGTTACACATTTTGTTTCAGTGTTTTAAAAAATATTCAGTCAAATTAAAAACACAAATATTCCCTGTTTTTTCTTTCTTGATTACCAACCTTCTAATTTCGCATAAAAAGTTAATAAATAATAAATAATATCTTCACACATTCCACACAGCACCATCTAGTTCCAAAGTAAGCAAGTAATGCTTGTATTATGGATACCAGACAGTTGATATAATACATAGATTACTTTTTTTTTTTGTAAATACATACATATTATAAATACAAAACATCCATGACTCAGGTACAAAGGTAAAATGTTCACATAAAACATTTGCCCCTAGCGGGATTCGAACCCGCGACCGTTTGGTTAACAGCTAGGTTTACTAGCCACTAGACCAAACGTGTCGAAAGTTAAATTCTCTTTTTAGATATTTTTTTTTTATGTTAAGGTCGACAGACAGGCTGACTATCCACTTGATGGTAGGTGGCTACCGTCAAGATACCTAATACCTAATTTGATAGTAGATTACCAAATTATCGAGGTTTACCTACTCAAATAAAATTGTTATCCCCCTATAGTATTTCCCATTTAATTCTGTTGTGTGTAGAAAGCTCTCGATATTGCATCGGCCGGCGGCCACATTCTGCACAGGCCGTGTCATAACTTCCTAGCCACTTATAAAACGCTCCAATTTAAAAATAAACGCCCGGCATAACATAAACAAAGTATTTTCGTCTGGTGCGACTACTGGCGCCATCTAGTTACGATGTTGCGAATGTTGATAATGCGTACGCTTTCAGTTAGGGCGAGCGAGTTTCAGTATTATTAGTGTGTTTCATTTACAACAGATGGCGCATGTCTACAATTCTTATTCGGGACTGTTTTTAACTATTGTTATATTTGGTTAATTAACAAACCGGTTGGTTTGTTAAGAATGGGTATAAAGCAAACAAAATTTGTAATTTCACCCGCGTGGCCCCTTGGACATGACAGTGACACAAAATACGTAGAACTACGCACAACGTGCGACGGAAGATAGCGCAACTCGCTGAATAAAGATGTCATAAGTGCCAAAAGTATTAAATATTAATTATTCGTAAACTACAATGTCAAATGAAAAACTGTTACATACAGCCTTAGATAATATGTCAAGTGAAATTACTGATACACTTTTAGCTTTGTAATGTGTGTCATTTTGAAAATAAAACTAAAATCGATGGAAATGAGAGCTCACTTGGTGATTTTTTTCTATCGAGAAAATTTCATTGTATTATGTTTTCTGTTACAGACGTCGCTTTCATTTATAATGTATTTATCTATTTAAAAAAATTAATTAAATTAGACTTTGTTTACTTAGATAAAATTCAAATCTAGGATTGGCTATTTCTCTTTATGCCCGCTCTTAACCCAACAGAAATGTATTTAATTTTAACCCTCCATTATTAAATAGTGACATAAAATTAAGCGTCTCTTTCACCAACGTTAAGTAGGCTAAACCGTCACTTAAAGTCACGTGTCACCGGGAATAATTTAGCTGATATACCTTTGTTTGTACTGATAACCTTTGGTTGCATTATGCACTCGGTTTACTGCATCATTCAATTAGCGATTTTTTTTTATTTTCTTTTTTTTAATGTTTGGGACTTTTACTGTACAAACAAAAGTATATCAGCTCCATTATCCGGGTACCGGTGACTTTAAATGACAGCCTACTTAACAGTTGGTGAAAGAGGCGCTAAGAGTTTGTTTTAATTTGATCTGTTACAATTAGGACCTCTTTTACAAACTACAAGTAAAGTGTTGATTAGTTACTTTTAGAAATCATTTTCTGTTATATTCAATTATGCACTCGGTTTACTCCATAATTCGATAGCTGATTTTTTTTATTATTTTCTTTTTAATGTTTGGGACTTTTACTGTACAAACTAAGGTATATCAGCTCCATTATCCCCGGTTACCGGTGACTTTAAATGACAGTTTGGCCTACTTGACGTTTGTGAAAGAGGCGCTTTCCAACTCGAGCGGCGTACCAATTCCATACTACGTAATTCCATGATTACTCATTAGGTATTGGTCGTAGTAATACATGAAAAAATATGACTTTTCTGAGACATAATATGAAGGTTTACATCGAAACAAAAAAACTGAAATTTATTTTATATCTAGTATAATTAATTTTTAAAATGTGCAGAATTTGTCACATTTTCGCTGGTTGAGATCTCGTAATTATTGACTGAAAGCCAATAATGTTTTCCAATGAAAACATCCTAGCTATAGTGTACATTAAAAATTGGGATGTCAATAGTTACTATCTATGAAGGTTTTTCTAAAATATTGGAATTGCTGGCGTATGTTTCGCTAGTTGAATAAGTGCGCGAATGTGTTGCTTCGCATTCTGTCTTAGGTTATTAGCATTATAGTAAGTTGAGACAACAAATTTTCCCAAATACCTATTACTGAGTTCCCACGCTCGTCCAGCGCCACCTTAATTAAATAACAAGTAATTTGAATATAAATAACTAACGCTTTCTGGTCTACTATGGTGTAAATATATCATTCACTAGCTGCTGCCCGCGACTTCGCCCGCGTAACATTGTAAACTATATACTAAAAACCTTCCTCGAAAACCACTCTATCCATTGGTGAAAACAGCATGAAAAAAGGCGCAGTAGTTTTTGAGTTTATCGCGAACAGACAGACAGTCGCGGTGGAGGACTTTGTTTTATAATATGTAAGGATTAAAATATCAATATCAATCATATACTACTGTTTATATTAACATCTTTCAAAAGAATCTGAAGCTGTTGACACAAGACATATTCAGAGAGCAAATTGAATAATGTCGATGGACGGGTTGTTTATTTTGAAATATTTAGATAAACCTAGTACTCATAAGTGTCAAAAAGCAAAAGAAATTTGCGACTAAATTTTTAAAATAAAATAAAATGTTCGATATTAAAACAGATTATGTACAAATACTCTGTATCAATACTAATAATAAATCTGTAAGAGTTGGTCATGGAGTAAGTTACTTTGTTTTCAGAGATATCGTGTTTATAGGCTCTATACATGATACTGAAACTAAATTGACCATTTTTAGAATTTTTTTCTGTATGTATGTACGTTCCTCTATAACTCTTAAACGGATTAACTAATTTTCATGAAACTTGGTAGATATACATTTAGACGTACAGGACACAGGATAAACTACTTTTTTCTTTTTTAACGCGGACGAAGTCGCGGGGGCCAGCTAGTGAATAAATAAAAATGTCAGTTGGTTTATCTAGATGACATTCTAATTTTCGGAGGGCATCTGTCTAGTTATGGAGCGAGAACTGATTGGTCATAAAAACCTGTTACTGGCTCGCAGTCCATAGTTTTCAGATGTTGAAAATTCCGATTTCAGAAATCTATATTTACACTAGTTAGGTGATTTGTCTATAAATAAGCTCATCTCTCCGTGAACACGGTCTTTTTCAATAGCATCTCACCGCAGTGCTAACGTAGCCAACACACAGCCAGGGTCAATAGTGCTATCATTTACACAGTATCCACTAAAAATAGATTAATTTTACTAAGCACAGTACAGGCAGATGGTAGGTGAACTTAATTAAAAATCGATAAGAACACATTAATTATATTAGAGATATTTATGTAAAAATTTTAGTTCTTAACGCAAATTGCAAATTAATAATAATATTAAGATAAAAAAGCTGAGGTGGATGCTCCAATTTTTTTTAACTTCTGGCTCAACTTCAGTCACCTTATTGTGACCTAGCTAACTTGAGATTATTTTTTTTCATTTTTGATTAGAGAAATTATATAAGTTATTCAAAAATATGACACCTACTTAATATCATTACCTAAATATTTAGTGAACTCTTCGAAAACATTCAATAGAAAACAGAAAACCGCGAGAGATTTTTACTGAAGCGAAAATCTAATTCTAGATAGGTTATGGCTAGACCTATCTATGGTTCCAAAGTTATCCATTAATTACCTCACAACCCGTATGTACTCATACTCATATAGTTGTACAAGCACAGAAGCCAGGCTTTATTTCCTAAAAATATTTATATTGTATACATAATACATATCTCATTAATAAGCAGTTACAATTGGCCTTGAAACTATAATAAAATTCGTGCATAAATTTATCATTTAACTAAAGTAATTTTTTTCAATGATGCATGAGATTAACTACTATCTGAATATTTATATCATGTGTAGCGTTTAAATAGTCACTCAACACTCCGAAGCCGTTTCCTGAGACTGGTGAAAATCTAACTCAATTTGAAAGATCGTGTGTCTGTTTATAAAATATTCTACTATTTTCTATAATTTTTAAATTAGGTATCTAGTCTATAACTCAATCTACTCATCATGATATACTTAATCTGACATTTTCTGATGCCTTGATATTTTTGATGAATTTTATTTTTGCAATCACATCTAATCCAACATTTCGACAGCTTTTTGAAGTGAAAACATCTTCAATCACGTTGGGCATTTTTTGTGTATGAAAAAAAAAATTGATTCCGCGAGACCGATACGCTTGATATTTTTATATAGACGTGTGTGTGTGTGTGTTTAGTTAGGCTAAGTTATACCAATTCTGGAAAACTAAGTAAAAAATCCATGTCACTTGGTTATAAAGAGATAATAGATAATATATTTGAAAATAAATAAAATCGACACCCTAGACATTTTTGGATATTGTAATAACAGTTTTCAAATTTTGCAGTTTTTTTTTTTATGTATACTAATATTATATGGAAGAGAGATTTTTTGTTTGTTTGTTTGAATTGAATAGGCTCCGAAAATACTGGACCGATTTGAAAAATTCTTTCACCTAGGTATAGAAAGGCTAACGTACCTTTATCAGGGAGTAACATAGGCTATCTTTTATAAAGTTACTCGGAGGTAGTCGCGTGCAACAGCTAGTCCTAAATAACTATGATTTTGATTGCAGTCATAAATTTTATTTTATTTTATTTATTAGTATACCAAATTTCACATCAATCGATCACGTGGAAGTTAGTGAAAACCCTCGTCTACTAGGAAATGGGGATTGGGGATGATTGAGGTTCATCCGTTTGGGGCTGTCGGACCCTTTGGACCCACAAGTTTTGACCCATACTCTACGAAAAAGTGCCCGTTTGACCCGATGGGAGCTACGATGCCACAGACAGGTCAAACTTATAACACCCCACTTTTGCGTCGGGCGTTGGAAAAAAAAAAAAAAAAAAAAAAAAAAAAAAAAATCAGCATAATAGACAATATAGCATAGCATGAAAATAGCTTTATGTCAACAAATTCCCTTCTTGTCAAAACGTTTCATAGTTTTCGTGCATACTGTTTGATTGGTTTTGACGTGCGTTTGTAGAATACGTCAAAAATGACAGGCCGGATTGACAGGGTCCTTGACTGAGTTTTCTTAGAATTTCTATCATATTTTTTTATTTACCACATGTTGTCACTCTATGTTAATTTCTCTTTAAAATAAGAAACGCAGTTGAATATTATCTTAGATGGTAAGGTATGTGGTTTAATTTTTTAAATTATTTTAATAAGTAGGTTATTGTTTAACTAACTTTTGGCCGCGACCCTTTCTCATTTCAAATATTTTTGTATTCTTGTTAAAATTAAAAAAAGGTATTTTTAAAATTTAGAATTATGAAAGATGTTGCCATTACTTTAATAACAAATTGTGAGAAGTTTAATAACAAAAATAACGAAACATTATATATTTGACCCTACATTAATATGAAAGAGACCCTTAGTATGTAATATAAGAATATGTTTTATATTATATTAATATAAGATTATGTTTTTGAATTGTAACTCACTTTTCACTTTTCATTGCACTTTTCAAATCACATTTCGACTAGAAAAAAATCGCCATCCAACTATCTTCGTCCCAAACAATTTCTCTCTCTCTTTTTTATCTGTATATTCGATACGCTATTGAATAAATAAAAATTATATAATTAAGAAAATAATATCTAAACAAAGGAGACGATTGTTGTAAAAAAATTCAATATTTTTGTAATAATTTTGTAATATTTTTTTTTATGAAAAAATTGCAACAATGGCCCCCATTTGTGAGCAATACGAACCATGATGGCAACTGAAATAAAAAAGTTTAATAAAACCTTAGAATATACAACAAACTATATAGAATATAGAAATTGTTCTATATTCTAAGAACAAAACATACTGTAAAAAAAATGTTACCTCGGATATAATTATTTGATGCAATTAATGTTTATATTAAAAATTACTTTCAAAAAATTACTTTTATTATAAAGCTATAATTAACATTTCAACTACGATTAAAACGCGTATTCAAAATTCAAAATGAAAAAACTTTTAAAGGTAATTTTTACTGCGAATTTATAGTAAGTGTATAAAATTGGTGAAAAATATTGTTATATGAAGAAAGTATAATATAATCAATTAACTTGATTATATTGTTATATCATAATAAATTATATTACGTAGGTATATGTTATTAAAATAAATACAGAAATTAAAAATTCATATTCACTTGTGATTCATTCATGAATATTCACACAAATATTCACATGCAATTCTGCAAAGTGAAAAAATAAAACTTTTAATAGCATCAAATATTATCTCAAATAAAAATGTTTTAAATAAAATACACGCAAAATAAAAGATAAAAGTGCACTTAAAATTAAAAGTAAGTATAATCTGTTCATCATCTTGAATATTTAAAAAAAAATAAAAGCGTCAAAAGAAATTTTATCCTTAAGTGCATGCAATAAATTTGTTTTTGCACTCATAAAATATATATTTAATATCTTTAATGATCAAGATCAAAAGAAACTCGATTCCATAAATCATCTATGGTTACAGGCTGAAGTGCTTTTTTGATCATTGTTCGGAATTCCTGAATAATTTGAGCTTTTTGTTTGTGAAAATCATTTTAAGCCATTTTTTATTTAAAAAAAAAATTGTGTGTGTGTCAGCTCCGACACACGATTGGAGTTAACTCTATACGAACGATTATAAAAATTTAATTTTCACAATTCGAACATGCCGAAAGAACAACATTGTTATTTTTAATATTGTGTAGATGGAGCAATATCTCTGAAAATTCAGAGATATTCTAAAATATTAAAAAAAAAATAGAACGTAACTATAACGCATAATATAACGCATTCGTGTGATAATTATTATGATTTTATTCTAATAACTTTTCATACCGCGGGCTTATATGCAAATCGATTCTCCAAAAAAAAAATTTCTTTATTTAATTTTGACAACAATTTATATTTATTTGATAAACATATTATATAGGTATACTTACATCCGCTATTATTATAACTTTCCACTTGAATCCCCATTTCTGGCAATCAGACCATCACATCACCGTCACTTAGAGGCGGCACATCACATCACTATCACTTTTAAAATTACCCATCACTATAGAAAAATTATTTGCGCTTGTCACTGTCACTTTTATCATTATCATTTATAACTATCATATTTATTTTATGATATTCACTTTTGTTTTTTCAAAGATTATTATTATTGTGTCATATTGCGATTTTTTTCATTAAAATTAATAAAAAAAAATTGTTTGTTTATATATTTATATATGTATATTTCTTCTATTCTAAAAGTGGAATGTTCGCGCAGTTACAGGCAACAACCGCGCCAATGCGCGAGCAACATATCACTGCGATCTGAAACAAAATTTAGACAAATTGTAAACATACAGTATATCGCACCTTCGGTAAGACAAGGGCATAACTTACATTTTTTTTTAAATGAGAACTTAAACAAAAACTTAAAACTTAAATTAAAATTAATGAAACTTAAAAACTTAAGAGTGGGTATAAAGCAAACAAAATTTGTAATTTCACCCGCATGGCCTCTTGGACATGACAGTGACACAAAATACGTAGAACTACGCACAACATGCGACGGAAGATAGCGCATCTCGCTCAATTAAAATGTTATAAGTGCCAAAAGTATTAAATATTTATTATTCGTAAACTACAATGTCAAATTAAAAATTGTTACATACAGCCTTAGATAATATGTGAAGTGAAATTACTGATACACTTTTAGCTTTGTAATGTGTGTCATTTTGAAAATAAAACTAAAATCGATGGAAATGAGAGCTCACTTGGTGATTTTTTTCTATCGAGAAAATTTAATTATATTATGTTTTCTGTTACAGTCGTCACTTTCATTTATAATGTATTTATCTATTTAAAAAAATAATTAAATTAGACTTTGTTTACTTAGATAAAATTCAATCTCACAAACAAACTCACATTCACATTTATAATATTACTAATAGCAAGGATATTATAATATTTTTATATTTTATTTCACATAGATATATATAATGTTAAATATTATTATTTTGTTATTTGTTAATAGTTAATAATTATGGAGTTTTTATCTGAAATAAATGATTATTATTATTATTACAGGTATTCATAATAATTTCACTAAGCGCCTCTTTCACCAACGTCAAGTAGGCTAAACCGTCACTTAAAGTCACCGGTAACCGGGGATAATGGAGCTGATATACCTTTATTTGTACGGTAAACGTCCCAAACATTAAATAGAAAATAATAAAAAAAACGGCTATCGAATGAAGCGAACCGAAGTGCATAATTCAATATAACAGAAAATGATTTCTAAAAGTAACTAATCAACACTTTACATGTAGTTTGTGAAAGAAGCCCTCAGACATATTAAGTAACAAAACAACAGGATTTTCCAACATGTTGTCGTGAGGCGTGTTATTCTGGAGTTTTCCGTGAAATGTATACCTTGGCTAGGTTACACATATTCATCAACAACTTAGACAAAGGCGACTACAGACGACACGTTTGTTCTAGTGGCTAGTAACCCTAGCTATTAACCAAACGGTCTCGGGTTCGAATCCCGCTAGGACAAATGTTTATGTGTTAACATTTTACCTTTGTACCTGAATCTTGGATGTTTTGTATTTATAATATGTATGTATTTAGAAAAAAAGGTAATGTATATATCAACTGTCTGGTATTCACAATACAAGCATAGTTGCTTAGTGTGGAACTAGATGGCGCTGTGTGGAATGTGTGAAGATATTTATTATAAAACAAAGTGCTCCGCCGCGTTTGTTTGTCTGTTCGCGATAAACTCAAAAACTACTGAACCGATTTTCACGCTGTTTTCACCAATGGATAGAGTGGTTCTAGAGGAAGGTTTTAGTTTATAATTTACAAAGTTACGCGGGCGAAGTCGCGGGCAGCAGCTATTTTGTTATAAAGAAGTCAACTGATGATTTCAACTCGGCTGTACAGTGCGAGGAATTGCGAAACATCTTTTTATCCAATTTAAATAAAAAACTAAGTCGTTTATTTTTAAAATATTATTTTAAATGTTTTTAAAAAGTCGTTGACTATTAGAATTTTTATATAATTTTAATTTTTAAAAGAATTTATTTACGAGTATACCTGTATAGATGCAAATATAAGTAAGATCTTACAAGATATAAGATCTTATCTTAGATACATAATTGTAATGTATAACTTTACTTTATAACTTAATATTACCTTTATAACTTTAAGGGCCTCTTTCACCAACTACAAGTAAAGTGTTGATTAGTTACTTTTAGAAATAATTTTATGTTTTATTAAATTATGCACTCGGTTTACTTCATCATTTGATAGGCGAATTTTTTTATTATTATTTTCTTTTTAATGTTTGGGGCTTTTACTGTACAGACAAAGGTATATCAGCTCCATTATGCCCGGTTACCGGTGACTTTAAATGACGGTTAGCCTACTTGACAGATGGTGAAAGAGGCCCTAGGTGTTATACTCCGTTCACGACTCTGAGCGCCTCTTTCACCAACTACAAGTAAAGTGTTGATTAGTTACTTTTAGAAATCATTCTCTGTTATATTGAATTATGCACTCGGTTTACTGCATCATTTGGTAGGGGATTTTTTTTTATTATTTTCTATTTAATGTTTGGGACTATTTAATGTTTACCGTACAAACAAAGGTATATCAGCTCAATTATCCCCGGTTGCCTGTGACTTTAAATGACGGTTAGCCTACTTGACAGATGGTAAAAAAGGCTCTAACATTTAAAACTTAGAATCCATTGAGATTTTATATTATTTGGTAATTATAGATTGGAAAATTTTCAAATGAATATAAAAATAGAAATGGCACGACATGAACTTATGAAAATAGTGTTCAACACAAATATTGGTACTAAAAATAAAAGGTCAGATACTGCCAATACCTATTTTTAGAGTATACAAGCGAATAGCCTAGTATCCGTATTTAATTACACATTCAGTACATTGTAGGTGAGAGGAACACGTGACAAGTTTTGTTACATTTTACTACTTACTAGCTGTTGTACCCGACTTCGTCCGCGTTAAGGGCGCGTATACAGAGAAATAGCCAATCCTAGATTTGAATTTTATCTAAGTAAACAAAATCCAATTTAAAAAAAAATTAAATAGATAATATAATGAAATTTTCTCGATAGAAAAAAATCACCAAGTGAACTCTCATTTCCATCGATTTTAGTTTTATTTTCAAAATGACACACATTGCAAAGCTAAAAGTGTATTAGTAATCTCACTTCACATATTATCTAAGGCTGTATGTAACAATTTTTCATTTGAGATTGTAGTTTACGAATAATAAATATTTAATACTTTTGGCACTTATAACATTTTTATTGAGCGAGTTGCGCTATCTTCCGTCGCATGTTGTGCGTAGTTGTACGTATTTTGTGTCACTGTCATGTCCAAGGGGCCACGCGGGTGAAATTACAAATTTTGTTTGCTTTATACGCACTCTTAAGCGCACATTTAGTCAGCGCTTGTGTGTAGCGCCTGACTAAATGTGTAAAGCAATAAAACGCCTGACATCTTTGCTGTTATAAAATTTTCAAGGGTTGTATCTTTATTTATAGTAGATAGCTGGTGCCCGCGACTTCGCCCGCGTTGAAATTATATAGTAAAACCTTCCTCTTGAATCACTCTATCTATTAAAAAAAACCGCATCAAAATCTGTTGCGTAGTTTTAAAGATCTAAGCATACATAGGCACAGCCAGACGGGAAGCGACTTGTTTTTACTTTGTTTTATACTATGTAGTAATGATGTTACTCTATGACAATGTAGCTTTCTACAGGTGAAACAATTTTTAAAATTGGTCCATTAGTTTTTGAGTTTATTCATTACAAACATACAAAAATACAAATCTCTCTTTATAATACATATTAGATTACTTACTACTTACTAAAGCGTTGAAAAATAAAAAAATATAAATAAAATTATGAGCAAAAATTTATTCAATCCTCATTTTTCCTTTTATTGTTATATTTGATATAAAAATCCCTCGGGGGTTTTTTTGGTGAAGGTGTGCAAAATTTCATGAACTCACTTGAGTAATTCAGGCGTGAAACCTTAACAAACAAACAAACTCTTCTTCACATTTATAATATTAGTTAGTTTTTAATTTATCAATCAATAATATTAATAAATCTGTAAGGGTTGGTCATGGAGTAAGTTATTTTGTTTTCAGAGATATCGTGTTTATAGGCTCTATACATGACACTGAAACTAAATTGACGATTTTTGGAATTTTTTTCTGTATATATGTATGTATGTAAGTATGTATGTTCCTCCATAACTCTTAAACGAATTAACTGATTTTCATGAAACTTGGTAGATAAATATTTAGACGTACGGGACACAAGATAGGCTACTTTTTCTTTTTCAACGCGGACGAAGTCGCGGGCGCCAGCCAGTACTAATAATAAATCTGTAAGTGTAGGTATTGTACGTATGTATGTTCCTCCATAACTCTTAAACGAATCAACTGATTTTCATGAAACTTGATAGATAAACATTTAGACGTACAGGACACAGGATAGGCTACTTTTTTCTTCTTCAACGCGGACGAAGTCGCGGGCGCCAGCTAGTTTACAAATAAGTTATGATAAGAAAATCTGACGGTAAAGTCTTGGCACAGTTTAACCAATAGGTAACAAATAATTCCTAAATTCAACATAGTATTTCTTATTTTCCGATAATTTTAAACTGTATTAGTGTGACCTAAAGAAACTTATGAATAGAGTGATAATATAAAAATCACGTATTAGGTTAAACTGTAATAAACGCTTGTACAGTTAAGTGCAAATATTTACATGCAAATTAGAATTAACAATTTTCTACCAGTGTGACGATATTTCGCACATAAGAGATTTTGAATTTCGATGAAATGTAAGAATTACATAAGACATATTAATTATGATGACTTTATAACTCAGAAATAAAAGCGATATTAATATGGGAGTATTTTTAAACGATAGGAAATATATTTTTTCTCTTTTAAAATATTGAAAAAAATGCATATTGACCAAACGCATATCACGTAAGAGGTTTTATAGCCTGAGAAAATAAGAAAAATTAGGGGAAATAAATCGTGTAGTTTTGAAAATTGGTAGAATTATACTTTACGGTATCCAGATTAACATACTAAAAGTCCTCAAGGGTGGGGGTTGTGCTAAGGGTGTAAGGGGGGGTTGAAGGTACCTTTTTTGAGGTTTTTGCTCATATCGCGAATATCTGTAGGAATAGCATTATGATTGCTTCTGACAAAAGTTTCTACATGAAATTGTCTTCAAACTTAGATATATACATATTTACTCTACGATCAATACTTTAGGGACTACAGGCTGTGCAAGTTTACAGAGGTACGAAAATAGATGATTTCAGCAAACGGTGTCGTTTTTTTTTTCGGCGTTGTTTATCGCCATTTTTAGTTTAGAATTAGCAAGCTTAGTCATCTGCCTACCCAACATGAAAAAACCCCATGAAGATCCATGGAGAATTCTAAACAAAAAAGATGATAATGTAAACAAGGTCCGAGCGTTCAAGATACCGTGTGCCCTTAAGCAACGAAGGGCGTCAGCGGGTCGTGGTTGGTGAGGTTGAGGTCCATGCATACCACTCAGGCTGAATCGACGTCTTTTCTACTGCATATACAAACAGGCCAAGATTTATAGCTCAAAAATGGGTTCGATCCGCAAGAAATCCTGCTATTTGATTTTTCGATTGAATTATGTCAGAGACTGTCTCCCAAGTATAAATCCAAGTTTGTGTCGCTTGAAACCGCGAGCGTTAGCCGTCATTTTGAGAGACGCCTTTTTACAAATATCTCGGTAACGGTGAGTTTTACGTTAAAAATTGTAAGAATCTTTTTTGTAGACAACAAAGTTTCCTATCGTTTTTATTTGAAACGTTTTTCTCTACTGTTAATATTTGCCGATATATAGTCGATTAAAAAAACCAAATTTTTGTTTTTGGAAAATAATTCGATAATTTTTAGACATACGAAAAAAAAGTTATAATCAAAGTTGTAGAGCATAAATTGTTCTATAATTTTTGTAGGAAACTTTTTTTTGTAAAATCAATAGTTGCTAAGCTCAATCGCTACAATCGGTGAGTGAACAATCAATCATCCCCTGTTTTCCTACCCTTAGGGTTGGAATTTTGTTTCCAAATTAAAATGAGACCCCCTCGGGGATGCACCCTTTCAAATAAAAAAATAATTATGAAAATCGGGCCACCCTGTCAAAAGTTATGCGTGATCATACATAAAATAAAAAAATATATATATACGCGTCGAATTGAGAACCTCCTCCGTTTTTGTTTTTTCGTTTTCGTCGGTTGAAAACTAGCTCGAACTAGGCCCTCAGATCTGTGGATGACTAGTTTCCACTTTAATATTTACTTAGTTTTTATGTTCACCTATACAGAATCACCTATTGCGAGCGAGTTTAGTGACATAATAGGTAAAAAAACAAAGACTATAATTCGCGGGTTCGAGCGAATTAAATTCCAGCGAGTTATTTCGCTGGAATAATTTATTTGAATGGAACATTCATTTCCATTCAAATAAATTATTCTAGTTACTAGACAGTAGTCTAGTAACTCACGAAATGAATGGTATAGTGAATTAGTTCATTTAAATTTTATATTATACTAGCTTTTACGCGCCAATTCGTCCGCGCCCCCTTTCTTACGTGTTAAAAGATTTATTCAGTCTTTATTGCTCATATATTTTTGTCAGTCGTTCATTTTTTTATTTTTAAATGATCCCGCGCCATCTCGCGGAGTAGTTAAGTCATGAAAGTTTAACAAAGAAACTCACTTTCGCATTTATTTGACACCACTAAATCTCGTCAGTAGCTACTAATGGACCATAAATGAATAAATAAATATGTCAGCTGGTTTAACTCGATGACATTTTTATTCAAGTATGGGAGGGACCACGGAGTGGCAGCTGACGTTCACAGGAGTTATCGCTGGAGAGGAAATGACTGACAAAAATTTGGCCTGGCTCGTAGACCATTAGCAAAAAAAAAAAAAAGAAAATCGGTTGACATACATTAGAAGAAAAAGGCACTGAACTTTTTACCTATATATTATAATGTATTATAGTGATGTTGTTAAGTAAATAGAGAGACAACAAGACGCAACACAAGTTAGTTGACTTGTTAATATTTGGCGCGAAACAGTCCTAAGGGAGGCCGCACATTGGCTACTATCGCAAGCGATAGTCGCTCACTTTTGGTTTCTGAAGCGTCCATCCGCACACACACTGGCCTGTCATACTCGTACGCGATGGAAAGTTCAAAATCATTGAACCTCCCTCAACTCGAAAAAGTACTCATTTATTTTAACCCTTTAAGAGTCGGATTGATTTATCCGACAATTATTTTTGTGTCCATTTCGCCAGAGCCTGATATAAACGACACATTCCTCTACTTGTATAATGTTTATTTTGAAATCATATATTGATTTAAAAATAATTTGAGTTGCTTTCTCTTTTAAAAAGTTACGATTCAGGCGCTAGGGGCACGATAACTCCTACAAAACCAAGCTGTTAAAGGGTTTTCTTCATCAACTAATCGCACACTTTATTCATTGTCTGCCTCTCACGGAGGTTGCATAAACAACATAAAATCAATAGCTAAAGCTACAAGAGCAATCGCATTCGCATATCGCACCTTTAAGGAAAGACTGTGATATCTCGTAATGAGTGATTTTACAGGAGACTACTTTCAATCTTTCAAATTTCAGGGACTTTTACGACAAATTGACGACACATAATATGTGCAGTTACGAAGTTGTCGCAAGCAACAAAATGGAAGACGATACGTAGATGATCGCGTGATATTAACGAATGTGCAGCCTCAGTACAAATCCGGCAAAGCAACTAAGTTGTTCACGCGATAGTGTACCAATGTGCGGCCATCCTAATTCTCGTGCGGTTATATTTAGTGAGGCAATGACATTGCCACCGACCGACTTGTTGCTTCGTTTGATTTTCAAAAACACGATGGCGCGGTGACTCGCACGACTCCGATCATATTATTATAATAGCAAATGACTCATTTCATGTTCCCCCCTTTCTGTGAAATGGAAATATGACTCTTAATCTATACTTATAAAATACTTTGTCCTGATACAGGCTTATAAAACCAGCAAGTCCACAGGTATTATTGCACAGGTATTATTGTAGGTACCAAGTATCCCAGACAATGTTATGCAACATTTCATGATGATTGATGGTCGAGTAGTTAAGGCGTGAAAAGGTTATAGACAGAGTTAGATGCTTTCATATTTCGCTGCTTAAAAACTAAAGGGACACAAATCAAAATTACACTTTTTACAGGAGAGTTAATCGAAAAAAATTAAACTATTTTTTTCTTATTATATCATATATATCTATATTGTACATCGTATTTTTAAGTACCTAGCATTAAATGTTTTAAGTACTTTTATAATAAACTGAATACTATATAATAATATATGCTTATAGAGATATAAGCATATAAGTTACTTTTGAATATATAAAAAATGATCAAAATATACTAAATATGGAATAAATCTTTTTGCAACATACAATATGAAGGATTGTAATTGTATTTTTGCAATAAAAAATTTTTGGAATTTTTTATGGCCCTTTAGTTTTTAAGCAGCGATTTATTATATTAAATAGCATGGAATAGTAGAGTAGGTTGAATTTTCTTTTAAAAAGTCTCCTCTTAAATTTTAAAAATGTAGGTGAGTGATCGTAGTACTCCATACTAGATCCCGTAGCCTACATCATATCTCGATTGTCGTCTAGTGACCCCGTGTGCCAGGGAATCTTGGCACAGATCTCTATCACCGACAAAAATACTGTCATACACATAGCGAATTGAGACGATGGAAACATACCTTTTTAAAACGATTTGTGGCTTGGCTGAAATGTTATTTACATTTTTTTTATATATTAAATCCACAATGTTTACGGATTTTTTTTAATGCGAAAATTGGCAGACAAGCTGTGGACTTGATGGTAATTAGTTACAAATTGTCGCAAGGTGTGCTCTAGCATTTATTATTCACGCTAAGAAAAAATCCTATTTTAAAAGGAACGTGCTTTCTAAAAATTAAATTTAAAAATAATATGGCTGATACAAATACAGCAGACCGCGATGTTGCTTATAAAAAAAGTACAATTTTTTTTTTTTTTTTTTGAAAAAGCTTGAAAATAACGAAATTTACTATATCGCAAATTGTGTGTGATGTGAATTAAGCCTTTTTGTACGAGTACATTTTACGTTTTACACATTTTGAGTGTGGTACTCATGTTGCTTTTTGTACATTTTGCTCTGAAGGTTAATTGGAAATACAACTTAGATCCTACTAATATTATACTATATTGTGTATATATTGTGTACTATATTATTGTGTACTATATATGTGTACTATATATATCCTACTAATATTGTGGGGATGGATGTACTCGTATGAATGTATGGTAGTAACGTTTGTTACTCTTTCATGTGAAAACGGCTGAACGGATTTGGGTGAAATATGGGACACGGATAGTTTATTACCAGGATTAACATATAAGATACTTTTAATCCTGGAAAAATTTTAGTTTCCCTAGGGATTGTCAAAACCCGTGGCGGCGCCACCGTCGTTACAGCCAAAAAAGTGTAAAATTGTAAGTAAAAGATTCAATAAATACTTCGATCACAATGCACTTGACTAGAATATACAGATAACTTATACTTAGATGAAGAAAATACATCCCAGGGATTTCGGAATAACCCTTTAAAAAACTACTTTTATCAAAAAAGAAAGCGCTACATCAGATCCATGATCAGTTACGTGAAACTTTTAAATTGTGTCATTACATCAGTTAGGCAGAGTTTCAAATAAGAAAATAATATTGTAATAAAATGAAAACACATTCGAAGGTCTCCGAGAAATCGCAGTCTCACAAAATGGGTTTACGACGGCTAATAAACCACACATGCATCAATAAAGGTATTCCGCCATTGTAAGCGTTGCGGAATACCGTAATGTACGTAATATCTAAAAGTTTTAATTGTTTATGAATGAATGTGTTTGTTTGTTACACTACTCAACCGATCGTCGTAAAATTTTGCATACACGTTGTCAGGGATACAGAAAAATACATAGGGTAGGTACATCGATGTTTATGGATGGGCCTTTTCCATAGCAAATAACATTGGCAAAACAATCCGCAAAATTACACGTGTACTTGAGTACATTGGTTTCATTTTGTTCTAAAGTAGCAACCAAAAGCATTAAATTACTATAGTAAACAACCGACTCTACTAATCTCGTTAATCCTGCCGAGCAACACGACCAACCAACGAGTCCTACATTACATGACGGCCGATTTTTACCTACAAAAATCAGTCTGATTTTGCGAATCAGATTGATTTTGAGGAAGTGATTTTTTTTAATAAACTAAAAATAAAAAATTAACACCTGACAAAAATATTTGAGCAATAAAATTTAATAAATGTTTTAAGACGGATGAAAAAGGAGTGTAAACATATAATCTTGATACAAAGATAGCGGTTTGATGCAAACAAAATGTTTGCCGCTGTAAAATATATCGCTTTCACGCTAGAAATGTGACCACACCCGACTTGAACACCGTCCGACACTTCAGCGAAACATCCTTTGACGTCATTTGTGTTTAACTGTTTGCTCACTGCTCCAATTAAATTTGTTTGGGTTGCGGCAGACACTTTGCAGTTAATGCAGGCCATTGGCAACGATGATGCCCCCTGTCAATATGTTTACGTGAAATCGTGTTCATTTCACCTATAATTCCTTTTCTGCGAACGGTATTTACGCTCTACTCGATATTCAATGATATTTTGCACGAACAATGGCATTCGCCAAGAAGATTTATAAAATTTTTGTAGAAGTTAAATCATGTGCGTGGGGCGCCCGTTATTGATAAAAACCGTCATAACTCGGCAAATATCAATAAAACATCAATAAAATATACACATAAACTACCCTCAGAAAGTCCTCTTTCCATTCATATAATCAGAAACAAAATACCTCCGAAACAACTTTCCGAGATTAGCGCGCACATGCAGACAGAAATACAGAGAATAAGGGGGTCTTATTCTTTATATTATGTACCTAATGATTTACATACTAGGCAAGCATAAAATTGAAATCAAATAACATGTTTTTAACACGCAGTAGATTTCTAACAGCTGCTAACGTTTACGCAATATCAAGTTAAGATGCGAATGAAAGTCAGTTGAAATGCTTGAAGCTCATTTAATGCGAACCATAAAATCATATAAAATGTACCCATAGCGAACGTATAGTATTGACGATAACCATTCGTAATGATCGAATCAAAGAGCGGATTGTAAATCTCGATGGCGGGCGACCGGCCAACAGAACACGCGTTCTCGGCTAATTGCAACGTGCGAGTACAAAATGGCTGTGATGGCTTACAGGGTCGTGGGAGTGCTGAGAAAATTGCCAATACCGCACAATCGAGCAACCATATTTGACTATTCCACATAGTACATACACTGGACCGCAAAGAAAAAGGGTTGATTAAAAAATCTTCAATATCTTTAAAAGTACCTCACCTTTTTTTTGGTAGCTTTTATGAAATAAAGTCTAAATTAACGCTAAACTAAATAAAGCAACCATATTTGACTATTCCACATAGTACCTACATACACTGCACCGCAAAGAAAAAGGGTCGATTAAAAAATCTTCAATATCTACAAAAGTACCTCACCCTTTTTTTGGTAGCTTTTATGAAATAAAGACTAAATTAAAGCTACAGTAAATAAAGATTTTCCACATAGTACCTACACACACTGGACCGCAAAGAAAAAGGGTCGATTAAAAAATCTTCAATATCTTCAAAAGTACTTGACCAACCTTGTATGAAATAAAGACTAAACTAAATAAATTTTATTTTTATTTCATAAAGCTAGGTGAGGTACTTTTGAAAATATTGAAGATTTTCTAACCGACCCTTTTTCTTTGCGGTCCAGTGTAATATTATGCCAGTGATAAAATATGGCGCTGAAACATGGTCTCTAACTATGGGATTCGTATGAAAACTCAACGTTGATCAATACTATGCTCGGAGTTACAAGAGATCGAATCTGGATTGAGTAGCTCCGTAGACGAACGAGATACCCACATAACTATACTAGCATATGATATATGACTTCGTCCGCGCCCCTTTTTTAGGCGTTCAAACTCTTAACTCTAATTCCTATGTAATTATATTTTTGTCAGGAATTTTTGTTTTTATTTTTTATTCCTTCTTTATCTCTAAATAAAATGATAGACCCATGTATCTTTTTTTGTATCCAACGACATTGTTGTGTCATGATTGAGTGGTTAAGGCGTGAAAAAACAAAAAAAAAAAACATAAAATTAGTTAGGATTTATCAACAATCAAGTTGTAATATTAAAATAATTTTATTGTGTGATTTCAGATTTGAGTTTGCATCTGTTAGTGCATGTGCCGAATAAAATTGTAATGTGCCGCTGCATGAGTGCACTATAGTACAGCATATTATGTTTATTTTTAAACGGACGTAAGTATATCCCTGTCGTGCGTTGTATTTTTGGTGCCTCTATTTTTGCACACACTTGTTGCTAACAAAAATAACTGCGAATTCGGCAATGCATTATTTCTCTCAAATTTTATATTAATGTTATTGAAATATAAAAACTAAGATCAGACCAGTGTGCCTAGTGTTGGTTAAACCCTTTAAACCAGTTAATTATCATTTTGATTTTTACCTAATATTTTACTAGACAACTCGCGCGCCAATATACTGTACAGTACAGTCAGAATAGAAATATTCTTATTTCTTGCTACAGGCACTTAATAGGTTAAATTTTAATAGGTATACTATTAAAAAAACAATATTATAGTTTCTTGTTCTTGCTTGTAATTACTGCACATATTTGTATTGTATATACCTTGTACAATTTCTAAATATACTAAAACCGTCGAAATAATATATCGCACACGTAATGCAAAACCACCATAAGTAGGTATCTGGAAATTTTATGAAGTCATCTCTTGATGAAATTCACTTGCTTTTGGGTTCTAAGTAATGTATAATTTACTTATACATAGCTACTAGCTTTTATAATTTATTAGCTAGCTAGTAAATTATAAAATTCTGATTTATAGAACTTCAAAGTCTTAATTTAATTTTTCCTGCATGAGTTTAATTTTAAAGAATTTATTTAATTAAATTACATTAAAAAGCATTTATTTTAAAAACTGCCTAAATATACCATAAGTAAGGAAATTATTCTAGAACAATGAACCTAAAACTAAAAACCTTAAAAAATATAATATAATAACTAAAATATATTATTAAAAGGATTTTTCCTGCAATAATGACAATTAGCAGATGTGTTTGTTTTGCAATAGGTGTGCGATATGTTCGCTGACTAAAACAGAATGATCTTTTAGAATATAACAATGATGTCAATTGTTATATTCGAAAAGATCCAAACTCCCTTTTCTATTATTGTCGGCAAGTTTCGCATCTAGCCGCTTCCTGCAAAGCTTTTCAGGTCGCTGTATGAAATTTAATCATTATGATAATTAACAATCGCTATGATTTGCTCCATTACCCCATGAAAAGACAGACCAACAAGCACATACTTATCACATATCTTTTTTTCGTATAGGTAGTAGTAATATTAGTAATCTCATAAAGCTAATTTGATAAACGAATCGTCACTCGTGTCTGTGACGAGCAGGTGTCGTCGAATCACAAGTCACTTGTGCCAGTGACGTGCCCCTTGTGCTTAGGGTTGCCAAATACAGGATCAATATTCCCGGAATATATCAGGCATTCAAATTTTAACCTCAATTGTTTTCAAATATAATCAAATAAACAAAAAATTAAAATAAAGTAAGGACTCCTGCGGAAGATCAGTGCTGGCCTATGCTAGCAAAATGCTGAGTAGGGACCTTTTTGTAACTTTTTTTTTCTCTGTGTATATTAATTATATGTTATATGTATAAGTTACAAATAAATTGGTTGATTGATAATCGGTTAATTATTGACATTAATTTCGCCATCACGTCACGTTGTATTGACAACAGAAAATAAGACTAGCCATTACTAGACACATGCACATACGTAATTTCGGGACATCTCGGTCGCCTGGCAACCCTATAACCCGCCGTAATGTCGCGCGTGACGCGACTGTGTTTTGTGTTCGCTATTTTAGTTATTCTAAGAAGAACTAGATCATGATTTGATGATAGTACAAGTTGTCCAAATCACTCACTATTTAGTAACAATCTTGAGACTACATTTAGTATCAATTATAGTCTACTGGGTATCACACATAAATTTAGGTCCCCATAGGTTCCTGCGGGATTTTTAAAAAAAAGAAACTACAGTGCGAATAAAGTAGAGTCTTTGTGTAATTGTGTACTGTCCCGTGAATAAATAATTATTTTTATTCACAACATTGAAAGTAAAGCATGAAACTTAATAAGTCGTGGTATGAAAACCTTCGTCAGTTTTCAAATTCATTGCTTTTTTAATTTTTTTTTTAAATAAATCACCAAGCAAAAGTCAATGTTTCGTTTGAAATGAAACGTTGGCGTGACTGGTTGTCCTGACGTCTTTAATCAAATGTGGACTTTAAGTTGACGAACCTTTTCTTACTCCGACTGTACCTAAATAGTTGACTTTGCAAATGTTTGAAGGAAATCGATAGAATAATTCAGTGTGAAAACGTTCAATGCCGAAGCAAATGTTGTTAGTTAGTGATCCAACCGACACCGCGCTGTTTTATAAACATTAGAACCTCGTCGACGTACGTATACACACACGAGTTCGTAACATTATTATCACTAGACTGGGTGACCGAGCTTCTCTCGGGCCAATGGAAAGGTTTAAAGTTTTTTACATGTAAGAAAGAAAGTCTTTGAAATATTATAGAAAAAAATTCAAGAATACTTGAATTAATAATTCAAAATATTATACAACGAGCAAGCGGTATTACTTTTGTAACGGTTCCATTAAAAAAA
The DNA here is from genome assembly GCA_945859745.1 of Synanthedon formicaeformis. Classification (NCBI taxonomy): domain Eukaryota; kingdom Metazoa; phylum Arthropoda; class Insecta; order Lepidoptera; family Sesiidae; genus Synanthedon; species Synanthedon formicaeformis. Next base: position 693,212 of record OX243974.1, on the reverse strand, counting down.
ACTACCTAAAACCAATTTTCTCGATGATAAAACCCTGTCAGGTTGATTTCTAGACCTAAAAATCCCCTATCCTTAGATTTTCGACAAAATCGTTAGAGCCGTTTGCGAGGCATACAAGAATTCCTCGTTTCTAGTAAAACTTAGTAAAACTTAGTAGAACTTAATAGAAATTAGTGACTTAGTAAAAGTTATGGACAGAATAAAATGGGAATCAGACATAGGTTAGGTACATTGCTACAAGCAAATACTATAAATAAAATTGCCCAAAACCTCAATCCTCAATAATTTTGAAGCGTTTCTTTGATGTATTCGTTTTAACATTTTGACGTTTTCTTTGATCTTCACCGAAGTGTTTCTTTTTATATTGAGGCATCGCTAACATAAACTAACTATTGTCTTACTTATAAATAGTTTAAAAAAGATCTCTTACTTCAAGACAATGAATTGAAATCTATCGTCGCAATTTAAAAAAAATGCACGAATTAGCACGGCATAGATAGAATAGAATTTCAGGTTGGATAGGCTAAATATTCCAAAAATTTAAAAATAAAGATAAAACGCATGGTAAAAATATTATGTCAGGCGTTATATCCTTAATTTTTTCAACGCGGACGTAGTCGCGGGCACCAACTTGTCTATACTTATATTATAAAGAGATAGAGATTTGTATGTTTGTAATGAAAATACTCAAAAACTAGTGGACCGATTTTGAAAATTTTTTCACCTATAGAAAGCTACAATGGTTAGTAGGCTTACTTATATTATAAAAGGTGACAGGCAGGCTGAAGCTCCACTTGATGGTAGGTGGCTACCGTCGCCTATTCTATAACACAAGTAACGCCACAGGTGTATAAAATACAGGATAATGGTAGATTTTCACCGTCGTCCGACCCCTTCGGCCGCCTGCGAAATTAACGCTACGTAACCAGTTACGTGACAAGAATGGTTTTTCTTGCTACGAAACCGGTTGTGTACAAAGATATTTTTTTTTCGTGTTAACGAAATACAAAAACGTGTTTTGTCCCTTTCTCACAAATGCAAAGATGTGTTAGAAACTGGTTTCGTAGGAAGAAAAACCTCTTTGTACGTAACTATAATAACAGAATACCACCGTGAAATAACAATATTATGTGCTGTAGTGTTTCGGTGAGTGAGTATAAGGGATGCCAGAGGCTTTACCCTGTCCCTTCCATATCCCTTATCCTTAATCCTTCTATGGTAGGCAGCGCACTTGTAGCACTTATGGCGTTGCTTGTGTTATAGGTGACGGTAGCCACCTACCATCAAGTGGACCGTCAGCCTGTCTGTCGATCTTAACATAAAAAAAAACAATAACTAGTTTCGTAGCAAGAAAAATAATCCTTCACACGTAACCGGTTACGTAGCATTGGTAGCACACAAGAAACAGGAGGGATGCGATCCTCTCAAACTCTATCAACTCTTAATACGATTTAATTTAGGACCTAAACTTGCATTTGCTATTTACTACCATCAACTTCGTTTTTGTATGAAAGCGATTTTGTTTAGGAACCCAAATTAAACTGCTCTGAATTTGAATCGTCTTTTAAAAGTTGATAGTAATGTACTAATTAAGTACGGCGAAAGGACTACCGCTTATATTGTCCCACACCTCATCAATAGCCTACCTTCAGATCTACGTAACAATATAAAATTAAAAGAGCTCCCAACTGTGAAAGAATTTTTAAATCGGTCTAGTAATTCGGAGCCTATTCAATGCAAACAAACAATCAAATCTTTCCTCTTTATAATATTATAGTATAGATTATACCTAGGTTACAAATGATAACACGAGATTAAACCTCAGTCATAATTTTACATGTTATTTCATATATTAGCCTCAAAATTGTTAAAATCCTTATTAATATTATAAATGTGAATGTGAGTTTGTTTGTTTGTTTGTTTTTTACGCTTTCACGCAAAAACCTGAACCATTCACCATGAAATACTGGATACACGTTGTCTGGGACACCAGAAAGGACGTAGGGTACCTTTTATCCAGAAAAAAGTACTACTCCCGAGGGATCATCTAAAATAAAATTTAAAAAAAATTTCAACGCGGACGAAGTCGCGGGCACCAGCTAGTTATAAATAAAATAAAATCATAGGACAGAGAGTGATTTCCAATTGACGTGGACGTACTTCAGGGTCACGACTTCACGAGTTTCTTCAAAGCGTAATATTTATTTATATTGTGAAGATAATCGGCGACAGGCGATGACAGATGACGACAGAGGCGCGGCGCATACGCATTTTAAACTCTAGTATTCGTTGCCTACTATAACTAAGTACTAATCGCGATCCATCAACATCCTGCTTCTAACCGACGAGAACGTCTATTTCTAAAGGAACACGGCGTCCGGTGCTTTCAAATGAAAACTTTGCAATATTACAATAGACGTAAACATAGGTGTTTTTAAATTTTATCGTTAAGACGAGGACTGTAGAAAAGCGTTATTTTCGTCGCCTAGTTTGACTTCTTAGAGTAAAATCACAAGTTAGATAAAAATACAGTGCAATGGAAAAAAGTTTGAATCGGGCAGATTAAAAAAAAATCCATTTTCAGAGAAAAAAAATTAGTAAAATACTGCTTAAAAAACTTAAAAAAACATGGAACCCGCGTGCCATACAAAACACAACGAATTTTATGGAACATTTAAAAGTGACATATGCGTAGAGCATTAACTGTCATTTATAACAAAACAAACATAATAATAAGTACGTAATTTAAAGAAAATGTGACTTTACGTCAACCCATTAGAGTTTAAAATGAAATAGTAGAAGTTGATCGTTACTACCTTTTACCATGGACGCGTGAAGGCAAGAGTCTCCGCCATGATTCTGTCAAAGGCGTTCTTTTTATGTTCCCCTTTGGCAATTGTGACGCAAATTCCATTGTAGTATTTCGATGATTCACAGTAACAAAGATTTTCAGTGACAACTCTTTTAGGCTTATTTACGTTCTTCACTAAAAACCTTCCAATTTTAAATCTGTTCGGTTATCTGTAGAGCTACAAAAATTTGTTGCGCAATATTCCACCTTATTCATAGGATGAGTATTAGCATAGAGTAACTAGTTACTGGTAACTACTTACTCTATGGTATTAGGTTGCGGTCATTTTGGTAAAAATTGTGTTCGCTCTGAGGTTAGTCCTTCATAATATATGAAAAAAAAAAGAATTTTATTTACACAACACAAAGACACGTATAATACGTAAAATACGCCAGTATTTAATAAAAATCAGTTAATTCGTAGGAACATACCATACAATACCTACACTTACAGATTTATTATTAATATTGACGATACATTATATTCCTAATCCCTTATCCTTAATATGAAAAAAATATATAATAATATTATAAATGTGAAAGTAACTGTCTGTCTGTCTGTTACCTTTTCACGCCTTAACTATCCAACCAATTAGGTATCTTGAAATTTTGCATAGGTAGGCACATGTTGTCAAGGATACCGGAAAAGACATAGGGTACCAACCTTTCATCCAGAAACAAGTACTGTTCCCGAGGCCGAGTGACAAAATTTCATGGTTTAATCACACTCGTCTATTTCATTATTATATTCAGTTTATCAAGATGTTGAACGCGTTATAAATCTTTCAACACTTCTTTATAGCTTACAAATAAATCGGGACCGAACGTATTCATTTTACAACGTGTCTTCGACTTTGATCATTTTATGTTTAGCACTGATTTAACACCGCGAGAACAAAGAAGTTTACTGACAGTTTCCAGGTTACAACTTATATATAATTGTTGTTGATTTTGTTAGCTTTACATTATCTAACGATGAATTTTGCGTATTAAGAATAGAATAGCATAGAATAAGCATTTTCTTTGTAGCATAGAAAGACAAAAACATACGTCCTAACTCAGTATAATGTGCAGGTTGTAAAAAACCTGCTCTTGTCTTCCGTTAGAGCCGATGGCACAGTTTTTGGTGAGGTTACAAAACATTATAAAACATAAAAGCTCCAAAAACAAAAAAAAAATTCTAAAATAAAATAGTCAAAATTAAAATAAAACCTAATAAAAAACCTAAATATAAAATATAAATATAATTTTTTTTTGCTTTGTATAAATATTTATACAAAGCAAACAGAAAATATCGCTGCTTGAAAACTAAAGGGCCATAAAACATAAAATCCAAAAATGATTTTATTGCAAAAATACAATCACAATCCTTCATATTGTATGTTGCAAAAAGACATGCTTGTTTTATTCCATATTTAGTATATTTTGATCATTTTTTATATATTCAAAAGTAACTTATATGCTTATATCTCCTCTAATGTTCAGTTTATTATGAAAGTACTAAAAAAATTTAATGCTATTTAAAAATACGCTTCTAACGATGTATAATATGCATATATATGATAATATCTAATAAGAAAAAAATAGAAAAAAATTATTTAATTTTTTTCGATTAGCTCTCCTGTAAAAAGTGAAATTTTGATTTGTGGCCCTTTAGTTTTTAAGCAGCGATATGTCTATACGAGAACGGGGGTTGTACCATGCGCTGTGACAACATTGTAGGTAGGTATGGCAAATATAAAAAACTAGCTTTTACCCGCGACTTCGTCCGCGTTCAAATTGTTATAAGTATGGCCTAAAGCTTTTCTCGATAAATGGACTATCCAAAACAAAAAGAATTTTTCTACAGTAAAGCTCTACAGTAAAAAGTGTAATTTTGATTTGTGGCCTTTTAGTTTTTAAGCAGCGATATAATCTACTAGAAAAAGTAAAAATATGTAAGTATATTCATAAGACACTGGTCCCGTTCCACATTTGCTTCTCGCTTTTTTGGTGTTCACATATAATATAAATTTCTTTAATTTATTTCTAAAATTATTAGTACTTTGCAGGTTCCTAATAGGCGTTATTACGTCAGCCATTTAACTGGGAGCACAAGTGCTGTTATTTCATGGTGCTTCTTCGTGTAAGGAGACGGTTATGGGCCATTTTATGACAACGAAATGCGGTTTACCCTGAGACTATTTTTTTTATGATAGTCTTTACTAGATGTTTTTTATAGTGAAGTGGGGATCCACTTCACTATAAAAAACATTCCTATAATAAAAACAAATTTTAAATACCATACACGAAACGGCCATCTAACCTACCCACGAAGAGTTTTTTTTTTTACTTCAAAATTAGTTAATTAATATTCAATTATTAATTAATTAATTAAAAAGTTATAGATAAGTAAAAATGAGTATATATTCCGAAAATAAAAGTCTTAGGGCCTCTTTCACAAACTTCATGTAAAGTGTTGATTAGTTACTTTTAGAAATCATTTTCTGTTATATTGAATTACTAGCTGGCGCCCGCGACTTCGACCGCGTTGAAAAAGAAAAAGTAGCCTATCTTGTGTCCCGTACGTCTAAATGTTTATCTACCAAGTTTCATCAAAATCAGTTAATTCGTTTAAGAGTTATTGAGGAACATATATACATACATACAGAAAAAAATTCTAAAAATGGTCAATTTAGTTTCAGTATCATGTATAGAGCCTATAAACACGATATCTCCGAAAACAAAGTAACTTACTCCACGACCAACCCTTACAGATTTATTATTAGTATTGATGCACTCGGTTCTCTGCATCATTCGATAGCCGATTTTTTTTATTATTTTCTATTTAATGTTTGAGACGTTTACCGTACAAACAAAGGTATATCAGCTTCATTATCCCCGGTTACCAGTGACTTTAAATGACAGTTGGCCTACTTGACGTTTGTGAAACAGGTGCTTAATAAAAATCCTTACATATTATAAAACAAAGTCCTCCGCCGCGTCTATCTGTCTGTCTGTCTGTTCGCGATAAACTCAAAGTGGTTCTCGAGGAAGGTTTTAGTATGTAATTTACAAAGTTACGCGGACAAAGTCACGGACAGCGGCTAGTATATTTTAATAACTTTGAAATAGAACCTAGTTTCTGTTTAAAAAGAGATGGCAATTCATATGTTAAATATTTAATACTAGCATTTGCCGACGGGTTTGTGCGAGCGTTAAAAAATTACTTCTCTATCCAGGGTTTCCTCATACTTACTGAATTGTTTATAATAAAACTTATATAATTATTTATGCAATTATAGCTATATATTATTTGTATGATAAACTTCTTTAATTATTACTTTCTTAGCGAATCAGTATACTCGTATGTTTTTACATAGAATAGAACAAAGTCGCTTCCAGCTGTCTGTATGTACGCTTAGATCTTTTAAACTAACAACTTTTAATGCGGTTTTTAATGCACTAATGAAAAGAGCATTAAACGAGGAAGGTTTTGTACAGAATTTGCAGAAAAAATTGCACCCGTGCGAAGCCAGGGGCGGCCCTCTAGTCTATACTAATATTATAAAGAGAAAATATTTGTATTTTTGATTTTATAAAAAAAGTTACCCGAACGAAGTCATGTACAACAGCTAATACTTTATAAAATAAATCTATGTTCCAAATTTCAGTTTTCTATTAGTGGTTTAGCTTTAGGTTGATTTTATAAATATTATTTAATTAATTATTGAAATTATACCTTTCGGACTGCAACAAATATGCTGGAGACGTCACCAAACGGTATCCAATGATGAGTCACAAATAATTCGCACGATTTAAAAAGAGATTTAAAACACGCACTCGAGTGGAAACTTTTCACTAAACCTCCATGGAATAGGGAGACAGGTTTGAATTTTTCGAACGATTGATGACGTCACGAGTTTGGGCGGGAATCGTTTGGGCGGACACCCGGCGCACGCGCGGTTGCCACTGAAACTGGCATGTGCCATTTCGGATGCCACCGCCTGCGTCACGATTGGCCAACGTTGGACAAACATTCCTATATTCGAACAGCGCTTTGACATAGTCCTTGAACACAGACAAATATATATCGCTGTTTAAAAACTAAAGAGCCATAAAACAAAAAAATCCAAAAATGTTTTTATTGCAAAAATACAATCACAATCCTTCATATTGTATGTTGCAAAAAGATTTATGCTGGTTTTATTCCATATTTAGTATATGTTGATCATTTTTTATATATTCAAAAGTAACTTATATGCTTATGTTTATTATAAAAGTACTTAAAACATTTAATGCTACTTAAAAATACGCTTCTAACGATGTATAATATGCATATATTTGATATATGTCTAATAAGAAAAAAAATAGACACAAATAATTTAATTTTTTTCGATTAGCTCTCCTGTAAAAAGTGAAATTTTGATTTGTGGCCCTTTAGTTTTTAAGCAGTGATATGTCTATACGAGAACGGGGGTTGTAGCATGCGCTGTGACAACATTGTAGGTAGGTATGGCAAATATAAAAAACTAGCTTTTACCCGCGACTTCGTCCACGTTCAAATTGTTATAAGTATTGGCCTAAAGCTTTTCTCGATAAATGGACTATCCAAAACAAAAAGAATTTTTCAATTCGAGTAGTTCCTGAGATTAACGTTCAACCAAACAAACAAACTTTTTAGCTTTATATTAGTAATTAGTATAGATTTAAGAAAAAAAAATAGTTTATTTGAATAAGCGCCTCTTTCACCAACTACAAGTAAAGTGTTGATTAGTTACTTTTAAAAATAATTTTAAGTTTTATTAAATAAAATTAGTAGATGGTGAAAGGACTACGGTAAAAGTCCCAAACATTAAAAAGAAAATAATAATAAAAATTCGCCTATCGAAGGATGCACTAAACCGAGTGCATAATTTAATGCACTTCACTTAACTTGACTTGTAGTTGGTGAAAGAGGCCCATAGTACCTTTCATCCAGATGGTCGTAAGACAATTAGGGTATGTACTTTTAACGCAGGTTTTTTGTAACTGATAGTTACAAATAGTAAGTGTTATTTTAAAATTAAGACAAATATTGGGCCAATGTTTGGACTAAATGATTGGGCTTCATAAATTTGTGTTATTTTCATGTTAGTGCTGCACTTACTTGTATTAAACGGGGTTTATTACCAATGTTGACCAAATATACCTAAAACGAGCCACTATTATTTCTACAGAACCACTTGATATATGTATATAAATAAATAGATTTATAGACACAATAGATTTGAATGTGAAATGTAAAGTTTAAATTTGGAATAATCTAGTAGCGGATGCTTAGGTTAGAAACTATAAAGTAAAGGTATGTTATGAGTAATTATATGTGGCGCTTAGGGCCTCTTTCACGAACTACAAGTAAAATGTTGATTACTTACTTTTAGAAATCATTTTCTGTTATATTGAATTATGCACTCGGTTTACTGCATCATTCGATAGCCGATTTTTTTAAATTATTTTCTATTTAATGTTTGGGACGTTTACCGTACAAAGGTATATCAGCTAAATTATTCCCGGTTACCGGTGACTTTAAATGACAGTTTGGCCTAATTGACGTTTGTGAAATAGGCGCTTATACATAGAGGTGTTATAGTTTTCATAATACCAATAAAATCATATTGATTTGTTCTCCAAAGTCGTGGTTAGTTATTTTTTCAAAATTGTCCTTCTTTGTTTCAATATCCAGACTTAACTAATGTTAAAATCAGCGAACAACATCCACAACAAAGTCTTTCTTTATCGCAAATTAATGTTCTTTGTTCTTCGCATATTCGTCATTAAAACTGCTTTTGGTGACAAATTTTTGCAATTTTTTTTTTGCAAATTCTGCAAATACACAAACCTTCTTCTTCTATCGCTTGATATATATGAATAAAATATAAATACATGCAGCTTTAAATTGCTACTAAAAGTTATTAATATTATAAACATTATTTAATTATTAAAAATATGTTAACTATCACCATTATTTATTAATTACTTGCAACTATAATTAACAAACAAAATTTTTATCATTATTAAGTTAATGTCATAAAATTATTTCAAATTAGAACACAAAAAAATAACTAGCAAGCATCAAATCTAAATCGAGTCTGCTTCGTCGAACAAGAATTACGCAAGCTTTCTTAAAAAAATCATTGAACTTGGAAGTGAGTGCACTGGAAGCTTTGTCACGGTCGAATCCCAGGAAACTGAACAAGATTTACAATACAATTAGTTCCCAGAGGACTTTTTTCAGACGAAAAGTGTAGAAGTCGGCACTTGCACTTATCTAAATCAAAAATTAAGTAAAAATACCACAAAACTAAATACATAGTCCACTAGTTAAGTAAATGTCTTAGGGCCTCTTTCAACATCTGTCAAGTAGGCTAACCGTCTTTTAAAGTCACCGGTAACCGGGGATAATGGAGCTGATATACATTTGTTTGTACTGTGGGTATTCAGCAGTACCACATTTATGCTTTTGCATGCATTCGGATGTAGCCAAATGAAATACTTAATAGCTTGAATCGTATATTAACTGATATGTACAAAGCGAAAGTCCGGTTGAAAAACTATAGCACAATAATCATTACAAAATGTTGACCACCCCTTTTATACACAAATTTGACATGACAGTTTATTCGTTTTCATAATTTCGAATCTATTCTTGATTTTTCAAATCTTCTATGCCAGCGTTAGTCGGAGAGGTTGTATAACTGTGGAATATCGCCACATATTCCCCCTGGCCAGACCATGACTATGGTCGATAGTAGTCCGGAAATCTGATTCGACGACCACTGCGCGACCTCTTCTCCTCAGGCACGGCGTTAGGTACGACGACACGGCTTGAAGGTGGCTCATCAGTCAGCTCACATCTGTCTTCGTTGAGGTGCGTCGCTTCTTTCATCAGAAATGCCGGTTTCAGCCTGTCGACGGAGATGTTCTGAACCTTGCCGCGGACATCGACGGTAAAGAATTTAGGCTGCTTCTTCACTATCTTATAGGGTCCAGCGTACGGCGGTTCTAGAGAACTTCTGACATGATCTTGACGAATGAAGACGTGTGTAGATGTATGCAGGTCTCGGGGTATGTAGAACGGTGAATTGCTGTGCCATGTGGTAGGTTGTGGAGTCAGTTTCGCCATGTAGGAGCGAAGTCGGTTTGCGTACTCGGTGACATCTCTAACGTTGCAGTCGTTACTGGGTGAGAAGAACTGACCCGGTAGACGCAGGGGTTCACCATAAACAAGTTCAGCTGGAGACGACTGTAGATCTTCTTTCCAGGAACTACGCATTCCCAGAAGTACTAAAGGCAAAGATTCAACCCAGCTGGATGTGTTGTGGCACATAATGGCAGACTTGAGTTGACGATGCATCCTCTCGACGATCCCGTTTGCTGCAGGATGGTAAGCAGTGGTGCGAAAGTGGCGCGCACCAATTAAAGCAGTGAGGGCCTTGAAAAGACTGCTCTCGAACTGTCGACCACGGTCCGTAGTCACTCGAGCAGGACAACCGTATCTGGCTATCCAGCCAGAGACGAGGGCAGTTGCACAGGACTCTGCTGTTATCTCTTTCAGAGGAAACGCCTCAGGCCAACGAGTAAATCTGTCGATGACTGTAAGGCAATATCTGAAATCATAAGACAAAGGTAAGGGTCCTATGATGTCGAGGTGTATATGAGAGAACCTCGAGGAAGGAGTTTGGAAGCTGGAAAGAGGTGATTTAGTGTGACGGAAAATCTTGCTTTTCTGACACTGTAGACATTCTCTTGTCCATTCTCTGCAGTCCTTTTTTATTCCTGGCCATACGAATCTCTGTGTGACCAGTCGCACAGTTGCAGATGCTCCGGGATGATGCAGACCATGGATCATGTCGAAAACTTGTCTACGTAGCTGAGGAGTGATATACGGTCGAGGAGTTTGAACAGAAGTATCACAGTAGACAGGTAAGTTACTTTCTATACAATTCTTCTTCTGTAGTTTCAGTGCTGAACCGTTTAGCAGGAGGTCTTGCAGTTCAGGGTCTGATTCCTGATATCGTGCAAGTTTCTCGTAATCAATTGCAGTTGCAATCTCTTCCACTCGTGACAGTGCGTCAGCGACAATGTTTTCTTTCCCAGGCAAGTATCTAATGTCAGTTGTAAATTGTGAAATGAAGTCTAGGTATCTAAATTGACGTGGAGTACATGTGCTTTTGTTCGCGGAAAAAGCAAATGTCAACGGCTTGTGATCAGTGAACACGACGAACGTTCTTGCCTCCACCATGTATCGGAAGTACTTGACTGCTTCATAAATGGCTAATAATTCACGGTCGTAAGGACTATATTTCTTCTGTGAAGTAGAAAGTTTGCGTGAGAAAAATGCTAAAGGTTTCCAGTCTTGATCAGATTTGCAACGTTGTTGGAGTACAGCACCTATAGATGCGTCTGAAGCGTCCGTGATCAACGCTAATTGTGCAGACGGATCCGGATGGTTGAGAAGGGTAGCTTCTGACAACGAAACTTTACAGTCTTCGAATGCACGTATCAGTTCCGGAGTCATTTCGATATGCTGTGATCCTTTGACTTTGGGTCCGGCGAGCAAGGCATTAAGTGGAGCTTGAACTTGTGCAGCGTTGGGCACAAATCGGCGATAAAAGTTAAGCATTCCTAAAAAACGTCGAAGTTCCTTTACAGTTTTAGGAATGGCGTACTCCTGTATAGCCTGAACCTTGGTAATCAGAGGCTTAATACCAGCTGCCGATACAGAATATCCGAGGAAAGTCACTTCTGATAGACCAAATTTGCACTTGGCTGTGTTGATCAGAATGCCGTATTTTTTAAGTCTCTCGAATAATTCACGCAGGTGTTCCTTGTGCTTCTCTGGAGAAGATGAAAATACGATTATATCGTCAATGTACCCGTAACAGAATTCGAGACCACCCAAGACTTCGTCGATGAACCTCTGGAAAGTTTGTGCAGCATTCCGAAGTCCAAAAGTCATATACGGGAATTCGAACAATCCGAATGGTGTCGTGATTGCGGTCTTGGGTATATCCTCAGGATTGACAGGAATCTGATTGTACGCCTTCACAAGATCAAGCGTGGAGAAGACTGTAGCTCCAGCAAGCTCGTAGGTGAAGTCCTGTATATGTCGGATGGGATACCGGTCAGGAATTGTTCTAGAGTTCAGTGCTCTATAGTCACCACAAGGTCTCCAACCGTTGTCTTTCTTCTTGACCATATGCAGTGCTGAGGACCATTGACTTTCTGAACGTCTAGCAGTTCCACTTTCTAGCATGTCTTCAAATTCCTTCTTGGCTGCTTGGAATCGAACTGGATCGAGACGTCTTGGCTTGGAATAAACTGGAGGACCTTGCGCTGTACGGATGTGATGAAGAGTGTTGTGTTTTATTGTAGACTGTAAGCCTGCTGGTCTAGTAATTTCGGGATAGTCACGTAAAATATCGTGAAACTCTGTTTCTCCCGAAACTACTTTCACCGAGGAGATGCCATCTGAACTTTTGGACAGTTGGGCGTTTGCAGTTAGCGACGTAATACTGTCGATCAGGCGCTGATGTCTACAGTCCACTAGTAAACCATAGTAGCTCAAGAGATCCACTCCAATGATGGGTTTCGAAACGTCAGCTATTATGAAGTTCCCCACAAAATCTCGTCTCAGTCCAAGATTTAAATGAAGCCGGATTGGTCCATATGTGTTTATCACCGTACCGTTAGCAGCTACCAACTCGTACGATGTTTTGGTACAGGGCGTCTTGACTGCTGCTCGCGGAAAAACACACAAGTCGGAACCAGTGTCCACCAGGAACTGCATTTTTGATGCGCGATCAGTTACATATAGACGGCCTGTAGTGGATGATGGGCAGTCGCTGGCCGCTACTTCCGACTGCCCTTCGAGTTTCCCGACCCGAAGTTACATGGTTGTTTACATTTTCTGGCTTTGTCAGCAAATGTGTAGTGGTAATAACAGTATGGATGATTCGGTGGTGGCTGTCGTGGACAGGAGCGACTTCTTGAGCGAGTCCGACGTATATCTGCTTTCTGGCGGTAAGTGGTGAAAGAAAGAAAGAAAGAAGAAAGAAAGACATTTATTCACTGCACGAAGGACATTAACATGACATTACATAAGAAACAGAAACAACAAAAACAAAATGACACAATTAAATTATTAAAGCTAGACAGGTAAGATGTGTGTGTCCTCGCGGCAGTGAATCGGATGCTGGCTCAGCATTGTGCTGAGACGCTGGGAAAGCACCTGCAGCGCTGATTTTCAGCCAGCACCGTGTGACTCACGCGAACGCCATACACACTCGTATATATTATATAATTTACATAGATATATTGATAGCTTAAATAATTAGATACATAGATAAATATAATATAGCAACTTATAATGCAATAATAGTAATAATAGATAATATAGTAGTAAGTTCAATAATTTCAATAAATAAAAAAAAAACAAAAAAAAGCATAACCCGATTCCAAGTCAATTGCAAATGGAAACCATCCAGGGTTACACAAAGTATACACAAAATTTCATCCAAATCGGTTCAGCTGTTTAGGAGGAGTTAGATGAATAAATGCTGGATATAAAAATTATGATTTTTGGAGCGTCAACAAATGACCCCTAAGCTTACGCCTAAAGGTGTATCTGCTAGGCGCTCCTTGGATAGGAGGAGGGAGATCATTCCAGCATTTGGACGCAGCAAACTTGAAGCTTCCTCGAAACGCCGTGGTCTTGTGCACAGGCACGGCAGCAACTGCCCCAAACCTGCGCGCACGTTTGGACCATTGGAGCTTCCTAAAAAGGTAGGACGGCGTTTCGTACCGTACCACCCCAAACAGCAGAGTAGCCAGATGAAGGCGTCGGCGTGCAGACATATTCAAAAGACCAGAGGCGCTCAAATACGGAGTGATATGGGAACGAGGAGGTATGTGAAAGCAAAAACGAGTGCATGCGTTTTGCACTCGTTGTATCAGCCGCTTAGAGCGGCCGGTAATGCAGCCATCATACACGACATCACAATAATTTAATCTAGATAATATAAGCGATTCACAAAGTGTGACACGCAAATCGACACTAAGGTAATCACGTACATTATATAGAACTTTGAGGCGATAGAAGCAGTTGCTCACAACTTTCAGGATATGACTCTCGAAGCGTAACTTGCCGTCCATGAGGAGGCCGAGGTTGTTTGCTTCCATTACCCGCTCTATTGGTTCGCCCATGATGGCTACATCCCTGCCGGTCAGAGCTTCGAGACTATTATGGATTTGATGCTTAGACCCGAAAACCACGTATCTCGACTTGCCCGGGTTGAGAACCAAACAGTTCCTCTCCGACCAAGAGCAAACACGATCGAGGTCCGCGTTGATGCAATCCACCGCAGCAGACATGTCCGAAGGCGAGCTGGAGAAGTACAGCTGCAGGTCGTCCGCGTACATATGGTATCCGCTGTTCTCTATACTGTTAATAATGTCAGCGCTATACAATATAAACAGCAGAGGACCCAGAATTGAACCCTGCGGGACTCCCCTTATCACAGGACAAGAGGAGGACCGCAGAGCAACTCCATCCATCCCACGCAACGCAACAATCTGCGCACGGCCTGACAAGTAACTGTCGAACCACCTCAACGTAGTGACATCAAAGCCATAATAGGACATCTTGGACAACAGCAAGGGCACGCTAATGCAGTCGAAAGCCCTGGAGAAGTCTAAAAGCGCCAATATAGTACCTTTACCAGCATCCCTAGCCTGCAAAATGTTATCGACTACGTCAAGTAATGCAGTAGCTGTCGACCGACCCTTGCGAAAACCAGACTGCAGTTCAGGGAGGATGCCGTTTTTCTCCAGGTATTCCGACAGCTGGTCGCACACTACCCTTTCTATTATCTTCGATGCACAAGGAAGGATGCTAATGGGACGAAGTTCGGTTAGGATCATAGGATTAGGTTTTTTAGGTAACGGTATCACTTGAGCGATTTTCCAGTCAGTTGGGAACGTCATAGTCTCTATGCTTTTGTTAATTATATGTGTCAGTATATCAGAAATTTTCGGAAGAGTCATAACTATCATGTCAATGTCAATCAAGTCTAGTCCCTTCGCCTTTGTTCTAATTGAGGTAATTATTTTTGTAACAGTCGCAACATTCGTGGGGGAAAGAGTAAATTTACTGTCACTGTATCTGTCAAATTCATAACGCGTCAGGTCAGATATTGTTACGTCCCATTTTCCAGGTGTATTAAGGAAGTGCTGGTTCATTAAATCTGGGTCATTAAAATTTGTAGGTAAATCAGTTTGTGTCTGTGAGTCGGAGAGAATAGTTCGCTTCAAATTTTTCCATAGGGTCTTTGAGTCAGTAACGTTATTAATGTGGTGTTTGAAGAAGGCACGCTTCTCGTTATGAATGGCTTCGACCACAACGCGTTTCAAGTCCAGGTAGTATTGCTTATGAACCTCACTGTTCGAACGTTTATATTTAGCATAAGCTTTATTCCTAAGGCGCATCATAAGCTTCACATTGCTTGTTAGCCATGGTTTGGGTGCCTCCTTCACCACTGTTGTCCTTTCAGGTGCATGTTTATCAAAAAGTCTAAGTAAAAGTTCGTTAAGTAGTCGAACCATGGCACTCACGTCATCAAGTAAAAGTATTCGGTCCCAATTTGTGGCGTCAAGGTCTTTGTTAAAGTCAGCTAAGTTCATGTCTTTTAGAGGTCGGTAGGTAATACGTCTTGGTGTCGGTTTCCTTTTCTTTATGTCAAGCTTGGCCGTGATAAAGGCATGTCTGCCCAGATCTGGGATGTGCCTTACGTCCATAGACACAACTCGAGCGTCAGTGCAAAACAGGTCAATAGTAGTCTCGCTATTTTCGGTAAAGTGTGTCGGTTCACTTACATGTTGCGTCAAGCTAACTGATGTTAAAAATTGTGTCAAACATTTAAACTTTGTGTCCGTTTTGTCAGTATAATTTATATTAAAATCGCCAACTAAAATCAGTCGATCATAATTCGTGAAAGAAGAAATTGAGTCAGTGATAGCGTCAAAAAATACGTTAATGTCGAGCCATGGTGGTCGGTATGCTGTACCTATAATAAGACGTTTGCAGTTGATATTTACTTTCAACCATATTTGCTCCACGAGTGCAGCTGCGGGGTGGGGCAGAGTACGGGCGGTGAGACCTCGGCGCAAGAAGAAACCGACGCCACCCCCCCGCCCCGCCCGCACACCCTCGGGTCGCGGGACGTGACGCAACCGATAGCCGGCTATACGAGGAGCGCGACCATCCTGTGCCGGTTTAAGCCATGTCTCGCATATCCCTACCACATCCGCATCACTATCAGTCAAAGTCGCAATCAACTCATCGTGTCCCGTACCAAGTGATCCAGCATTAAATAAACCAACTTTAAAGTTTTTTAAACGAGGCATTGTAAATAGAAGTAAGAAGAACAATTAATTAAGTAACAAGTGCAATCGGGTAAATTTGTACAAGTAAGCGAAGTGCAATTTCGTTTTAAATAAGATGTCTTATAAGTAAAAATAAAATAATTAATGTTTATGTGCATATTAAAAATTTTATATGTGTTTAATAATATAACGTCGTGATTTGAAATTGTGTAAATATATACAATAAAAGTGTATAGAATAAGAGTGTATATATAGATTATAATATATAGAAGCGTATATAAAATAAAATATATAGAATAAAAGTGTGTAGTAATAAATTTAAATATTGTATTGCTCCAATTTGAACGATACGGATCACAGAACGGCACCATGTTTACTTTCCGTATCACTGTCGCGAGGGCACACCAACATAAAAACAATATAAAACAAAGTGTTAAAATTTTGAAATAAGTATGCTCGTTTAAATCCTGATTAGACATGACAAAAAAGAGAAACGATAAAACACAAATTTTCTGAACTTTAAAACAAACAAAATACAAGACAAATACACAATAACAATTAAGGCGTGGTATGAGCTGTCTCGCCAAGCTTAAAAATATGCAAATCGGATAAGCTGCGCACTCGATGAGACGGATGGCCGTCAGCTCGACGGGCAAAGATGTTGCCGTCACGAGTCCACACGAAGCGCCACGCCGCGGCGCGCGCTGCCTCTCTGCACCTCTGAAACAGCTGCCGGTTGGCACTCGTTAGCCGCTCGTTGACATAGAATTTTTGAGGAGCGGCAGCCAGGCCAAGGTCGGCGGTGGTGGCGCCGCGGCGCACGCGCGCAGCCCGCATCAGGTCGTCGCGAACGGCGCGGCGCGCCAGACGCAGCACGAGCGGGCGCGGACGGCCTGCCTCGCGCATGCGCCCCACTCTCTGCACGAACACCACGTCGCGTGCGTCCAACCCCACGCCCAACTTGGTGCAGATCCGAGTCGCAAGCCCGATCGCGCTCTCCCCGGGCTCCTCTGGCACATTGGACACTTGTATATCGTTAGACAGTAGGTCTTGGTCCCTCTCGTGCAGCTGGATTTGAAGGGCAACAATGGTCTTCTCCATAGCCTCGGTGGCCGCCGACACAGCCCTCTCTGCGACAGCCTTCTCGATGGCTTCGACGCGGCTGTCCATAGCGTCCATCCTGCCGCTAAAATCCGCTATACGCGCGCTCACATCACGAAACTCGTGACGGAACTCCTGCAGTTCCCGTCTCACGGCCTGGAGCTCCTCCCTGAACAGTCGCACCTCAGAGCCGAGTGACGACTCCCCACCCTGGGACGCAGGAGTGTCGTCTGTTGACTGCGACATCTTTTTATTTTTTTTATTTTTTCTTTCTTGAGGGTACATTTATAAATTCACACAAGTTATTTATTCAACGGTCTTTTATATAATATTCACAGCACCATATAACTCGCGAACAATATATGCTGGCTATTAGAGCACTATAAAGAAATTTAATAAACAATTGGAGTCTAGTATGCAATTGTTTATTTCTTATCGATCAATGTTTGTTACTATTGCGTATGTTGTACAACGCTCGCGCTGTCACTATGTGCGCTGGTGCGACTATTTGTTTGGCAGAAAGAACTGAAATCTGTTTCGCGAGCTCTGTGACTTGCGCTTCAAGATCATTTTGGACAGATGGTGTGGGCTTGGATGTACTTGCCACTTGTGGACATGGAGGGACAATCTCGTGAATCTTGTCAGCTAGTTCTGCGATTTTCTTCAGGGTCAAATCGGATTGCGATGCTACAACCGTCTGAATATTGGTCGGTAATCGGCTAGACCAAATAGTGGAAAGGAAATCTTTCGGGACCGACGGACCAGCTAAATCTTGTAGATGACGCAAGAATTGTGATGGCTTCCGATCTCCAAGCTCTTCATGCATCAACAACTGCTTTACTCTTTTTTCTTGAGATGCTGAAAGGCGCTTAATAAGCTCGGTCTTTAGCCTTAAATATTTATCGGTCTCCGGCGGGTTAATTATAATGTCCTTCACTTCAGCAACGTAGCGATGCTCCAGTTGTCCGACAACATAACTGAATTTTGTCTCATCCGTAGTTATTCTGGAGAGCAAGAATTGGCTTTCAATTTGAGCAAACCATAGTGCAGGTTCTTCTGGCCAAAACGGAGGTACTCTGGCGTTAATCCTGACGATCTCTTGCCTATCATCGTCTGCTGAGGCCATCCTTAAATTATGCTGAAAAAACGCTCCGCTTATGGTGGCACCATATACCAAATTTCTTTCTTCCGAATGAATCTTGCGGTTTCTATTAACTCACAACTATTCTGTGAGACGACGGCGGTCACCAATATGTGACATGGTTGTATCTGCGCGTCGTCGGTGGTCACCAATATGTGGGTATTCAGCAGTACCACATTTATGCTTTTGCATGCATTCGGATGTAGCCAAATGAAATACTTAATAGCTTGAATCGTATATTAACTGATATGTACAAAGCGAAAGTCCGGTTGAAAAACTATAGCACAATAATCATTACAAAATGTTGACCACCCCTTTTATACACAAATTTGACATGACAGTTTATTCGTTTTCATAATTTCGAATCTATTCTTGATTTTTCAAATCTTCTATGCCAGCGTTAGTCGGAGAGGTTGTATAACTGTGGAATATCGCCACAGTACGGTAAACGTCCCAAACATTATTTATTAGAAAATAATAAAAGAAAATCGCCCATCGAAGGACGCACTAAACCGAGTGCATAATTTAATAAAACACAAAATTATTTTTGAAACTAATCAACATTTTACTTGTAGTTGGTGAAAGAGGCCCTTAAACCTTTAAGCACTATATTTGTATGAAATTTATTTTTTTAAATAGAAGAAAATCTTGCATATAAAATAAAAAGAAACCACATTTGTTTACAGTTCATAATATTACTCATGAAAGAAAATTAAAAGTAGTCCATAAGATACCGCTATGCCTATGAGGATGGTAAAGTTATATACGTCCATGGATTTTCAGCCCTAACTAACAATGTTAATGTCTCATACTTACTTTTTAAAATTCTCATAGTTAAACCTTCGGCTTGGTTAAGTCTGTTACCGGCTTGGTTAACCTTCGGCTTGGTTAAGATTTGTATTATTGTATGCTTGCAATGAATAAGCTCAAAAACTACTAGACCGATTTAAAAAAAAAAAATTCACCTATAGAAACCTAAATTATCAGCGACTAGCGAGTAACATAGGCTAAATTTTATAAAGTTACGCGGGCGAAGTTACTACATATGTCTGTCTGTCTGTCTCTGTCTGTTCGCGATAAACTCAACAATTACTGCACCTATTTTCATGGTCTTTTCCCCAATGGATAGAGTGGTTCTCGAGGTAGGTTTTAATAGGAGATCGGATCAAACAAAAGGATACCTAAAAATAAAAATAAAAAATTCAACGCCTGACAAAAATAATAATATATGAGCTTGAGCAATAAAGAATATGTTTAACACCTAAGAAAAATGAGTGTGAAAGAAGTCGCAGTAAAAAACTAAATCTTATATAAAGTAACCATATTCCTTTGAGTACAGCTCTATATATTTGGTAGCTGGTGGCTTTAATCCACCAGAAAAAAAATCTTTTTGAAGAATTCAAAATGATCTTTTACTTTATCCTTGAGTGTTTCACGGAAATTAGTTTCAGACTTCGCTCGGACGAGTGACGCAGAAGAATAAAAAGAATTACTGAGTGATGATATTTTCATGAAAAATGTATTTTAAGCTAATAACATATATTGGCCAATTTATATAATAAACTTAATAAGAAGTACATCCTACAAAGCCTTCTGCCACGCAATGCCTTCCATATAAATCTTTGACTCTTCCACATATACATATAAATCTTTTTATTTTACTTTACATAATTTACGTTTTATTCAAGACGGACAACACACACAAAATGTAAAGTAATTAATTTCAATCATTGATTTCAGCACTAAAAATAAAATCTATTAAAAACAAAAACATTTTCTATGTTATCTGATTTTCTAAAAATACCACATCCGCGGATTTCAAAAATTCTGCATCCTCAACAACCTTCAAGACATTTACTTACCTATCTTCAATTATGATAATTATGCTATGTGTATTTATAAAAATAAATAAAATAATCCCACAGTCGATAGCATTAGCATGTACAGTTTATTTTGAAAATACGGAACTAAAATGTTAAACAATGAAATGTTTAACGACAGATAAATGATACGGCATACGAGCGGTCTGTCGCCTTGCGTTGCGTTCTATATGTTGTACGTGTAACAATGTATGTACATTTTGGCTAATGTCCAAAGCGAAATAAATATGACGCGCTATACATGCAAACTTGTAGTCACAAAAATTTAGAGATGGCAACACCACCAACTAAACAATTAAATTAAATTGAAACCTTAGTCAAATTTTTACATTTTTATTTCCATGACCACTCCTCGCAGTTGGGATGTTGACTATTTTTGGGAAAAATATTAAATTTCATTTTTTTAATACAATTCAAAAAATCGTGTAAAATTTCAATGTGTGTCAAATAATTCCGTTTCAAACGCTCCAAAACGCCAACAATTATTACGTGACGTCATTTGTTCCCAAATCATATAAAGTTAACAGAACGACGTAGTCTTTGACAGCGGTGATGTTTGCGAACAAGTGACGTCATGCGCTTAATTGAGCTAAGGGATGCCAGAGTCCTTTCCCTGTCCCTTCCCAATCCCTCATCCTAAGTCTTACTATGGTCGGCAGCGCACTTTCAGCACCTATGGCGTTGCTTGTGTTATAGGTGACGGTAACCACTTACCACCAAGTGAAGTATTTTTGTCGCCTTTAACAAAACTTCTAAGCTTAAACAAATACTCGTAGTAGCACATGACCTCAAATATCTACTAAAAATTGTCTTAACATACTAACATTTTGAAATGTTGTATCCAACTGTCCAGTGTGTTGAAGAATAATAAGCGTGCAAATAATTGCCAATTTAGCGTTTAATATTTCAAAAGATTATTTATCTTAGAATTGATTGTGTAATCTTAGACTGATCAATTTAAAAAAGCCTCTCCCCGTCATAAGGCGCCCCGTCAAGCTCCGGTTGCCTGACACCCTCAGGAGGCAGTCCCCATCGCGGCCTGCATCCGTTGTGGGCGTAGTATCTCGGGATCCTGTCATCTCTCACCAGCTCGTATGCCAATCTGCCCACGTTGTGTTGGTAGTCGCTCAGTCCCGTCTTCCAAAAGTGTGGTCTCACGTAGCCAAGAACTGAAATAATTTCATACTAGTATACTAATATGTATTCTTTTTTCATTGATCAAAAAGGTAAACAAACAATTCACGATATAGAACTTAACAAACAATACGAACAAATTCTAAATGAGTTAATCACTGAGTCAACTGTCTTTGACAATGCCTAATGTACTATCGCGGTCAATGGAGCAGACCCACTTTTCATACAAATTTGTCTAACGTTGAATTGAGGTTGTCATAGTAACGTAAATGTTAAACGAGTAGGTATTTGAAGTAGGAACAAAGATAAATACAAAATGTGCACACGAAATTGTTCCTTACGGTGGGACTGCTCCCTTGACCGCGATAGTACAAATACCACAGTCCAACAGTTAAAACAGTCCAGTGACCATGGCGACGCTATATTTGTTTATGTTTTTGATCAATAGAAAAAGAATAGATCATAGATATACATATAACGGTAGTGGCAGGGTACAGGGCATTCTGCTGTTCAGGGCGGAGACAAATTCAACAAAACAAACATTGTCATTTGTGAACACTCAAAAAATTACACTCAAAAATCAATTAATGTTTTCCAAGCAAAAAATTAAAAAAAACCATTTGCGGCTAGTAACATAACATGTTCAACTTTTTGTCATTTTCATCTTACCTTTTATTGATCTGAGTCAAATATCCATGCAGTCCGAATGGTAAGCAAAAGTGAAATAGAAAAATAATGATTTATAAGTAAGTAACTATACATGTACATTCTTCTTTCCTTCTAATATTTATTTATTTAATACTAGCTGTTGCAAGCGACTTCGCCCGCGTAACTTTTTATAAATATATAAAATATAAATAGCCTATGTCACTCGCTAAGAATGTAACTTTCTACTATATGTGAAAGAATTTTTAAAATCGGTCCAATAGTTTTTGAGTTTATGGTATTCATTACTTGAAAAACATACAAAAATACAAATCTTCTTTCTATTACTAGATGCTGCCCACGACTTCGCCCGCGTAACTTTGTAAATTATGTACCAAAACCTTCCTCGGGAACCACTCTATCCCGTGGTGAAAACAGCATGAAAATAGGTACGGTAATTTTTGAGTTTATCGCGAACAGACAGACAACAGTCCTCCGCGACTTTGTTTTATAATATGAAGTGATATCGATTTTTTTAATGTCTACGAGGCGTTCGAATAATTTTAAAAATTTTTTTCAACAGCATTAATAAAAATTGATATTTTGCGACTAACTTCTCAAGTGAGTCGGGAGAGGTTCCAGTGTGGGCTTGTCCATGTCCCTTTCATACAATTCTTTGGCGACTTTCATAAGTTCCGTATCTTTCATGGCGAGCTTTGTTCCTAATTGAGGTACGGGCGCTTCTTCTTTTAAGGTTTTTTCACTATCCGGTTTGCAGGGTCTCTGTTTCTTTACGCGCGGTTTGAAAGGTCGGGTCTTCAAATCTGAACATATTATACAATTTTTTTTTTCACACATTCCACACAGCACCATCTAGTTACACAGTGAGCAACTAATTCTTGTATTGTGGCTACTAAACAGTTAATTTACTACATACATAACTTTTTTTTTCGTAAATACATACATACCTATTATAAATACAAAACATCCATGGGTAAAATGTTAACACAAATAAACATTTGCGCCCCTAGCGGGATTAGAACCCGCGACCGTTTGGTTAACAGCTAGGGTTACTAGCCGCTAGACCAACCACCAAAATTGTAAAAAGACCTAACGTGAAACCTTTCTGAGCGTGTGCTAACTACTGTGGGTTTATTTATTAAGTAACTACATATTTTGATTTGTGCATTTTGTTTTAAAACGATGTATAATTATCTATCTCATAGTATATAGATAATCGGATAAGTCAGCCTGCCACTCTTTATAATAATAATAATAATATACTAGATTTTGCCCGCGAATTGGTCCGCGTAACATTTAGCGTAATATCTAATTTGGGTATTCAAGAATTAAGCTTTCAAATTCAAAAAGAATTTTTATAATGCGACTGGTATTTCCAGAGTTTAACGCGTTTAAACAAACAAACTCTTCAGGTTTATTATATTAGTATAGTTAAAAAAAAAAACAACTAAATAAAAATTCTGTTCTGAAATTTTCGAGAGGTTTAAAAAAATTTGAAAATGTCTACTTAATTTTTTTTTTTATTAAATTGAATGCTAATTGCGCATTATTTTTCCAAGTGTCGATTTGAAATTCATCGCATAATTTGACTCACCCTGTGGATGATGAGCGCAATAGTCGTTGTAATACATTGACATTCCTCGCAAACTCTTCATAGTCTCTTTTATGAACGCTTTGATTTCCTCGTCCGTCATGGGAACCTTTTAAAAAAATACTAAAATTACTAGCAGCGCGCATTTTCCTTTCCTAACACTACTTGTAGACAAATTAGCTGCTGCCCGCGACTTCGCCCGCGTAACTTTGTAAGTTATATACTAAAACCTTCCTGAAGAACCACTCTCTTAAATATGGAATGAATTTCTTGAGAAATCATAAACATTTTTTTTTAATGTTCTTTAAGTTTTGAAAAAGTAAAAAAAAATTGTTGTACAAATGTAATATTGTACACGCTACGCACCATCAAGTTTCTCCGGGTAAATATATTGTCGAAATAAAGAAATAGGTTCACATTTTAAAAACATATACTGTAGGAACTTATAAAATAACTATCTACTTATAACATACTTATAATAAAGCAACTTACATCTTGAGTTCCAACTTTTGGATCTAGCCATTTCCCTTCGAATTTTGCCCATCGGTTTTCTGGGCGACACCTAAGCAAAATATAGGTACCTATTTATTAAATACTGATATACAAAAAGGCATTAATTAATACTTGGGGGCACTTATGTTTCATTAAACACTAGCTTATGCCTTATGATAATTAAAAAATATAACGTCTAACAAAATATATTTGGAAATTATTTTTCTGGGTGAAAAATAGCCTGCAGGGGTCTTATTTTATATCCTTAATGGACGAAATACACGATCGATCATTTGACGTGGCTCCAAACGACTTAAATCAAATGGAGCCACGCCAAAAATTATGCCCACACACGGTCAGTTCAGTTTTCTGTCATTTATGCGTTTGACCGGGTCGAGTGACGTTGACATGAGCTCTGATTCGGAAGCGCGACATGATGCCACGGCGTAGTAAGGAGGATAGAAATATATTCTATCCTCCTTGGTTTCTACACTCACGATCGCGACGACGACGCACGACCACGACGCAATGGACTGATTGTGTATTTCGTCCATAAGAATGTATATGCAAATTTAATGATTACAGGTTGAGTAATTAAGGCGTGAAAATGTGTTAATTTCACAATTTATAGATAACTAGCTACACGCTCCCGGCTTCGCCCGCGTTCATAACAAAAACTATCCTATCTTTTAAGTTGGATCAAATCTTATCCTTAATCCTATGTACTATGGTCAGTAGCGCACTTGCAGCACCTGTGGTGTTCCATGTTTTATAGGGGACGATTGTCACCTACCATCAAGTGGGCCGTCAGCCTGTCTGATGATCTTAACATAAAAAATAATCATTTCGTTCTACATGATATCTACGAAAAGCCATAAGAATGCATCAATAATAAACTAAAAAATAAATTAGAAAATAGAAAAGAAAAAAGGCATTTGGTAAACAGAGTTGAATACTATATGATAGTTTTCATTATGATGATACTATGATAAGTGATCTACATGATAGTAACGTTTTACTACCGTCGTTCTGTCGTGGAGGCGAATGAACTTTTTGTGTATAAATTTTTTGGCACCGAATATACTCGGCATATCTTTTACCTACTACTCACATTATGGTTTTCCGGATAGGATGTTGTCGATATTCATCGAAATATTCCGTTAGAAAAGACATTTTTCATGCACTACTTATATATAATTTTAAATATTTGAATGTTAAAAATACTTTGAATTTTAAAATATTTAAAGCGGTTATTTGGTCATATTATCTAACATTTTAGAAATGTTAGAACGAAGTAAAAACGTCACGTTTCACTATTGAGTTTCAAAACAATGTATAAACTATGCGGAAAAAATGTTTATTACACGCCACTATCAAAAGTAGTCTGATGGACATTTTTTGGGAAAAAATATATTCTGGTTTCTAATTTCTTTCATAACAAGCTTATTGCGGTTTTGCATGTTGCACGATTTTTAAAAGGGGTTGACAACATTTTTCAAAATGAACTTTGTTTTATAAAATTCTAAGAACCCTAGATATTATTCCTAGTTCCTAGATATTATTTACACTTTCCTTGCTCGTTTATAGCTCTTTCTATTAAGCAAAACTATATAAAATTCGTTAAATGTTTTCGAAAAATTATGCATGTATAAAATTTTATGTATTTATTAAAAGTTTTAAGAGTAATTAATATTATTTTCTTTGGGATCTACAAAATAAACATGAAAATTACTTTATTTAGAACAGGCAACGAAAAGCTGAAGTATAAATATAATTTTTACCTATTTTTTTTAGACTTCAAAGACTTGGAATATTTAATAAACCATTATTTGCTGTCTTTATTGTAATACCTATGTTTCTTTATAATAAGCCTAGTTTAAGGCAATCAGAGAAACTATTCAGGGGTCAGTGTAATTAAAGAACAATTATTTTGTTATTTATTTATTACATTTCATAATAATATATTATAGGTAGGTACTTACTTAATATATGTTGAGAGTAAACGAACGGTATCTAAGATATTAAAACTAAGGAAATCGAGAAAGTTTAGTTATTTAATATACTTATTTCGTTATAAAAATGTTTACAACCCCTGACGAGGTGACACGTGACGTCTATCAAATGATTTTTGTATTCGGCGACCGCTTCATAGCGTGATCGCTGTAACTAAATCGTGAACATCCTATTTTTACCTTCATTCGGTAACTCGTATCAACTTTTCCTCATCGATTAAATACACAAATACCTACTCACGGTTAAATAGGTATATTATATTTGACTAGTTCGTAGGTATAGATTTTTTTTTACCTAGAAACTAAGTCGGTATAGATTTTTTTAAATATATATATTCTCACATTAAACTTAACAACTAACTAAACTAAATTTTAAATATAATTACATATATACTTTTATAAGCAAACTTTGGTTACATAGGTAGATTATTTTATTTTTTGTTAATAACTTTTTTTTTTTTTCAATATAAAGAGGTAACTAAAGCTCGTGTAACTCTGTGATGGTAGAAGAATTGTAAAAATCGGTTAAGTATTATAGTTTTTGAGATTGCCCATTACTAGCAATTGCACGCGAGTTCGTCCGCGTATCTTTGTAAAATATAAAAGTTGATAGTCAGGACTTCGGATAGATAGATTTTAACCCCCGACGCAAAAGAGGTGTGTTATAAATTCGAACTTCGACTTGTGTGTCTGTCTTTTGAAAGCTGACATGACCGAGGTCATTTATGAAGATCATTAACTCATTTCCCAATCGACGAAGGTCTCCTCCATAATTTCCAATTTCCTGGTCGGAAGCAGCTTGGATCCACAGTCCACCCAAAGCCCTTATCAGGTCGTCTGTCCACCTCGTGTTATATACCACTGGACAGGCTGCTGTCAAATTAGTTTTGTGCCTATTTAAAAAACGCCATTTTGGCGCTGTAGCCGATAGAATGAGTGTCCATGGAACTAAAATAATTAGTGATTATACATTTATCTATGCAATAAAAATACGCTAACGTCAAAATTAGTTGACGCTAATGTCAAAATTAGTGGGACAATCGAGGGCGGCGTTTCAAAATGGCACAAAAAATTAGCTGTCATTTGTATGGGACAGCTTGTCCAGTATATACGAGTATACGAGTATTACAAGTCAGTGACCATGGAGAATAGAGGAGGACCAACTAAAAGCATTAAAAAATGGTTCATAAATTGACTAGAATGGCGCTAGTGTAGCATTGGTGTTTGATATGATTGTAAATATGCTACTAGTGCGTCACACACCAATGCTACTACAGCGCCGCCTCATTGAGCGTATTCGACTGACACTTTCTCATATAGAGTTAGGCCTCCTTACCTTCTCCATGTCAGTGATCCAAGATCCGTTTGTGTCGGTAACTTTCGTCCGTCTTCGGATCTCCCCCGAGCATAGCTCATAGTAACGTACCATGTTTTAGGGCCATAAACCCTTTATAATTCCAGAAAATTCCGATTTCTATGGTTTAAAACTTTTACTTTTAAGGCACTTGGAAATTTAAGAGAATTTTTGTTGAGGCCAAAATCCTTATTATTTACTGTTTAAAATGAAACTTACTTACAAATAAAACACTTCTATATTTTAAAAATATAATTAGATTATATTAACATTTAAAAAAAACTAAAAACTCACTTAAAACAAATAATTAAAAAATACATAAATGCTAAATTGAGTGCCTACTTACATAATAGTCACTTTTATAATTAAGATACTTTTTTCCTATTACAATTTGTTCCTTCAACCCCAGCTTCGTTCGCATTATGATCAAAGAATAACATTAAAACATTATTGAAATCTATTTCAAATAGAAATAGAGTTCATTTTCAAATAGAACCCAATTTAAGGCTAAAACATTTTTAATACCTCCTTAAGACTATGTTGCAGCAAATTTAGAAAAACTAGACATTTATAACTGATCATTTCATTAACACTTCAAAAATACCCTACTCTTTTTATTTACACTTTTCACTGAATGGCTACCGTCGCCAATATCTTGCTATACCATAATATGCAATAATGTATATTTCTATGACGTTGGTGACGCCATAGAAATATATGTTATAGCTGCGTGTGCGGTCAATATCTGCATAGAAAAATATATCGTAATATGCCTTGCTATAATTTATATTAATATATATTATAGCAACGTGTGTGCGACGGGCTTTAAGGATAAGGGTGGGGGGGGGTCGTCCATAAATTACGTGAGACGTTTTTTCAAAAGGCGTATTTTTAGTGTTAATCTGTGCTTGATTGATTGTAGTGTTATTATTTCTACAATTGGTTGTTTTATTAAATTAAGTACTCGAACTATTACAATATTATTGTGTTGGATTTAACCATGTTTTAGCGGAGAAACATGTTTTACTTAATTTAACTCAGTTTTTTCGCGGAATTTATACTGTTTCTTGTGGAAAAAAAATTACGTGAGATTTGCCGAGACCCACCCCCTCCCCCACGTGAGATCGGGTGAGATTTGACTCAACCCCCTCCCCCCCTAAACACCTCACGTAATTTATGGACGCCCCCTAAGGAAAGGATGGGGTGATGGGCTGTAACATCCCTTACTAGGTGATCTTTTTTAAGGGGGGGTGTGGTTACTGTCACCAAACACAGTATACCTTGCTATTATTACTAAGAATGTAAAAAAATAATATTTGAATGAACTTAAGTGATGAAATAATTTGTTTAGCGCCATCTATGGGCGTTTTTTATTAAAAAGGTCTTTTCCTATCACTTGCAGCACTTGTCGCTTTGTTTGTGTTTTTGGCGACGGTAGCCACTTACCATCAAGTGACTAATAGAAAAAAAATAAGGTGACGAGTTAAAGCGAGTATGGTTGAAGTTTTTTTATTTAAAAAATTGTCAAAGCAAATTTTCTTTAATTATTTTCTGAAGAAAATATTCACGAAAATTAAACACAAAAATTAAAACCAAGACTTAAATTCAATCTTATTTACACTTTGCGCTAATATTTTTTTTATTCGACATTAAAATGCGACAATGTAAAAAATAATTTTAATCCTAAAAGACGCCATTTAGCGTTCACTCTGTCAAATGAATTAGAATTAAAAGAAAATCGTATAAATTGAGAAATTACAATTATGGGACGCTTTTTGAGCTTAGTTAGCTAATGTGAGCGGATTTTTTTTTTATTTCCAATTAAAAATTTATTAAACATATTTTATGATATTCTAAAATTTTGTTATAGTAAGAAAACATTAATTTTTATTTATTTTATTAGGGAAAACAAACAATTACACCATATATAGTAAAAAAAAAATAGTAAATTTGAAAAAGAGAAACATACATAGGTAGATTTTGGAAGTTTTTGGAAAAGTTTTTGGAAATTTTTAATTTGAAGCCATTTAGAGTTGAATGAAGAGTGAATGAAGAGAGTTACATTTTGGCTACAGTTCATTTGAAGACGTGAGTGGATGAAGGTGTATGTCGCCTTTTTGGGTTTTTTCATTTTTTTTGCATTGATGAAGATAATATGTTCATATATGAATGATTACAGATCTTAAGATCGTCAATTTAAGAATGGGTATAAAGCAAACAAAATTTGTAATTTCACCCGCGTGGCCCCTAGGACATGACAGTGACACAAAATACGTACAACTACGCACAACATGCGACGGAAGAGGAATGTTATAAGTGCCAAAAGTATTAAATATTAATTATTCGTAAACTACAATGTCAAATGAAAAATTGTTACATACAGCCTTAGATAATATGTGAAGTGAAATTACTGATACACTTTTAGCTTTGTAATGTGTGTCATTTTGAAAATAAAACTAAAATCGATGGAAATGAGAGCTCACTTGGTGATTTTTTTCTATCGAGAAAATTTCATTGTATTATGTTTTCTGTTACAGACGTCGCTTTCATTTATAATGTATTTATCTATTTAAAAAAATTAATTAAATTAGACTTTGTTTACTTAGATAAAATTCAAATCTAGGATTGACTATTTCTCTTTATGCCCGCTCTTAAGACATTTTTGGAAAAAAGTTGAAAAAGGTGTTACGTACAGTTAATTTTAAAAAGCAAAAAGTGCAGAAAAGTTTACTTTTGTTAATGGAAGAGGGCGCTATGTATGACTTTTTTTAAAATTAAATAATAGAAGTGTTTACTTGCTATCATACTATTAATATTTTAGGTTTTTTACACAACTTTGCATAATAATTTAGTACAAAAATCAGTTCCGTGGCGACTTATCTTAAAAATTAAAACTTTAACCTCGGTTTATTCAAAATTGGAATTATGCATCACCTTCATCCACTCACGTCTTCATTTATAGTTTAAAAATATTTTTTTAATTACAACAGAATGAAAATAATGACACATTTTGACCAATTTCACCTCGAGTCTAGCTGTTTTAGATTAAGTATATAAAATATGTTTCAGTATCATCTGTATTATATATCTGTTTGTCTCTTACTTTTATTATAAAAGAGGTAAAATTTGATTGTTTGTTTGTTTGCATTGAATAGGCTCCGAAAATACTGGACCGATTTGAAAAATTCTTTCACTGTTTTGAAGCTACATTATCAGCTAGTAACATAGGCTATCATCAATCAATCAATACTAATAATAAATCTGTAAGTGTAGTGTATTATATGTAAAAATGTTCCTCCTGACTCTTAAACGAATTAACTGATTTTCATGAAACTTGGTACATAAACATTAAGTGTCAACGCGGACCGACGGAGTGGCGGCGAAGAGACTAATGAGCTATCATTTGAAAATCGAATTTAGTTTCTTTAGCTGAAGATTCACCGAGCGCCGCTCGACCGCGCTTGCCGACGCGAGAGTATATTTTTTTATTATACCACTTTCAATCACATACTGAAGTAACTAAAGTCGATTTTCAAATGATAGCTCATTAGTCTCTTCGCCGCCACTCCCTCGGTCCGCGCTGACCATTTGATGTACGGGACACAGGATAGGCTACTTTTTTCTTTTTCAACGCGGACGAAGTCGCGGGCGCCAGCTAGTTTCTTATAAAGTTCGCGGGCGAAGCCGCGTGCAACAGCTAGTTATATATAAAAAATAATGACCAGCTTCGAATAAAGTTGAAATTTTCAAAAAACCTTTTCAAAATTTTAGCTTTTTCTAGACTTAGTAGTTTTCATAGTTTTCCTTATGATAGTGAAAAACCATTTTCATAAGCACAGAGGATGACAAAATTAATTAATCCCTAATTTAAAAAAAAAATTCAAAACAGGCTAAGAAAAACTTAGGTTTAGTATTAACTTTTATTTATATTTTTTCCAGATTTAGAAGTTAATAATAAAAATTATTCTAGAATATCATTATATATGTATATTACGTGGAGCGTCCATAATTTTTCAAGGAAACGTAATTGATCTCAATTTCATGATATATATTATTTTTGAAAAAAAAAAAACACAAAATACATTTTTTCAACTAACTTTATCAATTTTAATTCAATACTTATTATTTAAAAAAAAAAGATTTTTATTTCAGACGTATCCCAACAGTGGGCGATAAGGGTGCGTTCAGACGAGGCAGGAAACATGCGCTTGTTTTGTTTTGAAACATACGAATAAATGAAATTCAAGTTTCTGTCTGTAATGTTAAAATAAAACTGCTTTTCATTAAACTGAGGGTCAGCGCCGACGGACGGAGTGGCAGCGAAGTGACTAATTTAGTAACAATTTAAATTCAACCTAAAGCTCTCTTGAATACGACTGTATTTGGTACAATGAAATAAAATGACGGCGAGCGACTCAAAGCGCGGTCATTTTATTTCATTGTACCAAATACAGTCGTATTCAAGAGCGCTTTAGGTTGAATTTAAATTGTTACTAAATTAGTCTCTTCGCTGACACTCCGTCCATCATCATAATAATAAAAAGCAATTTTTTGAAATTTTCTTTTATATGATTAAACTTAAAAAAAAAAAACTTTATTAAAGAACTTAATATACATACATTAATTGATAAGATTAAAAACAAACGTAATTTTTATTACTGTCGTGAGAAAATTTTTTTTTTGGGCATAATTTTTTTTTGTCAGAAAAAATATATTTTCTGTATAAATCTGCCCGATTCGAACTTTTTTTTCTATATTTATATCTAAGTTTTGATCTTAGAAGTCAAAATGGGCGATGCAAAAAATAACTCTTTCTCTGCAAGTTCATAATTTATCGCCTCCCTGGTATATATATACAGGGTGTCTTAAGACTATGCGAAATGAAGGGAAAGTACCTTAAATATCGCAGATAGGATATTTTGCTGAAAGAAGACTTTATGTTATTTTTAAAAGTTAGTAATACTGCATTCAAAGATTTTCTAAAAATTACTTGCTTCGTCCGGGAATCGAACCGACTTAAATGTGAAAAAAAAAATCACCCGTACTTTTATGATGCCAATCGAAAGAATGGACAAAAAATAATACATCTTCTTAAGTAAAATAGTATCTTAAAAGAAAGGAATAACGTAAAATGTTTATTGCCGACAGACGACGTAATTTTTAGAAAATCTTTGAATGCAGTAATTACTAACTTTTAAAAATAACAAAGTCTTCTTTCAGCAAAATATCCTATTTACTATATTTAAGGTACTTTCCCCTTCGTGTCGCACAGTCCTGGGACGCCCTGTATGTGGAAAGTTACAAGTGATCCTTCGCGCCAGATAGAGCGTTCGCGACTCGTTCTTGTACCCCGTGTGTGCGCACCTTAAGACCTTGAGACGCATCAGAACCTCGCTCTTATGTAGACCGCTGATACGTCGTGGCTGGCGTAGCCGAGGCGCTTGGCGTGCTTGAAGATCTCGTTGGTGGTGGCCGTCAAGGGCAGGGACTGCTCCAGTGCATCGCCCAGGCCCAGGGCGAGCTTCAGGTCTTTCTGCAGGTGACCTAGGGGCTGATGCGTCGAGTATGCGGAGTCGACCATGGCGCGACCCTGGAATTGATTTTTTTTTAAAGTTTAGAAAGGCTAACGGTTCACCTGATGGTGGGGGGTGCTTGCAAATGGAAATGCCGCCAAACGGGTTGCCCAAATGACTGCAAAACGCAAGTTTTTTTATTAAAAATATCAAAAACCTTGAATCTCATGAATACACAATATGAATATCAGGTAGCCCTGGATAGTATTGGGACAACCAACACAATGCTGATTTTTTGGGCTGTGTCTTTTATGCCCTCGTCATAGCTTTGTCGTTTATATAAAATTTTAAGCGTTGAATTATTATTATTATTTTTAAAGAAATAACACATCCGATTATAGTTATTTTGACTGATTGCAGATAAAATAACACAAAAAAAATTCTATGACACCTCGGGAACAGTCCTCTTTTTCTGAATGAAAGATACTCTATGTCTTCTTCTGTATCTCTGACGATGTTTTTGAGTAGTTGAGGTGTATACCTTGAGGATGAGATGAGGCGAGGCCAGGGGGGTGAGGGCCAGCACGTCGAGCAAGTCCGTCTGGTTGAGTCCGGCGCGGTCGGCCAACGCCAGCCCCTCGGCCAGCGCCGCCAGCGACACTCCGCCCACCACTTGCAGTACAGAGTTCATCTTCGACGCGTTGCCGATGTCGCCTGCGACAGACCACCGTATTAACTTCTACGGTCCGATCACTATATTATGTTACATGGCATTCATGGCATGGTGCGTGTGTGCGTGCATGCGTGCTTGCGCGTACGTGCGTTTGAGTTCGTGTGTGGGTGCGTACATGAGTGAAGGAGTGTGTGGTTGCGTGTTCGTACGTGCGCGTGTTTGTGGGTGCATGTGTGACTGTGTGTGCATGTTTGCGTGAGTGTGTGGACTTTGAGCGGTATGAGCTCGTTCAGATGAGGCGAATTACGCGCGAGGACATACGCGCATATTGACTCGCGCGTAAGCGAGATACACGGCGAACAATTATCGCGTTCACATGATACGCGCGAGGGAAATTCTTCGTGCGTGATACGCATGTCATTTCGCCGGAATCTCGACTCGCGCGTTGCTCGCGCGTAGTGCGCGCGAGTCGAGATACTCTGAGCTCCTTGTTGCGTTCAGTAATCGCGCGAACTCAAGGGCGAGTACACATCCAGATTACATTATTTTACCATGTCACTCGCGCGTGTTTCGCGTTTTGTGAACGCAATCAAGAATAGTCTCGCGCGTAATTCGCCTTATCTGAACAAGGCCTATGCGTTTAGCGCGTCATAACTTGCAAAAAGTTTATAATTTCTTGATTGATGATTGGAAGAAATACTCTCTCAATAATTATTTTTTGACAAATTTCAAAATTAAAAATTCAACAAAACACAAGTGCAATGCAAAGTGAACCGTGGCTTTCGGATGTGAGCGGTGACAGGCGATAAGAAGTGGCGAGTGTCACCGGTCACCTCGTGGGCCAGAAAAGAGGAGACGTGAACCACTACCTAGGTAAAAGGAGTTTTTGCTCATCGCCTTGAAGCAGGACTGGCAGTCGTCGAAGAGGGAACGGTCACCGGCTGCCAGCACGATCAGCGTGCCCTCCTCAGCCTGAGTCTTCGAACCCTGGATCTGGAAGAACAGGATCCAATCATAATTACTGCCACTCTGGACAACAGGTATAAAAGAAGGCTGTGTAATTTATTATTGAGAGTTCTAATTGTAATATCAATCAGTGAAAAGTATATAGCAAAACTATTCACTAGCTCTTAACCACGACTTTGTCCGCGTATCTTTATAAATTAGGTACATACATACTAGCTTCTGCACTTAAATTTATAAAATAACTAGCTACACGCTCCCGGCTTCAAAATAAAAACTATCCTATACTTTAAGTTGGACCAAATTACACGTTTTATAAAAATCGGTTCAGTAGTTTAGAAGTTCATTGGCCTCCGTGATATAAACGTAACTTTCCAATGGTGAAAGAATTTTTAAAATCGGTCCAGTAGTTTGAATTTATTCATTACAAACATAATAGAGCTTACTTTGAGTTTATCTTTTAAAACTAAAAAAAAAAACAACTAAAAGCCTGTCTTGAGCATTGTCCTGACATACAAAATAACTGTAAGAGGAGGGGAGGGGGAGGTTTACCTGTGCTTCAAGATATCTGCCGTCCTTCCCGCTGATGGCTTCGACGATATCGTGAGACGTGTCCGCGTCTATGGAGGTCATCTCCACGTACCCTTTGGACTCTAGCGTCTGACAGTGCAGCACTCCGCAATTGCCGAATACCATCTGTAATTGCACAATGCCTACTTTGTAAATATTCATTCCAGAAAAAAAAACTCATAATACGAGTATTAAATCTAGCTTAAATATTAAGGAGCTTAACGTAGCTCCTGATTAATCTGGATCAATGCTCTCCAGCATCCACAGTTCTTAGTTAGACTGTTTGGGACAGTTTAGTTGGGCACAGATGTTTTTGCTTTTATAATACCTAGTGCCCGCTAATTTATATAAGAAAGTACTACACCTTTTATCGCAATAAATTTTTGAATACCTATGGAAAAATGCGTCAAATCGAAGACGATGTCGTTCTAAAGATATAGATAAGAATATTTACACGCGACTTAATAGTATTGTCGATTTGTCCAAAAGGTCAGGTGTTGGAGGGGTCAGTTGAATGCGACGCATTCGACGTATTTAGATAAAGGTCACTTGTATCGGCCAATTCGCTAATGGTCGGCCGCGCCCAACCTTTAACTATACGGGATTGCTAATAAAACTGTTTACAAATCATCCAATATAGACGAATCATGTTGTGTTATTATTGTCCTTTGCATTCATGGCCAATCCACCCCACTGGGGCACTAATGATCACGGTTAAATATATTATATTACACTTTATTTAAGTGAGAGAATTTCTAGTCTTGTTTTAACCTCTTCTTGTATATCGGTTGCCTGTTCAAATATGTAGAAGAAGCCAAAGAGACATATAACCAGAGCAAAAGTATATTCTTCTATAGAATCATTAAGCGTGAAGTGGCTATTCCGTATTTTTTAACAGCGAACGATGTAGAACTCGTCAATTTACTAATGTGAATAATCCCACACAGAATAAGTCACTCCCTTTACTCTCGAACCGAAACACTATAGCACAAAAGCTGTGGTATTCTGTAAAAGGGTGCCCTGCCATAAAAAACGGCCAGTCAGTTCAGTCTCAACACTGAAAGTTATTACATAAATGCAAGAACATTCAGAACTGTGGCTATCACACCATGGTGTGATATTGATCCATCCAATTTCCATTGTAAGCCATTTTAGGATAGAATAAGACTCTGAATTACTTGAAGACTTTGAACTTGAGCTGCTATTTCACAATGGTTTCTTTATGAGGGGGTGGTTACTACCGGAAAACACAGAACTTTTTGGGTCTATCAATCATTCATATATTTTTTGGACGTTTTTTGGCATTTTTACCTCCTTAGCGGCCTGCGGGTCAGCAACACACGAGAACGTAATATCGGCTTCCTCTACCACGTCGCACGGCGTTACTGCTATTGTCGCTCCCACTTTCTCAAAGTCTTTACACTGTGAACAAAGAAGAGACGAACATTACAGCTAGACCTTAGAACATCTCTAAATACTTTGAACGCACAGCCAAAACTACTCAGTCTTAGAAATGTGAAATTTGAAACATAACTCTATTTTATAACGTAAGCATCCGCTAAGAAAGGGTTTTGTATATTTCAACTCCGTGCGAAGACGAGAGCGAGTCGCTAGTTTATTATAATGTATTTTTATGTGTCATTACTAATTTAAAGAAATGTTATAGTTTTTTTTTAAGTTGTAGGATGCATCTTTGTAAATACTTTGATTGGCACTGACTCAACATTATTTTCATAAAAACTTCATTAAATAAAGTTTGAGCACAATAATGGTATCCGTTATTACTAGTTCGATCCTATTTATCCTTTTAAATTTTTAAAAAATAATATATAAAAAGCGACATCTACACGGGGCTTTTGAACTACTAGTTCCGCAATTCGGCACTAGATGTCACCGCGCGACATCAGAGGCACACAGAGGTTCGGTGAATCGATAAGAGCCGCGTCGCTTACAAAAGCGGCGTCGCGTCAACGACCGCTCGGCTCTCGCAACGGCCGCCATGACACGTGCCGCGTGCCGCCATTTTGATATTCACACAGCCGACCGTGTCACTAAAAACCGTTACACAGTGCCGCTTCCGTACGTTGTTGGAAAGCGGGCGATGTCTCGGCTAACGGTAACCATGCAATATCTTGATTTCTGCAATGGATGGGTACACAATAATCTTTATTGTTGTACAAAACCGGTGCAGACGATAGCTATCGTCATTTTTATTACATAACAATCCTTAGCGAATTCAGAACGCATTGCAAAAATGGGATAAGTAAAAAAACAAAATAGGTAGGTATTGACGATTGACGGTCAGAATTCTATTGTGTAATACTTTAATCTACTTTATTTATCTGACAATCTTGTTGCTGTAAAAGACTTTATGTAATTGTTATGAGTATTTGCCCAGATATTACTGTCTCACCTATCTATTAATTACCTAACATTTTGTAATAACAGCAGTGGTAGATATACTCAATTATGAATAGACAATGATCTAAACTAAATGAATAGGTACCTACTTATTAAAATCCACTAACATAAAGATACCTAGGTATTTAAAATTTGGTTTAGTAGTGGTTACGCACTGGTTTAATTAAAAACCTACATACCTACTTAACCTACGTTAGTATTGGTACTTAACGAACGTAGGTACTCAATGACTAAACAGAGGCATCAGGTTTAGTCATGCTTGCAAGAATTCTTTAACCGACAAACCATTTTATAAGTATAAACATTGGCGGCCATGTGATATGCATAATGGATTAAACGAAAAGAATGTAGGTACCTATAGACAAAAATTTAAATCGATGCCTATAGAATACCAACCGAACAGGGCTTAAAATTTAATTGTGTGGTAATATCCAATAAAGCGTAATAAAACGCTTCATGTAATATCCG
Source organism: Synanthedon formicaeformis (assembly GCA_945859745.1). Classification (NCBI taxonomy): domain Eukaryota; kingdom Metazoa; phylum Arthropoda; class Insecta; order Lepidoptera; family Sesiidae; genus Synanthedon; species Synanthedon formicaeformis. The sequence goes on along the minus strand of OX243974.1, from coordinate 654,979 downwards.
TATCAGCCCACCTACATAGGCATCCTCAATATGACGAGGTCACGATATTCACTATTCTATAGAGATATCTAACTAACCAATTTTCATACTAAGTATAATTTAAAAAAAAATCAATCGCCATGGGTTGGTCTGGTCTATCAAAAACTCAAGAAAGCCTAGACAGATTTTAATTCGGTTTTCACTTAAGGAAAGAGGAATAAACGGGGAAGATTTGTATATTAATAAAAATTGCACCCCGAGCGAATGGTGAAGCGAATAATGACAAAACAGTTCACATTAAGTACCTACCTTTTTTAGGGTCAACCGATTTTCTCTTTTTTTTTTTTGTTTAGTACTTAATAACTATTATTATATTTGCTGGACTCAAAAGGTAACCAATATAAAAGTCCTGCAACTGAAGTCTAGAGTAGTAACTCGATCAAAAACGCAATCTTATGTTCACGAAATGGCAAGCTGTTATATGACCAACTCCAAACGTGGAATCGGAAAGACAATAGTTACTTTCACATCCCTCAACTCCAAGAATGAAATCAGAGAGACAATAGCTACAGCTACGTGCACATGTTCGTCCGCCACCCATAGCCATATCTTTAGTTTTTGTTACGCGATTTCCAAGTGTTCTTCGACTAGCGGAGACACATTTTAGAGACAACATCGTTTCTTACTAGTTCCTACCATATTCTTAAATTATATTCTAAATCTATAATTTGTATTATAAAACTTTGTAATAAATAAATATTAAGTGTAACAACGAGTTTTGTCTACGACCACGTAACAAAGCGCAGTGTAGGACGTCCACCCACAAGGTGGACAGACGATCGGATAAGGGCGGCGGGTCTGTCTACTACGGTCAGGGCCTTAATATAAGTTAAAAATGTGTATTCATTCATTGACATTTGATTTTCGTAAGAATTGTTCGACTTATTATAATAATATGTCTTCATCATCATCGGCCATTTTAGCAGATAACTGCAACCGTTCTTTTACATAGTAATGTATGAAGTATGTAGATACATACTGTACTATCTATAGGTATAAATATACGTTGAATAAATCTATAATGAGACGTTTAATGTGAATTTCGGAATAACGATCAAAGTTAAGTAAATGTTTAGATTAGTTCGCGACACACGCCCCGCCAGCAGCAGTCTGCTGTCAATCAAGGTCAATGTGTGTACATTGAATAATGTTTGCATAGATGACGTCACACGTGCCTACTCGTTCCAAGGAAATTCACGCCTTCGATTACTCCATAGATAGACTGTGTCGGTTGCCTGGCGAGACAAACGAAAATTTATGATATAATATTTTTTAGACAGGCTGACGGTCCACTTGTCTTACAGCTTTACAAACAAAAATACAAAAAAAAAATCTCTTTATAATAGATCTATCCCTGAGTGAAACTCGGGAAAGGCTAGACTTTTATTCGGTAAACATTTTTTTAATATCCATTGAAATCAGAGAAAAATTTACGTAAAACCTCCATTTTCTTTTTTCCACAGTCCACTAGCTTTCTAGTAAACCTGTAAATTCCTAATAACCTAGTAAATTCTAGTAAAGACGCTCTGTCTGACAGGTTTACTAGAATTTTAATAATATAATTATTGTAACCGCGTCTAATTTATCTGTTTAATTACGAGAATTTCCAACACCTGCCGTTTCCGAATCAAGAACTGTTTATAATCGTCTCGAATAACACATCACAAGTAAAAAGGATGACGCACGAAATTAGTAAGGTAAGGCGCATCCATTCTTAAAAAGTGGCACATTTTTGGCGGACGTCCATAGAAAGCGTGCGATCATTTCGATCGAAACACTTGGCTCGCCGGAATTGTTTGTTTAATGTCTCTCTTCATATAAATTTCTAATTGGCGGACGGAGCAAGCAGTGGCTGGCCTTTTTTATAAATGCTAAGGTCGACAGACACATGACAGACATGACTGCGAAACGCACTATGCGGTATGCCGTACCACTATGTACTTTCCAGATTCAGTCCAGAGCAAACTTTGAAAGTTCATTTCCAAACAATTTTACATAATAATTTTTACATAAATCTCTTATAAAAATATTAAATGCGATTGGGGAATGGAAATATTTATATGCAATTTTACACATTGATTTCCGATTCATTTCAATTTTTAAAAATCTGCCGATGATAATATAATATCATCTAGGTATGTGAAACCACTGCATCTATATGAATATATCTTTCACAATTTGAAAGGTACATTATTTCAGATGGACAAAGGGTACCTATGTATGTACTATGTATAGTAATCCCACGAATTGCTCTCAGACGAAGCCAAGGTGCGCCAGTCTAGTTAGACATAAAAAGAACTTAGTTGCTATAAAAATAAGCCTTAATTTTGAGGTTACCAAAAAATCAAATCTACACTGTCGTTTGCAGTTATCGGAATTCTAATCGTCCTAATGTATAAAATATCACGTGTGACGATGTTCGTGCAAGCTAATCTCCGAATCCGCATATACGATTTTAATGCAAATTTGTGAGTGTGTATGGTTTGTTCTAGTTTGAATATTAGCATGTAATTTACAAAGACAGTCGCGAGCAAAAACAGTGACATTATAAATAATCGACCAATCGTTGCGTTAGCGCACATGTCATTAATCCCGAAGTTAATTACTCTCCAAATGACGGGTAATTATTGTATTGTTGCAGGAATCCCTAATTACCTTCAATAAGATCTATTGGTACCAGGAACCATTTGTACCTATATCTATACTATAATATTATAAAGAGAAAAGATTTATATTTTTGTTTGTAATGGATATAAACACAAAAACTACTGGACCGATTTTAGAAGATCTTTCACCTATAGAAAGCTACATACATAATCAGCAAGTAAAATATGTTATAAAGTTACGAAATAACGCCTAATACTTATTTTTGATTAAATAAAAGTGTTTTATGATTTTTATTTGAAAAAAATTAAAATCCCAAAGAAATTAAAAGAACTACTAATCAACCAGTGCGTCCTTTTCTGTACCTCTGAAAATGTGTAAGTATGAAAAATTACCAGATGATCGGTCAAGTTGTTGAGGCGTGAAATTGTAACAAACAAACTTACTTTCGCATAATTTATAATAATACTCGTGGTTAAGATTAACAAAGTAAAGTAACGGCAGATTTTTCTTTCGGTTAGAATACATTATATTGGCAAGGTTGGTAGGAGTGATCGTGGGCGGGTAAAGGTCGACCGAAAGAACCATTTCGCACCGTCGCCGAACAAAAGTAAAAGTTATTTGTGTGTGACCTTTTCGCCTATCTCTTTAACAAATCGTTTATTATTCATAATATTATTATGTATTTACATAGTAGCTGTAAAACACAAAGAAAGAATACTAAATATACTTGTCAATAATGTCACTTACAGAGGACCAGTGTGTTTCGGTAATATAAGGGATACCAAAGTCCATTTCCCCTATCACATTAAATCCTACACATACACATACACACAACAGATACTTTGTACCTATAGCCTTTTAATTTGGTACTATTAATGTTCCTTAATTTATTGTTTAACTAGCTGGCGCCCGCGAGTTCGTCCGCGTTGAAAAAGAAAAAAAGTAGCCTATCCTGTGTCCCGTACGTTTAAATGTTTATCTAACAAGTTTCATGAAAATCAGTTGATTCGTTTAAGAGTTATGAAGGAACATACATACTTACATACATTACATACAGAAAAAAATTCTAAAAATGGTCAATTTAGTTTCAGTATCATGTATAGAGCCTATAAACACGATATCTCTGAAAACAAAGTAACTTACTTCATGACCAACCCTTACAGATTTATTATTAGTATTGATGATTGATAATAAATTGATTAATTATAAGATGAGGTATATATATATGACTCACAAATCAATACACGCGTAGCCTAGTGTGAGACCCATTGTAAATACTATCTACTTTATAATTTTTTTTTCGATCCGATAAACTTTTTTTTTCACAGTGGAACCAAGTTTTTTATTGTTAGTAATAATATTTTCACCAAAATTTAAGCAGGGCGTGCATATGAACGACAATTCCAGCCAGACGTTTCTTGGCTTAAATTTTACGCCTATTTAGGTAAATGTACCTTTCTATTTATTAATAAAAAGCCATTTTTTTTAATAAAACCATTAATTAAATACTTATTCACTTGGTAAGTAAATTGTGAATTTATTAATATAGGATAGGTCATACAGGTACGAAATAGAATATATTGTAAGAAAGCTCAACGAAGCTTGCCTAATAAATTTCAGGCTGGATCCAGGCTGCTTCTGACCGGTGCTTCTGGAAAATCAGAAATTACGGACATCCTATGGCCGGTGATGTTGATTTTGGTGCTTAAATACTCAAAAAATACTACAAAAAAATACTTGATCTATTTTAAAAGTTCTCTTACCTATGTATATAGAAAGCTACGTTATCGCTGAGTACCATAGGCTATAAAGTTACTTGGACGATGTCGCACGCAACAGCTAGTTTATATATATTTCGTTTTTAAGCCAGACCGTTAGCCAAAAGAATAGATACAAAATTTGCATTTCTGATTGCGTCATGCGCCGTCTGAATCAATTAGCGCCAACAGGTATAGGCGCTTGTTTATTCCAACTGTTGTTATAACTATTTAAAACTTATTTTTACCCAGGCAACCGGTTTGTTTATTATGTACAAATCCATTTTGTATATATTTAATTTGTATTTTGTTTAATGATATACAAAGAAAGAATGATTTCAGAATATACTAAACGCCCCAATATTTGGCGAAACATCGGCCGATTGACTTTCTCACAGTACGAGTATTACCTCCAGAATCGCAGGTTAGGTTTGTCTTATCCGCGCGTATCCAAGTTTAATACAAAAATAGATACTAATAATAAATCTGTAAGGGTCGATCATGGAGTAAGTTACTTCGTTTTCAGAGATATCGTGTTTATAGGCTCTATACATGATACTGATACTAAATTGACGAATTGTTATCATCGTTGATATCATCGTGATTACCCTGATAAGTTTCAATTTTATAAGCAAAAAAACTAAAAAAACAGCGATTTTTTTCCTATAAAATTGTTAATAACAATGTTATAAATAATAAACTCGAGTGAAAAACATGTCAGTATATCATATGAAAGTATTCTTCACACAATAGCACAGTTGGTTTTCTTCTAAGACTTTTTACATGTCAAAACCTAGGTAGCTTGGCGTATAACACAATAAAAATTCCTTAGGATGCCTCCATTCTTCAGTTTGTTAACTATGCGTAATTCGATTTCTTTCGAATTTGAAGCTGATTGGCATAACAAACATTACGTTCGGTAAAATATTTAGCAACGTAACCGATGCGAGCATTGTCATTATAATATAACGCGAACTAATCACAATAGTTATTACAATAACAATAGCACAATTGATTATGCAAAAAATATAACGTCATTATGCTGAACTGTGCACAATTGTAATAAAGTTGTATCAGCTTGCATTATGCATATAGATACGTAAGTATATGAAAAGGTATTAATTTTTTGGTGAATTGATTTATAATTTCATTTATTTATCTACACTAATATTATAAACTAAAAAGATTAAATTTTTCCTATTATTATACTATTTAAGTTGCAATGACCGTTTTTCTTTTTGTTAAAATTAGTCAATTTATGCTATTGAGCCATCAAAATGAATAAAATTGTCATGAACATATCCTTATCCGACTAGGTACATATAGTTTCCAAATCAAGGTTGATTACAATATCAAGGTAAGTGTATATGTAAATTATCTTTTAAATTATTCGCTCGGTACAGTTTATAAATAAGAAAATCAAAGATTATTTTGTACGATGCGTTCCTCGCACTCTTGTGTCCCCCACGAAATCAACGGCAGTAGGTATAATTGAAAAATATTTTAACAATAGCTCTCATCCGCTGTACGCAACAAATGTTTGTATTGTATAAATAGCCACTTCACGTACTAAGAATACCTGCTTGATCGAAACAAGACCGGAATTAGGTCACCTAGTGATCGGAAATCGGGCGCGTGGACTTTAGGTACTATAAAAGCAAGATTTTCAGTAGGCGGCTATTTTGTACGTCTAAACATTTCCAAAAAGTTTCCAATTAAAGAGCTGTCACGATTCTTTACCCTGGATTAAGATAACTATCCAATTTGGGTTCGTGGGTGTATATCAAATCAATACTACGAGTATTGATGTACATACATCTTATTAATATTATAATAAGATGTATGTACATCAATATTTATAACCGCTAACTTCTAAAATACCCAATGGATTTTGATACGGTTAACTAATGGAAAGAGCGATAAACGATAAACTGTGCTTGCTATACGACAACAATTTTCTTATCATTGAAATTACTTCACGAGGACGTCGAAATCAGAATTACCAGGAAGGTTTAACAGTTACCAAGTGGTAATTCATTTTATGGGTGACATCTTTTGCAGTGGATGAGACCGGCTGTTTAGTGTGGCGATGCCAACATAGTTTGGCCAAACTAATATATGTATATTTCTTCTTTTTTTTAATAAAGGTCGTTAAAACAAAATATTTCGATGTTTCATAACCGCCAAGGGGTACCGCGACAGCTATTTTTTTTTTTTTAAGAAAACCTACTAACAAAATATCTTGCTGATAAAATGCGGATTGACATTCAATGTATATTTATTAAATGAAGATTTATTTAAACAGAACTAGTGCGGAGGTTTCTTGCCGGTTTCTTCCCTTTTCTTTTTAAAAGCACCTCGCTGGCTTGACTAGATGCTGTCTATTGCTGACAGAAATATTTTTAGCCAATAGATTAGAGGGCTAGCAGCGCGATGGGCAGTTATTATACCTACTTTATGTGAATAAAACAAGGGGGCATTTTAATGTTTGACGCCTCGTCGACCGTGTCAATTGCGCAATTAAGTACTTTGTATTGTCTTGCTTGAGGTTCTGTTGTGTATTGTACCATTTTTGGAGCGAATTCTATTACAACATGCATCATAGATTGCTGTTATGTATCATGATGCATCAACAGATTCTTTATCTTTAATTTATTCATTACTAGCGATCCGCTGCCGGCTTCGCCCAGGAAAAACTTAATTAGGTTTTATATACAGGCTGTACCAAAATTCATAGCCAAGCGGGCACGGGGCTATAGGCTAACAGGTTATACCAACTCAAAAAAAATCTAAAAAAATAATAATTCTAGGTCACTTGGTTAAGAGGTAAAAATTTAGTGAAAAAATGATCTAACTTATTTGATGCTATGAAACCGCATCACTGAACGCGGTAAAACAACATGAACGAAAAAAAGCTCTATAGAAACCACAGCCACCCACGGTAGTGCTTGACAGCTCTTCTTATGGATTTTGAAAATCTCGATTGATTTTATTTTTGGATTGTAGTGTATTTAACACTGCAATCCAAAAATAACTAACAGCGTTTATTTGAGCAAATAATAACTCTTATATTGCGATAAATGCTATATTGTGCAGTGTAGCTTTCAACCCCACGCACGTTATCTACAACGCTTCAGATAATAAAGTATTGGGCCCAAAATGACAAGATAAGGCAGATAATAAACACTCCACGTCATGTTTAAACTTTCAACGAATTGTCATCAATTACTTTCCATTGCTGAAGAGTGACCACAAATAATAGGAATCTTAGATACCTAATTGAATTGAAAATTATATTATTTTGACATGGCACGAATTGTCACAGGAGGTTCCGCCCTAACCACAGGTAGCTTGGGCCTTGCAGCCGCTATTTACGGCACTCTAGGTTTAAGTTTTTTATAATATTTGTTTTTTTTTAATTTATATTGTAAAAAATTGAAATCTAAGAAAGAAAATAAATACTTAAATAATTTATATACGAGTATTATTATTATTATTTTTAAGATAGTCCTAAACTTATAGAAAGCGAACGTCATTTTGATATTGATAGCTGATATAAAAGTGAAATTCTCTGTCATACACAAGATAACCAAAAAGGGCTGCTTGTGAGGCGTAGTAATGGCTGTTTGTTAGCACATACTTCACTCCGTCAGTATTCAGTTATCGCCTTACTACCAAATATACTTATATAGTCTTTGCTTGTGTACGATAAATACACAATCAGTACATGTCTTTGAACATAAATTACTATTTCACGAGCGCTAAATGAACTAGGTTATGACATCTGATGTTGTAGTCTAGTTTATGATAGTGCACAGATTTGTAATGTGTATTACGTCCGATAAGAAACGCCTGCCTGAACCAATTTGGCTATTTTTTTAAAATTCGTTGAACTGGAGTAATAATAATCTATATAAATAAAAATGAATCCCTAAATGTGTTGCTAAGCGCATAACTCGAGAACGGCTGGACCGATTTGGCTGATTTCTATTTTTTGTTGTGTTTGATGAAGTCTGGGGAAGGTTCTTATGGAGAGAAAAAACGTAAAAAAAATACGAGGCAAAATCAAAAACAACAATTTTCTTTTCCCATACAAACCACTCTGTTCCCAGCTGTCAAACATTTGACGTCAATCAAAACAAAACAAAGACACGTTAGTATATAGTAGATTTTAATTCTGTCTTCACTCATGGATAGAGGGATAATCAGGGGAAGTTTGTACGTAAAAAAAAATGCACCCCGGGCGAAGCCGGGAGCGGGCCGCTAGTAATAAAAATAAATTCATATTGTTTATAATGTTCTATCATTTACTGCCCTAATAGGCCTGAGTGTGCAGATCATTTTTCATGGAGCGTTATATTATTATAAAGCATCATAAAGCAACTATCCATCAAACTGGATCGATCCATCAAACTGGCAAAGAGTTTCACGATTTCCGTTAATTTATTAAATATTTTGACAGCCATATAGTAGGTTATATAATTATTATATAATGAATTTTTATCATATAAACAAAACGACATAACCGTAAACGAATAACATAAACATAATGGATTTCTTGGCACGGCTTAATATAATATAATTTTTGCGGTGGCATATAAATTTAGATTGATTGACTGCAAAAAAAGTTCTTTTTGACGTAACCATCCATTTCATGAATATATTATACAAAGATGGCAATGGTAAATAAAGGCACACTACTATCCAAACAGAAGGTGAACACCGCAAAAATATCAATTAATTACTATAATGAACCTTTACATAAAAATACCTTTAAATTCTTTTAAAAAAATAAGTAAGTAATCAATTAAGAGAAAGAATAAGAGCGTATGATTATTTATTTATACTGTACATAGAATAACTTTATACCTTATTTTTTAGATACTTTAGATATTTTTGTATATAAATATTATAAAATTATTTGTCATCTTTATAATAATAAAATATTATGTAAAAGAAACAAAAGCGTGTGATGTGTTAATATGTCTCCGACGAAGTGTCAATGGAATGTTAAAGTTTCAAACGTTACAATTTAAAATGGCACGCTGATAATAAATGTACGACCCGGTTTGATTCAATCCGCTCTAGACTTTACGACACTGGAGACAAGGTGCAAAATGTCATAGGACATGCGTTCAGTGATAAAAACAAGAGATTCCAATTAAAAGTTCTTTCACAGTAGACACAATTAGTAATGTTTGATATGAATTTGTTCATTTGTGACAACAACGTAACGTAACTAGATACTGTTATTATCTAGAAAAACCATGGTTTGTATGCTTGTCAATGACACGGTAATATGACATGGGGACTGAACCACGGGTTTTATTTATTTTGACATTAGATATTATATTTTTGTCAGTCGTTGAATTTTTTTGTATGACCCCTCGGTAACTCTAATCGTTAACGCTAACGGTAAAACTAAGCTCCAATAAGCACAAAATTAATAAGCATCAAAATCAAACAAATTAATAAGCATAAAAAACAAATGTAGTTGTTGCTGAATTTTTTTTATTACTGTGATGTTTAAAATTCTACTATAAACTGAATAGTCCATTGAAATGTTACAATTTGAGGGCCGAGTATTGCATTTTTTAGAGGACGCAATTTTATTTTTGGAACATGTAGGGGGGGTCAATAGAAGCTTAACCCTAAGTTTGTGGGGTTGCCGCCCTTGTCCCCCGGCCGCCATCTTGGAAAAAGGGGTGCAAACACCTTTTTCTCTATATCTCCGAAACTATGCGTCCTACAAAAAATTTGTTAAAACATAATTTGTAGCAAATCGCTTTGCCTACAAATATGTTTATATAACTTTTTACCTTAAATTCAAAATTAAAAAAGTTATAAGCAAAAAAGTGAGAAAATTTCTATAAAAATTTTCTTTTTCGCTCTATAACTTTTTTTTTATACATTTTACAAGAAAATTACCTCAGACCAATCTTGTAGATGATCTTTTGAGGAAAATTTTTCTCTATCATTTTTTTAAATTTTATTCATTTAAAACGCTGTTACAGCGCTCCAAAGTTGACCGGGTTCGTCAATGCTCACCAGAATCCCTGTCAAAACGAAATGTTTTCCTTAGTTTTATGATCTTTTTTTTTATTGTACATATATTCTCAAAATATTTGAATAAAATTTGAATAAATGAATAAAATTTAAAAAAATTATAGAGAAAAATTTTCCTCAAAAGACCATCTACAAGATTGGTCTGTGGTAATTTTCTTGTAAAATGTATAAAAAAAAAGTTATAGAGCGAAAAAGAAAATTTTTATAGAAATTTTTTCACTTTTTTGCTTATAACTTTTTTAATTTTGAATTTAAGGTAAAAAGTTGTATAAACATATTTGTAGGCAAAGCGAAGTGCTACAAATTATGTTTTAACAAATTTTTTGTAGGACGCATAGTTTCGGAGATATAGAGAAAAAGGTGTTTGCACCCCTTTTTCCAAGATGGCGGCCGGGGGACAAGGGCGGCAACCCCACAAACCTGGGGTTAAGCTTCTATTGACCCCCCCTACATGTTCCAAAAATAAAATTGCGTCCTCTAAAAAATGCAAAGCTCATGTAACATTTCAATGGCCTAGAATGGTTGAAATAAAGTTGATATTAAGATATTTTAATACCTATAACCCCTTGATCGTAAACAACAGCTGGATAGATGCTCATCTCAACTAAAATTATAAATGCGAAGTGAGTTTGTTTGTTAAGGCTTTCATGCTTTCGTTTAAGAGTTATGGAGGAACATACATATGTACATACAATACCTACACTTACAGATTTATTATTGGTATTGGTATTGATTGATAACATTTTGAACGCGGGCGAAGTTGCAGGCAACAGCTAATAGTATCTAAATAAAGTTGCTATCCGCCTTTGTCTGTTTCTCATCTAACTTCTTCTAATACACTCTACGAATTTTGATACAGTTTTCAGTAATGGATAGAGAAATATACGATGAACCGTGCGAAGCCAGGGGCAGGCCGCTACTCCAGTACAATCTAAAAATAGTAGATAGTTGTTCCATAAAATCATAAAATTGGTAGGTAAGCTTTTGAAAACTCGATAAACAAGGTTAAGGAAGGTCGTAACAATTTGAATAATAAACTAGCTTTTTCCCGTACCTCGGGAATAGTACTTTTTCTGGGTCAAAAGGACATGGGTACCCTATATCCTTTTCTGTACCCTCGAAGTCCGAGTCCATTGAGAACATAATATATACGTTGATTTTTATTTAAAGACTAGCTGGTGCCCGCGACTTTCTCCGCGCTGAAAAATAAAAGATATAACGCCTTTAGGCGCGCGTTGGGCATTGTTTGAGATGCGAAAAAACAATTGAACTCGCGACACTGTCATGTAATGTAATGTAACCGAAACCTCTGTATATTTTCAGATAAAAAAGAACAATTTTTGAGATGGAAAAAAAACCATTGAACTCGTGACACTTTCATGTTTTATTTTATTTATTTATTTATTTACAATAACATATTATATTTAATTTAATTGGCCATGAAAGCACACACTAGGCTTGCAAGCCTGTATCGTGTGCTTCATGAATTGATTAAAATTTATTTTTTGATATTTAAAATAAATATCAAAAAATAAAATAAAAATAAAAATATTAATTTTAATATTAACAAATTATAAATTACTAAATATACACTAAATTAATAATAAATAGGTACATATAAAAGTAAATGACACAATAAATTTAGAATATAAATGTATAATAAAATATAAATGTAATGGTAATGTTTTTTTAAGCTTAGTTTTCACTTCAGACGCGCAGTCCAACGACTCACATGTTTTTTTTTAGATAGCTGGGGACATCCTGAAATTCTTATCTCTTTATTGGTGATCTTTTTTAATCGGGTGAGTAGTTTCTAAAATTACCTCCTCCATACAAATAAACATATAAACTATACCCACACTTTTTACCATATTATTATAGATATACGGTGTTTACAAAAATCAAAACCATAAAGAACGTGACATTACCACACAATTAAGTCTTAACAGTGTACAGAGGTCAGACGGGTTGTAAAAATAAAAATAAAACCGATAGCGTTTGCTAGCTTCGAAGATTGGACTAGGTATATTTTATAATAATTTATATTGCAGGTAATTTAAACATAATAATATTATGAATATTGTAAAGTTTTGTACGAGTTATGAATATTTAGATCTGACGGAGCGCGGAGGAGCAATTTTCAATGAAAATAAATAACTAAGTTATATGACGTAAGGTTAATTTGTTTAACTGGTCTGAATTCACATCAAAACCTTTTTTTATACCTCTGATAAGATTATGTCAGGAAGTTTGATACTTGCTCTTGGTGCCTTATGGAGCAACAAATAATAAAAAAGTAATGGCTTCGTGTTTCAGTATAATGTGATGAACTCTGAGTACTTATCTTGTTTCTTATGATTCCATCATTGTGACAAATATAGTAGGTAATAGAAATAGAAGTGTATCGTCTACTAAACTATTCACACAATAAAATTTTGTAATATGATACGTCAAAGTCGCTATAAAACCAACACATAATCATCCTTAATCTCGGTATAAACAAACTAGGTAGGTATTAAATCGTCAGTCAGGTTATATGAGAGAGTGCGTCAATGGTTGAGTAAATATTATTTTAGAATAAAAAGCGACATTAAGTATGACCTCGGAATATTCTAATCCAAAGAGCTGAAAATATTGTTTATCTCAAAGAAATCTTTGGTTTATCTGGATATTGGATTTGGAGATATTTTTGAGTAATGATCTTTTTGTTTTGTTGAAAGGAGAGGGCGGCAACCGGACTACTGGGAATGGACCAGAGAAAAAATGGTCCCACTATTCCGGTTGATTTTTACGGCCGGACTACTGGGAAAAAAAGTCTCACTAGTTCGGTCAACCGGACTGTTAACCGAACTACTGGGAATAGAGGGAATAGAGGGAATAGGGTGGCGAACACATAACACTCGTCTTGACAGCTCATTTGATGGCAAATAATGAATATCCTTGCTTCAAGGGAGAATTGTGCAAAAGCAATGCTGATCCTACAATTTACTTACCCTTGAAGTCCCTCTTCAATAGTTTGTAATAGTGAATACATAGTATTTTATGCAATAATGGACCTATAATGCTGTTATTTCACAACATGCTATCTTCTATACAATAAAATTAAGTCGCTTTCCGCCTCTGTCTGTTTCTTCACTTCTAAACAATACCATTTTGATGCAGATTTCACTAGTGTAAAGAGCGATAAACGAGAAAAATTATCGCTCTTTACATTATCTACACAAGTAGGTATGTTTGTATGTATTATACATAATTTATGTAAGTATGAAGTAGGGAAGTAGACAGATGAGCATCTATTTTCTTTTTTAGTCAATTAATAATTCAAAATACTCGTGTCGTTTCTTCCCAACTTCACACTGCACATTCGGTTGTTTGGCATACTTCCAATGAAGCCTTATTTGCTTCTTTTTCTATACAAACAAACACTTTGTTCATTACTTAGTGGACGGCATACAATTTGGCTTCTTTTATGCCTTTTTTTTACAAGCTTTTATTAAAATTTCTGCACAGAAACAACACAAAGCGGCTTGAATGTTCGTAAATTTATGTGTATTTATATTTTACGACCTTGATTTTTACTTGAGTTTTTTTGTTTTGCTATTTTGTTCACACGATAAAGTTATTCTAATTACACATACTCGGATCAATACGAAAATAAGAACTAAATTCTCTCATTTTCGTGTCGGTAACGACTCTATTTATCTCGCGATTTCGTCTGCGTCCTTCAAGAATAGTACCTACAGTACATTATAACATTTACCTACTTTTCTACGCGATAAAAGGTACATCTTTATTGTCCTTCAAGAACGGGTTCCTACTTTTTTTCTGGGTGAAAGGTAAGTACATCTTTATATCAAGTATTTCTCGTAAGTATATATTTGTCAGGCGTAGATATGATTTTTTTTAATTTTTGATGATATCGAGAACAGAAACAAACAGACAAGCAAACTCAATTTCGCATTTATTAGCAATATTAGTTACTGATTAGTTAGGATTGTTTCTTGCCTTCTATCGTCAATAGAATAGAAGGAAAGGATTGTATGTGTCATTAAATTGTCATCCATCATCCAACACGTTTATTAAGAAGCAAACATTTTTGGATATATTTTTTATTTAATTGTATAAAAACACCTTTTATTGGAATGCATTGTTGCTGAAGATATGCTTTTTTTTTGAAACGTCTACTACAATCAGACAATACTTTTTTAAAATAAACGCTCTCCATACAACTGTATGTCAACTTTAAGTTTTAACTAACTGAGACCGGTATCCCACCGATCCTAACATTGTTTTCGTATTATATAATATGTCCCGTCTCTTCCGGACCTTTTCAATCGATACGCGCTAGAGAGGGACAGTCGCTCGGTATCTAGGTGTCTACTACGTAGAAATTTTAATAGGTGAGCTCGGATCTTGGCCTTGCCCTGCAAGCTGTAAGGCTTCGCCCGTTATTTACAAAAGTGGGTTGTCGAGTTCGTCTGCAAGGACAGGCCGTCTTACTTATTAATTTATAAAGAAAAGACATGTTCGACGCTGAAAGAATGTGCAGTCTCTTTATATTATTAGTTTTTGTGTTTTAGTTTTTTTTTTAGTTTTTTTGTGTATCAGTTCAGCAGTTTTTGTGTAAAAGAGTATCCAAAATATTTTCATCTTCATACATTATAAATTCTAAGGCATTTAATAATATTCAAACTGGGTACATTTAGTATTTTAAATGTAGTCTATTTGCAGTGTAATTTTTATCAAAGTTTTAATTTTACTCTAATAAGTCAAATTAGGTGACGAAAATAACGGTTTTCTGCTAAGTCCTCGATATTTAAATATGTCATTTTTTTACACATTTAAAATATATTATTATTTTATAAACTTTTTTTCGTTCTATCCTTCTTTTACTGACACTATTTATTCAAATGTTTAAATAAATGAAATATACATTAATCACTCTAGACTCTAGAGACTGACACTGAGTGGTAAAAAGACTATCAAGGCTGGGTTTAGCTACATTCGGCACACATTAACTCCGTAATTATTCACGATAACAATGTGTTTATCGAAACCTCAAGTGGAAGGCAAACAGCTACGAGTACGTAACGAATGCATTGCTCGCACACGCACACACTCGTGCGCACACGATCGGGCTGCGTGTGCGCAAAGGGGATTGGGTAACTTTGTATGGAGGGTTGGCATCATTTTTTTTTCTAGCGGCCATTGATAAAAACTATTGTCGTTTAAAGTCCTTGCAAAAATATGTTATAATGTGCAAAAAGAATTACTCCAAACTATATCGAACGAGAGATATAAGGATTTAAAGATACGAATTTTACGCCTGGTTGCTCTTCAAGAACAAGCAATAAAATGAAAAAATAAAAATAAAAAGACATTATTTTTTGTATTTTTTAATTTAAAAGTTAATGAAAAAAATTTACTAATCATCATTTTCTTCGTTAGAAACTTCATTTTCTATGTCATTCCTTATTATAGTGTCAAAGAACTGCGCCCGAGGAACTATATCTTGGTGTCTTCCCCATCCCATGTACCATATTATTGACATCACATGGGAACAACAACCTAATGTCCGTTTTCCTACGACACAAGAACAATAGTGCCCTAATAATGCATCAGATCCTTGTAATCCTCGTCCCAAGAGAATATAAACATAATACATGATGTACAGACATGATACATAAGATGATACATGATACATGATGTACAGACAGATCAACATAATACATAAGACATGACTGTACAGTTTAAAAAACCAAAACCCATAAAATCCAATTCAGAAGTAAATCAGAAGTAAATCAGTCGGCAATCCGGGCGGTTGCAGGGGCCAGTGGGGTCACCGGCCTTTGCTTGGCTGATCGGATTGTCGCTAGGGAACAAAGAAGACCCACCTGCGTGTGCTCCGAGCGGGCTCCGATCATCGGAGCTCGTGGCGGAGCAACAGTTTGGAGCCGAGGAACCGTACTCGGCCCACGCGGGTGTAGGCCGGTGAGAGATGGCACCCCCGGTCCTTGTGCATCGGACCGAGGTATGGGTCTCGGTTCTGCGAACGAAGACCGGCGCGGGTCGCAGCTGGTGGATTCTCTCGGATAGCTCTGTCGCTCAGTGGTAGTTGGGCAACACACGCGAAGACGGAGCTCTACGGCAGGGTAGGACCGTCTGGCAGAGTACTGCAATCGCGGCTTTCTGGAGGGTGGTGAAGACCCGGTAGCGCGGCCGGCCTAGTAACCACCCTCTGCAGTCGTTCAGAAGAGTGAACACCCGGACTCGCCACCCGGCGTAGTAACTCTTCCGACGATATCACGAGGTGAAGCCTGTCTCGGGCTGCCGCGATTGAAATGGAAATGTCAGGCGGAAACCCCCTTTGGGCCGCCCACCCTTAATGCCGTAGAGATGCACACGAGCAGGGGTTTTCCGAGAGTTTCAGGTGGAAGCGGCCTCCAACTCTGCGGTAGGTTGTGCTGCAGAGAAGAGGTTATGGGGTGCTTCATGAGTGAAGCCCCTCGCTGACTGCCTGCTGCGAGAGGTGGAGAATAGGCGGCCTGTGCCGCCTCGCCCAGGAGCGGCGGACATGGGGTCGTCCGCCGTCATCACAACACCGGGCAACGAGGGGTTTCCGGGTTCCGTCTCTTCACGGCGCGGAGGTTACACTCCGCGCCTTATCGAGGTGGAGCCCGCAAATGTGCGGGCCTCGTCTGGCGGGGGGACACCGTAGCGTGTTTAAACGTCCCCTGACCCCCGCCCATAGACGGCGTGAAGAAACACCGCGGGGTTTTAGTGGGTAGAAGTCCCACATACTGATCTGATTCGCAGATTTCCTCGCGTTATAAAAAAAAAGGGAGGGGTTTGGCTGAACCATTCGTCGATTTGGGACTTTTGTGAACGTGAATCTATTTCTAGGAAGCGTTTTGTATCAATAACTGTTAAATTATGTATTTTTTACATCGAAGTAGTGTACATAGACGATTATAATCGAAGTAGTGTATATAGACGAAGTAGTGATTTAAGTAATATATAAAGCCAAATATCTCAGTTTCGATGTTATTTAGCGGTATAGTTCCATAATAATAAATGCTACTTTCGAACTGATTTTTCAAACTATGCTACTTTTATGAGTGGCCGCCAAAGTTGAAAATGATGCCAACTTTACCCAAACCCCTTTATTGTCGATCGACGGTTGTGTGCAAAGATTTTAAATCGAAAGATGCGGCGTAATCTCCTCGCGCCATACTAAAAACACACCGAAAATTCTTAACAATGGGTTGGGCGCAGGCGCTCAACCCAACTACAGTTGCACGCCAGCTACAGTGAGTGACGGTCGCTTGTTGAGAGCGTCGCTATCGTCACAGTCACGTTTGTAGTAAGGAATGTGTTGTCTGTGTTTAAAAGTGTGTTTAGACAAAGGTATATGCATTTTATACTTTTGTCTTTAGTATGTTGTATTTTGTAACACACTTTCGCTAGTAATGCCGCATCTCTCGATTTAAATCTTTGGTTGTGTGTACTGAAATTCGTATTTCAGAACTTTTTTTTTTTTAATTTAACTTGCCTATTGTATCTCTTTACGCTTGTAATATTGAAGCAGCGGAAATCGACTTTATTTTATACTTTAGTTAGATGTATAATATTAATATTATTATTTATGTATATAGGTACTTTTTCGTTTGTTTAATAATTTACCACAAACAGTAATTAAATATGTTTAACAGGAAAATAAATATGTATAATTACATAAGGAAACGCGTTCGAGTTAATTTTGTGTTCGCACCGAATTATCATTCAAATTGACGTTTAAACATTGTATTTTTTTATTCTTAATATAACAGCAATTTATTGATACAAAAAAACCTTTAAATTTTAAAGCGTGAATTTCTGCCATTTTAATAAAACATGTCGAAAAGTATTGGGCAAATTATTGTCGAACTAGCAACCCGGCTTCGCACGGAGAAACAGATAGACAGAATAATGGATAGCGACTTTTTTATTTTATAATATTTAGGCATATATTTAGGTATAGAATACATATTATAGATATATTATATTCATAGATATTTAAGAAAATAACAAATCCTATTCATTCATTTTTGACATAAGTACCAAAACAAGTTGTTGGAAGGAAGAAATATTAAATAATATTAATTATTGAAGTAAAAAAGACAATTTATTTAAAAAAAAATGATTTTAATATTTTACCAATTGTAAATTCATAAAAATAAATTTATTATTACATATTACAAAAAGTCTTACATTTTGTTATATTGTCATCAATACTAATAATAAATCTGTAAGTGTAGGTACGAGTATTATATATATGTATATTCCTCCATAACTCTTAAACGAATTGACTGATTTTCATGAAACTTGGTAGATAAACTTTTAGACGTACAGGACACAGGATAGGCTACTTTTTTCTTTTGTCGCGAGTGCCAGCTAGTATTAATAAGTAGTAATAATAGTCCAGGAAAGTAGGCGGGTTATAAACTCCCAAATATACTTATAAAGTCTTTGGGTTATAAAATGTAAGAGTGCATGGCAGGAGTCTATTTTAAATACTGGATCTACGAGTAATCTAGTTTGCTCTGTAGTCGAGACCGGTTTTACGAATTGTGTCAAAGGAGAAGAATAACAAAATAAGTATGCAGGTAGGTCGGTATGTATACTCAATTTTTTATTTTTATCCGTTCAAATTGCTTCCAAAGTAGACGTCTTTGTTCCAAAGTACAGTTTTACCTACCGAAAGATAAGTTTTTTTTTTTATAAATACGTGACCGATGCATCATTAGCCAAATATAACGATAATAATATTTGGTAAACGATAATATCCTTATCTAATTCCGCAATCATGCTCAACATAATAAAAAATGTTTTTTTTTAAGTCTTTAATACAATCTATTAGGTAGATATTTATACTAATATTATAAAAGGAGTATGTATTCTATATTCTATACCTAAATATCAATACCAAATACTAATAATAAATCTGTAAGTGTATGGTATTGTATGTATTTATGTAATGTTCCTCCATAACTCAAACGAATTTTTATGAAACTTGGTAGATAAACATTTAGATGTACGGGACATAAGATTCTTTTTCAACGCGGACGAAGTCGCAGGCGCCAGCTAGTTAGTAAATAAAAATAAGACCGTTTTCAATTTTCAATACACAGGCTCGCAATCGCAAAGTAAAATTCAAGCGGCCAAGTGCAAAAGAACCGACGAGGACTACGAGGAGGCATCCGACCGATCCGAAAGTAATTCGTAAACGTCCGGGTAACTTCGGAAAATATCGCAACCCACAGCTGACTGGCCGAATGTGCGAGTGAGATAGCGATACGCACTCTCCGAATGTTAGACAGAGAGAGAGGACGCTTGCGCAGCGCAGCTGTGTGACGGCCGCCATTTATTTCTTTCCACTAGTATCCGATCGTCTCGTCTGTAGTGAGAGCGTACTGCAGCAATATTCACGGGCGCTGAGCTAAGCTTATTCCCCGTACATAATATTGTGAATTTTAATACAATCGATTTACTCACATGACACTATATTAGTGAACTTTAAAACATATGAGCGGATGTCCCTACGTTTTCGATGTAATATGTCAAGGTGACGACAGCGAGTTCTGCACTAAGAGAGAAATATGGCTGGCGTTTCGGTATCTGTTGTCGACGGGATGTAACGTGGATTATGCAAGTCGGAATAAAATGTGGACGAGTGTTAGGTAAATTACGTGTCATTATTTGTTTTTTACGATAATTATGTGGCTCGGTTTGTGTTATATTTAACTGCACATAATGTGATAAAGTTTAGCGGCGTTGTGCTGAATAAAGTGTATAAAACGGTGCGTAGAGAGGTGAACCAGACAGTAAAGTCTCTGTGGGCAGATAGATTTTTATGTCTAGCGAGTTTATAATGTCGTACGGCGACGCTTCGTGAATAAAATACAAATTTATTAGAGTTAATTAATTTATAGCTCTTTGAAAACGTGTCGCAAAGCAACACAGTTTAATTTGTTTTACTGCATAAACAACTATTGGTCTGAAACTGTGCAGCTGTTAAATTCACTTGCCTATTTTGTTTCCATATTGTTACAAAGCAATTTGGTTGTTACTAATTTAAATTACAACCTTGAAATGAGTACTTTTAAGTATGAATTTTATTAAAATATACATGGACAAATATTACATATTTTAATGTTTTAAAATTTGTCCACAAAAACAAGTCGTAAAATTGTGCTTAAGTTATTTGTCTGTCTGAATAATGAGTAACAAAACCAAATGTGCTCAGTTATTGCTTCATGTGACCTCAATACACTACTTTGTTTAATCATCACTGAGTATCATTCACTGGTCAGTTAAATTCCTATAGTCTTTTGTTTATTTGAATTATAAAGTTAACAAACAGACAGGGGCACTTAAGTATAATGAGTCACTATTGTTGGCTTTTTAATTTGAAGGAAAAAATTATACTAACTAATATAACAAAGCTGAGTTTGTTTGGTTCAGCGTTTAAACTATGGAAAAACCAGATTTAAAAAAAAATTTTTTGCATTTGTTAGTCTGATTATTTAGATAGTTAAAGGCTATTTTATATCACGATATTACCCAAAGCCAGACAATGTAGGACTCAGCTGGTGTAAATAATGCTAACAGGCAAATTAATTTTTTTCCACATAAATTAAATCATGTAATGTTGAAACAACACAAATACATGAAACCATATTTTTGAGGAACATAAAAAAATTATTAAATATTAACAAGTTAAGTTTAATAAAAATAATATTAAATGTTATTAATTTACTGTCAGAAACATTTAATATAAATACATAAAAATTATATACTACAGACCTATAAACTTATAATATTTTTCTGTGGTTGGCCAATTAAATTTTTTTTTTATAGAAGATCTTTATGTCTTGACCTGAATATGGACAGGACAACATAAAAGCAAAATAATAAATATTAGTAAATGTGCTATGTATTTACTATGAAGAGTTTATAATTATTAGTGAGATTTTTACAGCGAAGTCGAATTTTTAATCATACAATTGAATGTTGAAAAGTGATATTCAAAAAAGGCACTCATGTTTTTTTAGCATCACATGATTCAATCCTGTCAACAATTTTTTCATGCTTCAAAAACTAATTAGGCATTAAATGTCTACCATTCAAATTATTAATAATAATCTATACATAAAACAAATCCCAAGATATGTCAAAATTGTTTACAACATAAGACAAATAAATAGTGCAGTGTAGATGTTGCATTTATGTCTCGTTTTCTTGTTGCAGTACGTAAGACTATGAGGGTTGTAATATAATGCAGTGGCCAAATAAAATATTGGCATTGGCGATAATTTGCGGAGCAGTCGAGGCATCGTGTCCCAAGACATGTACATGCACTACAACAAGACTGTCATGCTCGGCCACCTCCGAACCCAACATAATAAAGCAATCAACGCTCAGTGAATATGGCACCGATCTCCAAGAACTATCTTGGACCAACTCACACATACAAGCCCTCGAGAATAACCTCTTCGATGGTTTTTACAACTTGGAATACATCGATTTAAGCAGAAACGAAATGAAGAGAACTGAACATGGCATATTCGCTAGACTTACTCGTTTAAAACATTTAAATATATCTAGAAATCTATTGGAGGATATACCGAGATTCACGTTTGCCGATCTAGAGGTGCTGGAGGTCCTCGACGTATCGCACAACCGTCTTCATGTCATACCATTCCAGGTCTTCGGACCGATGATAAGATTGCAATATTTGGATTTATCTTACAATAAATTAGCTACTTTCTTAGATTACGATTTTAAACCTAATAAACAACTGAAAGCACTGTTCCTAAATAATAATAGCCTAGTCAAAATTACTTCTAACGCTCTAGTCAACTTGAGGGAATTGGAGATCCTGGACCTGTCCAGCAACAAATTAGATTATATACCCAAATTACTGTTCGACGATTTCCAACAGCTGAGAGAGCTGAATCTGAGTTTCAATTACTTTCAAAACATATCACAAGATGCTTTTAAGAATTTAAAAAATTTAAAACTATTAAACATGGGCGGCAACAGACTCAGGTCGTTGCCGCCTAAGCTCTTCCAAAATAACGAAAAATTAACAACAATCTACCTCGATCACACTGATATAACAGTTATAGAGAATACTATCTTCAAAGGCTTAATTAATTTACAGCGACTTAATATAAGAAACAATAGTTATTTACGCGAACTAGAACCGTACTTGTTTCAAGATATCACATCGGTGACGCACCTGGACATAAGTGCGAATGCTCTGACTTATTTACCGCTCTCCCTGAATGAGCTAGACAATTTGCAAGAGCTCAGAATGGATAAGAATCCGTGGGCTTGCGACTGTCGCATGGCGTGGTTCGTCGAATGGGCCGAGAAACGGAAGGATGTCATAAAATCAGACCTCAGTTGCAGACTGGCATATCCAAATGATATGTTGAGGGTGTTGAACGAGACTCACTGTACATCGCCCAAACTGGTCAGTAGCAGTCCGTTAACTCTGCATCGACTGCAAACTGAGGCACTGTTGCATTGTAAATTTGAAGGGAACCCTGCACCTTCAATCACTTGGGTGACTCCCACGAGAAACGTTTACCATTGGAACCCCGACCCCTTGATACCAGATATCTTTCACAAGCATGGGGTCGCACACGATCAGCACTATCGTCGCATCGATAACTCCAAATCTAGAGTCAAGGTTCGGGATGACGGCTCTTTATTGATAACGGACATTCACCGAGAAGACAGTGGAACATATTTATGTTACGCTACGAATCCTTCGGCAAACGTATCCGCAGAAGTCGTGTTGAACATAGATCCAATGACAATGTATGAAATCAAAATAAACAGTTTGTTATTCGGAGCTTTGTGCGCCGCGGCCTTCTTGGGATTAACTTTATTGGTGCAGGCGCTACTGTACATCTTTTACAGGTGAGTTAATTTATAAATACTTCATCTCTTAATACACAAAAATAAGCGCAGCACAACTAATATGGTCAAAAATTTCATATAATAAAAATGTTGATGGAGCAATGAAAATATAGTGTAATGTTACGGATAACATCTTAACAAAATTATATAGCAGACATTCCTTCTTAGATGTGAATACTGCAGAATAAACATATTTCTTTTTATTTTATTTTTCAGGTTCCACCTTTTGGAAACGTGTTGCAGTTGTTGTTCGTGTGTCAACCGTGACGCGCCGCGGACACGTCAAATTTACACCATGCTGGACAACATCGAACAATATAAGCGACAACAGCTGGAGAAATTGCGCGAAAATTACGCCATTCAAGTGAGTATACACTGAGGGTATTGGGATTAGGTAAAAAAACAAGTACCTTAACGCTCGCAAACAATTCCAGGTGCATCGCATAAAGGAAAACTGCACGCAGCAGATGGATTGGATACAGAGCAGCTATTCGTCTCAAGCGACGCACCTTCGCAATATAAGGGACATCGGTACCAATCACTTGACCTCCATGAAAGATCAGTATTACGACCAGGTTTGTAACTCGCACGTTTTTTATTATATACTTAATAAAATTTATTTTACCGTCGAAATAATCTTTGTGTATTTTTTTTTTGTACAGGTTAAACGCGTCCGAGAATACTCCACGACTCAATTGAATTGGGTGCGTGAAAACTACGTTTTCCAAAGAAACAAGATAAGAAAATTCAGTGCACACCAAATATTGCGGTTGCGTGAGTCCTACAAATATCAGCAGCAAACTTTGAACAAGGTCTTGGAGAACTTGCCGAGCTTGTACTTTGAGAACTGTCGCAGCGGATCGTGCGGACGCAGCGATTCGATGGCTTTCGATCCGGACGTCGAAGTCATCGACATGTATCTCAAGAGCAAGATCGAGAAGCTCTCGAATCTGCCCAGTCCAATTATGGACGACGAGAGCAAAATGTCCGTCTACTACACGCCGACCGAGCGCTCGTTGAGTTCCAGGCGAAACTCGCCCGTGACCATTCCGGACGGAATCCACATAAACATGATAGAGAGGATGCCTCCGCCGCGTCTACTGGCCATGATTCGGCCGATTCAGACCGAGCCGGCGGCGCCTTCGGCCGAGAGGCCCTCTCCGCCCAGCTCACCGATTCCTTCGACCTCTAAACACTTGCCGGTCGCCAAGACTTACATAGAGTGCGAAACGGTGGACGCCAAGCCGTCTAGTGAACCTTTGTTGGGACGTAATGTGCGCGAAATCCGTAGCTACCGCAAAAAGTGCAATCTACCCGCGAGTGTTAGTTCCCCGGAACTGTTTGTGGACGTTGAACGCGAGCGCCATCGGCAGGCGCGAGTGCTTTTGGCTGTCGAACTGACGAAGCCCGAGTGTCAAGTGCGTCACGCGGCGGACCAGCTGGTCTGCAGCGAGTGTGTGAACCTCTGCCAGAACACGCCCTTGTAGTACAGGCTGCTCACGCGCGTTTTCAAGATATACGCCGTAGAAGGACGAGCGCTCGCGCGTCGCCAACCCGAAATACACTTGTGCCACTACGGTCAATCGCCTTCATACGTGTAAGCCAATGGCCGCGGAACATATCTTGCCCATATATAATTTCTATCCATTATAGTTATATATCGAAAACGAATGCTTCTTAAACATTTAAATCTCAACTCGACGATGTTTTTATTAAAAATTCATCAATCTCTCTCAGCCAGATATTTTCACAGCGAAAATTTTGGTCAAGGCGTGAACAAAATTAATTCTAGACAATTTGAAAATTAAATGAAATTTTTATGAATATGCATTTCAATTTTCACTGAAATGTGTCTGGCTGTAACTTGAGATCCTGTGGCCACATTAACCCATAAGGTTAAAGTGGTTTCATTAAGTTTGAGAAGCATTCTAGTTTCGGACATCATAATAATTATGAGTTAGTGTGAGAGGACCGCATTTCGGATGCCGCTTGAGTACTTCTAAGTAAGCTGTGATAGTCTAGATTCGAATTTTAGTAAAACAATTTTAATTTCATACAATCCTTAGTGATAGGTTTTAAGAGAGTTAACTTGATCTGTAAATCGCCGGTCGCCCAGAAAACTCAATTGACCGATTGAATTAAGCGATCTATGGGGTGTTTGAATTGAACTTGTAAATACTTATTATTTCAATCATTTTCCATTTTGATGTATTTTTAGGGTAAACTCTTAGAAAGTTATGCATTTTGTATTTGTTCAACTCGAAAGTAGTTTGTATACTAATGTGAGGTTTAAGGAAATTGTTACTATCTTGTTATAATTGTTGCCAATCTAAAAAATCGGTTGTCCCAAGATCGGCAAAAAAAAAACTCATCATACGCGCCCTCTATTCTAGAAATTATGTCTCCAATACGTATAGTAGTGAAATTTTCAAATCTTCTAAATAATATTATGTATATACATATATATATTATATATGTGTATATTTTGAGACAGCAACATACAGGTTGGTGTAACACGGTCTAGCAGCGATCAGTGATATGCCAAAACACAGTTCAGCAATGATTATTATTATATACTTAAAGTTTCATAATAAAATATACAAATATTGTTGAACATTTTCTAAATATATAATGAGAGTGAACGGCTAATTGCGGAAATAAATTATTTTTCAATGGTATCTATGGTTTTATTTATTTATTTTTTCAAACTGAATATTTTGGAAAAAAAGGGGATAGTCATAATTGTATAATAATTTTGTTTTTGCATAAAAATCATACATATAGTTTAAGATTTGGAAAGTAAACTTTAAACAAATAAATTAAATTTATCAAAGAGAGGACTACCCAATAATTATTATATCAATCAAAATAATCCACATATTAACTAAATGAGATAGGTATTTCAAAATGTGTTTCTAATAAATATAAAATAAAACACGATAACTTCATTATAATCTTTATTGTTGGCCAATGGAAAGTTTTAATTGTAAAAAACAAACTGTTGTAACTACGAGTTTAAACGAATTGCAATTTGTATATTTACTATATTATACACATATAAATCCAATGACGAAGCTAAAGGTCAATTCAAGTATTGGTAAAAGAATGTAAATAAACCCTATTTTAGTCCAGTATGGGTGTAGAAATAAAAAAAAATGTTAAACTTGTTATCTCTAATTAACTCTAACCGCTTGATTTTGTAGGACTTCTGCCCCTATCGCCTTACTCATTATTTTTTTTAAAGAAAGCAATGATTTAAAAATAAATTAGCTGTTGCACGCAATTTTGCCCGCGTAACTTTGTAAATTATATACTAAAACCTTCCTCGAGAACCTTCCTTTATCCATTGGTGAAAACAGCATGAAAATCTGTGCAGTTGTTTTTGAGTTTATCGCGAACAGACAGACATTATACAAGTACAGGAATTTGTCGTATATATATCCGGGTCTGGTCAAATGGACACGAAAATAATTGTCGGATAAATCCGACTCTGGCGGCTAAAGTGTTAAGAATATCTTGACAATCTACTTTCATTCCCTCCCTATTATTACTAGGCCCTTCATGTATATACCAACTTTAAATAAAATTGATCCAGTGATTTAGATTTGTACAATCAGGACATCTAAATTTGCTTTTATATAATTAATTGATCTGAAAGAATGGGTTTTAGATTTGAAAATCCTAAAAATGCTCAATCACGCAATAAAAGCTAAACGGATATGAATGAAATTTGGCACACAGATAGCTTATTACTTGGATTAAAAAATAGAATACTTTTTATCCTAGAAAGATGTTGGGTTCCTGTGGCATTTTTAAAAAGAAATTAAAGTGCAGTGAAGTCGCGGGCAAAGAGTAGATACCTAATTGTAAGTGGTGTGAATATGAGAACGTCACTTAAGATTGATCACTTGAACATACTTATGTCATAATGAGTCTGACCATCTATTTTAGTTAATGATATCCCCCAAATATAGCTCACTAGACAAATACGGCAGTGTTTTTATTTTTTTGATATCTTAAAAAATGACCGAGTTATAAGCGTTCAAAGTACGCGTGCCACCCAAATTTTTTAATACTACTCGCGAACGTTGATGACGTCACAAGGGCCGATTCTAGATGCAAGAAAGAGAGATTTGCATGTTTGTAATTAATTAACTCAAAAACTACTGGACCGATTTTAAAAAATCTTTCACCTATAAAAAGCTACGTTATCAGCGAATAACATTGAGTATATTTTATAAAGTTACGCGGGCAAAGTCGCGTGCAACAGCTGGTAATATCATAAAGAGAGTAGATTTCTATTTTTGTTTGTAATTAATTAACTCAAAAACTACTGGACCGATTTTAAAAATTCTTTCACCTATAAAAAGATACGTTATCAGCAAATAACATAGGCTATATTTTATAAAGTTACGCGGGCGAAGTCGCGTGCAACAGCTGGTAATATTATAAAGAGAGTAGATTTCTATTTTTGTTTGTAATGAACACACGTTTGGTTGGTCTTGACGACACGTTTGGTCTAGTGGCTAGTAACCCTAGCTGTTAACCAAACGGTCGCGGGTTCGAATCCCGCTAGGGGCAAATGTTTTATGTGAACATTTTACCTTTGTACCTGAGTCATGGATGTTTTGTATTTATAATATGTATGTATTTACAAAAAAAAAAGTAATCTATGTATTATATCAACTGTCTGGTATCCATAATACAAGCATTACTTGCTTACTTTGGCACTAGATGGTGCTGTGTGGAATGTGTGAAGATATTAAGATATATGTGTGTGAAGAAATGAACAAACTTAAAAACTACTAGACCGATTTTAAAAATTCTTTCACCCATAGAAAACTACATTATCAGCGAGTAACATAGGCTTTTAACATAGACTATAAAATTACGGGGACGAAGTCGCGTGAAAACAGCAAGTTGATTATAAATTATAAAAATATTCTTAAAATGATTCTTGAGCGGGACTTACGACAAAGATTTCCTCAATACTTTCTGAAGTTATGGTTCGGAATAAAAATACGTCGAAATTTTCAAAAATTTCAAAATGGTACAAAAAGTACAAAAAGTCCAGTGCTTATTATAGGTCAGTGGCGCCGGAGCATTTGAAAATTTAAATAATGACCGTTACTTTTGCCATATAATAAATACTAATAATTTGTACATAATATATAGTGCCTATATATTATGTACAAATTCAACCATCCACTCACCTTCTAAATTATTTTTCCAAGTACCAATGGATACGAAAAGACGTAAAAAGTGGATGACCATGAAGCCCGTCACACACGTATTTTATTTTAGTGTGTGTAAGACATGGTCACTTTTCTCCCTTTAAAAAATATACTTACCTGCCTAGTATACTAACAAAAATACCTATTACACTCTTTATGATATGAGGATGACTTACAACCAAGTATATGCTTGCAAAGCAAAGTTGCAAGTAAAGTTGCAAACCGCAACCTAGCTGATACAACAAAACGTACATTTACATTTTGTGTCATCGAGAGACAGTTAAAACAAATGAATGATCTGTAGTACAGAAACGTAGACAAAAAGAACTGACCCGCAAGATACCTACTTCAAAAAGATATTCCGAACCCGATAACTTCAGAAAGTATTGAGGAAATCTTTGTCGTAAGTCCCGCTCAAGAATCATTTTAAGAATATTTTTATAATTTATAATCGACTTGCTGTTTTCACGCGACTTCGTCTGCGCAACTTTATAAAATATGGCTTGAGTTACTCGCTGATAACGTAGCTTTCTATAGGAGAAATAATTTTTAAAATCGGTCTAGTAGTTTTTAAGTTTAATCATTATACTCGTAAACAAAAATAGAAATCTACTCTCTCTATAATGTTACCAGCTGTTGCACGCGACTTCGCCCGTGTAACTTTATAAAATATGGCCTATATTATTCGCTGATAACGTAGCTTTCTACAGGTGAAAGAATTTTTAAAATCGGTCCAGTAGTTTTTGAGTTAATTAATTACAAAATACAAATCTATCTTTTTCACTATGAACTTGCGTCTAGCATCGGCCCTTGTGACGTCATCCACTTAGCACGGGCGAACTTGAAAATTTGAATAGCGACCGAAGTTTCGGTGTCAATAACTTCGGAAATACTGCATCGATTTTGATGAAACAAAAACTTTTCACATGTAAATAACCATAGCTCTGATATTATGTGTGTTTTATAGTCATTTTCAAACCCATCGGTCAGACCCATTGCGTCGAGACATGGTCACTTATAGAAAAAAAAAACTGGCATCTTTGTTTTACACGAATTCCTGAACATGATTGTGATTCACGTAAGAATAGTACAAGCAAAACAAAAAATGGAAGAGGATAGCACAATTCTATTTTTTTCCACGAGTATTTTGATATTTTTTCAAATAAATATGTGATTTTTCCTCAATACCAATTATTGTGTCAATAAACAAATCGTAATAGTAGAACAAGTCGTAAACGGTAAGGTAAGTGATAGAAAAAAAAATATTCGACAAAAAAGATAGGAAATTTATTTATCTACAATAAAGGTTATTACCATTTTTGGCCTCAAGTGCACGGTTACGGAGATATGGGCCGAAACGGTTTTTGTCAAAATGGCGGCACTTCCGCCCGCCTAATTTGTAAGGATTTTGTGCATTTAGGGTCAGTACGTGATACTGAAC
Organism: Synanthedon formicaeformis; assembly: GCA_945859745.1. Lineage (NCBI taxonomy): Eukaryota > Metazoa > Arthropoda > Insecta > Lepidoptera > Sesiidae > Synanthedon > Synanthedon formicaeformis. The sequence continues at coordinate 624,863 of OX243974.1, read as the reverse complement.
CTATTTAAAAAAAAAAGAGTTGTAATTTAGTGCATTATGGACAAGATTAAACGGCTCCTCTATTGCCTGTAGTATTAATCGCGAGTAGGTATTTACAATGTTGACAATTCACCATTGAATATGTATTACCTGAAGGAATTTAAAAATTCCTGTTCAAATTTCTAACAAATTATTTAAAAAAAAAAACATGAAAACATGTTTTATTTTGACTAAAATTCTCCCCATTTTTTTTCACTGGTAACTTTATCTATTTTTAATATTTCACTTTTGCACAAATCCTTTAACACGTTTCCGTCGCATTCGCACTATTTTACTCCAACTCAACTGAGTGATAACATTTGTAATATACACTAATCCATTAATAAAAAATCCTGAAATATTATAAAAAAATACAAGGAAATAAAGGCTTTCCACTTACCTTGGCAGCAGTTCTATTCCATATGATGACTTTGTGACCGGAGTTGAGCAGATTCTTCACTATCCCGCTGCCCATTATGCCGAGACCGAGGAAGCCAAACTTCATCTGGCTCGCTTGGATGTTCTTCTCGAGGAGTGTCTCCGACACGTTCTCCAGGTCCAGAGATGGCGTCTCCTGTAACCGAAGGTGGGTTTTATTTACTTTAGTAATAATAAATCTGTAAGGGTTGGTCATGGAGTAAGTTACTTTGTTTTCAGAGATATCGTGTTTATAGGCTCTATACATGATACTGAAACTAAATTGACCATTTTTAGAATTTTTTCTGTATGTATGTATGTATGTATGTATATATATATGTATGTATGTAAGTATGTATGTTCCTCTATAACTCTTAAACGAATCAACTGATTTTCATGAAACTTGGTAGATAAACATTTAGACGTACGGGACACAGGATAGGCTACTTTTTTCTTTTTCAACGCGGACGAAGTCGCAGGCACCAGCTAGTTATAAATAAGTTTGTTGTAACAAACCTATAGGTTTATATAACCTACTAAACTGGTGCCCGCGACTTCGTCCGCGTAACTTTGTAAATTATATATTAAAACCTTCCTCGAGAACCAATCTATCCCTTGGTGTAAACAGCATAAAAATTGGTGCAGTAGTTTTTGAGTTTATCGCGAACAGACAGACAGACAGTCAAACGCGGCGGAGGACTTTGTTAAATATGTAGTGAAATCAATCTTAAATACCAAAAATGCCTAAAATAACATTATTTTAGTAAGGGCAAGACACACAGACAGGTTAGGCAAAACATAACCACAACCTTACAGAAGACCATAGATGACTAACAGCACGTGTGCTGTTGTGTTTCGGTGAAAGAGTAAGGGATGCCAGAAAGACGATAGGCATCTATCAAATGTAACGTCACTAATGTACCGAATGTCTAGTACCGACAATACTTTTTAAAATGTTCAAATGAAAATGTTTTAAAACGTAAACTTTTGTCAGACAGGCTAACTTCTATCTCCTTAGAATAATAAAGAAAAATCTTTTTTCTATCTCTTGGCATACTAAGAAAATCCCATACTACTTTCGTTCCCTCCCACCCAGAATCTCTGAAGTGTCAATAATAGAATTTCTTCAAAGAAGAAGTGTGTTAGATAGCTTGACGGTCTACTTGGACGTGACATAATAAAATACCACTTTGTCTCTTATTCACACGTACATGGGCCCTACTATCAACTTTTAAAAGATGATTCAAATTCAGAGCAGTTTAATTTGGGTTCCTAAACAAAATCACTTTCATACAAAAACGAAGTTGATGGTACGAAATAGCAAATGCAATCTAGTTTGGGTCCTAAATTAAATCGTATTAAGAGTTGACAGTATAGGGTCCCTGAACTGCTTTTTTACTTTAAAGGCTTAAATTTGTCTGAATCCTTGCATATTATAAAACAAAGTCCTCTGCCGCGTCTGTCTGTATGTTCGCGATAAACTCAAAAACTACTGCACCGATTTTCATGCTGTTTTCACCAATGGATAGAGTCGTTCCGGAGGAAGGTTTTAGTATATAATTTACAAAGTTACGCGGGCGAAGTCGCGGGCAGCAGCTAAAGCAGTAAAGACAATAAAGAATAACTTTCAAGGCACAGATATGAGTCTGAAATAAGTAAATTTGACAATTTCTTTTCCACTTACAGGTCTCAATATGTTTGAGGGGCGATGCAGCAAGCTGGACTTCTTTGAGAAGGAGTGATTGAGCATCGAAGGTCTCTGCTCGTTGGTCGGGTCCGAGTCCGCATAGGACCGAGACGGGCTCACCTTTTTTCTTTTGCTCGAGGACTTGGTGCCCGTTGACGAAGAGCGTTTCACTGATTTCACCTTTGAAATGCCCAAACGTATCTATAAATTTCGAGAACATAATTATACTACGATTAATGTACGGTCGGGGTGTGAAAAGGTTCGTAAAGTTACATAATAGCAGACATTTGCTTGCATCACCAAAAAATCAGTTGTCTGCTTTCAAAAGATACTAAGAGTCTACGACTTGGGAATGAATTTGAAAGGTTTGAAGGTTTTCATAACCCGACCGTACACAGGTGTTTGATGATAAGTACAGTCGGGGTAAGAAAACATTCGTCAGTTTTCAAATTCATTCCTATATCAAATCGTACCTTTTGACTTTTAGTACCTTTTGAAACTAAAATACTAAGTGGACAACTTCACTGAGAGACATTTGAAATGATATTTTGGTATAACTGATAATTTGACCTTGTGCAAGTAAATGTCGACTTTAATGTGACGAACTTTTTTTTTTACCACCGACAGTACCTACATACACCTTAATTCAAATTAAATTACCTTTGGAGTAGAGCTCTTCTTCTTGACTTCGGGCGTTTTCTCCACCTCCTTGTTCGTATTCTCGTCTTGGGTGTCGTCTTCCAACTCCTCTTTCAACTTGTCAAACTCCTGTTCCGGGTCGCGGGTCTGTCCGTCAATATCACCAAATTTCTACAACAATCGTTACACACATTCAATATATACCGCAACTTTAGTGGAGGGGGGGGGGGGGGGTCAAAAATTTTCAAAAATTGCGTTACGTATAACTTGAACGCTCCCCTGGCATCTTTTACTCACTCGCTGAAACCCAACAGCAAATATGCCGTCAATCCGCAAGGGTCTTCTTGCCACTACTTGTCACATCAAGACCATAGCCAACTTTAAAAGGCTCATTTCTAAAGTTGACTTGGCGTTTGAACCCGGTACAGTTCGTTAAGGCAAGCACCTAAACCACTCGACCAAAATGGGGTCACAATGCGTCCATTCAGACATTTTTATAACAGGGATCGGTACACAGACTTAGCGTATACTAGCTGGTGCCCGCGACTTCGTCCGCGTTGAAAAAGAAAAAAGTAGCCTATCCTGTGTCCCGTACGTCTAAACGTTTATCTACCAAGTTTCGTGAAAATCAGTTAATTCGTTTAAGAGTTATGGAGGAACATACATACATACACTTACAGATTTATTATATTACTAGCTGGCGCCCGCGACTTCGTCCGCGTTGAAAAAGAAAAAAGTAGCCTATCCTGTGTCATGTACGTCTAAATGTTTATCTACCAAGTTTACATACATACATACATACATACATACATACATACATACATACATACATACATACATACATACTTACATACAGAAAAAAATTGTAAAAATGGTCAATTTAGTTTCAGTATCATGTATAGAGCCTATAAACACGATATCTTTGAAAACAAAGTAACTTACTCCATGACCAACCCTTACAGATTTATTATTAATATTGATTAGTATTGATTGATGATTGCACTAGGCAGGCAAGATTGTCTATACTTATTATAAAGAAGAAAGATTTGATAGTTTGTTTGAATTGAATATGCTTCGAAACTACTGGATCGATTTGAAAAATTCTTTCACTATTGGGAAGCTACACTGTCAGCGAGTAACATCCAAAACTATATTTTATAAAGTTACGCGGGCGAAGTCGTATGGAACAGCTAGTAATATCATAAGTTGAAATTTTATTTAAACAAATACTGAATTCAATAATTTCTTTAGATAGATTCTTTTACCCATTAAAACATAATAAGTATACTTATTTTAAATAATAATTGAAAAGTACGGTTCTAACAAGTCTAATTTAAAAAAAAATCCACAAGTTGAACTACTTGAATTTTATTGGCTATTTGACAAGATTTAAAATATACTACAGATTGTGGTTATCCTATCAGAAAGTAGCTTAAAAAAACATATGTCACTTTATTATGTATATTTTTTACAAATTATATGAAATAAAAAAAAATTTGAAATTTTATCTACGACCGAAACGCCCTGTGATTGGTTGCAACTCTGATGACGTCATACGCTAGTAAACATTGCTTATTGCTAATAACCGCATTATTGCAGGTTATTGAGTTGTTTACTAGCGTGTGACGTCACACGTATCAAAGACCACAGCGCCATTACAGAAACAGCGTTTTTGGCGCGGTTTTGGAAATTTAAACTTTAACATTGTTTTTTATTAATAATACTGTAGATCTCCCGGAAATATCAATATAGTGTGCTTATTATGTAATAAAGAATAATTTAAAACGATTTTCAAAAATTAGTAAAATAGCGGATTATTTGCATCAAAAATCAAATTTTTGGAGGAAAAATATATTTTTATTTTAATGCAGAGTTAGCTTATTAGCAACATAATAAAAATTATATTACGTTAATTACGCCTCTTCGAAAGGACTAAGTCGAGAAACAAAATCTATACTAATATTATAAAAAGGTAAGATTTGATTGTTTGTTTCTTTGTTTGCATTGAATAGGCTCTAAAACTACTGGACCGATTTAAAAAATTCTTTCACTGTTGGAAAGCTATATTATCAGCGAGTAACATAAGGCTATCATGAATATCATCATTAATACTAATAATAAATCTGTAAGTGTAGGTATTATAATTATGTATATATGTTCCTCCGTAACTATTAAACGAATTAATTGATTTTCATGAAACTTGGTAGATAATAGGATAGGCTACTTTTTTCTTTTTCAACGCGGACGAAGTCGCGGGCGCCAGCTAGTGTTTTATAAAGTTACGCGGATGAAGTCGGGTGCAACAGCTAGTATTTGATAAATGGGACTCCAGTAAATTACAGCAAGTGTAACAGACTTTTCAAATTTCACTGATACATAAATAAATTTATGTTCTGTTGCTCGTGTCATTGGGCGACGGTGACCACAATCGAGTGGGCCATCACCCTTTCTAATACGAATAATATAAGCGAATTATAATCTAAAATTATAAACTGATCCCAGACTTTCATTGAGCCTAAACACAAAGTTATATCTAAATATCTATACTAAATTTTTTTTCTACATTCCACGCAGCACCATCTAGTTCCAAAGTAATGCTTGTATTATGGATACCAGACAGTTGATATGTCACCGTAAAATTGTACGAACCGTTAGTTTATAATTTATCTAGTGCGATTATAAACTGTCGACAGATTGTGAACGGACATTAAAATTTACAATCTAACGCTTAAATTTTCGTAAGTTTATAAACTGACCATGACTAGCCGTCAAATTGTGATTTTTAACCAACAACAATTCACTATAGATCTACAAAAGTACCACACAGTGTACATAAGCAAAATAGTAAGAAGTGTGAATTGACAAATGGAAAAATTAAAAGTGTGATTAAAAAGTGTGAGCGGGTATAAAGAGAAATAGCGAATCCTAGATTTGAATTTTATCTAAGTAAACAAAGTCTAATTTAATTATTTTTTTTAAATAGATAAATACATTATAAATGAAAGTGAAATTGTCTCGATAGAAAAAAATCACCAAGTGAGCTCTCATTTCCATCGATTTTAGTTTTAATTTAAAAATGACACACATTACAAATCTAAAAGTGTATCAGTAATCTCACTTCACAGATTATCTAATGCTCTATGTATCAATTTTTCATTTGACTTTGTAGTTTACGAATAATAAATATTTAATACTTTTGGCACTTATAACATTTTAATTGAGCGAGATGCGCTATCTTCCGTCGCATGTTGTGCGTAGTTGTACGTATTTTGTGTCACTGTCATGTCCTAGGGGCCACGCGGGTGAAATTACAAATTTTGTTTGCTTTATACGCACTCTTAATACTAAAAAGAAAGTTCCATTTAGATCCAGTGGTACAAATAATTCCAATTCATTTTGTTTGTAACTCTATGCACACGAACACGTGCCACCTATAACGCCGACCATCAATGGCCGTACCATCAATGGACAGTTTACAATTTCGCGAGGGATAAATTGTAAGACTGTGCAGTGATTGGTTCATTTGTTTGTAATTTAACGGGTTAGATATAGTAATATTATAAACTGACAGCTAGACATGGTCGGTTTATAAACTTACGGAAATATAAGCGTTAGATTGTAAATTTTAATGTCCGTTCACAATCTGTCGACAGTTTATAATCTCGCTAGATAAATAATAAACTAACCGTTCGTACGATTTTACGGAGACATATATACTACATACATTACTTTTTTTTGCAAATACATACATAATATTATAAATACAAACATCCATGACTCAATACAAAGGTAAAATGTTAACACATAAAAATTTGCCCCTAGCGGGATTCGAACCCGCGACCGTTTGGTTAACTGCTAGGGTTACTAGCCACTAGACCAAACGTGTCGTCAACGAAGCTAACTGCTGTAAGCTGTTGAGGAGTTGGATATCCCGCAGCCTACTTGATGTGGTGCTGCAGCATTACATCAAGTGGTCAGGGTTACCACATCATGGAAATACTACTGAAGTAACAGTATATCATATTTCAGTTTTCACATCAATCAAATTTGTGGAATTTAGTGAGATCCATTCATAAACTAGGAAATGGGCTGATACTTTTTAAACACCTGAAAATATCTTCATCACTACATATTATAAAACGAAGTCCTCCGCCGCGCCTGTCTGTCTGTTTACGCGATAAACTCAAAAACTACTGCACCGATTTTCATGCTGTTTTCACCAATGGATAGAGTGGTTGTCGAGGAAGGTTTTAGTATATAATTTACAAAGTTACGCGGGCGAAGTCGCGGGCAGCAGCTAGTAAATTACGTCTAAGAACAATCTCGATTACGTCAGCTTTCAAAGAAAAGAAAAATCCTCATTACAATCGGTCCATCCTTTTGGGAGCTATGTTGCCACGGACAAACACACACAGATGCAGAGATCAAATTTATTATAACATCCCTCTTTTACTTCGAGCGTAAAAAAATTTATATACATACATGAAAGCTTATATCTGTCTAATATTATAAAGAGAGAGAAGATTTGTATGTTTGTGATGAATAAACTCAAAAACTACATACTAGACCGATTTTGAAAATTCTTTCACCTATAGTAAGCCACGTTATAAGCGAGTAACATAGGCTATATTGAGCGGGCGAAGTCGCGTGCAGCAGCTAGTATCCAATGAATATACAAAATAGAGAATTGTGTGAACGAACAAACAACTCACCGACGGATCCAAAATATATTCTTCAATTTGATTGACCGCTTCCTTGAAGGCCGTCGATTTACTTGACTTGATCAACTGCTCCTTGAACTCTTGGTAAGGCTTTATGTTGTTGTCTTCGATCAAGGCACTAATTTAAAAAAAAAAATAACAATTAGATGAGCAAAACTACCTTTAAACCCTTTAACGGCTTGGTTTTGTAGGAGTCGTAATTTTTTTTTTTAATTTTTTTAACAGAAAGTAACTAAATGATTTAAAAATAAACATACATAGGAATTTGTCATATATATACAGCTCTGGCGAAATGGACACGAAAATGATTGTTGGATAAATCCGACTGGTGACTAAAGGGTTAATTGAGCATTATTCAAACTTGAAAATGAACACTTGGAGGTACCAGCCTGTTACATAAGACATGTCAGTCAGCACACTTGCAAACTCCTTAGTGCTAAAGTCTTCAAGTCTTAGTGCTCTTTAGTCTTTTTTTGTTTGTGTTAATAGGCAATAGTATAATCGCTTATCAACCATTAAACGCAGACCCTACCGAGACTTGGCTATTGCAGTTAAATTTTAATAAAGATGGGACCATAGAATAATAACTAAAGCTTAGAAGTAAGGAAAAATAGCAACAAAGTTACATTAGTTCATATACTCTATTCACTTATGGCATTGAAAAGGTGTTAGAATTAGTAAGAAAGGAGAGTAAGGTTGTCACTAGTTTTAGATATGTCGATAAAAACTTACCCATGAAAAGTGAGCTTTTTTGTTCAAAAAAAGACAGCATTAATTATACATTAGACCTAGTGATAGCCGGTCTAAATTACGAATGTACTACTTCATATGTATCTCTTTCTAACACCTTTTCAATGCTATAAGAAGTGAATAGGGTATGAACTAATGTAACTTTGTTGCTATTTTTCCTTACTTCTATGCTTTAGTTATTATTCTATGGGTGGGACAGTAGTTTTGATTTTGACAGGGATGCATGAAGTTGACCGTCCAGACCAATATGTTGACTCATAAATTTGAATTTGTCAATGATTTGAATGCTGTATGGAGGACTTTATTTGACTTTTCTGAAATACTGTCTTGAAGACAAGACATTCAGCTGAGGGTCACAAAAGCGTTTTGTGTCTTGGCGGTCATGCTGTCCAGTGATATGGGCCCAAATTCAATACTCATCCCTAGAATAGGTCTCTCGGGACTATTCTCTTCAAACCTAGAACATCTTATAACTTAGAGCTTAGTCTCTTGTGAACTTACAAGTCACATTGCATCATCAAATGGGTTGCCAATGTATTGGGATGTTTGAGTAGTCTATCCTTGTAAGATTTCATATAATGAGTTTTTTCCTCGCACTGATAGTCTTCATTTTGAGAACATAGTGTAATATTATAAAGAGAGATTTGTATATTTGTAACGAAAAACTCAAAAACTACTGGACTGATTTTAAAAATTTCTTCACCTATAGAAAGCTACGTTATGAGCGAGTAACATAGTCTATATTTTGTAAGTTACGCGGGCGAAATCGCGTGCAACGGCTAGTTTGTGATACGTTTGTAATCATTCTAAGTATTTTGAATCTCTGCAAATAACTCTACATTGGAGTTGGAAGCGGTACTACAAAGTTGGGACACCATTGGTCTAGATTGGTTGTACTGAGGACCTGTCTTTTTCTTATTATTGAGGACGACAGACAGGCTGACGATCCACTTGATGGTCGGTGGCTACCGTACTGCAAGCACAGTCAACCATAAATATAAAATAATAAATAAATATCTTTACACATTCTACACAGCACTGTCTAGTTCCACGTTAGGCAACTAATGCTTGTATCCATACAGACAACACCATATTGTAATACCAGACAGACAACACATAAACATTTTCCCCTAGCGGGATTCAAACCCGAGACCGTTTAGTTAACAGCTAAAGTTACTAGCCACTAGACCCAACGTGTCTGCAAACCATAGCAGGTTGATAAGGGATGATTACTGCCCTAAGATGGGTTGCTCAAATAACTGTGAAACTACCATCAAATGGACCGTCAGCCTGTCTGACTACTTTCTTACATATTATAAAACAAAGTCCTCCGCCGCTTCTGTCTGTTCGCGATAAACTCAAAAACTACTGCACCGATTTTCAAGCTCTTTTCACCAATGTATAGAGTGATTCTCGAGAAAGGTTTAAGTATATAATTTACAAAGTTACGCGGGTGAAGTCGCGGGCAGCAGCTAGTGTACATTAAAAAAATCCTTTTAGAAATTTAAATGGCAGCTAAGAATGTCTTTATTAGTTTAGGCTTTAGCCAAATACTAACAGTATTTTTAAGCGTACAAATGATACTATAATAATGTAACTTACTAGTTGTTTGTGCCAAAGAAGTAAATACAATGAATATTGGTCGATTTCTTTGGTATCTTCAACTCTGGTGTGGGAACTGCCACCTGAAAAAAACAATAATAATTCATCAACACAAAAGTTATTTATGGATATTTTGAATTCTAAACAAAAAAATAAGCAACGTGATGAGTGGCGACTTGTTGTAGACACACATAGCGTCCAATCAGACACGTAGCTTATGAGATTTCCCGCCCTCAATATTTTCTCATTAATAGGCATAAAACAATAACGCTCACGGCGTAGTTTACTCCTGTTAATTATTCCACACAATATGCTGACTGTATTTGTAATCTATTTCACTTAAAAAATATAATTAGAAGCTTCTTACCCGGCCGGGCCATGGGCTGAATCCCTTCATTTTTGCCCTGAAACAAAAATATATTTACCGTCAGTGAACTCGTTAACAATTTTGAGGGAAATGAAGTTAAAAAACGTTGTTTTTATTACTTACCAAACTAAATCACCAATTTTATAAGTATCAGACATGTTTTACGTGCGCTCTCAACAACTATTCTTGAAGAACTAACAAGAACTAAACTGAATGATTTGATGATTGAAAACCTAGACCTACGGTCAGCACAGCATAGAGAACCGAACAAATGAATGATTGAATAAAAGTCAAATAGGGTTGCCCAAGATAATCGAATATTGAATTCGACTCCCGAGTCTATGGTTTATAATATCATTCGAAACTATAGCAACTTTTATTCAGTTTCATACTATATTATACTAATACTCGTACCGAAACTTATTTATTTCATAGTATAAAAAATATAATTGATTATACCTAATAAAATATTTTAAAAGATATACACTTCGAATGCTTTGAAACGAAACACACAAATCAAAAATGAAAAACGAATATTTAGAATGAATAAGAGAGCTATTTATTTAAATGTATACATATTAAGAGTCTTACTTATTCGACAGTGTAAAAATTCGTACTCGAGTGAATCGAACTTTTAACTCGTGTTTGGTTGCATTCATGTTACTGAGTACCGAGTCAAGTCCGCATGTCCGAGTAGATTTGGCGAACGCTAGATGACACTTAACGATAGAGGATGGAGTATCGAGGTAACGGTATGTATGGGTGTTTAGGTGTTTAACTGAAAACTAGCAAGCTGCAACCATAAATTCAGATCCCCAGAATAGCACTTGCACAGCATTGGTCGCGCGTAGCGTAGCGTAGCAAATGCTACTGCCGCGCCACACCCCAATTTCATTTATCATGTATGTAATGGTATAAGGTTGGTCTCTATTTCTGCATTAATTACAGAAAAACTCTATGTCTGTGCGATACTATGTACGCTACAAACAGCATAATATAAACAAAAATATTAGTTTTCTGTGCTGCAGTCCATTATTGATATTACTTCTTTTCTATTTTCCAGTTTCTATCCAGTCTCAAGACTATAAAAACTAAATTAATAATTAATAATAATTAAATTAATAATAATTCTTAAAGATCCTTATTGCGTTCAATAATAGTTATATTAATATTATTTTTGTATTCCCATGATCTAGTAGAAAATAGATCAACACCCGTAAACAGACGAACTGTACTTATGCATAACACGGTATAAAGGTGCACGTTCACTAGTGTTAGTTTTGGAGTACTTCGGAATAAATAGTTATGCGTATGAGAATCTCGTATACGCTGCGAACTGCTTGGCAATCGATATACAATGTTATTCACAAGGCAGACACAGTCATAGTGGTTATGACAAATATTGTACAAGAACATAGCATCCAAGAGCAATCGTCGCTGTTCTAAACTGTTCTATTCTGATGTTCTGATTGTTCTGTTCTGATTTTATGAACGCATATTCATAAATGATTCAACTAACTATTTCAGAGTTGTCCATAAACAATAATTTACTGATAGGATGTGCTGGACAACACTATTGTAGAGAAAAAGTTTGCTACATGTCAATGTCAAATATCAATGACTTCTGTCATGTTTTGTTTTTTATACATACATATTGTATTTACATTATAGGTATTTTCTTAACAAAAGTATAAGTTTTGTGCCCCGAATTCAAAAAGTTCATTTCAATTTTATTAGTTTAAGTTTGAATTAAAAACAAAATGTCTAAAAGGTTCTACCCGCAGCAGTGTGGTGGAAATAAAAAGGCGAAACTTGATATGAGTGAATTGGATCACAATTTCCCTCAAAGCCGAAATGGTAATGTTATTTTGATGTTTTTTTGTCTATGAACAATTTACGAAATCCCTATTCTATGCATACCTCTAGGGATCGTAACCTAAATATCTAGAAATATCCACGGTCTAATATAGATGTGAAAAACATTTTTTTATGTGAAGGTCAAATAGGCTGACGCTACACTCGATGGTAAGTAGCTAGTGGCTACCGTCGCCTGTAACGCAAGCAACGCCACAGATGTTCCAAGAGTTCTGACGAACATAGTAGGATTAATTAACCCTTTAGCCGCCAAAGACGGACTTAACCTTTTTCTGTAGCCATAATAAAGTGGGCAGCCCATAAGGCCCAGATTAGCATTTTAGACTTCCTTGCAGAAAGATTATCTAACTTTATCCTCACTTTGTCACTAACTTTTCATCCTTTAACTAGTTGTTGCCAGTCACTTTGTCCACCTTCAAAATTTTATATAGTTTAAAGCCTTTCTCGATAAATGAACTATTCAACACAAAGAGAATTCTTCAATTCGAACCAGTAGTTCCTGAGATTAAGGGCCTCTATCACCATCTGTCAAGTAGGCAAACTGTCATTTAAAGTCACTGGTAACTGGGGATATACCTTTGTCTGTACGGTAAAAGTCCTAAACATTAAAAAGAAAATAATAAAAAAAAAATTGCCTATCGAAGGATGCAGTAAACCGAGTGCATAATTCAATAAAACATAAAATTATTTCTAAAAGTAACTAATCAACACTTTACTTGTAGTTGGTGAAAGAGGCACTAACGCTTTCAACCAAACAAACAAACTCTTAAGCATTATAATATTAGTATAGATTATTAACAATGGCTTGTGTCACTCTTCTGCCAATGTCATCCTTCTGCCCTATTATAAGAGTATCTATACTAAATTAAATTATCCCAACAATTATCATATAGAAAATATCGATTTACAGAAAACAACAATGACATTTGGGACGACGACATTGACGAAGATATACTGCTGCAGGCCAGCGAAGCAATTGAACACAATATAGCCAATGAAAGTATGTGCACATTACCCGACTACAGCCTTTGCATGCAACCGGCATCTACGAGCACACAATATTACCTCGAAAAAAATGTTTCTAGGGGAGCTTACACGTTTAAGAAACCCAACACCCTATCACCAGCGACACCGTCGATAAGAACGAACAATAATTGTCAAAGAATTTCATCACCGATGCCGGAAATATCAAAAGGTTTTAATAATATAAACAGAAATGTATCCAACGACATGTCATTTCAAGATAGAGTGTATCAGGAGCAAGATTCATTGTCTATTTATCAACAGCTACTTGAGTGTAAAAAGGAAAATGAAAAGTTGAAAGCCGAAAACGGTAGATTGGCAGAAAAATGTCTAACGAAGGAGGGTGAGGTGTCGATAATTCGCGCTCAATTGAAAAAATCTCAGCTAGCCATAGACAAAGCTCGTATGGAAAAAGTGAATGCCGAGGAGAAAGCTCAAATAGAGCTGAATGAAAAAATAGCTGCCGCTAATAAACAAATTCACGATTTGAAGACTCAATTAGATTTTCAGGTATTATAATATGTAATAATATATTATCATTACTAACTTGATTTTTTTTTTAACTAGTGCACATGAATAGTTACAGATATAAAATTATTAAGTTAATGTTTTAGTTGAATGAGAGTTGAACGAGTTTTCTTTGTTTTTGTTTTTTTTTTTCACACATACATACATATTGTTTCTCTTTTTGAATTTAATTTACTATACATGATGTAATTGTTTGTTTTCCCTAATAAAAAAACTTGTGTCAACGACTGCGTCTGCATTGAAAAATTAAAAAATATAACAGCTGACATCTTTATCGTTGCAATAAAGGTGGCAAACAATTTTTAATTTTTTTAGATTATACCATGGGAACCGAACATTTCTCCAAGATAAAAAGTATTCTATATGTTAATCCAGACAATAAACTATCTGTGTTCCAAGTTTCATTTAAATCCCTTCAGCCGTTTTTTTATCAAATCAGTCATCAAAACTTTTACTTTACTAATATTAATAGGACTAATATTAATAGAGAAGGGGGTGCAACTGATACTATACATAAATTCGCTGAATTTTACAGTATTTTTTTTTTATTTAAAACCTTTTTACAGAATATAGAGATAATGAATACGAAGGAAAAATGCAAATTACTAGAGTCAAGCAAAGTGAAGTTAACACAAGTGGTCAAAAGCGACGCCTCAATGATGTCATCAACGTAAGATTAAAAATTATTTATTTACTTGACATAACAGTAACATAATAATTTACATAAATTAAATTCATATACATATATATAGAGTACAGATGTGAAAGCATTCAAAAAAAAATTAAGAAACTGATGGTCATCATGACATAAATAAGATGTATATGTTTTTGTACTCTAATATTTCCATAGATCTGTCTATCGCTACTTCATATCTTATCAAATCGAATTTATAAAATCCCTCGAGGCTATTTTTGTGGTGACAATGGCCATCTATCATCATGTTAACCTATTTTATTTATTTATTAACTATACACATATAAAATAATCTTAATACATATTTACATTGTCCCATAAAACTAGAAAGCAGTTTGTCTATGTACTGTCTAGCTCTAGTTTGTCTACACAAAATTTGGGTAGTTTACCTACACAACATTTATACAAAATTTTGGCAGTTTGCCTACAAAAAATTTAAGTAGTTTCCTTACACAAAATTTAGGTAGTTTTTCTACACAAAATTTAGGAGTTTGCTTACACAAAATTTAGGTAGTTTATCTACACAAAATTTGGGTAGTTTACTTACACAACATTTATACAAAATTTCGGCAGTTTGCCTACACAAAGTTTAAGTAATTTCCTTACACAAAATTTAGGTAGTTTGTCTACATAAAATTTAGGAGTTTGCTTACACAAAATTTAGGTAGTTTGTCTACACATAATTTGGGTAGTTTACCTACACAAAATTTAGGTAGTTTATCTACACAAAATTTGGATAGTTTACCTACACAACATTTATACAAAATTTTGGCAGTTTGCCTACAAAAAATTTAAGTAGTTTCCTTACACAAAATTTAGGTAGTTTGTCTACACAAAATTTAGGAGTTTGCTTACACAAAATTTGGGTAGTTTATCTACACAAAATTTGGATAGTTTACCTACACAACATTTATACAAAATTTTGGCAATTTGCCTACAAAAAATTTAAGTAGTTTCCTTACACAAAATTTAGGAGTTTGCTTACACAAAATTTAGGAGTTTACTTACACAAAATTTAGGTAGTTTGTCTACACAAAATTTGGGTAGTTTGCCTACACAACATGTGTGTGTGTATTTCAGAATCAAACACATGAATTCAACACAGCATAACAATGTGCATATGAAGTCAAGAGCTGTACAGGTGAAAAGTGATGTCGTGAAAACCGTAAACAAATCTAGATTTTTGAAAGTAAAGAACATCATCACACCAGGTATATGGTTCATTGTTAACTAATTCAATTAATCATTATGTATATAATAAACTATCTGAGTGATGAATGACAGACAATGAAGCCTGAATTTAAGCGATTCTGAGCTCAGCTACTATGTTTAGTATTATATTTTATATACTTTGATTTTGTGTATAATTAATTAAAATGATTGTTAATTTTTATTATTTTAAGATGAAAAAAAATAACGGTATCCTAACTTTCTTTAGGGGTTTCCTCTCAGGAGAGTTTCTTAATAAAAGTTTCTCGGAGAAATGTAATTGATAAGTAAATATTTTGATTTTGAATGATCTATATAAAATTACTAGCTGACCCCAGCAAACGTTGTTCTGCCAAAAAATTAAAAAAAAAATTTGGGTGGGCCACCCTTATCACTTGGGGGGTGTAAAAAATAGTTTACGACCTATTCTCAGACACATATGTATACACAAAAAAAAAATCATAAAAATCAGTCAAGCCATTTTTCGTAGGAGTTTTGTTACAAACACTGTGACACGAGAATTTTATAAAACACTAGCTGCTGCCCGCGACTTCGCACGCGTAACTTTGTAAATTACATACTAAAACCTTCCTCGAGAACCACTCGAGAATCATCCATTGGTGAAAACAGCATGAAAAATCAGTGCAGTAGTTATTGAGTTTATCGCGAACAGACACACGCGGCGGAGGACTTTGTTTTATAATATCGCTGCTTAAAAAAACTAAAGGGCCATAAAACAAAAAAAAATCCAAAAATGTTTTTATTGCAAAAATACAATCACTATCCTTCATATTGTATGTTGCAAAAAGACTTATGGTTGTTTTATTCCATATTTCCATATATTTTGATCATTTTTTTATAAATTCAAAAGTAACTTATATGCTTATATCTATTCTAGTATTCAGTTTATTATAAAAGTACTTAAAACATTTAATGCTACTTAAAAATACGCTTCTAACTATGTATAATATATATGCATATATATTTGATATAAATCTAATAAGAAAAAATAGACAAAAAGTAATTTAATTTTTTTCGATTAGCTCTCCTGTAAAAAGTGTAATTTTGATTTGTGGCCCTTTAGTTTTCAAGCAGCGATATCAATCATCAATCAATACTAATAATAAATCTGTAAGGGTTGATCGTGGAGTAAGTTACTTTGTTTTCAGAGATATCGTGTTTATAGGCTTTATACGTGATACTGAAACTAAATTGACAATTTTTACAATTTTTTTTTTTATTTGTGGCCCTTTACCTTTTAAGCAGCGATATGTAGTGATATATAGATAATCCCTTTCCCTGTAGAATCCAGTATAAAGCTCAACGAAATACTACCACTAATTTTGGAGCCTACATCGACACACAAGAACATTTTGGACTACAGTGAGGAATTGCAGAAACGCACGCACAATATCAAGTGCAACGTTTACAGCACTTGCCACAGATTACTCTTCACCCCTTGCGCCAATAGACAAGTCAAACAAATCGCGGGTATTAAGGATATTCACGAGGACGTGACTTCTATGGCCACCCTCTCGGGAGTCTCTCAAGGGAATTTATCACATGTGAGTGTTTTTATGAAGTGAAAAAAACTTCTTTATTATGCGCGTTCGGCATTATTGAGATGGGAAAAAAAAATCATTGAACTCGCGACACTGTTACCGTAACCGCCCACCTCTGTTGACGTCATCAATCAATACTAATAATAAATCTGTAAGGGTTGTTGATGGAGTAAGTTACTTTTTTTTCGGAGATATCGTGTTTATAGGCTCTATACATGATACTGAAACTAAATTGACCATTTTTAGATTTTTTTTCTGTATGTATGTAAGTATGTATGTTCCTATGATGTTCCTCCATAACTCTTAAATGAATTAACCGATTGTCATGAAATTTGTTAGATAAACATTTAGACGTACAGGACACAGGATAGGCTATACTTTTTCCTTTTTCAACGCGGACGAAGTCGCGGGCGCCAGCTAGTTTCAAATAAAAATAGAAAACGGCCAGTGATATTCCAAAAGGTCGTCAACATTTTCAGTATAGAGGACTACTGAGAGACTCTTTTTACTAGTAAATTTAAAAAAAAAGACACTGCAGTTCGAAAAACCGTAGCTTAGCTTGGTGGGCCTTAGAATTTTGTCTTGTGTAAAAAAAAATTGGATCCCACCTAATCTTACCATCCTCATCTCGTCAAAATTTCCTCTTTTCCGGACCAAACTTTAATATATTTAATAAAAAATTAAATAATAAAAAAGATACATTTATTTATTTATGAATATGTGAATGGAATATTTCGTTTCTAAATGTATATAAAATTCGCTTTTCAGATGTTGACTGTAGTGAAGTTAGCCCTGAGGGAAGTCTGTAGCGAACTAGACACAATATTGGAGAGAATGGAGAGAACCTCTTTCCAAAAGGAAATGACGGAACGTTACATGGAAGCGTCGACTGGTTTTGTAGACGTAGATGACTCACAGCTCGTTTCAGGCAAGTGAGTATCCAATGTTGCCTTCGAAACGTTATATAACCTAATCCCACATAGACTGAATTTATCAATATTTAAAAACTATGAATCCCAAACAGACTGAATTCATCAATATTTAACAACTATGAATCCCAAATAGACTGAATACATCAATATTTAACAACTATGAATCCCAAATAAACTGAATACATCAAATTTTTAACAACTATGAATCCTAAATAAACTGAATACATCAAATTTTTAACAACTATGAATCCTAAATAGACTGAATACATCAATATTTAACAACCATGAATCCCAAATAATCTGGATACATAAATATTTAAAAACTATGAATCCCAAATAGACTGAATACATCAATATTTAACAACCATGAATCCCAAATAATCTGGATACATCAATATTTAAAAACTATGAATCCCAAATAGACTGAATACATCAATATTTGAGAACTATGAATCCCAAATAGACTAAATACCTCAATATTTAACAACTATGAATCCTAAATAGACTGAATACATCAATATTTAACAACCATGAATCCCAAATAATCTGGATACATCAATATTTAAAAACTATGAATCCCAAATAGACTGAATACATCAATATTTGAGAACTATGAATCCCAAATAGACTAAATACCTCAATATTTGACAACTATGAATCCCAAATAGATTGAATACTTATAATCTCAGCCGCAGGATGTCCATTGCTAAGCCTATAGTGTGTCTAAAGGCCCTGTCAGAAGCAGTTGGTACCCTTTATGTTAACCAAGGTCGACATCCAGCTAGCTTATTTACTTAGATGACGGTGACCACCAACCGTTAAATGGTATCGTCACCTTAAACTGGAAAAAGATCCAAAGGCCTAGTCTTAAGCAGTATTTTAAGTAAATCGCTTGGCATTTTTTCACACGCTCCAATAAATATTTTAGGGCCCTTTACAAAGATGAGCAAGCCATACTAGCACGAAGGTTGGTCGCCATATTGGCGAATGTTCTAGAAACGCCGAGAAATCTAGACCTTTTTACAATTATAGAAACGCACCAGGACGATGTTAGATTATTTGATTTAATAAGTAGGATATGCGGCTTAATCGAGGATACAGTGAGTATTTTAATAATTATATTATAGTATAGCAGACAGTGTTGTTTTCACATTAAAAAATGTTTTTTTCACTTAATTTCTTTTTTTTTTCAACTTAAAAAAATATCTTTTTTTACTTAGTGTTTTTACACAACACTGTTTTTTCACTTAAAAATGTTTTTTTCATTTAAAAATCTTTTTTCACCTAAAAATGTTTTTCCACCTTTTTTTTTCATTTTGTTTTTTTTTTTTTCAACTTAAAAACTCTTTTTCTCTAGTGTTTTTACATAATAATGTTTTTTCACTTTAAATGTTTTTTACTTAAAAAATGTTTTTCTACTTAAAAAAATGTTTTCAATTAAAAAAATTTTTCCAGTTGAAATTTTTTTTTCACTTATTAAAAGTCAACTTGCGTTTTTCAGTTGACGGGCGTAGTGTACAGTGGGCTGTTGCATTCAATACTGGTACTGTTGAGTCACTCGAGGGACGATTCGAGAGAGGCGACAGTCGAGTGCATAGGGCGGTGTCGCGCGTCGCACGCGGTCGTGTGTCGCGCGGTGCGCATTGTCGCGCCCTCCCTGGCGTCGTGCGACAAACGCTCGCACGCGACACTCAGAACTGACGACCGCGGCCTGTTTCTCTTCGAGAAGGGTGAGTCGCTTTTGTTTCACCGTATTTTCATATCGCTGCTTATAAACTAAAGAGCCACAAATCAAAATTACACTTTTTACAGGAGAGCTAATCGAAAATTAACTTTAACTTACTTTTGGTCTATTTTTTTCTTATTAGATTTATATCAAATATATGCAAATGCATATTATACATCGTTAGAAGCTTATTTTTAAGTAGCATTAAATGTTTTAAATACTTTTATAATAAACTGAATACTAGAGGAGATATAAGTTACTTTTGAATATATAAAAAATGATCAAAATATACTAAATATGTATTTTTGCAATAAAAACATTTTTGGATTTTTTTGTTTTATGGCCCTTTAGTTTTTAAGCAGCGATATTTTTTATATTTTTTAAACAGAGTGATCTATATGCTTAAAAAAAACTATATTTCTATTACGTCACTCATATATTTCTGATACCGAGTGTACAATTGCGCGTGTACTCGCGTGTTGATATAAATAAAACCATCGGTGGGACTGTCGCAAATAAAACTCGGTTAATTTACATCCGGTGACGGATCTCAATTTATTTAATTCACTCCTATACGTATTCGTGAAATACATAAAACATAATTTATACCGAGCTCACACAATACAATGCAAAGCGACAGCTAGATGCACTTTGCGTTCTAGGTGCTAGCTAACAAACTACTAGCGCCATCTAGCGATCATTAGCAACATCTACAAAAGGAAATAATATGATTTAGCGCTTAATATAGTTCAACACCGACAGAGTTAGTGAGTAGTTCTACCGACTCATATGAAAATCATACCGAAAAATTGGTCGTCTCGAATAATAAAATAAGGGTTCTAAGGCACATAGCACACGACGTTGTTTATACGCGCAGACGACGCGCGTTTTCGGCGCCGTAGATTATTGCGTTTGTGTCGATTCAAATTAGCTTTACTAACGCGCGTATACGCGCGTTTGAATGGATACAAACGCACTCACAAAAGGGGCGGAGGAGGGGCGTGCGCACCCGCCACCGACCTTTACTGTACGTTGCACGTATATTTTGGTTTGAAATGGAACCAAAATATACGTCCCGTTTTTGACGAGCCCGTTGGACGAATGGCAAGGGTGCTTGCCTTACGTCTCAGGGGCCCCGGGTTCGATTCCCGGCGGGGTCAACTTTGGAAATTTTAATATAATTTTCAAAATTGACTGGTCTGGATTTAAAAGTAGTGGTAGGGCACACTGCGTTTCGCAGTCATTTGGGCAGCCCGTCTGGCGGCAGTAACCACCACCTTACAGAATACCACCGTGAAATAACAGCATTATGTACTGTTGTGTTTCGGTGAGTGAGTAAGGGGTGTCAGAGCCCAACAGGATCCCTTCCTTATCCCTTATCCTTCTATGGTCGGCAGCGCACTTGTAGCACTTATAGCGTTACTTGAGTTATAGGCGACGGTAGCCACCTACCATCAAGTGGACCGTCAGCCTGTCTGTCGACCTTAACATAAAAAAAAAAAAAAAAAACGTATACCAAGATATCAACCGACGCCATTGTACAACTACAGCGCGTCTGTATCGCAGTATCTGCGCGTATACGCTCGGTAGACGCGCGTTCCGCGGTCGACACGTGTGCTTAGGTTACAAAGTTGCGTTCGAATCTCGTTGGAAACGCGTATACGCGCGTCGTCTGCGCGTTTAAAATACGCCGCGTGCTTAGGCTCTTAAAGTGTCCACAGTGGCGCTAGTGTAGCATAATATACATCTTTACTCGACAATGCTACACTAGCGCCATCTTAATTTACTAGTATTTGGGGCCTGTTTTCCTGTGTACCCTTAGATGTTCCCTTGATCCGGTACAGTGGAAAATAAATTTTAACCGCTGTACCCTTGGCCGTAAAACCCAACCAAATTAAACGAACAGGGAACAGCTAAGGGTACACAGGAAGAAAAGCGTCTTGGACCACTTTCCAATACATAAAGTCGTGATCCTCCTTACCTCTACCCTTCATAGTTTTAAAGTTCGAAAAAATCAACTTTTTTTTATACAAATGAAGTTTGTAAGGGTTTATAATCATGTGACTGTTATATTTTAAAAAAAATCCCCGGTGACGTCACAATTTTGGCAATTTCAGACTCGTGTTGCGTATTGACAATATCGAAACAAGCCGAGAACACTTTGCGTTGTATAGAGAGAGAGAATAGAGTCGCGAGAGCTATGGACGTCACCAGGGATCTAGTCGAATTGTGTTACAGCACAAGTGCTGAAAGTGCGGACACTAACAGGTGAGCGAATAAAAGTTAGCTTTTAGTTATATTAATACTTATTAGTTAGCTTAGCTTTCGGTGTGCATCCAGCTTTATTCGTGTTTTTGTAAAGTTTCATGTTTTCTTTATAATACATTTCAGACGTAGCTGTTTTTTGACGCTTCTTCAAGTGATCACTTATGCGCTCAGAATATGCGCTGTCATGTTGAAAGATATCACCGAAACTACTAAAAGTGAGGGTGAGTGTATAATAATTTATAGAAAAAAAATTGCATTCGTGCCATTCAATGACAAAAACTTGTTGATTTCAACAAAGACAATAATAAATTTGTTCCATATTTTATTGATGCCAATACCATTTACAATACCATTGTTTGTAATAGCGACATCTAGTGTCGTGAAACATAGATTTATAGGTTTTATAGGTGAAATAATTAAACTAAAGTTGGCACGTTCAAAGTACTCACACAAATGCGTACAAACACTGACCTGTAATATAAATATACCACTGGACAGGTCGGTGTCAAATTATTTTTAAGCCTATTTTTGATTGAACAACGCCATTTTGGCGCTGTATAGGCTATGGAGCGAAAGTACCCGGAAGTAAAAAAAAAAATTAAATTAATGTTGCAATAATTAAAATTGCTCACGAAAATATTTACAGAATACACATTTCCTCATGTTTCAAAACTCAATCGGACACAAATAAACTGAAACACTCCCTAATACACATCAACAAATAGAATAAAATAATACGCAAACGTCAAAATTACTTCTCCTTACTTTAGTACGTCGACGTTTCAAAATGGTACACGAAATTATCTGTTATTTGTATGAGATAGCCTGTCCAGTGGTTATTTACAGGTCAGTGAGTACAAAGGAACAGTTGTCTCTGTCACTCTCGTACCTGGGTCCGCGCGGGAAAGAGACAGACAGTGTCGTGCGCCTATTCACAGACACTACACAAGCGCAATGTGTAAATGTGTTGCAATTACAGATAATTTCGTGTACCATTTTGAATCGCCACCGTACGAAAGTACGGAGAACTAATTTTGACGTATGCGTATTTTTACTCCATAGATAATGTATAATAGTGTCTGTTTTATTCTATTTGTTGATGTCTTTGGGAGTGTTTAAGTTTATTT
Source organism: Synanthedon formicaeformis (assembly GCA_945859745.1). Lineage (NCBI taxonomy): Eukaryota > Metazoa > Arthropoda > Insecta > Lepidoptera > Sesiidae > Synanthedon > Synanthedon formicaeformis. Next base: position 601,718 of record OX243974.1, on the reverse strand, counting down.
GTGTCCGCTTGAATTTTGAAACATGAGAAAATGTGTATTCTGTAAATGTTCCATAGACAATTTTAATTATTGCATGACTAATTTTAGTTTCATGTACTCCATAGCCTACAGCGTCAAAATGGCGTTTGTCAAATATGTAGACATAAAAATAATTTGACACCAGCCTATCCAGTGCTTACAGAGATCAGTGGTCAGAGGTGATCCTTGTTATCATATCGCTGCTTAAAAACTAAAGGGCATCAAATCAAAATTACACTTTTTACAGGAGAGCCAATCGAAAAAAAAATTTTTTTTGTCTATTTTTTCTTATTAGATTTATATCAAATATATGCATATTATACATCGTTAGAAACGTATTTTTAAGTAGCATTAAATGTTTTAAGTACTTTTATAATAAACTAAATACTAGACGAGATATATGTAAGCATATAAGTTACTTTTGAATATATAAAAAATGATCAAAATATACTTAATATGGAATAAAACAACCATAAGTCTTTTTGCAACATACAATATGAAGGATTGTGTATGTATTTTTGCAATATTTTGTTGTCTTATGACCCTTTAGTTTTTGAGCAGCGAATTATCTAGAAAGTTTACTCTCACATGCAGTTGTCTGCTCAGTATACTTATATATACAGAGCTGTCAGTTTCGGTTGCATATATTGAAAACTCGATGATTTTTTCCCATCTCAAAAATGCTCAAAAAAATTCTAGAGGTGGTTGTTGGCTCGGTGGGTGTTGAGTTGAGGAGTGTGGTGTGGAACGGGACGAGGTGTCTGTACGCGATGGCGTCTCGTGATGCCTCCCTTCAGCTCTACGAAGGCCACCTTCAGATCGTGCTGGAGATCTTGGACAAGTTCGCTCACTCCAAGGACGACGGTCAGTATACATACATACATACATACATACATACATACATACATACATACATACATACAGGTGTCCCAACACTGTGCGACATGAAGGGAAAAAGTACCTTAAATATCCAATAGATAGGATATTTCGCTGAAACAAGACTAAAATACTTATAAACATTTAATGCTACATAAAAATACGCTTCTAACGATATATAATATGCATATATTTTATACTAGCTGGCGCCCGCGACTTCGTCCGCGTTGAAAAAGAAAAAAGTAGCCTATCCTGTGTCCCGTACGTCTAAACGTTTATCTACCAAGTTTCATGAAAATCAGTTGATTCGTTTAAGAGTTATACATACATATATATACATACAGAAAAAAATTGTAAAAATGGTCAATTTAGTTTCAGTATCATGTATAGAGCCTATAAACACGATATCTCTGAAAACAAAGTAACTTACTTCATGACCAACCCTTACAGATTTATTATTAGTATTGATTGATGATTGATATCGCTGCTTGAAAACTAAAGGGTCACAAATCAAAATTACACTTTTTACAGGAGAGCTAATCGAAAAAAAAGTTAATTATTTTTAGTGTATTTTTAAGTAGCATTAAATGTTTTAAGTACTTTTATTAGTTACTTTTAGAAATCATTTTATGTTATATTGAATTATGCACTCGGTTTACTGCATCATTCGATAGCCTAATTTTTATTATTATTTTTGATTTAATGTTTGGGACGTTTACCATACAAACAAAGGTATATCAGCTCCATTATCTCCGGTTACCGGTGACTTTAAATGACAGTTTGGCCTAATTGACGTTTGTGAAACAGGCGCTTCATCTATACATATAAATAAAAATGATTCCCTAAATGTGTTGCTAAGGGCAAAACTCGAGAACGTCTGGACCGATTTTAATTCTGTCTTCACTCACGGATAGAGGGATAATCGGGGAAGGTTCTTGCGTAAAAAAAAATGCACCCCGGACGAAGCCGGGGGCGGGTCGCTAGTACTAAATGTGTCGTTCATTGTAAAAGTGAACTATCTCCTTGTAACTGAATTTTAGTATAACGAACTTTTTGCGAATTATAGTGTAGGAAAAAAAAATGTAAGCATTCATTCATTGGGGCATCCATTTCATCTATGGGATTTTAATGCAACTATTGGAGTTACTTCACTTTTATATTGAAAAGTTATGACTAAATGTGATACCATTAGGCAAGAAAATATGGTTTTAAAAATAGGGAGTTGCACCACTATTACAATGAACGACACAAATGTAACTTGTGTGTGATTTTTTTCTTCCAGAATACGTCTTGTCCGAGCTGTTGAGCGGACTGCAATATTTCGGCGATGAACAATTGACTCCCTATTTTGAATTAACTTGTACGATATAATATAATAACCAAAAACTGAAAAATAAATTGTAATAAGTAATATGCCATCTTTAAAACCAATGAAATTTTCTCTTTAAAAGTTGTTTTAGAGATTAAATTTTGTCTAATATACTTTAGACAATGTGACACATTAATAATTCTGTTGACTGTTTTGACACTAAATTCTAAAACAGTTTAAAAAAAAATACAAAAGTATTTTAATTTGTTTAAAATTTTCAATAATTATTAACTAATATTACTTTCTACCCTCTAACCGCTTGGTTAGAGAACAAAAATTACAAGTCAGGTGACAACTACAAAATAGTTGTCACCTGACTTGTAATTTTTTTTAAGAGCAACTCAATTATTTAAAAATTAACATTATACAAGTAGAGAAATTTGTCATATAAATCCGGCTCTGGCGAAATGAACATGAAAATAATTGTCGGATAAATCCGACTCAGGCGGCTAGAGGTTTAATGAATCATTATTGAATAATGAAATGTTAACATGAATTCTGTGTCTAAACACTACATATAATGACGATCGCAGTGTTATAAATAAAAATGTTAATTAATATTAATTTACATTTGTGATACAATAGATATAAATAGATTTTAAAAAAAAATAGGTATGCGAGTACAAGTCGCATATAAATGTAGCGATAGCTATTATGTATATGAAATTAAATTTGTCTGTCTAGTAGTTGTTAAAATTATAATGACATGACATAATAATATATGTTCACAAGAAACTCTATAATAAATGTCAAAAAATTTAAAAAAAAAGTCAAATTGTTAATGTAAATAAGTATTAGGAGAGGTTCCAAAATGCTACCCTGTGGAACTCCTTGCGTATTTTCCATACAGTTGGAAATATACTAGTCCAGTATGCCTCACCTGAATTTTTTTCGTGAGAAGCTTCAGTTAGTCGAGACCTTTTTCCTCTGCGAAAATTCTCGATAGAGGTAGCTAAAGTAGTTAGCAGCCGTAAACTACCAAGCGTAGGACTGAGAAAACATACCACTCAATTTGTAGGACTATGCGGCCATTAATTTTATTATACAAATGAAGACGCGAGTGAATGAAGGTGATATGATATGTCGCATAATTCCAATTTCTAATAAATCGAGGTTAAAGTTTTACTTTTAATTTTTAAGATAAGTCGCCACGGAACTGATTTTGGTACTAAATAATGATGCAAAGTTGTGTAAACAACCTAAAATATTAATGGTATGATAGCAATGAAACACTTGTATTATTTAATTAAAAAAAAAGTGAACATAGACGTGAACTCTTCCATTAACAAAAGTAAACTTTTCTGCACTTTTTCCTTTTTAAAATTAACTGTACATAACACCTTTCTCAGCTTTTTATTTTCCAAAAATGCCTTAAATTGAGGATCTTAAGGTCTGTAATCATTCATATGGACATATTACCTTCATCAACGCAAAAAAAAAAAACGAAAAAAAACCAAAAATGCGACATATCACCTTCATCCACTCACGTTTTCAAATGTTTACTAAGCTGCAGACAAAAAATCAGCTGGTAAGTAATCCCATTCCTCCCAAAAAACTACTCCCAATATATCAAGATAACAAGGTTATAAAAATTATTACTAACCAGCTGTTTTTTTGACTGCAGCCTAGTTAACATTTGTAAAATAAAATGGCCCCATAGTCCTACAAATTGAGTGGTACGTTTTCCCAGTCCTACGCTTGGAAGTTTTTTACGGCTGCTAACTACTTTAGCTACCTCTATCGAGAATTTTCGCAGAGGAAAAAGGTGGGCGTGTCAGCAAACTGAAGCTACTCACGAAGATTCAGCATGTTAGTAATCAGAAAAAATCCAGGTTAGGGATACTGGACTATACTGGTAATACAGCTTTTATTTTAATTTTAGGGCGAATTATTTTATTTGTAAGTAAAAACTAATTAATTTATACACATCCCACCGTTATTGTGTACGTATACAATAAATTGTATAGAAAAATTTCGTGATCAATATGATCAAATGCTTTAGTCATTACCATAAAAAGACTTTTGTTGACTGTATTAATATGGACCTTGTATAATAATAATAAAGCTTTTTATTTATACATTTTCATAATAATATACAGAGAAAAAATTGTATTGGTTAATTTATAATATGGCCCCTTGTAGGGTGAAAACCTCCTCCATCTTATTTCAGTTGATTTTATTCTTTGCTATAACCATTCAGTCCTCTCCTGCGGCAGAAGTTATATCGACAATCTATCTTTTCTTAGGTCTTCCTTTATATCTTTTTCAAAAAAAAAAATGGACCTTCTACAGGAAGTCATAGAAGGCTGAGGCGCGGTGGTTCGATCACATAGTTCAATATATTGGACTATTTTAACTTTTTTCCACCATTGATTCGTTTAATCGAACCACTGGGTGAAACCACAAAAGTGTGGTCTATTATTTCAACTAGTTCAATTGATTGAACTACTTGGGACTTTTTTGTTTCAGTAGTCCAATTACATTAATTCATTGAACTATGGAAACTAAAAAATCGAACCTCCGGGAATGACAAAAATATGTTCTATTCCCACTACTACAGGGACTTGTTTCAGTAGTCCAATTACATTAATTCATTGAATTATCGAAACTAAAAAATTGAACCACCGGGAATGACAAAAATATGTTCTATTCCCACTACTACAGGGACTTGTTTCAGTAGTCCAATTACATTAATTCATTGAATTATCGAAACTAAAAAATTGAACCACCGGGAATGACAAAAATATGTTCTATTCCCACTACTACAGGGACTTTTTTTTCAGTAGTCCAATTACATTAATTCATTGAACTATCTGAACTAAAAAGTCTCAAGTTCAATTGACATTGGTCCTGTACTCACCGTAATTTTTTAGTTATACCTACAGCAATAATTGTTGATGTTATAAAAACTGCTTTGCTTGAAGTTGAAAATGATTTTACTTTGATTCGATAACTACAATTACTTAAAACATATTTTAGTTATATATTTTACAATGAAAATATATATATTTTTCTATCAACATTTTTTTTTAAGTTTTATTTTGAAACCTTAAATCCACATGTTCTCCTCCCAAGTGACTATTGGAATAAAAATTATCAATAAATATTCAGTTTGAGGTCCAATTCTAATCGGCTTAGAAATAAAAAAAAAACTTTTAAATTCATTACTCTTTTATTATAATACTATCACATAGTTTTCTTTATAAACATGTTTGATTAAGTTATGACTATAGTTTGTTTGCATAAATTACAAAAAAATCACTATAGGTACCTATTTGACAATATGCATTTTGAAATAGTCTGTCATTTATTTAGGATTCTCATTTCTCATCTATCATTAGCCAAACTAAATAATAAATATGTATAAACAAGGAAATTTTAAATTTCATAAAATCACTAGTAGCCTACGAGAAAGGAATTGCAAGGATGTTGAAATGTGTATAATTAACAACTTTTATAATTAATTCACATTATCCATAAATCTGTAAATTATCCAAAAAAAAAAGCTCGTATTTTATATATAAAAAAAAAAAAAACGGCCAAAAGAAAGTCTTTACTCAGTATCTCTTCGATATTGTTTGTTTGAATATCATCAGATATTAAATAAAAATAAAATAGGCTCAACTCAATACATTCTTACTTTATAACACAGTGGCGTCCTCTATAACACAAAACACGACGCAAATTGGCAGGAATGTTATTATATTCCAGTGATATGTTAAGTACTACGTACTAGATGGAACACTCAAGACGCGATGAGTGTTCCAAGTGATTGGAGTTCCGACGTCCTACCCGTTCACAGTGTCATACGCGCTCGTAGAGATTAGGCGCTTTATTATTTTCAAAACCAATAATAATGCCGTCTTGTGTGATGAGATATTGCAAAAATACAACAAAAAATATTGGTAAAACTGCTGGTGTGACGTTGCATAGGTAAGTTTTATTAATATTGAAACGTTTAATAGGTTAATATTTAATTTGTTAAAACCGACGTGCTTATCGGGTCGGCCATATTAATATTCAGTTGTCAACGACTTGACGTATTGACCTTGACACTACTGTCGCGCCGTCCCCGCGCACCTTCCGCGTTGGAACATGAATTTAGCTAGAAATCGTAGGGAGTGCTCAATCTAGTACTTACTTAACATATCACTGTCATATTCATTTAAAGTCGCATTTAAGATACGCTTAAAACTCTTGTACGTACGAAGAATTAATTATACTTTCACTGATATAATAAATTATGTTCTATTTATTAAGAAAAACCGCACAAACTTGAAAAAAATACGGATACAATAGCATAATAACTTCCGTAGGTATATATTTTATTTTTAACATATTACACCATAAAAATAAACTTTAGTGTCATATTAAAAATAATAATAACTTAAATGTGTCATATTACAACATAATAATAACTTTATAAACAAAAATCAATCCTTTTGAATTAGTCTCGCCAAAACTCAAGAATGTCTAAACCGATTTTGATTCGGTTTTCAATTATGGAAAGAGGGATAAACGGGGAATGTTTGTATATTTAAAAATTGCATCCCGGGTGAAGCCGGAAGCGGGTCACTAGTAATACTTGAAAACCAGACCCCGGTAAAGTCGAATGTATTTGATTATGATGTCATTTACATACCAATTTCAATATTTTTCAAAACATTTTTTTTTATTGAGTCATTTGGAAACGAAAACTTTTTTTTTAAATATTTTAATCAAAGATACAAAGTTTGGGGTGGTATGACATATAAAGTGTTCATCATCAAATGAAAACAAGAGCTCATAATAATAATATTAAAGAGAAATAATCCTATTTTTTTTAAAGTAAGAGAAAAACATCAATCTTCTACAAGTATGGATTTTGCGTGAAAAATGCCAAAGTGGCACATAAAAAATACGCCTAAAACGGAATTATGGCGGAGTCAATGGTAAAAGGTAGTAACGACCAACTTCTCTAGTATTCATTTTAAACTCTAATGCGTTGACGTAAAGTCACATTTTCTTTAAATGACAGATGACAGAGTTGATGGTCTACATGTCACTTGTAATTGTTTTGTATGGCGTGGGAAATCCATAGTTGTAGAACATCGAAGAAGTGAAATAACATTTTATACAAACATCAAATTTAATGTGGTCCCGCCGTGGTGACGGGTGCCAGGGTCGATGAAACTATTAACGGTGTCTGACCACCGCTCGGCACGTGAAAGAAGTACAACATGAATCCGGTGGCCAAGAGGAAATGAAAACCCAATATGGAACCGATCAAAATCAAAAAATACTTGGACTTTCTCAACGCGGGCAGTAGCCAAAATATCAAAACCGCACCCGATATGAACGCAGCCATTAGCACGAGTAGCCATTGCAACCAGGACACTTGGATCGTCCACAAAATGGCCACCGGGATGTAAATTGACAATGAGTAGCCGTAAAGGCAGAACAGAGACATCAGAGTCGGAGAATTCACAATCTGTAACAAAACAAGCTATAATTAAAATTATACATTAACAATGACTTTCTAAAGTTGCTGAGGAGTTGGCTGTCCAGCAGACTACTTGATGCTGTTACTACCGAAGTAACAGTATACCAAATTTCACATAATTCGAACATGTAGAATATATAAATAAATATCTTCACACATTCCACGCAGCACCGTCTAGCTAGTTCCACACAGCACCGTCTAGCTAGTTCCACACAGCACCGTCTAGCTAGTTCCACACAGCACCGTCTAGCTAGTTCCACACAGCACCGTCTAGCTAGTTCCACACAGCACTGTCTAGCTAGTTCCACACAGCACCGTTTAGCTAGTTCCACACGGCACCATCTAGTTCCACACTAAGCAACTATTGCTTGTATTATGGATACCAGACAGTTGATATACTATATACCTACATTACTTTTTTTTTTGTAAATACACATATTATAGATACAAACATCCATGACTCAGGTAAAAAGGTAAATGTTAACACATAAACATTTGCCCCTAGCGGGATTCGAACCCGCGACTGTTTGGTTAACAGCTAGGTTTATTAGCCACTAGATCAAACGAGTCGTCAAAGTTAGAAGTTAGTGAAATCCCTTCGTCAATTAGAAAATGAGCTGATGACTTTCGAAAGCCTGAACAGATCTTCATTCATTATAGATAAGATTAGAATTAGCTATTAGAATAAACTACAAGTAAAGTGTTGATTAATTTTCTGTTATATTAAATGCACTCAGTTTACTGCATCCTTCGATAGCCGATTTTTTTTAATAATTTTCTATTTAATGTTTGGGACGTTTACCGTACAAACAAAGGTATATCAGCTCCATTATCCCCGGTTACCGGTGACTTTAAATGACAGTTTAACCTACTTGACGTTTGTGAAACAGGCGCTTAGCATTAAATATTAAAATAGAATATCTAGCTGATGTTATAAAATAACAAACCTGAGTTTCCATTTCATCGGAGCCGTCAGACTGACTAGTCCACTTGATGGCTCCCCACAGAGCGATGGGTACGAGCCAGACGTAGCATATTATAGCCGTCGCTGCATACGACAACAAGTGGAAGTCGTATCTCCAATGCACCGCTTTGTTAGCGCTTTGAAGGTAGTTTGCGATATTTCCACTCACTCCTATAGTAAATATCTGGTGATATGAACAAAAAAAAAAGGGGTAAATTTCATAACCTATAACTTTTTTTACTGAAATTGTTTTTTTTTTCTTTGACAGTATTTTCTTAAAATAGTTATTCATGTGGCATAGTTAGTTTGATAATGTTACAAAATAAATCTATATTTTTATTTTTTATCTTTACTAACTGCTGCCCAAGACTTCGCCCACGTAACTTTGTATATTATATACCTTCCTCGAGAACCACTCTATCCATTGGTGAAAACAGCGTGAAAATCTGTGCAGTACTTTTTGAGTTTATCGCGAACAGACAGACAGATGCAGCGGAGGACTTTGTTCTATAATATGTAGTGATAATAATGGGCTAAAACTGTGGCAGACATTAATCATCTGTGCCTTAGGATGTCCACTGCTGGACATAAGCTTCCCCATAATTTTCCAAAAAGACCTGTCAGAAGCATCCTGGATCCACTGTCAACTTGGAGCTCGAAATTATGTAAATAAATAAAAAATTATATTTATCGTTGAGGACTAAAGTTCAAATTCAACGACAAAAAGCAAGGTAATTTTACCAAAGTGACGGATATCCATATTGGGCCATACAAGTCTGGCTTTCCTTTAATTCTCTCATCAAAATAGTTTGGAGACACCTTTTGAGGAACAACAGATGATATGATCCTCTCGACAACCTCATTTGTGTGGACATCAAAATACTTCTGGTAGTACTCTATAGTCCAGAAGTTGTGGTTGGCTGGAACAAATAAAACTATAACTATACTACCATTCTAACTTGTATTACCCCTTTTGCCATTAAATTTTGGTATAAAATATCTATCAAGTTATTGCAAATTATCTGAGACATTATATTATGTCGGAGAGTCCTGAATTGGTACCACAAGTGGAAGTACCTAATACTATACTATTTAAGAGAGCAAAGAAAGTGTGTAGTAGTAGCAAGAAACATTGCTTTTAACAGTCATCAAAAATCTAAAATTTTACAATTTTACATTTCTACAAATGTAAAATCCATAATTAGCTGTTAGGTATGTTTTTGTCTGTAAATTGTATGTTGAGAGTCTCACCATACAATTTAATCTCAACTTGAGAGCTGTGGATTTTGAGTAAATGTATAAATAAATAAAACCACTCGCTTTCAGAGGACTACTGTGAAATAACAGCACAAGTGAGTGTAAATGATGCTGGAGCCCCATTTCCCTATGCCCATCTAATCTTGTATCCTTTATCTTTTAATCGGAAGTGCATTTGCAGCATCTATGGCGTTAGATGTGTTTATGGGCGACAATAGCCACCTACCATCTAGTGTTCATTGTTATTACCATTTATAAGTGACTAGTGATTGGTAGGGGTGAAATTCTTTTACAAAAACCTTACTTGTGTAACACTCTTTTCAGTCAGAGTTCATTTCGCTATGCCTACCCCATTTCTTATCCTTAATCCTACTAAAGTTGACAGCACACTTGCAGTACCTGTGGCGTTGCTTGTGTTGTAGGCGACGATAGTCACCTACCATCAAGTAGCCCTCAGCCTGTCTTTGGATCTAAACATATAAAAAAAATTGTATAGTGAAGTGAGTCATGCATTGGACAATCAGCTTTATTAAGCCAATAGTATTATACCGGCTAGATCGTGTATGTCTGGCACAAGGAACATTGTAATAAAAGAAATATTAAATAGGTTATAGCTTACATTTAGGAGGGGAATCCGGTTCGTCTATGTTTTTGGTTTCCTCGAATCCGTAATTTGGATTTGCATAATTTGAATCCGAATTATAGTTATTAGAGTTCGACATGGAGCTGTATTGATTCGTATGAACAGCCTCTACGTCAATTCTAGCACTTCTATCATTGTGTTCCGGGGAGTAATCCTGAAAATTGAGAAGCTCTCCCGTTTGTACGTTCGACATATTTCAGGTTTTTTTTTCTATAGTCAAAAAATATTCAACAATCCATTTGTTCACAATATACGAAAAAAAAAACTAATTATTATATTATTATGAATGAATATTTAATCAGTTTTATTTATGAAAAATATTGAAAAATTCCAATTTCCAATCAACAGTCAACAATCAACAAAGTTCACACGGAGATAAAAAACACAGGACAAACAAACAATTAATGGTCGAATCGCAAACGCAAAATCATCATCATTGCTGACAAGACAAAGTCTGTGACGCTGTCAATGTCTAATAACTAAGAAAATGTTTATATATTATTCTTTTTCTTATGTTAGTTTACTTTTTCCTTTTTTTAAAAAAAAGCAAAGTCAAAAATTCATTTACCGATCCACAAATCCATTATTTCTTGTAACTTGTTTTAAGACTTATAAACTAAATTTGTTCGTTGTGCGCTCTACTTATCCATTTTTAGTCTGTGATTTAAATGATTGATTTTTTTTGTAATCTTTACTAATACCAATTTATTTATTTATTTATTTAAGCATTAAAAAATGGTACATAAATGGCGCTAGTGTAGACAGAGTAGTAGTAGTAGTTGCGGGAGTCGAAGTATTTTTTTTACAATCCTGAAAAAAAATTCAGGATAAACACAAAAAGATACCAACTACACTTCGTAATGAAATCACCAAGAAACTAAAAACACCAACACGTATTTACAATGAAGCATTGGGTTTTATTGCATTATCAAGCAACACAAACGAAAGAACAGAAATTATCCACCAATTAATATAAACGCCAATAAAATAAACTTATCAGAGATGAAGTGTAATGTTGTTTTGATTAAAATGACATAAAAAAACGCTTGCAAAAATCGGTGAGGTAACCCATTGGCGTAGCGTGGTCTAATATAGACGTGGGCAAAGTCGCATTAGCGAGGCCCCTTTTATTTCGTGCCCAAGATACGAGATATCCAATAAAACTATCTTACTAAACATGCTTTGACACGACATACCTGCTTATGATAGTGAAAAAAATATAAATGCACGGTGGGAGAATATTGAAAAGCATATAAATTTAAAAAAAAAAAAAAAAATTATTTTGTAACTTGAGGAAAATGGAGGAAAGTGGAAAGTAGGAAAATGAGGAGTGTGGCCAATATTTTTTAAGTTCTTATTTAATTTAAAATTTAACGGGGTGGTGGCATCGCATTTAAAGAGGCCCTGCGTGGCCCCTCTAAGTGCGAGGCCGTGGGCGTGGGCCCACTTCGCCCACGCTTAGCTACGCCACTGAGGTAACCTAACCGCTAACCGGGGAATTCTCATAATAAAAGTGGGACAGAGATAAAAAATTAATAGATGCGTTGATAAAAATACATGATTTTATGACTATTATAATATTCGAATAGATCGTATATTTTGCGTACGATTTCGAGTGCACGATCGTACATCGTATAAGAACGAAAAAGGTTGTATAAACGTATAAATACATTTAAATCGTAAGGTTGGCAACACTGCCTAAGGCCTAAAACGTGGGCCATAACTTGGCAACATTCAATAAACTACATATTATAGAGATGTATATTGTCTATGTCTAATTGTCTATGTGCCACCGTTATGACACATGACAGTTGCAACTTGCACGGCACGGCGACGCCATTTTAAAATTTCGCTTTACGCGCTTACTACATCGGTTGATAGTCGGAATTTTATAATATCATCACTCCAGAAACGTTATATTTTATATTTCTAATCATTCGTACGTGATGTGATTGCAGTTACTATAATTTATCAACAGTTCAGTGTTATCTCTGTTGTTGAAACGTAAGTTTCCCGTGCTACGTTTTGAAAAAAAATCACGCCATGTTGGATAGTCCACGTAACAGTATGTAAGATAAAGTTTTTGTTATCATTCTTTGCAGCAATGTTCTCGTGAAGATTGCGATTGGTATGCTATCATTAAAGACCGCAGTCGCCTTCCAAGATGTCGAAGGAAATAGCGGAGGAGTACGCGTCGAGCTTGTCGGACCTCACAGTCAACAGCAAACCCTTGATAAACATGTTGACGATTCTAGCAGAAGAGAACGTCGACCACGCCGGGGTTATCGTTGAAACGGTGGAAAAGCATTTAGAGAAGGTGAATTTGCATTTTTAAAAAGGTTTCGCGTTTCGGTGTGGTTAAAAAATGGCACAAATGATCCACGCGATCAAGGCGAAAGTGTATGACGCATTGGTGTTTTATATGTATAACTTCTTGCCGATACGACCTAGTTTTCATTGAAACCAGTTCTTGGAGAAGGTATCTCCTAGTTTTGTTCGTTTCTATGGTCTTTTGAAGTATTATAGCATACCTAGCATAGCATAGTTATTTCGTGCTCACTATGTATTTTTTTGTACATTCTATTGGCATTTGTTTTTTATACACTAGGAGATGCTTAATCTAAATTATGCGTACACTAAAACTACCTGCGTTGGTATGTATAAAAGCTATTGATTCTTTTTGATTTGTGTAAACGAAGAAAATGTCAAAAATAAAGCTCTTTTATTACTGTCTACTTTTATTTTATCGTGCATACGAAGATTAAAAGTTGTTTGAACATTTTCGCTTGTCTTATTCTTTCCTGCACCATTGAAGAATTTTCAAGAAGAAATCCAACTCGCATTGTGTGTAGAGTTGGACTAGATCTTGAGTGTTTTTGGTCTACACAGGTACATTCAGACATCAAGCTGCCAGTACTGTATTTAGTTGATTCTATTATCAAGAATGTCGGAGGAGCGTATGTGCAGAAGTTTTCACAGAGCATTGTAAACATGTTTACGAAGACATTTAAACAGGTAAATATGTTATTTCTTTCATGACTCATTTTTAGTTTGTTTTGTTATCATATTCATAACATGTAATCCTTTAGCTGGCAGAGTTTTTGTGTCTATTTCACCATATATACTACAAATACTTGTATATTTTTATTTTTAAATAATTGCATTGTTTTCTATTTAAAATATCAGTTTAACGATAACTACAAAACCAATCGGTTAAAGGATTAAAATATATTTTCTATTGACGTTTTATGAAAGTTTCAGCGGTGCCTCTGTAATAAATTGTTTTATTCTTTAGGTGGATGAGAAAATTCGATCGCAGATGTTCAAACTCCGTGAGACGTGGCATGATGTGTTTCCGGCGACAAAACTGTACCAGTTGGACGTTAAAGTGAACTTGATTGACCCTGCGTGGCCCATTCAGGCCCAGCCGCAGCAGTCCAACATCCATGTAAATCCAAATTTTCTGAAAAAGGTGTTTTTTTTAGTTGTTTATGTTTAGTTCGGCATAATTTTACCATATAACTTGTAGTTTGGCCCCCACCGATTGAATTCCTTTGCAGAATATTTGTAATCATTAATGCTACATTTCTTAATAATTTTTTATCAAAGGAGTCTCTTAAATTGTGCATTGTTTTTATCCATTTGTTGTTTTTACACTTAGCAAATCATTTAACCTCATTTCAATTGACTTTCCAGGAGACACTTATTATGTAAAATTGTACGTGATAAAAACTATATGTACAGATGGCTTTGCTAATATAAAAAGTCAATATTTACTTGAACCAGGGCAATAATATTTTATCAGTCATGCCAACGTCTCATTTCAAACAAAACATTGATATTTGCTTTGTGCTTTATTTTTAAAAGGTACTAAGATTACAACTTATAAAGGAATGAAATTAAAAACTGTTTTTTTATACCCCGATTATATTATCTAGTAAAATGATGTTAGGTTTGTTCATAAGCAATATAGAAAATATTACAATGTATCTTGTAAAATTTGATTTAACATTTTAACTATCAAGTTAATTCAAGATATATCTAAAATATATATTTTATCATCTGCTGGATATAAGTAATTTATAAAAATTTTAAAACAAAATGAGCCATTCAACCATTTAACGTTGTGCCAATATTTATATATTGATAATGTTACACAATATTATATAATCTTTTATTAATACTATCACTCGCTCCCATTTTCGCCCTGGGTGCAATTTTTATATGTATAATCCCTCTTTCAATATGGGAAAACTAAAAGTGTACACAAACCAACTTAACATTAATTTTTTTTTATATATAAAGAACAAGGTTGAGTTACTTAACAATATTTGGAAAGTTTTCTATAAGTTTCACAAAGTTGAAGGATATTTATGTTTTGTTTAAATATCAAATGGTATAAAGCAATGCATGGTTTCATTAGCTGGCTAGTAATTTTAAAAAGCTTGTATAGCTTGAGACGTGTCTTGAGAATTTGACTGTGTAATTAAAGATATATTACGTTACAGCCAGTGGCAACCACGAGCGTCCCGAATGCCAACCCTCACTCGGAAGAGGAGAAGATGCGAACGATCCTCGCCAAGAAGGAACAGGAACTGCTGATGCTTCAGCGGAAGAAGATAGAAATGGAACTCGAGCAGACTCGGAGGCAACTCGAGATGGCGGAGAAAACTGTTAAAAAGGTATCTAAATTAATAAAATTATTACTAAATTATTAAAAAGGTTTAAAGTTTTTTACATGTGAGAAAGAAAGTCTGTGAAACATTATAGGAAAAAAAAATTCAAGAAATTAAAAATTCAAAATATTATAAAACGAGCAAGCGGTATCACTTTTGTAACGGTTCCATTAAAAAAACTACCTAAAACGAATTTTCTCAAAGATAAGACCCTGACAGATCGATTTCGGGGTATCCGGTTATCGAGTAGTGTTAAGTAGCAAAAAAGTATTAAATTCGTTCGCTCAGCCCTAGATGGCGTTAGCTGTAGCTAGCGGCATTACTTTTGTAAACGTTGCATTAAAAAAAATACCAAAATAAAAATTTTCTCCAAAGAGAAGACCCTGACAGATCGATTTTTAGACCTAAAAAACCCCTAACCCTAAATTTTCGTTAAAATCGTTAGAGCCGTTTGCGAGATCGTCGTGGCATACAAGAATTCCTTGTTTAGTATTGTAAAATTTTAATACTTAGCAAAAACAATTAACTTTGACATTATATATAATAAACCAGGTTATATAATAATAACTGGCTGTTGCACGCGAATTCGCCCGCGTAACTTTATAAAATATAACCTATGTTAAAATATAAATCTTCTCTCTTTATAATATTAGTATAGATTACAATTATATTGTCCTAAAACTGAAGAAGTATTTGTCTGCTTGTCGCACAGGTGATTCCAGCGGTGAACCCAACAATGCCAGCGGGGAATCCGGAGGCAGTGACTCCGTTGGTTCCGGTCACTGCGTCAGCACCCGAGGTGGCCACTTTGTCTGTCAAGCAACGGCTCGGTCCGGTGAGTTTCATTTATATATCACTGAACTAGCTTCTAAAATTCTAAAAAAACCTATTTTTTAGACCTCATATAACAAATGTACAAATATTGTTTTTTTTTTAAATATTAAATTTTTTTTAAATAATATAATATGTATATTATTATCAATATACTAATAATAAATCTGTAAGGGTTGGTGATGGAGTAAGTTACTTTGTTTTCAGAGATATCGTGTTTATAGGTTCTATACATGATACTGAAACTAAATAGACCATTTTTAGAATTTTATTCTGTATGTTCCTCCATAACTTTTAAACGAATTAACTGATTTTCATGAAATTTGGTAGATAAACGTTTAGACGTACAGGACACAGGATAGGCTACTTTTTTCTAGTAGTAGCGGGCACCAGATAGTTATTTATATGTATATACTAGCCGGCGCCCGCCACTCCGTCTGCCGCGTATTTGCGCTATCGACTTTAGTAAGATAAAGGTTAAGGGAATCATTAAGATGTGATATGGAAATGGGCACTGGCATCCCTTATGGTCTTCTGTGAGGGAGTGGTTACTAGTTGCCCAGTTTATGACTGCGTAACACATCAAAATATCCAACAAACATTTGCTTATCTAACTAAATTTATCTTAGGTTGTCTTTTTGATTTGAATAAGTATTTTTAATTGTAACTGTATCAACATCTGTTAGGTGTTAATCTGTTTGACTGCATAAGCCACAGTTTAACTAAGCAAAAGGTGTATTTTGAATCTACAGTAATACCTCGATTGTATAGGCTCTAATTTTGTAGGTACTACTCAAAATCACATTCGTTCGAATGTCTTTTAGTTTAGTTATTTTTAGCATTAAGAAGGAGATTATTCTACTAAACATCCAAGTTGTCTTCTTATCTTAAATATTAATGGAGTGTCATCAGCGAACAATTCACGTGTTTATTCACATAAAAACATTAAATAATTAATTAAACTAAGACCAAAAGCGGGCCGAGAATCGACCCTTGAGGCACGCCTTATTTAACTACAGAACCCAGACATTTGTTCAAACATTTACATCAACCCTCTGAATTCTATAGTTTAGGAAGTTAGAAGATCAAGAGCCTTATTTCTAAGTCCAGAAAGTGGTGCAATTTCTTTATTAAAGTGTTGTGATGCACACAGTCAAAGGCTTTGGATAAATCGCAAAAAATACCAACACCCTGTGTGCGCTCAATTTTCAAAAGTTCTTTTACCTGCATCTCTAGTTGAGTGAACCTTCGCGAAACCAAAATGCTTTTTAAAAAGTATTATGATAATTATAATGTATGAGTAATTAACTCAAAATGTTTTTTTTTCTTTAAGATTGAATTTTTCAACTGAGTTTCGGAAATGTTGAAGTTGAAGTAACATAAAATAACATATTCTTTAAACTCTGTGTTATGATTATAATATGGTTTGTGATTATACTACTCATAAAGCTTATATTCCGACAAGGATGACATCCTTGTGTATTAGTGTAAATAAAAAAAAAACTAAATGATTGAGTAAATAAATAATATCACTATAATAATTTGTTTTGAAGGGTTCCATTTTAATTTTTTCTATTCAAACAGTACTTTTTTCTGGATGAAAGGTACCCCATCTCCTTTTCTGTATCCCAATGACAATGTGTATGCAAAATTTTACGACGACCAGTAGCGTAGTTAAGACGTGAAAAGGTAACAAACAGACAGTTACTTTCACATTTATAATATTAGCATTCAAATATTTACAACTAGCTTGCTGCCCGCGACTTCACTTCACACGTGTAACTTTTTAAATTATATACTAAAACCTTCATCGAGAACCACTCTATCCATTGGTGAAAACAGCATGAAAATCTGTGCAGTAGTTTTTGAGTTTATCCCGAACAGACAGACAGACGCGCGCGGCGGAGGACTTTGTTTTATAATATTATGTAAGGATGAGACTTAGGTTAGTTTTTGTTTGCAGCCCGTGAACAAGTCGTCCGGTGCTCGAATTGCGCCGGTTAGCGGTGCGCTGGTGACTGCGCGTCGCGATCCTCGTCTCGCGAGACACTCCCAAGTGACGGCCCCGTTAGCCCACACAGTCCACACAGCCCACACAGCCACCGCAGCCCCCATAGCCCCCATAGCCCCGAACGTGTTCGACATTAAACCACTAGACCACGTCACCAAAAGAAAGAACGTCATCACCATTGACGTGCGACCCGCTGACGTACCTCCCGCCCCAGCGACTTTGCGTCGAAGAGACCCTCGTCTCAACAACAAACGCGCCGAAAGAAAGGAGAAGAGAGACGCAAAGGAGAGGAAAAGAGACGAAAAACCCAATGTCTCTGAAAAACCACCAGTCGACCAGTACTATGTGCAAATTTCGGACGTGAAGAGAATAAGCAAACTGCCACCGATACCTAAAATTAACAGGGACGAATCGAAATCGAATGAGATTCAAACCCCAACGAAAAAGAGGAAAGACAGTGAGAAGAAGAAGAGGGAGAGTTCGAAAGATAGCTCGAGCGGTTCCTCGCCGGAGAAGCGATCCAAGTCGAAGAAAATCAAGGAGTCCACGAAGCCCAAGGAGACGATGGAAGTGGATCAGCAGGTTGTTCCGGAAGTGGTGGCTTTTAAGGAGCTGAAGAATTATCACAAGGACAGATACATGAGAAGGAACAAGGAGAAATCGGAGAGTCCGGTCAACACTCCGGAAGAAAAGGAAACGAAATCGTCAAAGGATGACACAAGTAAGATATCTACATGTTTTGCACGCAGATGCGGTTGACGTTTCGCTCTTAATAAGCGACATGTTGATAAAGAAAGAAAGAAGGAAAAAAAATAACCTGTGATATTAGTGTAAGAAAAAAAATATAGTACGATCAAATAAAACATTTACCAGCTCTGTTGAGTTATTCAATGTGAGTTTACAAGAACCCCATAATATGTTAAGGTTTTGGCAGAATATTTTTAATTTTTTTTGAAAAAGATAAATTCTGATTCTGTTACAGTCAAAACGATTTGCAACTTCTCATTTAATATCGCATTTGATTAAGTTATTGAGGAAAATTTGGTATAAATTAGTGGATAATATCATAGATTTTTATTTTACTAAAATTTTACTTAGTAAAATTAACAATAAACTAGATAAGGCATTTTTTCTCTAAAGATTTAAGGTTTTTTTCTATAATTTGGAAGCAGAAATATTAATGTAATGTTGGTATGTGTATGTACCACATTAAATATAGGGTAATATTCGAAGCCCCAAAGTACTCGGTTAAGTTAGAAATAAGCGTTCCACAGTTTAACATGAAAGTCTTAAAACGCTTAACATTCAAGTGTTGAAATAAGTTGAAAGTGAAGTGAAAAGAAAAACAATGAAGAGTCAAGTCTTCGAGTTTTGAAGAGATGGTGAACCCTGGTGACCGTTCAAAGATGAACCTTAAAGTAATGTCATAAAGCATAATATTCAAATAATCTGATTATGGAATACTACAAAGGGTAAATGGTAAGTTCTTTTAATTATACAGTAGGTATAATTTCTAATATAGAGGTAATAGTTAAAATGAAGGGTAAGTTTTAAAAAAAAAGGTTTAATAGATACCGTAAAGTTGTTGATTCTGATACTTTTGATTTTGGATTGATGAATTTGCATTCTCTTTCCAGTTTCAAGAATAGATAAAATTTGCTAGTGTTTTTTTTATTTTCTTGTCTGCATTTTGTTATTCTGAAGTTTATGTTAGTTTTTGATATTATCGTCAGTGTCAATTATTGTTATAACAAAACTAAGAAATCAATTTTTGTATTAAATACGCTTTGATTTCTTTACGAAACATTTTACAGATACATAAGACTAAAGACTCTTGTAAACTTTTCAAAATGACAAAAGAAAAAATGTATACGCGACTAATTACATTTTTTAACTACTACACTTGCTCAAGTCGAGTAACGTTATAAGGGTCAATTCAAACTGAGCCAATTATTTACGCTTTGCAGAGGATTAAACTTTATCTCGCCTACTTTGCAATTTCACCATTACAATTGACGCGTAAGCTGCGAAATTGTCGCTTCGCGGTCAATGTGAATTGGCCCTAACCCCTAGACCACGAAAAAAACGCTCGAAGCGAATTCGCTTTGCGCTGCAAGCATCAGCGTCGAGCGTCAATCCAATGATTGTAGTTCATGTAAGGGGCCACAAGACGGCGCTGCAAATTGCATCGAAATTAAACGCTAGCGTTGGTTTCACAGATCTTAAGAAATGGACGCCCCGCTGGAGATATGGCATATTAGAACAAACAACCGTATCACTAAAATTACGCACACTCACGTACCAATAGCACACAATGACAACCGAACCGGCGTACCCACTTACACGCACACAACTGCCGGACCAATAGCATTTGTTCGTGACGAAGCACGTGATAGAATTGTCGAGCTAGACAATTCCAAGGCACGCTCTATTCTTTAGCGGTGTCATATCTCTAGCAGGGCTGCGCGCATTTCCGAAGACCTGTGGTTAATTTCGTGGCCCAGGCATTAGTGATTAGAAAAATTAGATGGTGTTTATTTTATATTGAGCTATTATTTCTAAATTCCTCTAATGATTGTGAGGTTTTTAATTCTGATTTAAAATTTACAATTAAGTGGTAGAAATAGAACCGAACACACGAATTTCAAGTATAATTTGTAACTTATAATATAACAAAATAAGATATATAACAAAGCAATGATGATTGTAAACAATTACCTATATTAGGCACCGCACGTCTAAATCAAAAAACCAAAACCAAATTCCGTTATATTAAAAGTGGTATGTTATGTTATAAGTGGTAAGAAGTATCAAAAACGTTCCTAGAATCTCCACTAACTGATAGCTATGGCATTCAATAATACAATGGCATTGTTTTTAAAATCATACGAACTATTTGCTTTTTATAAACATTGAATTGAAGATACTGAAGATTCTGTTCTTGGAATGGCAATTAAGACTTAACAGCTCTAGGGCCCTAGTCAAAGTAACAATTTTAAAACCGTAACGAAGTTCGAAAGAATAAAATGTATGGGATGTATCGATGTGATATAGCGCCGCATATGTCAATCCCATACATTTTATTGTTTTCGAACTTCGTTATCGTTTTAAATTGTTACTTTCAAAATTTTCAAGTCAAAGTAGCAATTTAAAGCGAAAACGCTGCAAGCGTTGGTTTCGTGGCCCAGGGTTAATGGTGATGAAATGATTTTTGATGTTCGTTGATCTAAGAAACCTTTTAATTATTAATTAATTTTATTATGTAAGTCTAAATTATGGAATTCAAACTCGTTAGAAATAAGATATCTTAAGAAACGCTTTAGTTACAAAAGCTTAAGCTCCCACATGCGGGGTGAATCAGACCAGACATTTTAGTCCCGCGATACCTCAAATGACTGAGGTATCATTGACCTATATTAACCACGTATCAATATATCATTGATGTAACATTACATATCGACACTTAGCCTTTACCCCGCCTGCGGGGATTCCCCTCATGCTCTACTATAGCCGCCTTCGTCCGCGTCCATCGGAAACAGTACTTTTTTCTGGGTGAAAGGTTTTGAATCGGTCAAATCTTGGCCAGTAAATTAATTTTGCCGCCTACTACAAAATACTGCTATCAAACTAAAATTCTGACCTATAATGCTATGAGTATTATAGGTCGTCCCAGGACCATCGATGAAATCTAGCTCGTGATCGTGCAATATTTGTCCAAAGGACTGCTGGTACACAACCCTGGACCATGAATCCAAGGCTCGAAGCCAATTCGCTTTGCATTGCAAACGTCAGCGTCGCATCAAAAATTTGATGCGCAATTTATAACGCCGTGTTGTGGCTCTTTATACTTGAACTTGACTTTAACCATTTGTTTTTGACGCAGAGAAAAGCGAATTCGCTTTGAACATTGGTTTCGTGGCCCAGGGTTAAGCGTCCATTGCAGAACGAGAGTTTTTTAATGAATGCCACCATGTGACCGTGGTCACAAAATAGAGGACTCGCAAACCCTGATTCTGTGGATTCAAATCCACTTAATATCCTACAGTACGAGTACGCTACTGATATATCCGCCCGTTCCCATTTGAACCCGCAAAAACTGCACATTTTAGAAATAAATTGATATGAATCTCTAGATATGAAATTAAATTAAGTTTTTGTTTCCATCCCAACTCTCATATACCTATATCTCAGAAATGTCATGTTTTGTTACCCATGTAGTATACAATTGGTAAGCAGGTTCCGTTGGAAAGGGAGCTCATATTATATATCTTCTGCAAATTTTTAAATTTTTTTTCAAAAATGTACAAACCTATCTTATTTATCGCTCTTTCCATTAGTGTTCTATATCCGATGGGTGGTTAAGAAAAAGTTAACGAACACATTCGGGTAGCGACTATATTTTTTATTATGAATAAATTATTTTATACAGTGTGACCGCTCATCAATTAGCAATATTCTGGGTACAAAAATAAAACTATTTTAATACACAATTACAATAAATACTGAGATCCGATCCACTTCCTCTCTATGTGACAGCCATTTTGTTGTTTTTTTCTTAAGATATTCTCTACATGTGTAAGACCAAAAAGACATTACGTTCTTTACGTGTGTATAAAGAAGGAAAAGAGGATGACCAAAAAGAAGGTGGGCAGATGTTTTCGTATCAAAATATGGATAGAACCTTGATTATGTGTTATGAAATTTTCGATTTAAGTACTAATTTAAACAAAAAACTGTTATTGTGATCTAATTATAATAAGACATAATAACCTCGCGAACTTCTTTGTGGGTAATGATGAGTACTATAAGTGTATATATGCATTAAACACGTAGTACATTATTTTATACAATTTTAGCTGCGTACTCCAAATAAAGGCAGCAACTTTTATAGTCAAATTTTTGATACCTTGGGATTCAACGGAAATAGCCAAATTAGTTCAGCTGATATCGAGTTTTGAGCTCAGCAGCACATTTAGAGGTGCATTACTAGATATAAAAAAATTTAAAATCGGACAAGTAGTTTTTGAGTTTATTCATTACAAATGAAAACACAAATCTCGCCGGAAGTTATATGACTCCCTTCCGGCCTCTCTGTTTCCGAGTCTCATATTATAACTCAAATCTTCTTAAAGTTCGAGTGAATAGGCATTTTCTGGGTTAGCTCGCTCCATCGTCGGCCTCGTTTTTCCTGCACGACTAGATGCTGGCCAAGAGCAAACCTGTTATAATAATAATAAAAAAAGACTAACAAACCGCCACTAGCTTCACACGGATATTCAATTTTCCTCTTTATAAGAACCCTCCTCGAATTGAAAAAAAAAAAAATTATGAAAATATGAAAAAAAAAATGGCGGAATTGCTCCAGCCGCTTTCGAGTTTTGCTCTTAGCAACACATTTAGGGATTCGTTTTTATTTATATAGATTAGCTGATGTATAAAATAATAAGAAAATTGGTAAGTATTAGCGATAAAGATTATTTGAGAAGTTGCAATTGACTAAATGTTTTAGGATGATTTTTTTGCCTTACTTTTTGACCTTCATGGACCTCGAATTTCTTTACAAACAACCTTAGTGTTGCCAATATGCGTATTGTTATTTTGAATATAATAAAATTAATACTTAACTATTTAATAAAACTTAACTAAATCTGCCAAAACACCCAAACTTTGTCACTAAACAAAAAAAAAACACCTATATTCTAACGGTGTTCAAATAAGAGATTACATCGGTACTCTTCAGGATATATGCTGGCAAACCGAACAGGTAAAAAGGTTCAAGTTCACAATGATTTAGGTTTTCTATTTCGTTTTTAACTGCATAAAAATGTAGCCACATTTCCAGGTGTCCCGGAGGCTGTTGTGGAGAATAAGGATGTAGACCTGAGGGTCCTACATCCAGCGGTTACCGAGAAGGCCGCGCCGGTCACCCAGAAACGACCGTCTACAGAGTGTATTGAAGTGAAATCAAAGAAGAATAAAATGGAGAAATTCGACATGTAAGTGTTATATAACTGACTAAACCAAATATTGTGTTAGAAGTATGAAAATCGTAATAAAATAATAATAAATAAAAAAACAAGAAGTAACGTCAAGCTTTCTTTTTGCAGACTTTTTGGCAATGAAGACGTCGATCTCAGGCAATTGCCGCAAGTGGAAGAAATCATAGCTCCCCCACCGCCGACCATAAACGATGCATCTCCAAAGACAGAGACAAATAACGCTGAGGAACAAAAGATGGACACAGACGAGCCATTTGATTCGCCAAAGAACTCTCCAAAGAAGGACTGGAACGAGGTGAAAGAGAAAGAGGGCAGTAATAAGAAACCCTCAAAGTTAGATTTGGTCAGAGCCAAGTTGGCGGAAGCCACGAAAGGCAAGGACAGACTCGGAAGGCCTCTACTCTTCAGCAAGTCTCCAAGTGAGTTTATTTTTGATGTTATTTGATTTAAAATAAAAATAATTTTGATAGTAGTTTCTGGTTGGAAATTATTAAGCTTTTAGTAAGTTATTTGACCTTACATTGACCATGGCAACATATGTGTATAATTGGCCCAAGATCTCAGTCTTGCTAGACATAACTTTATTTTCCAAAGGACAAAATGAGGGGAATACTCATACGTTCAAAGTATATAGCAACATTACTCGATTCCCCATATTTTGTCCTTTAGAAAAGTTATAAAGTTATGTCTGGCAAGCCTGGGATTTTTGTCAAAAAATTCTCAAGTGGGTTCAATTACATGAGTATCCAGCAATGCATGGGCAGTTAGTTCTAAAACAATTCGAATAATTCAAAACAGTTATTAATACAAGTGTATGTCCCCGCTTCAGGCTTGGAACGGGAGCGACGTCGCACAGTGAGTTCGGAGGACATCGATTTAAGAGACGATGGATCCGACCTCGATACGGAAGGCAACAAAATGACCATTTCCATTATCATGTCACAAGCCAAGGAACAATTCAACGACGGCAAACTAGACAAGAGTCAATATAATGCTCTGATGTACCAAGTGTTACAACTGAATGAGAAATTAAAACTGAAGGAAGCCAAACAGAGGGAGTCCTTGGAGATATCCAAAAGGAAACTGAAGGCGCATCTGGTGGACGAAAATAAAGTGCCGTCACCGAAAACGTCACCAAAAGAAAGCAATAATTTTGGCGATATAGACGAAAGGATAACGCCTGCCAGCTTTTTGGACACTCCGCCTGATAGTCAAGGGGGTCTTCAGGATTCTGATATGAGGGTCAATTTGCAGGAGACAGTAGATGGAAACATGCCCTTGCAGCCGATGCCGCCGATGCCAATTTTCCCCAATTCAAACATGAACCCTTTTCCTCCACCGTGGAGAACTCAAGGCAGATCTAGAAATGAGGAGTTTGGCAGGCGTCCTAGAGGGCCTATGCCTCCTTTCTTCAGAGGCAAATTCGATAAACGAGGCATCAGAACACCATTTGATCCACGTTTGCCTATGCCCCACGTCCCACCATTGCCCACACCGCAGATGGGAACGTGTCAGGGTGAATCTCCTCTGATGCCATACAAAAGAGTGAACCCTCCAGTACCATTGGGCACGCCCAGTGTCGTCCTGCCGCCTACAGACATTAGACTTTTGGAATACATAGACCAAGATCCGGTCAAAACAATACAAATTGACGGTATACCGCGAGAGATTAGGTTTTACGGTGACACCGCTGTGATTATGCTCGATTGGGACGATCCGAGGGAGATTAAATTTTTGCCCGGCAGTCGTAGGGTTACCTTTGACAATAAGGATTCCGTGGTCGTGTCGTTTAACGAGGGTTATAAGCAAGTGGAGATTGACGATCAGACGTTTGACATAAAATTTGGTGCTCCCACGAGAGAGTTGTACATAAATGGACGGTGGTTTGAGTGTTATTTTGGCGCCGCGCCCATAGGGGTGTTAATAGATGGGAAACCGCGTTTGATACGTCTCGAGGGTCCGTTGCCCCAAGTGGACATAGGAAAGACGAAAAGGACAGATCTTTGCGCCGGAAAAATCAATCTAATTGTTGACGCGACTCACATGTGCCCGATTTTCCTAGACAGTAAAGTGCAAAAGTTTATGATTAATGGAAATTTCTTCACAATTCGCTTTGTGGACGCGTTGAGGACGGTTCTGATTAATGAGGTGCCGTTCGAAGTGGAATTCGGAGGGTTGCCGAAACCGTTTTTCTTTGGAAACATGAAACATTTCGTTAGATTCTCAGTTTTGCCGCGACACGTAAAGCCTGGTTCCACTTTCATAGCCAATATGGAGGGTCAAATGGCAACGTCAATTCCGCAGACCGTATTGGATAATGCGTTGACGAATATCGCCATGGAAGTAGATCAAGAGTCTAACAGACCGGTCAAGACTCCAAGTCCAGACGGAATGAGCCAAGGTAATTTATCACACTATACAATACAATGAAATATAGTCCGTTTTTATCCTTAAAATGTAAATTTCCAAGTATCATTACTTGGAGGCCTTTTACGTTATTTATTACATACTGTCTATCTCTTACCAAATTTGATCAGCGAGAAAAATCAGGTAAATTGTCAACAACATATAATTGATTGTGTCCAATGTGACATTATTTATTGATCATCATTGATCAGTTTATCCAATTTAAATGTGACCAAATCCTTAATATTTAGCAGACTCAATAAATAGATTTGTATTTTTGTTTCGTAATGAAAAAACTCAAAAACTACTGGACCGATTTTAAAAATTATTTCACCTATAAAAAGCTACATTTACAGCGAGTAACATGGGCCATATTTTACAAAGTTACGCTGACAAAATCGCGTGAAACACCTAGTGTATTTATATACCAAATGAATAATCAAATATACATTCATTCTTTCTATAGGGCTCGACATGCTAGCGAGTTTGATGCCATCCACCATGGCACCGTCGTCTGCATCAGAATACAGGTCGGAACCTTTCTTCCCTCAAACAACCGAAGGTATACCTGGACTGGAAATGTCTACACAGCCGGAGACCAACAATGCTGCCGCCTTACCTCCTCCTCTGATGAATCCGTTGAACGTCAACGATCTGTTCGCCAAATTGGTGGCAAAAGGCATCATCAAGACTCCAGTGGAAGCGGGCAAGGAGGAAGCGAAGACCGAGCAGACAGCTCAGGAGGTCAAGACGAGGGACGAGAGGAACACGATTCACAGGGTGGACCTGTTGAAGTCGAACACCCTCAGGATAAAACAGCCCGGGATGGTGGCGAAGTTGTACGGTGGGATGCAGTGCAGCGGATGCGGGACAAGGTTTCCACCTGAGCACACGGTCCGCTACTCGCAGCACCTGGACTGGCATTTCCGCCAAAACAGGAGGGAGAGGGAGTCTGCCAGAAGGGCACATTCTCGACACTGGCACTACGATCTGGCAGATTGGCTGCAGTACGAGGAGCTGGAGGATTTGGATGAGAGAGGTACGTGTCGAAAACTTATTATTGAAGTGAAGACCTCTTTAGTCGGGTTTGGGCAGTTTTTAAGTAGATAAAATAACAATCTTGTATGAAAAGTTAGTTCGCGTTGAGGAACGAAACGCGAACTAACTTTTCATACAAGAATTCTATCTGAGCGTCACTGAGTGTCACTGACGCTCACTGAGCGTGTGTTGTGCTTTATTGTAAAAATATTAATGGTGATGTTTGAATGGCAACAGAGAAGAGCTGGTTCGAGAGCGGAGGTGAAGCGACGGGCGCGCCCGTCGGGGAAGCGGCCGAAGCGCGCGAAGAGGCGAGCGTGGCGGCGGGCGCGCCCGTCGACCATCGCTGCGCTCTTTGCGGCGATCTCTTCCACCAGTACTACAACGAGGACATGGAGGAGTGGCATCTGCGCAACGCCGTCAAGCACAACGACGACAACTACCATCCGATGTGTCTCGAAGACTACAAGGTACTGATTCACTCCTCTCATTCATCATCTCAGTCACAGAACGTCCCATCATTTTCCAAAAGGACCGGTTAGAAGCATCTTGTGAGTGGACCTCCTAAGCTGCCCTTGTCCATACTATGTGCCTGCTCAAAACACTTCATGTCCATCTTGTGGGTGGATGTCCTACGCTGCCCTTGTCGGTCCATACTAGTCACATAGTATTCAACTTACTGATCCGCCGGTTTATTGCGATAACTTTAGCTAGAGATCTTGATAACTGGTTGAGTGCTTGCTTTAACGCTCTGTCCTAGGGTAACCGGGTTCAATTCCCGACAGTGTAAATTTTGGAAATTAACTTTTTAATGTCCTCTGGTCTGGATCTGGAAAGTAGTAACAGGGCACACTTGCGACTCGCATTTCTTTGGGCAGTAACCAGCTTCTTACAGAAGACTACCGTGAAATAAAAGCACCTGTGCTTTTGTGTTTCTATGAGTGAGTAAGGGATGCCAGAATCCATTTCCCTATCCCTTATCCTTAATTCTACTGTAGTCGACAGCGCACTTGCAGCGCCTGTGGCGTTGCTGTTATAGGCGACGGTAGCCACCTACCATCAAGAAGACCGTCAACCTGTCTTGACATGAAAAAAAAGATTTAATTGTGTTAAAACTGTTTACAGGCGTCGTTGGCGAAGAAGGAAGAGCCTCCCTCCGAATCTTTGGCTGAAACTTTAACGATAAGCTGTTCGGATAAAACGGAGGAATCCACGGAGCCCATTGAGATTAAAGACGTTGACGACTTGAACGACGACGAGTCGGACAACGAGTCGGTGGTCGTTGTCGTTGAATCTGAACAGAAAGAGAATGAACCGGTTGAGGTTAGTATTAAATTGTAGCTCTTATTTGTCATTAATTACACAAGGACTACTTTAGCCATTTTCAACCCCCCAAGCCCTGTAAAAATTACGTAATATTTCTCAGACTGTATCACCATGTAAGAGTTAACAAGATTTCTCAGACTCCCCCTAACCCATTATATGATTTCTCAAACTCTCCCTGCCCTCTACACCCAATGTAAGAGCTCACATTAGATTGTTTACACTTCCCCTACCCCCCATATAAGAGCACATAAGATTTTTCAGACTCCCCCTATAACCATGTAAGAGTTTACATAAAATTTCTCAGACTCCCTTTACCTCCATATGGGAGGACATAACATTTCTCAGACTTCCCCTTTACCTTTTATAATTTTACTCTTTAATTATTTATTTATTTATTTATTTATTTATTGTACAAGGCCCCCAACGAGGCAGACATCCAACGTAACACATTGTTCAAAATAATTTACACAAGGCGGATGCCGCCGCAATTATAGGGAGCTCAGCATGCACCAATAAAAGCTACAAGCAACATCTAGGGAATAAATAATAAATAATAGAAATATACATTGTATAGCGTTACACTACATGTCACGTCCATTAAATGAATAATAATCAATAATCAATCAATTAACAATCGATAAAATAAATAATAATCAAATAAAGTCAAAAATAATTAAGATAAAATGTCAGGTGTCGGGACCACGGACGAGGATGACTCTCTTAATTTTCGACGACGCATCGCTGTAAGGGTCAATTTCATGCCTTAGGGAGTTCGCATGACCCATAATTCGATTCAGTGGCGAAAAACGGCCCAAGTTTGTTCTGAAATGGTTCAGTTGGAAAGGTTTAAATCTGCCCGGTCGAGGCGCTCGACGAGGAACACTAAAGTTTATACGCGACAAGAGTTCAGGCGAATCGACTGTCCCCCTCAGTATTTTGCAGAAGAATAGGACGTCCAATAAATTAATTTGAGCTCAACAGAATTGCATAAGGTATCCATCTACTATCCACAGATTGTGGAAGACTTGGAGGACTCGCAGGAGATCGAGGAGGACGAGGACGACGTGATCTACAAGGCGGAGCCAGTGGAGCAGGTGTTGGTCCAGGACGAGGACACGGACGACGAGACCTCTGCGGAAAGAGCGGCCAGGGACCAAGACGCCGCATTGAATTTCGCCAACATCAAGATCAAGCAGGAGCCCATTGACCCGGGTACGTTTTTCACTCATTTCACTAAAGGAGGGGATGCCAGGAAATGTATGAAATCTGGTGAACCCCTCCAATTGGATTTTAGAGCTGTTAATCTTTTCAAAGTTGGAGTGAGTAATCATATTCTGGGTGAGCTCGTTCCATCATAGGCGTCATCAAAGCCTACACAGCTGATTGTTGGCCAAGAGCAAACCCATCTCTAATAAAAGAAATATATATTATACCGTATTAGAGCTATTTTTGAGCGGAAGAAAAGTTATTAAAGCGCCTACTTCCAAATGTAGACCTACAATATTTTTTTTTCGCTAGTACATAGTTTTATTAATATGTAATTCTTTTAAGTAAAGGTCTTCAGACAGGCTGACGATCCTTAACTCATCCACTGACACACGACAGCACATGTGCTTTTATTTCACGGAGGTTTTCTGTAAGAGGATGGTAAGCCCAAATGACGGTGAAATGCATTTATGCTACTATTTATTATGAATAATTATTTTATTGATAGTTCTCATGCTCCCACTGCTGATCCATTCAAAACTGTCAATATTTACAAAAGCCATGTCATAACTACAGTAAAAACTTTTATTTAAGAATAATATTTGATTGGTGTATTAAATTTTACAACATTTTGACACACACGTTTGGTCTGGTCTAGTCTAATGGTTAGTAACACCCTAGCTGTTAACCAAACGGTCGCGGGTTCGAATCCCGATTTCGAGTCGTGGATGTTTTGTATTTATAAATATGTATGTATTCACAAAAAAAAGTAATGTATGTAGTATATCAACTGTTTGGTATCCATAATACAAGCTTAGTGTGGAACTAGACGGTGCTGTGTGGAACTAGCTAGACGGTGCTGTGTGGAACTAGCTAGACGGTGATGTGTGGAACTAGCTAGATGGTGCTGTGTGGAATGTCTGAAGATGTTTATTTATTTATTATTTTCTCTTATAGATGATGAGCCAATAATAACAGCCGAGGAAGACCCGATAGTGCCCGTGGTGGAACTGTCGGCAACCAATAACACTGTCACTTCATCCCTCGATGGAAACGTTGAGCTGACAGCTCCTACGGCATCTCTCCCCGCACCGATCAGGATCAACATCACCAAGCTACCAACGGTGGCTCCCACTCCGCCGACCCTCGTCCACCAGGAGTTGCAGGATACGGGAGACGAGCCTCTGCCGCCCGGTGAGGAACCGGAGATGGAGTTCACAGTCAAGGACTCGATGAAAGATGTCCACTTTAGACGTCAACCGCCCGTTCAAAGAGGGAACGATTTGTCCGGATTGTGTTCCATAATGTGAAGTGACAGTTAAAAAAAACATAAATATAAAAAGACAAGTGAAATTATAATAAGTGAGATTTTTTTTTGTGAAAAGCTTGTGTATTAAGTGTTAAGGCGCTTGGAGTCTTCAATAGTCGTTTAAGGGGATGTAGTGCCGCATACCGGAATTAGTATATCTCGATGTTTTGAGTCAAAAATGTTGATTGATATAAAATGTGGAGTAAAACAGATTCTTTATTGAAATGAAAACTTCATTAGGTGTGATTGTGGACAGTTTGTATAAGGAATTTGGCAGTCAAACAGTGAATTCGGAACCAAACTCGCATGAAAAGTGTAGTTGACGTTGAGGTCGGCAGGTCACCTGCCGGCTCAGCGACATTTCTAGTCGAAAAAAATAAACTATTTTTTCTAAAATCCATACCCGCTTATGAGCAGTGGCCGAATATAATTCATATCTCTATACAGGGCGTCCCAAGACTATGCGACATCAAGGGAAATTACCTCAAATATCGTAAATAGGATATTTTGCTTAAAAGAAGACTTTGTTATTTTTAAAAGTTAGTAATACTGCATTCAAAGATTTTCTAAAAATTACATCATCTGTCGGCAATAAACATTTTACGTTATTCCTTTCAAAAGAAAGGAATAACGTAAAATGTTTATTGCCGACACTATTTTACTTTACTAATACTACTACTATTTTACTTAAGAAGAATTATTATTTTTTGTCCATTCTTTCGATTGGCATCATAAAAATAAGTGGTTTTTTTTTTTTACATTTAAGTCTGTTCGATTTCCAGACGAAGTAAGTAATTTTTAGAAAATCTTTGAATGCAGTATTACTAACTTTTAAAAATAACATAAAGTCTTCTTTCAGCAAAATATCCTATCTACGATATTTAAGGTACTTTCCCTTCATGTTGCATAGTCTTAAGACACTCTGTATATAAAAATTTCGTGTCACATGTTTGAGGCCAATGAACTCCTAAACTACAGGACCGATTTTGATAAACCTTTGTACCTATCTATGTGTAATTTGGTCCAACTTAAAAGATAGGCTAGTTTTTATTTTGAACCCGGCCAAAGCCGGTAGCGTGTGTAAGCTTTTTTGCTAGGCTTAAGAAAGTGACATGACACCACATTCGACGGGCACCAAGCGCCTTAAGTTCCACTAGTGGACAGAAAGTTCCTTTAAAACTAATAATATTGTGTAAATATTGTGGTTTTCTTTTCTCATTTGCCTATGATTAGGCAAAACGAGGATCTATCGGTGATTTTCTTTTTAAATCTAACTTAATTTTGTACTGAATTTTGCATTTGGTACTATACTATAATAAACGGGAGAATATGAAACACAAATCTATAGTTAAAGTATAAATTATAATAATTGAACGTTGCTTGGTGCGTGAAAACCGAGCAACGTTGAATTTTATTGGCATTGCTGATAACATTATTTTCTAATAAAATAAAATAAAAACTATAAATATATTGACAGCAAAGAAGATTTCATGATATAATTAATATTCAAGTATTTAAAAAAAAATTATCGTATAAATCAAATATTGAGTTAAATATAGCTCTCTCAAGGCCTGAAGAATTTTTTGAGCTGTTTTCATAGACTCAATACTTCAAAATTAGTAACAAATTAAAAAAATTGTTTAGCGCGTAACAATTTCTATATAGTCTATATCTTGAAAATGTGCTAGTTATTTATTTATTTTTATTTTTTTTTTCAAAAATTGTGAAAATAAAGTTTAACTATAACTGACCACATTTTGAACTTTCTATTATATCTATAAAATTATATTAATTCTAATTATGTTCATATAATGTAGTTATACAGGCTGTCCCAAAATTCAATGTCAATCGGTCACGGGGTGATTAAATAAATAATTGCAGTCATAATGACTAAGAATTGACTCTTGTTGATTATTTTTCTTTAATTACTTTTAAATGTTGCTGTTTTCAGCAGCATAACTAATTAGTGGATTCTACTTTAAAAAAAAAAAAAATTTTTCAATGATAAGCTGCTTCATTTATTAAATTTATTTTCTTAGATTTCGAAACTACTCTACACGTTTGAATTCAAATAAAATAAAATTTTAAAAATTTTATAAAATAAATTCTTAAGCATTTGTCTGTTTGTTTGTCTGACTGTGGAAGGTGTGTACAATTAGTTAATTTTTTGTGTAAATTTTTTGAAATATGACCTAAGAAGATTACGATTACGATTCTTAAAGATTACGGAAAAAAATCAAAAATCAATCAAATCAAAAATGAAAGCACCCCTAGCGCCTGACTCGTATTTTTTTTAATTTTTTTTTTTTCAACAGAAAGCAACAATGATTTAAAAATAAACACTATATAATAATAATCCTCTACTTGATGTAGAGGAATTTGTCGTATATATCCGGCTCCGGCGAAATGGACACGAAAATGTTTGTCGGATAAATCCGACTATGGCAGCCGAAGGGTTCCTTCTCGACTGTTCTACTTTTTCATTAAAATATAGAATAATCTGCTACAGAAATAAAGTTGTAAATATTTTTTTATAATATGAATACGGTCTCAATATAAATTGTATTTGAATTTTTCCATTAACTTAGTTAAGTAAAAAAAAAAGTTGTGATATTAATGTTAAGTTTGTCATGTGAAGCGGTTTTTTTCTTTGACTATAATGATAGCAATTATTTGTATATACATATATACGTTTTTTTTCTGTATATAGTATTATTTTTGTAAGATTCATTTGTGTTCTTAGTGTAACTTTGAAATTTGTTAGAAATTAAAAACAAATCCTTAAGTTTTCTCTTTTGTTCTTTTCTTGTAATGAAACTTAGTAAATTTAAAAAAAAGGTGTAATCACAAAATAAAATGTTAGTATTTTAAGTTGTTTTAATCAATTAAGCCATAATAATGGTTGGAATACATTTTTGGTTTACAATAAAGGTGTACTGATGTGTAAATTTCATGTTTTATTTATCTTTAACTATCCTTACATATCCCTACTTCCGTTGGTACTAATATTATAAATGGGAAAGTTTGTATGGATGTAAAGAAGAAGAATGTTCGTTACTCTTTCACGCAAAAACTACTGAATGGATTTCAATGAAACTTTACAATAATATAGCTTATATACATCAGAATAAGACATAGAAAAAAAAACATATTTCGTCGTCACACCGGCGTTACCACTCCATTATTTTTCCTTTCAATGCGGAAGAAGTCGCGAGCCGATTTTATTCAAATTTGCATACTCTGTGCAGTTTTATCCAACTTGAGAGATAGGATAGTTTATATACCTCAATTTATAGTCGCAATATTTTTTTATTATATGACACAGTTATAACATAGAGTAAGTAGTTACCAGTTAAGTAAGTAAGAGTAAGTAGTTACTGGTTAAGTAACTATTTACTCTATGGTTATAATTATCTGTTAGTTCCATAAGACTCTAACAGATGGCGGTGTAAGGTAATTTATCGTCTGGATTGAGTAAGTATATAATAGATGGCGCTATGTTAATCATCCTTCCTTAAATACTATAAAACAGTCCTCCGCCGCGTCTGTCTGTTCGCGATAAACTCAAAAACTACCGCACCGGTTGTCATGCTGTTTTCACCAATGTATAGAGTGGTTCTCGAGGAAGGTTTCAGTATTTTATTTTTATTTATTTATTTTAGGGAAACATACAATGTCTCGATACACATTATATATGTATATGGTAGACCGAGGCGAATCGGATCACTTTTTTTTTGAGAATGTAAAAATCATACTATAGTGTAATATATGTAACTTTTATTATCAAAATGGTAATGAGTAATAATCTAGCTACATATTAAACATTTCAAAACTTAAATCGTTCATAAATTCTCCAAAATATTAATTAAAAACTTGAAAGACAAAAATATCCGAATCGCCCCAATTTTCGGGGCGAATGGGATCATACATCATCCTCTTAAATTGGTTTCATTTACTACCGCTTCCACAGTCTTGAAGAATACAGCCACTTTTTCTCTTTTCATGCCGTCGATCCTTGCTCGTGACAATCCTTCTAGTTTCCGAATAGTTAAGTTCTTATTTCTTTTCATAAAGCGATGAAACCAGTCCTAACCATCCATTTCTATTTTTCTGTTAAACTTGTGTTTTATGTTTAGACGTTCTACAAATTCAAATCCATATTTACGAACCGCCTTGGGTGTGATTCCGAAGCCACGACTCGCTAAGTGCAGTAAATAGTCTACTAACATCTTTTCAGCATTTTTATCTAAGTTTGGCTGTCCACCACGTGTCTTAATGACACCTCTGGAGAAAGAGACTCTTCTTTGTAAACTCGTGTATGGTATTTCGTAAATCTCAGCAGCCTGACGTAAGGTTGACTCTTTGGCCAGTACTTTTTTTGCGGCTTCTATGATTTTTTCTTGGGACCATTCTCCCGCAGATGTCTTTCTTTTGTATGTGCAAACCATCTACAATGAAATAAAAATGCATAATGAACCTCAAATATAAAATAAATCATTTTTAAAAAGTGATCCAATTCGCCCCCGATGGCACGGTCCGAATCACCCCATATTAAAGACTTTTGAAATAAATATTTTACACATTAACCAAATAATATTGTGCTTATAAACTAAAATGTTTTCGAAAATAGACCCCTTCCTCATCAATGTCAGCTATATAATTCAAAGTTGTAACACAAATACTTAGAATAATACAAAGAAATGGTAAGTACGTACCTTACATAAGCGCCAAAATTGTAACGCACACAAAAATTCGACTAGCTTGCGAGCAGTGCTGACACTGATGTACTACTCAAAACAAAACACTGCCGATGGCAGGAGGTGCGGGATGAAAGGGGGTCGTAAGACGCCAGTCGCTTGCGTTCCGTGTCAACGCTTTATTCAAAATATCAACGAATTTCTTATTTTGATCCGATTCGCCCACTGATCCCATTCGCCTCGGTCTGCTATATGTGTCATATATGTAATTTACAGTTACGCGGGCAGCAGTTAGATGTACCTACCTATAGGTATAAAGTTTTATCTAGTTATGAAATACCTAATTTTATTATGTGCACTTAAGGAGTTTCAAAATCATAAGTTTTAGTCCCCGCAGACTATACAGCCTTTTTATCGGCCGATAGTTTGGTCGGCTTTTGAATCAGTATGAAGAGGTGAATTGCTAAATCGTCGGCCTAACTCGTTAACTTGCTAAGTAACATTTTGCATAGTCTTCACTTCAGGAGCAAGAAAAAATGAAGTGATAAAATGTTGTGAGTCGCATCAGGCATGTGAAATGAGCGACTTATTTGTACAAAACTTAGGATTTAGCAGGTTTTCTTTTGCTATTAGTCAGAAAGCAGTTTTTCATTTATGAAATTTCTCAACTTTTTAGTAATCGTCGTTATTCCTTTACCAAACGGTAGATAATCGTCTAAACTTGTCGAAAAGTAAGTAGGTATAAAAAGTGGAATTGCCCAAAAATGGAATTAGCAGGTTAACGAATTAGGCCGACGAAATGTGTGCTCACTTGCATACCTCTTCATATTGATTAAAAGGCCGATAAAAAGTCGGTAGTCTGCGGTTACTCTTCTATGGTACATTGATTGATAGTAGGTAAATCAAAATATCTAGGTAGGTACTAAGGAGAGACAGTATTTGTACCTAATAGCTCATAATTTATGAGTCACCATAAATACGCGTCACGGTAGGTACCTGTACGGCTCCGGCTGAAAAATCTTCCCAGGTTTGCTGTTCACATACCTACTCAGAAGACCTCGGCTTGGCCGGACCAGTCATCGTCTAGGTATAGACTTCGCCTGAAAGGTTTTGCATTGATTCTGCAATCAATACATTAGAATTTTGATAAAGGATACATTAGATTCAGGGTCTCAAACAAAATCACTTGTGTCACTGGATGAAAAAGTGTCACTGGATTCCTAAATACTGTACGAGTATCACTTTCTCTCGTTAATTTCTGATAAAAAGATGAATAATGTAAATGGTTCATGACTGATTTGAACCTTAACATTTAGTAATAATGGTTCAAGATTTGAAATATCACCCCAAGCTGTGAGTGCGGTGATATTTCAAATTGAAATATGAGCTGTTTTTACTTCTTATTTTGCGCCCACTAAGTTTGTACGATGGGAAAAAGCGTGGTTGGGGGCTGGGTAACCAAGCCTTGTGATGTTATCTATACCTTATACGTAAGTACTTACAATATTATAAACAGAAAATATTTCATTGTTTGTTTGTTTGAATTGAATAGGGTCCGAAACTACTAGACCGATTTGCAAAATTCTTCACTGTTTGGAAGCTATATTATTAGCGAGTAACATAGACCATAGGTATTTTATGAAGTTATTCGGACGAAGTCGCGTGCAACAGCTATAGTATCTAATATTTCTGACGAATCCAGAATAATAAACCCAGGACACCTCTTCAAGTAGGTGAGTCATTTATTTAATAGGTAAGTGTGGATTCAATTAAAATTATCTTAAGTAGGAACCCTATTTAAAACAGTTAATGGATCATCAAACGAAAAATAAACATCTACACTAATTACTAAATTAGTTATGGTGTATTGTTAGGGTAATTGTAAAGACATAAAAGTATGTAAGTAATTTTTTTAACAATAGAGTCATAAAGGAGAGCTTGTAAGTAATAATAAAAATACTTCATATTAAAAAAAGCATTTGCTAGAGTGACTCATAAACGTTGCTAGTTCGATCTCTACTGCGATTGGTTTATACTGAGCCATCCCAATACAAATTAAGCTCCGCCCACAATTACAGCCTTCAGGGGCGCTTTGCAGTTTCATCATTCCAACTGACGCCGCTGTGGAAGTAACTCGTTTTGTCTATTTTGAAGTGCAAGTTCAGTGCAGTGAAAATGACTTTCGGCATTCCAAGCGTATGTATATTTTGATTTTGTGTTTTGCTAAGAACTTATTTTATATTATACTAGCGACACTATATAGCATATATGCCAATGAAACTAAAGTTCTTTTTTGTACGCAGCTCGAAACCAAGCCGACCGGAGTTTACGACACCGGTATCAAGACACTGGGTCGTGTGACCAAGAGGAGACATTGTATCACAGTTGAAATCAAACCTCACGTTCCTCCAGCTTGGTGGCAAAGAGACCCCCGTCTCAATAGAAACCGATCGGAAAAGACTCAGGAAAAATTCGATTACAACAAAAAAAGAAAAGGTAGCCCGTTCAAATCTTGTCCAGAGAAACGGTCCAAGTTGGGAATAAGTTGCCAAGAAGATATTGGTAAGTTTTCTTAAATAAGTTTACTTAGGTAACGAGTTACATACACATAGAGGTTTAAAAGATTTATAATTAAAACGTGGATTCATTCGTTAATGAACCTCTACATTCTGTCGATATTCTAATTATACTTAATTATTATTTTTTAAATATAGGTACATTATTTAATAATCTTTTTTTTAGGTCGCGAATTTCTGTCATCAACGTCAGAATGGGAACATTTCTTCTCGAAAACCACAAGCATCCCTGGGCTAGATCTTGAAACACACGCTGAGACCACAGTATGTCCAGTCATTGATTTGAACCAAGATGAGTTGGACAACGAGGTTATAGTGGTAGAATCTGAAGATAAAGACTCTAATCAGATCGATGTCAATAATACTAGTAACTCGGAAGACTCGCAAGAGAGAGTGGAGGAAGAAGATGACGTTATCCACATTCCGGAGGTGATAGAACAGGTGGTGGTTGAAGATGACGATACAGATGACGAGACCTCTGCCGAACGAGCAGTCAGGGACCAAGATGTATTGAATTTCGCTAATATCAAGATCAAGCAGGAGCCTGTTGACCCAGGTACCTATGCTTCAACAATTTCACTTAATTACTTGGATTTTGCACTATTTTTTCTTTTATGTAATTGTTTTAAGCTGATACTGTGACCTATAACATAAGTAAGGACTTAGGTGCAGCATAAGTGCGCTGTCGACCTCAGTAGGATTACTCGCTCACAGTAGTCTACTAGAAGGGCTCCCCAATTCACTGCGAAACGCAGTGTGTCCTAACCACTACTAAATTCTGAATTAGGTTATTGATAGTTCTCATGCCAATTTATTTGAACATTTGATTGATGTATTAAATTTTACATTATTTACTCCTATAGATGACGAACCAACAATGACAGCCGAAGAAGACTCGATAGTGCCTTTAGTGGAATTGTCCGACACCAACAGCATTGAAACCTTAACCATGGACGGAAATGTGGAGCTGAGTGCGCCTCCGGCATCTCTCCCCGCTCCGATCAAAATTAACATCACAAACTTTCCAACGGTGACTCCCACGCCTCCGACTCTCGTCCACCAGGATACGGAAGAAGATCCTCTCATTCCAGACGAGGAACCCGAATTCACAGTTAAGGACACCATGAGAGACGTGCACTTTAGTCGTCAACCGCCCGTGCAAAGTGGTGATGAGCTCTCCGCAATGTGCTCCATTATGTGAAGTGAAATCAAGTGGGAAAACTTTTTTGAAAAGCTTTTATAAGTCTCACTATTGGACAGAAAGGACATTGAAGACATTGAAGTGAAAAATGTTGTGAAAATATAGTTTTTTTTTTTCTATGAGTAGGCAAACAAGAAAAATTGATTGGTGGTGGGTTTTTGGTAAATTTTACTCACTTTGTACCTTCATTAAATTTTTCTTGTATCCTATTTGGTTTATTAAGTATATCATGAAAATAATGTTAATATGTAATGTTTAATTTAGGTAACCAATATGTGGCTTAATTATTAATTATGTTTGTAAATCGATTTATGATAATTTTAATTATTTCACTGTCTTGTAATGATTTTATGTTTTTATCCTTGAAGCTTAGTTTTTGAACTTAGTTCAAAATTAATCTTTTTCATTATTTTTTTACTTTATTCGATGAGGTGAAAAAAAAAAACGTTTACACCTATTTTGTATCTAAAAAATTGTTAAAAATAAGTTATAACATACTTACTCTACATATTTTTATCTAGGTATAATTATATTAACTACTTATAGAAAAAAAATATATTAATGAAAGCAAAGCTTCATGTGGGGTCAACTATTTTAATAATAATTTGCTACAAACGTAAAACTGTAAATATTTTTATATGAATACTGTCTATGAATATAAATTGTAAGTATTTAAATTTTTCCATTAAGTAACTTAGGTAAAAAAAAGTTTGTGATACTAATGTTAAGTTTGTCATGCTAATGTTAATGTTAAGTTTGTTTTGGAATTTCATTTGTGTTCTTAGTGTAAAATTTTAGTTTTGAAATTTGTTAGAAAAATAAAAAAATATTCCATCAATATTTTTTTCTTTTTTCCTCTTTTGTATAATAAAACTTAGTAAATTAATTTACGTTAAATAAGTGTTCACATAATTGTGCATAGGTAGGTACCTACTTTAATTTGTTTTTAATTGACGAAGCCCTAATAATGGAGTATATATTTTTTTACAATAAAAGTGCATAGTGATGTGTAAATTTTGTGTTTTATTTATCAATACCTATCTATGTTGTATCTATCCTTACATATAAAACAAAGTCCCCCCGCACGTCTGTCTGCCTGTCTATCATGTGTATTCGATGATTTCTAAAACTAATGAAGGGATTTTCAAGTTGTTTTCAAAAGAATTATTATTGAGGAAGGATGTATACCTAATTCGCAAAGTTTTGATATTTATTTTGTTAAACTATTATCTAATAAAACTTTTTCGCATAGCCCATCAAATTACTACAACATGGAACCCGCGTGCCATACAAAACACTACGCATTTTATGGAGCATTTAAAAGTGACATATGCGTAAAGCATGAACTGTCATTTATAACAAAACAAACATAATAATAAGTACGTAATTTAAAGAAAATGTGACTTTACGTCAACCCATTAGAGTTTAAAATGAAATAGTAGAAGTTGATCGTTACTACCTTTTACCATTGACGCGTGAAGGCAAGAGTCCGCCATGATTCTGTCAAAGGCGTTCTTTTTATGTGCCGCTTTGGCATTTGTGACGCAAATTCCATTGTAGTATTTCAATAGCATAGCCATACAATAAAATAAGAAGTATTTATTTTGTTAAAAACTATTTATTAAAATGTCGGCAGACATGAAAAAGCAAAAAAAAATTAATGGTTTCTTCGTAATGAGGTAAAAGAATGCTTTGAACAAAGAGGTGTCACCTCATTGTATTGACTTTTATTTTTTTACTCGTATAAGCTCTACTAAAATAAATTGTTAACAATTTCTATCATACTTTTATCTACATTGAAAACCTTTGTTAGTTTTTTTAAGTAATAGGTAAGTACTAATTCTATGAAAGAAATGTTTCCTATAAAATATGCAAATCTCGCGACAATCTTTTATATTTAAATAAAAGCACTTAAATAAAAGCTTGTTTTTAAAAAGTTTTTTTTTTTTACCATTAATTTATTTTTTATTTATGAATGAGGACTAAAAAAGTTTAGTTGTCTGTGGTAACTATTCTATAACTATCTTGGATGATCCGCCATATTGGAATTAGAAAGACGTCACATAGCTAAGCATGCATTGACCATTGTCATCCAAAATAAGCGTGTATACCAAATTTCAGCTCAATCGGTTAAAGATAACTGATTTAAAATTCAGTTACAAGATTCCACCCGGACAAACATACATACATTTCAAGTTAATAAAAAGCTTGTAATAATACTTAAAAAATGGCTTCGCTTTGTAGAAACGTGATTGGGTTTTTACGTGACCGAGCGCCTGCGTTTAAACGTTCCCATTGGCAGGCTTAGAATATAGAACAAACTTGACTTGGAATGTAAAGTAGATAAGAAGAATAAGAATAAGAATAAGAATAAGAAATTTTTATTTCAGAAAAACAACAGTTATACATTTCTGTCCCCCACACTAGGCTGTGCCTGTCCTATGGGGGAAGTTAACAATAAATATTAATTAACAATTAAATAAGATTATAAGTAAATTATATACTATATACATTAATTACAAATAAAAATTAAAACAATTATTATATGTACAAAATAAACAAACAAACAAACAAATGATAGCATCATTTGGAAATAATTAAATATGATAATGTAAATTAAAATTTGTGAGAACGAATTTTATGTATGTATGAAATTTGTGTGAATGAATGAGTTTGTGGTGTGTGTATTTGTTTGTATGTGAATGAGCGACATCTAAAATTTGAAAATATTGTAAAATTAACCTCATTTAATAATTTTTACAAATTTTTCTACTTCATCAAATGACCATCTCATCAATGTCATTGAGACTTTTTCTTTTACTTCTCGAACCGTGCTATTTTTAAATTTACAAACGTTAACTAGTTTATTATAGATGAAAGGGAAAAGGAAATTACCGAACTTATTTGCAAAAGCAGTGTTGACAGATACGTTAGGCACTTTAAAAATGCGTTTATGTAACATGTCCTCATAATTATCTAAC
Organism: Synanthedon formicaeformis; assembly: GCA_945859745.1. Classification (NCBI taxonomy): domain Eukaryota; kingdom Metazoa; phylum Arthropoda; class Insecta; order Lepidoptera; family Sesiidae; genus Synanthedon; species Synanthedon formicaeformis. The sequence continues at coordinate 558,852 of OX243974.1, read as the reverse complement.
TTTACTACCTTTTTGTGAACAAAGGTCGTAACTCTTGCTAAATAAAGCCTCCGTACACTGATTAGTCTGATTTAGTCTCTCCATTTTGTCTTTTTGTTCCGGGTAATCTCCGAAACAGCTGGACCGATTTTGACGGGACTTTCATTGGCTGATAGCTGGTGTTGTAAGGAGTAACTTAGACTACTTTTACTTTAAAAAAAAAAATTGTTAATGAGCAGTGTCCAGTATATACCTTGCGCGCGCCCAAGCGAAGCGTGGCTTGTCTTCACTACATAATATCTGTCTCTCCGTTCGCGATAAACTCAAAAATGATTTCACTAATGGATAGAGTGGTTCTCGAAGAAGGTTTATTAGTATATAATTTACAAAGTTACGCGGGCGAAGTCGCGTGCAACAGCCAGTTTAATATAACATAATTGAAATTCATAGATACCCAATAATTTATTCTGTTTACTCATTTCTCTCTCATATTTATTCAGGGTCTCAAACAAAATCACTTGTGTCACTGGATGAAAAAGTGTCACTGGATTCCTAAATACTGTACGAGTATCACTTTCTCTCGTTAATTTCTGATAAAAAGATGAATAATGTAAATGGTTCATGACTGATTTGAACCTTAACATTTAGTAATAATGGTTCAAGATTTGAAATATCACCCCAAGCTGTGAGTGCGGTGATATTTCAAATTGAAATATGAGCTGTTTTTACTTCTTATTTTGCGCCCACTAAGTTTGTACGATGGAAAAAAGCGTGGTTGGGGGCTGGGTAACCAAGCCTTGTGATGTTATCTATACCTTATACGTAAGTACTTACAATATTATAAACAGAAAATATTTCATTGTTTGTTTGTTTGAATTGAATAGGGTCCGAAACTACTAGACCGATTTGCAAAATTCTTCACTGTTTGGAAGCTATATTATTAGCGAGTAACATAGACCATAGGTATTTTATGAAGTTATTCGGACGAAGTCGCGTGCAACAGCTATAGTATCTAATATTTCTGACGAATCCAGAATAATAAACCCAGGACACCTCTTCAAGTAGGTGAGTCATTTATTTAATAGGTAAGTGTGGATTCAATTAAAATTATCTTAAGTAGGAACCCTATTTAAAACAGTTAATGGATCATCAAACGAAAAATAAACATCTACACTAATTACTAAATTAGTTATGGTGTATTGTTAGGGTAATTGTAAAGACATAAAAGTATGTAAGTAATTTTTTTAACAATAGAGTCATAAAGGAGAGCTTGTAAGTAATAATAAAAATACTTCATATTAAAAAAAGCATTTGCTAGAGTGACTCATAAACGTTGCTAGTTCGATCTCTACTGCGATTGGTTTATACTGAGCCATCCCAATACAAATTAAGCTCCGCCCACAATTACAGCCTTCAGGGGCGCTTTGCAGTTTCATCATTCCAACTGACGCCGCTGTGGAAGTAACTCGTTTTGTCTATTTTGAAGTGCAAGTTCAGTGCAGTGAAAATGACTTTCGGCATTCCAAGCGTATGTATATTTTGATTTTGTGTTTTGCTAAGAACTTATTTTATATTATACTAGCGACACTATATAGCATATATGCCAATGAAACTAAAGTTCTTTTTTGTACGCAGCTCGAAACCAAGCCGACCGGAGTTTACGACACCGGTATCAAGACACTGGGTCGTGTGACCAAGAGGAGACATTGTATCACAGTTGAAATCAAACCTCACGTTCCTCCAGCTTGGTGGCAAAGAGACCCCCGTCTCAATAGAAACCGATCGGAAAAGACTCAGGAAAAATTCGATTACAACAAAAAAAGAAAAGGTAGCCCGTTCAAATCTTGTCCAGAGAAACGGTCCAAGTTGGGAATAAGTTGCCAAGAAGATATTGGTAAGTTTTCTTAAATAAGTTTACTTAGGTAACGAGTTACATACACATAGAGGTTTAAAAGATTTATAATTAAAACGTGGATTCATTCGTTAATGAACCTCTACATTCTGTCGATATTCTAATTATACTTAATTATTATTTTTTAAATATAGGTACATTATTTAATAATCTTTTTTTTAGGTCGCGAATTTCTGTCATCAACGTCAGAATGGGAACATTTCTTCTCGAAAACCGTGTGTATACCAAATTTCAGCTCAATCGGTTAAAGATAACTGATTTAAAATTCAGTTACAAGATTCCACCCGGACAAACATACATACATTTCAAGTTAATAAAAAGCTTGTAATAATACTTAAAAAATGGCTTCGCTTTGTAGAAACGTGATTGGGTTTTTACGTGACCGAGCGCCTGCGTTTAAACGTTCCCATTGGCAGGCTTAGAATATAGAACAAACTTGACTTGGAATGTAAAGTAGATAAGAAGAATAAGAATAAGAATAAGAAATTTTTATTTCAGAAAAACAACAGTTATACATTTCTGTCCCCCACACTAGGCTGTGCCTGTCCTATGGGGGAAGTTAACAATAAATATTAATTAACAATTAAATAAGATTATAAGTAAATTATATACTATATACATTAATTACAAATAAAAATTAAAACAATTATTATATGTACAAAATAAACAAACAAACAAACAAATGATAGCATCATTTGGAAATAATTAAATATGATAATGTAAATTAAAATTTGTGAGAACGAATTTTATGTATGTATGAAATTTGTGTGAATGAATGAGTTTGTGGTGTGTGTATTTGTTTGTATGTGAATGAGCGACATCTAAAATTTGAAAATATTGTAAAATTAACCTCATTTAATAATTTTTACAAATTTTTCTACTTCATCAAATGACCATCTCATCAATGTCATTGAGACTTTTTCTTTTACTTCTCGAACCGTGCTATTTTTAAATTTACAAACGTTAACTAGTTTATTATAGATGAAAGGGAAAAGGAAATTACCGAACTTATTTGCAAAAGCAGTGTTGACAGATACGTTAGGCACTTTAAAAATGCGTTTATGTAACATGTCCTCATAATTATCTAACTTTACTACCTTTTTGTGAACAAAGGTCGTAACTCTTGCTAAATAAAGCCTCCGTACACTGATTAGTCTGATTTAGTCTCTCCATTTTGTCTTTTTGTTCCGGGTAATCTCCGAAACAGCTGGACCGATTTTGACGGGACTTTCATTGGCTGATAGCTGGTGTTGTAAGGAGTAACTTAGACTACTTTTACTTTAAAAAAAAAATTGTTAATGAGCAGTGTCCAGTATATACCTTGCGCGCGCCCAAGCGAAGCGTGGCTTGTCTTCACTACATAATATCTGTCTCTCCGTTCGCGATAAACTCAAAAATGATTTCACTAATGGATAGAGTGGTTCTCGAAGAAGGTTTATTAGTATATAATTTACAAAGTTACGCGGGCGAAGTCGCGTGCAACAGCCAGTTTAATATAACATAATTGAAATTCATAGATACCCAATAATTTATTCTGTTTACTCATTTCTCTCTCATATTTATTGTTTTACTAGTATCTAACACGCTCCCGGGTTCGTCCGGGATGAATTTTTTTTATACACTAACCTTAGTCGTTTACCTATCTTTTAAAGTTAAAACCTACCTAATTAAAATCGGTTCAGCACTTTTAGAGTCCATAGGGGACAAAGATTGGGTACCTACATTGATTTTTATTGATAAAGAAAAAGCTAGCTTCGTCTGATTTAAAAATGCAAAATATATAGGTAAGAAAACATATTAATTAGTAGTCTATACAAAACGGAATGCCTACTTTTGAATTTGTTAAATTAGGTAAAAATTGTCAATTTTTGTTAAAAAGTTGTTAGGTACTCTTTTGAATTTGTATTAGGTATGTAGGCACTTAGGTAATATAAAAGAATAAAAAAATTGAATTTGTAGAAAGAATTTTGTGTAATAAATGACTGCAGACATGAAAAAGAAAAAATTATGGTTACTTCGTAATGACGAGGTAATAAAAGAATGCTTTGAACAAAGGGATGTCGCCCCATTGTAGGTATTGATAGTTTTTTGTAAACTCTACTAAAATAAATTGTTAACAATTTCTTATCTATCTTATTTATCTACATTGAAAATATTTTACTTTTCAATGTACCTATGTTAATTTACCTCTTATCTAGATTGAAAACCTTCCTTAGTTTACTAAGTTAACAAACATTTATAAAAAGCAATTAATTAATTGATAACACTAACCACTTCTGTTTCTTGGTAAATTTACAATAATAATAATATTGGGCATAAGCAGAATAGCTTAACCTACTATATTTCCTTTCTATTAATTGAATACTAAGTTTGTGTCTATGTATGGATGTTTGTTACTCTTTCACGCAAAAACGACTGAACGCATTTGAATGAAATTCGGCATACAGATATAGTTCATTACCTGGATTAACTTATAGGATACTTTCTTTACTTCGTATCCTGGAAAAAATGTGAGGTTACGGTTACCGAGAGATCTTCTAAAAATATAAAAATAGAGCATCCATCGAATTTAGGTAGCACTGTTCGATGATACACCTGTTAACAACGTATGCTCCGATTAATAAACCCTCGGGAACCTATTATTTTCCTGGACAACATCTTTACGAAAACCTCCCTCAATAATAACTCTGATGATTGATGAAAACAGCAACGGAACGGTAATAATATTAAATCTATGCTAATACCTACTAAACGAGGAATACTTGTAAGCCACGACGATCCCCCAAACAGCTCTAACGATTTTGACGAAAATCTAGGGTTAGTGGTTTTTTAGGTCTAGAAATCGATCTGTCAGGGGCTTATCTTCGAAAAAATTCGTTATAGGTAGTTTTTTAATGGACCGATAACAAAATTAATACCGCTTGCTCGTTTTATAATATTTTGAATTATTAATTAGGTAGGTATACCTACTATTTAAAGCATTTTTGAATTTTTCTTCTACAATGTATCATTGGCCCGAGCGAAGCTCGATCACCCAGTGTAAAAGATAAATAAAACATGTTTAAACATCAGTCACCTTTATTGTACTTAAACAAAAAATAAACCATTGTTATGGCTTGGTCAATTAAAATCCACTTAAAGTACAAAATTTTGTGATTACACTTTTTCAACATAAATGAATTTACTAAGTTTTATTATACAAAAAAGAACAAAAGAAAAAATTTAAAGATGGATTTATTTTTTATTTTTCTAACAAATTTCTAAATTAAAATGTTGGACTAAAAACACAAATGAATGTTACAAAAATAGTGTTAAAAACAGAAAAAAAAGTATGTACTTACAAATAGATAATTGCTACTATACAGTTAAAGAAGGGACCGCTTTGCATGACAAACTTAACATTAGTATCACAAACTTTTTTTACCTAAGTTAATGGAAAAAATTAAATACTCACAATTTATATTGAGACAGTATTCATATAAAAATATTTACCTACAACTTTACGTTCGTAGCAGAATAAGAAAGAGTAAAATGGCAGTCAAGAAGACACTGGTCTTAATTAAATTAGTTGACCCAACATTATTAAGCTGTGCTTTCATTATATATTTTAGCTATAATAATAATAATATTCTTTATTCAGGTTACTTGGACCCAAAGTGTTAGTAGACATCTTACGAAACATATAGTTAGTACACATAAAAATTATACAAACACATTTATCTTTTTAGATTTATTCTTTGAATGTTAATACACAAACACACTTTGAATACACAAACACAGCCTTAACTTTAATTAATTGATTTTATTTATCACCTAAGACTTGCCTCTCTCCACATGCATTATCAAGCAATGGTTCATATCACTTCTATCATATATCTATAGATATAAAAGTATTTTCAAATGCTTGAAAATATGTCGAGCATATTATAACTTAATTCTAACAATTTTTGGATACAAAATAGATATAAACGTTTTTTTTTTCACCTCATCGAATAAAGTAAAAAATAATAAAGATGTTTAATTTGAACTAAGTTCTAAAACTAAGCTTCAAGGACATAGTAAAATAAAATTAAAATTATCATAAATCGATTTACTAACATATTAAGCCACATATTATTTGTTAAAATTTAAATAAAACATATTAACATTTCATATTTAATATACATACCTAATAGGACCTAATTACAAATTCAACTTACAAAATGAGTAAAATTTACCAAAAACCCACCACCAATAAATTTTTGTTTGCCTACTAATAGAAAAAAAAAACAATATTTACACATTTTTCACTTCAATGTCTTCAATGTTCTTTCTATCCAATAGTAGGACTTATTAAAAGCTTTTCACAAACGTTTTCCCACTTGATTTCACATCACATAATCGAGCACATTGCGGAGAGCTCATCCCCAATTTGCACGGGCGGTTGACGACTAAAGTGCACGTCTCTCATGGTGTCCTTAACTGTGAATTCGGGTTCCTCATCTGGAATGAGAGGATCTTCTTCCGTATCCTGGTGGACGAGGGTCGGAGGCGTGGGAGTCACCGTTGGAAAGTTTGTGATGTTAATTTTGATCGGAGCGGGGAGAGATGCCGGAGGCGCACTCAACTCCACATTTCCGTCCATGGTTAAAGTTTCAGTGCCGTTGGTGACGGACAATTCCACCACAGGCACTGTTGAGTCTTCTTCGTCTGTTATTGTTGGTTCGTCATCTATAGGAGTAAATAATGTAAAATTTAATACACCAATCAAATGTTCAAATAAATGGGCATGAGAACTATCAATAACGTAATTCAGAATTTAGTAATGGTAGGGCACAATGAGTTTCACAGTCAATTGGGGAGCCCTTATAGTAGACTACTGTGAGCGAGTAATCCTACTGAGGTCGACAGCGCACTTATGCAGCACCTAAGTCCTTACTTATGTTATAGAGGTCACGGTATCAACTTAAAACTTAAAAGAAGAAATAGTAAAAAGTCTAAGTATATGAATTAAGTGAAATTGTTGAAGCATATACCTGGGTCAATAGGCTCCTGCTTGATCTTGATATTAGCGAAATTCAATACATCTTGGTCCCTGACTGCTCGTTCGGCAGAGGTCTCGTCATCTGTATCGTCATCTTCAACCACCACCTGTTCTATCAGCTTCGGAATGTGGATGAGGTCATCTTCCTCCTCCTCAATCTCCTGCAAGTCTTCCATGTTACTCGTATTTGTGACATCGATTTGATCAGAATCTTTATCTTCAGATTCTACCACCAAAACCTCGTCATCCGACTCATCTTCGTTCAAATCAACGACTGGATATGTGGTCTCAGCGTGTGTTTTAAGATCTAGCCCAGGAATGCTTGTGGTTTTCGAGAAGAAATTTTCCCATTCTGACGTTGAATCCAGAAACTCCCGACCTACAAAAATCCAATATTTAAAAAAAAATTATACAATTAGAATATTGACAGAATGTAGAGGTTCACTTCATTAACGAGGATTATTTACCTATTCCAATATTTAAAAAACAATAATTATACAATTAGAATATTGACAGAATGTGGAGGTTCCGAATGAATCCAGGTTTTAATTATAAGATAGGAAAGAGGTTATCCTTTAAATTTTGATTAAAAGGCGTCCCTCGTCCCTCGGACGAGTACCTAATGTATGAGACCCCATTACCTAGTTCAGTGAACTTATTTAAGAAAACTTACCAATATCTTTTTGGCAGGGAACCTTTCTTCCCAACCTGAACCGTTTCTCTGGAGATGATTTTCTCGGGCTACACTTTCTTTTTTTGGGGTAAGCCAGTTTTTCCTGATTCTTTTCCGCTCGGTTTCTATTGAGACGGGGGTCTCGTTGCCACCAAGCTGGAGAAACGTCAGATTTGATCTCATTAGTCACACGACCCAGTGGCTTGATACCAGTGAAGTAACCTCCGGTCGGCTTGGTTTCGAACTGCGTACAAAAAAGAACTTCAGTTTCATTGGCATGGCCTATATTGGCTATAATTATAGTGACGCTAGTATAATATAAAATAAATTATTAGCAAAACACAAAATAAAAATACACATACGCTGGGCATGTCGAAAGTCATTTTCACTGCACTGCACTTGCACTTAAAATTTTTTACACAAAACGAGTTACTTCAACAGCGGCGTCGGTTGGAATGATGAAACTGCAGAGCGCCCCTGTAAGGCTGTAAGGGTGGGCGGAGCTTAATTTGTATTGGGGTGTGTAACCAATAGTAGTAGAGCTCGTACTGGCAACGTTTATGAGTCACTCTAGCAAGGCTTTTTTTATTATGAAGTATTTTTGTTATTATTACTTACAAGCTCTAGTTTATGACTATTGTTAGAAAATATAATTACTTATTCTAACTCCCTAACAATACACCGCAATTAATTAATAACTCGTTGGATGATCCATGAACTTAATATTTTAAACAGATACTTAAGATAATTGAAATTTAGTCAGGACGTAATTTTAATTGTAATAAGCAATTTTAATTGAATCCTTGAAGTGATGTCCTGAATTTATTATTCTAGATTGACAGACCAAGCTTTGCTTTAAGAAAAGCTGAAGACAGGGTGGAATGGAAGCAGCTGGTGGTCAGTCAAATGTCACCTTCAGCAATGAAGAAGCCGACTCTATCTACCTATATCTATAGTAGTCAAGTGGTCAATACTAAAACATTCAAGTTTTATGTTTAGACCTGATAAAAGTTGTCTAATCCTCCCATTTGGTGTTGAGAAAGGTATAATTTAGTAAAATAGTAATTTACTAGCTGGTGCCCGCGACTTCGTCCGCGTTGAAAAAGAAAAATCTAGCCTATCCTGTGTCCTGTACGTCTAAATGTTTATATACCAAGTTCAATCAGTTAATTCGTTTAAGTGTACAATACCCTACACATACAATTTTTATTATTAGTATTGATATACGACCTTGTCAGGAAAAGCCTCTGAATAAAGATTAAAAGAATGAAAGTAAACATTTTCTATTTAGGTACCAACCTAGGTATTAAATACCTATCCAGTTTTTAAGTAGGTACTTAACTTACTTTACCTATCTATTAAAATTTTACAGGTGTAGAATCTGTTATTTAAACTCAATAAATTTTGTATTTATTTAAAAAAAATGAACTGTAAATAAAAATAAAAACACAGTCATGTCTTCTCAAATGGTATATTTTAACAATATTCTTAATTTATAATTATACTTAGGTATATATTACATATAAATATAGGTAATACAGTCGTAAACGAGCCGTGTTTAAACATTAAATAAGTATTTTTACAAAAAAAAAACAAAACAATTTCTATATGTTACCTACGAGGTAAAAATATGGTTTTTTAGAGTTTGTCTGCACGAAGTCTCAGAAACGACTTGACCTATTTGAATGCGGTTTTCACTGAGTATTGACGATTAACTGGAATAAACTTAAGTATATTTGATTTGTTATTCTGGAAAAATGTTAGGTTTCTGTGGGATTTTCAAAAAACGAACTATACCTAACGCGTACGAAAGTTCGAAAACCTTATACCACATGAAATTATTATCCTTACTCCTTACATATTATAAAACAAAGTCCTCCGCCGCGTCTATTTGTCTGTCTGTTCGCGATACTCAAAACTCAAAAACTAGTGCATTTTTTTTTTCATTTGATTTTCATGCTGTTTTCACCAATGGATAGAGTGGTTCTCGAGGAACGTTTTAATATATAATTTACAAAGTTACTCGGGCGAAGTCGCGGGCAGCAGCTAGTTATTTATAAATATACCTGTCACATGAAGTGATAACTTTGATCATTCTTAACTAAGTAAGTTCCTAAAGTTGGTTCCTTCATGTGCTAAAGCTATTCTGCTGATGCCCGATATTATTTAAAACTAGCTGGCGCCCGCGACTTCGTCCGCGTTGAAAAAGAAAAGTAGCCTATCCTGTGTCCTGTACGTCTAAATGTTTATATACCAAGTTTCATGAAAATCAGTTATTCGTTTAAGAGTTATGGAGGAACATACATACATACATACATACATACATACATACATACATACAGAAAAAAATCTAAAAATGATCAATTTAGTTTCAGTTTCATGTATAGAGCCTACAAACACGATATCTCTGAAAACAAACTTAAGGGTTAGTCCATGACTTACTCCATGACTAACCCTTACAGATTTATTATTAGTATTGATAAGTTAGGTATTAGTGTCAACAATAAGTAGGTATATTTTGGAATTATTTTTTAAAAATATTTCAACATTCCAACTAATTTTGTATTAGAAAACTAACACGATATATTGTAAACAATTTATTTTAGTAGTTTACAAAAAAATAAAAGTCAATACAATGCAACGACATCGCTTATATATTTTTTGCTATTTCATATCTGCCGACATTTTAATAAATACCTAGTGATAAAAGTTATTAACAAAATAAATATCTCATTTTATTATAACACTAGCTTCTAACCCCGACCTCGTCCGTCTGTTGACAAGAGAACAGCTTCGCAAAGACGTATGATACAGTGTAGCTAAACAACTAGGTATTGAGAAACGGTTTAACCAAGTCAATCAAACTGCAGGAAAAGATTGTCTGGCTGGATTTTTACAGCATCATCCAGATTTGAATATTAGAATGCCTGAAGCTTTCAGTATTAACAGAATCCTCAGATTTAACTAGGCTGAGATAACACTTTTTTCAATAACTTAGAGAAATTGATGGTGCAACATAGCTTCGAGCCTCAAATGATTTACAATGTAGACGAGACTGGTATAACGACCGTCCAAGAGACTGAAAAAATTATAGCTCCCAAAGGGCAAAAACGCGTCGGATCTGTAACGTCATGGGAAAGAGGCAAGACGGTCGCAGTAATATATGTGCTATGAGTGCGTCTGGATCTTTCGTTCCTCCGCTTTTCATATTTCCCCGGCAACGTCACTCACCACAGCTGGAAAAAGACGCACCACTGGGAGCCGTTTACACATGTTCACATAATGGCTGGACTAACGAAAAGATATTTGTTTTATGGTTTCGTCATTTTATTAAACAGACCAAACCTGCTGCTAAAACACCCGTATTACTAAATTTGCATAATCACAATAGTCATGCTACTCTCGAAGCTTGGGAATTGGCAAAAGAGAACCATCTCATAATGCTTACCATTCCTCCACATTCATCCCACCGTCTACAACCTCTTGACGTTGCATTTTATTCCCCGCTTAAAAGAGCTTACAACAAAGAGTGCAACTTGTATATTAAATCAAGAAATTTGATCAAAATTACTTCATACGACATTGCTGGACTGTTTAATAAAGGCTACACTAGAGTTGCTTCTAAAGAAAAGTGGATCTATAAAACAATGGAAATATTCTCTATGAATCCTGGAGTTTTTGGTGATATGATTTCATTAATGAGGAAACCAGATCAGCTGTGCGGGTGATGCTCAACATCAGCCAACTAATGTCACTCCTATTCCATCTACATCAAATCAAGCTGTTAATGAGCATCCATATGCTAGCCCTACAACAAGTCTATCTATTTATTGTGGTCTGCAAATTGAACCGGATATGATCTTGGAGCTGGAAGACGCGATGCGACCCAGATGCATCGAAGATGCGACCCAGATGAGCACTATGGCGTCTTGGAGCTGGAAGACGATATCCCTGCCTTTTTGAAGAAAATAAAGAAGAGTTTTTGGCTTCTTTGCAAAAAAACGAGGACGAAATAAAAGAATTAGAACTGGCAACCAAAGGTCAAAAAGATAATGATTTGTGGCGCAGTGAACGGAAAAAAACGCTAACTGCGTATAAATTTGGAAAAATTTGCAAACTGCGCCCAAACACTTCGTGTTTGTCTACAATAAAGGATTTACTGTATACACATTTCAAAGGAAATACGGCAACAGAATATGGAAACTAACATGAATCCGAGGCCATACGAGAATTTTCCACAACTACCAATCTAAAAGTTTCGAACTGTGGACTGTTTATTGATTCCGATGATTATTATTTAGGGGCAAGGCCCGATAGACTTATCGGTGATGACTCTCTGAAGTCAAATGTCCTTTTTCAGCTTCTAATATGCCACCTCTGAAGGCTATAACTGAAAAAAAAAAACGATCAAATATTGTTTGATACGAGAAGGACAGATGATGTTAAAAAGAAACCATGATTACTATTATCAGGTCCAGGGCCAATTACACATCACTGGTAGACAATTTTGTTACTTCATAGTGTGGACGACACATGGTTTAAGGTATGAACCATGTGGCGATTCTGAATTACTGCGATTAAGAGAGAAACAAACTAACTACAGTAATAAACATATGTACTACCAGACCAGTCAATTTTGAAATCAACGATAAAGTCAGACACAAAGTTCACAAGTCATTTGTACAAGATACAAGCAGACATAACCAGCAACAGAATGGTTGTACCTGAAACCAAATACCCAGACAAACTAACCGTACAACAAGTACCAGCACAAGCTCAATCACCTGCTGTTTCTATGTCACTCCCAGCGCCTACACAAGCCATCCAAGAAAAAAAAATTCCGTCATCAACTTCAGGAATCTAAAAACACTAAACCAGATTTAAACAGAATTACAAAAGAAGGCTATTTAATGTTATCTGAATAATTTATGAGTAAAAGCATGTCCCAACTGATTAAAATGGCAAATAAATTTGAAAGCTAAAAGTAGTGGAAGATATTTTCTTTTAAGATATTAAATCTGATAGGATAATAGGAGTCCATGAAATAAACGGCAAACAGAAACTTTTAATATATCATCGGTATAATGATTTGTGGAATAATTTATAGATGGAAGCAACCACAACCAGTAGCACATTCATTTCTTGCGCAATGTAAAAATTATGCAGATATATCTGGTTGTATTGATGAAATCATTTCATCTCTGATAAATATTGGTTTTGACGTACGTGTCTTTATATCTGACTTAGGTTCTGATTATGTAACTGCCTCGAAATCACGTGTAGTAAATGTTAACAAAGCCTATTTTGAGGTAGACGGCAAAAAAAAAAACCATTATATATGTATTTGATGTTCCACACCTCATTAAATGTGTCAGAATGTAATGGAAAAGTCGCAAAATGGTCTGATATCAGAGACATGTATAACCACGACAAAAAGAATAAACTTAGATTAGCACACAAGTTGACTGACATTCACATTAACTCTAACAACTTCCTAAAAATGCGTGTTAAGTTAGCTGTACAGGAATTAACAACTTGTTTGACATTTTGAACTCCAGTACTTTGAGGTCTCCCGATAAATTTAAAAGAGCTTACTGTGGCGACGATTTTCGAATCGAATTTTTACAGGAAATGTTACATTTTTTCAAAAAATTCAAGTTGGAGAAGATAGGTACGAAAGCCGGCGTAACCAAAACAATGCATTTTAATAGGAGATTTCAAATTTCCATACAATCTATAATCAAACTTTATGAAGATCTGCAACCTGCAAATTTATACAAACCAGACGTATAAATCAAGACGCCCTAGAGATTTTTTTTGGCAAAGTGGCAAACAGGCGGGTGGAAGTTGCCAGGAACCGACTTGTCAACTTGCTAATGAGTTCAAAAAATTGTTTGTATGCAGTATTTTGAAGACACTAGAATCCAAAATATTTAATATGGTTACCTCCTGTGTGAGGAAATCAAGTGTTTGACCAACCCTCTAAATTTGTCCCAGCAACGCAGCCTGTTCTTTCTCATTAATAGAATTGACCGAAAATATGAGACAACAACGCAGCACAACTTTTAAAGATCTCCTGAATGCATTACGAATTGGTGAACTTTAGTCAGAACATTTGGCTGTTTTAATGAGTTGACTAAACAAAGAACCAACTGGTGAATTTGCGATCGAAAATGCCTTGCCAATTTATCCCACTAACCAACAAGTTTATAATCACAATAAAACTGTTCTCGAAATTTTTTGTGCCCGTAGTGTAACTTTTAACAAAATAATAGCACAAGATAGTCTTATTGATTGTACTCGAAAAATGACAATGTAGATTTGAACAACATTATAAACAAAACAGGAGGGCTACCTAAGAAGTTAGAAATATTAGTTGGAGCCAAGGTGATGTTACGTTATAATGTAGATGTGTCCAAAGATCTGGTGAATGGTGCCATTGGACACATAACAGCGATCATATATGGCCCTGTTTCAGGAGAGCACAGATGTACGATACTGACATACCATCCGTCCGTAAAGATTTCGGTAAAGACGGTGTTCATATCATTCAACCCAAGACTGTGCAATTTCCCGCAAAATATAGCCACGGTACTTCAGAACGAAGAATATTGTCCAGTCATATTATGCTGGATTGCACAGTAGGTACATAAAATTATGAATAAATGACAAAGGCCCATTGAGCGGCAGCTGACGTTCACAGGGCTTCACAACAACTCTCTCAAACATCTGAAGAGTTATCGCTGGAGAGGAAATGACTGACGAAATTTGTGCCTGGCTTGTGGACCACTACAATTGTTTGCCTCAAATCTTTTAAATTACGCAATGGATTTTCTTGACTGTCTCGGGCAACAAGTAGATCTGAATTTGGACCAAAAAATACTTCAACGATCCACAAATCATTTACACAGTAGATATTCTGTGTAAATATTGAGAATATTTTCATCACTTTCACGAAACCTTCACATTTCAAGATAAATGGACTATTCAACACAAAAAGAATTTTTCAATTCGAACCAGTAGTTCCTGAGATTAGTGTAGAACCAAACAAACAAACGAGCTCTTCAGCTTTGTATAATAGTATAAATTATGGTTTATTAATTACCTAAAGATGTTCACTTTTTTGCTTGACATAAATGACTACCTTAATTTTAAATAATAAATAAATAACTAATAACAAGTGTTGATTAGTTGATAGTTAGAAATAATAACATGGCATCAATAATTGAAACAGTAATAATAGTTGGTGAAGATATCGATTCTTTTATTTATTTCCTAAAGGTCGATCGATTTATTCTTCAGGAAAGGTAAAGGACGAGACGCAGATAAATGGTACAACAATGAAAGTTTTAAATATGTACCCAGACAGAATTAATAAAATACATTCCATTTTTTCATGCGGGCTGCGACACAGTATCTGCATTTTATAAGCAAGGAAAATACAAATTATTGAAAATATTTCAAGCAAATCACGAGTACCTAAAATTACTTGATGTTTTTTTTATCAAAAGGATGCTTCTCGTGATGAAATTGCTAAGAATATGTGTCAAACAATATCATTGTTATACTGCAAGAAAGAAAACAGAAGGTACCCTTAATGAACATCGTTTTGAACATTTTAAGCGATCCTCTTCTCGAGCATCGTTTCAATTAGAAAATCTTCCACCAACAGAAGGAGCCGCAAAACAACACGGTTTTAGAGTTTATTTGATGTTGCAAAAATGGTTAGGAAATAATAACGATGTTACCCAATGGGGGTGGAACATTGGCGCCGTAATACATTGGAAGAATGAAGACGTTACTGAAGCGGAAAAAATTAAAAACATCAAAAGTGGAGTATGGACCGATATTCATACACATTTATCCTCGTTGGTTAATAACGCAAGCAGTCTTTTATTGGACGTCACAAGTAACTCGGCTGAGCAATTTCATTCAATAATTGCAAAATTTATCGGAGGAAAGCGAGTCAACTACACATCTCGGGGTTCGTATCAAACACTATGTATTGGTGCTGTCACATCTTGGAAAGCATTGGAATCTTGCAAAGCCGCGACCCATTGCCTGCTGCAGAAGAAAATTTCCAATCAGAGTCCAGGGCAGTTTACCAAAGAATATTGAAATATTCCAGTAAAAAAAAAAGTTGGATTTTTCGAGATCGTCAAATCTAAAGAAATCGAAAAGATGCGACCCAGATGAGCACTATGGCGTCTTGGAGCTGGAAGACGATATCCCTGCCTTTTTGAAGAAAAAAAAGAAGTTTTTTTGCTTTCTTTGCAAAAAAAACGAGGACGAAATAAAAGAATTAGAACTGGCAACCAGAGGTACCACACGTAACCAGAGGTGTGTGGTCGGAGGATGTACGGAGTGTAAAAACAGGCTCCTAAGATTTTACGTGAAATCTTCTCTATACGGAACAGAAAGACTCTGAAAGAGCCGAAGTGTTCATATGCCGAAAGTGCGTTCGTTGATAACCAAGTTACCGTATTTAGTGCCGCCATGTATGCAAATAGACATGATGTACGGTTTATTAAGATTATTAGAGATAAGAGCGGATCAGCCAGTGACGTAGACAGTTTTGTAGAAAGGGCGAGGGTCGTCGAAGACGAGATTTAAAGTAAAGTTCCGCCATCGCCCCCGTCAAACACGGCAGCTATTCTAGACAATTCGCCTAGAATTGTCCTAGAATGTAAAAGATATAATTGAGGTATTGCATCCTATATAATTAATGTCAAAAGAAATAAGTGGTGAAAATTATGTAACTTCTAGCAAAATTATTCCCATGGTCCATTGCCTAATCTCGTCAATAGACAAAACCCAAAACAGATGTTGGCGATGCAACTAAAACCTTAATATATATAATGAAATAGGCAAAGGTTCGGAGCAGTGGAACAAGTCAATATATTAGGAAACGTGACATTTTTGGACCCTCGTATCAGGAAAATTTATTTTAAAGATAAAGTGGCTTGCTCTCAAGTCATTTCAAGAATAAAAGACACGCTTTTATCTAGATAAACGAAGTTACTAGTAAAGTTAGATAGTTACTAGTAAACGAAATCAAAATGAGGTCGAGGAAAATTCAGAAATGAATACAGATACGTTTGACCAAGACTAGCATTTGGAAATTACACTCAAAACTGATTTCGGAGCACTACAAGGATACTGCTGAGTCAAATGAAAAAGGAGAAATGCCGCAGGATCTCAAAATCAGTATCTGATTTGAAGTCTCAGTATGGGTCAGTACCCAATAAAATTTTGGCACTCACGTAAAATACAATGTGAAGATTTAAGCCTGCATCATGAAAGAAACAGATTAAGCGGAGATCGACTCAATCACCTAGTTTTTTTAGAGTTTGGAAGAGTTGAAGATAAGGTTTAAGGAATTTTATAATTTTTGAAAATTGCGGGTACATTTTTTTTTTTTTTAAGTTTTAAAGGCCGATAATATGCATGTTTTGCTTTCTCAAAAAGTACCTAACCTAACATAGGAATCGGGGAATCGGACTACCACCAGTGGACCCCGGCGAGGATCAGAAGGTGGTCGACTGGAGACTGCTGGGCAAGGAGATGTCGACGGAAAAGGAAATCGCCGACCGTAAAGGATATCATTCCAGAGATAAGGGCAAAAGTGTTGGGAACCGATTCCACATTAAAGCCCTAGTGTAGGGTCTTACATATAAGTGAAAAGTGATATATTAAACTCCCTAAACAAACGAGGGCTTAGGTTTTAACTGATGATTAAAAATCAGCTGGGCAGTTGAAAAAATATTACTATTTATTAGGCCGCCATTTCACTGGTAAATAGATATATTACTGTAATATTTACTCAATTCTTTATCTCTAACTTGAAAAAAAATGAAATTTAAACTTAAAACTAGGTATTGTCTAATTTGAGTACAACTGTGAAACGGTATTAAACTGTAAAACTGACAACTGTATCATATCATACTCTATGGCTGTCAAACTTTATAATAAGTTGCCTAAGGATGTTAAAAACATTAACTTTAAATGAGTTTGGAAGATTTTTTGTTCAATTTTTTGCTTGATATAAATGCCTACCTTAATAAAATTTTAAATAATAAATAAATCCTTACATTTTATAAAACAAAGCTCTCCGTCGCGTCTATCTGTTTGTCTGTTCGCGATAAACTCAAAAACTACTGCACCGATTTTCATGCTGTTTTCACCAATGGATAAAATGGTTCTCGAGGAAGGTTTTACTATATAATTTACAAAGTTACGCGGGCGAAGTCGCAGGCAGTCACACAGTCTAGTATTTAAAAAAAAACAACAAATTTGTGTAACTACCTTCCCCTCTATTACATTACATGCCACAATTGTGCGGCCATCTTGGAAATGGCAGTGTGTCCTTTATATTGTCAATACCGCATATGACTTGCATTAATCTCTCCAAGCCGAGTCCGAACCCACCCGTGGGTATATTTCCAAATTTTCTCAGTTCCAGATACCAGTTCAACTTGTCTGTGGGCAATTTCGCTTTTAATTTTTCATACTCATCTTCCCTCAAACTTCCGCCAACAACTTCTCCCGTAATCGGTGTGAGCAGATCTAACGCATCGACCTGGAAAAATAAAAAAATAATAATTTTAATGTTTTTTTTATTCACACTAAACTTGCTATAAATACAACTAGCAGCTGCCCGCGACTTCGCTTGCGTAACTTTGTAAATTATATACTAAAACCTTCCTCGAGAACCACTCTATCCATTAGTGAAAACAGCATGAAAATTGGTGCAGTAGTTTTTGAGTTTATCGCGAACAGACAGACAGACGCGGCGGAGGACTTTGTTTTATAATATGTACGGATTAAACGTGTGAAATATAAAATAAAATTATAGTCCTTATAAGCAATTTTAATTTGTTATAAGGATTGGGCCTTCCATTTGTCATTGTAACCAATCTGTCAATATAACCCAAGTCGTTATATCCGGTTGTTGCTGTGTATAAAATTAATCAATATTGTGGAATATATCCAGTCAATTCTTTATTAATTACTAGCTGCTGCCCGCGACTTCGCCCGCGTAACTTTGTAAATTATCATGATTGTAAACAATCATGGGATAGTTTTCCTCAATACTTTTATTTTTACTGAGTCAGTCATTTTAACTCTTTAATAATTCTCAAAACTATCCTTGTGACTGTTTAGTGTTATTAACTTATTAAAAAAATCTAACTTTAACATCTGTAGGTATATAAAAATATTTATAAGTAGCTGTTGCACGCAGCTTCGTCTATACTCGCAACAGTGAAAGAATTTTTCAAATCGGTCCAGTAGTTTCGGACCCTATTCAATTCAAACAAACAAACAAATCTTTCCACTTTATAATATTAGTATAGATATAGATTTACCTTACTACTGTCATCATCGCATTCCTTCATGTAGAACGACTTCATGCTTTTAGGCCATCTGGTGACAAACACCGGAGTCCCATTGCAATGTTCCACCAAAGACAATTCTTCTTGTTTATTAATGTCTTCGCCTTTCTTTTCTAGAATATTTTTGGCTTCTTCATAAGTTAAAGTCACAAATTCTTTATCTATCCACGATGGAAGTTTCGATCGCTCTTTATCTATCGTATATAGATCTTCCTCGTTGGAAGCCCTTGTTTCAATGTGTAAATATTTAATTAAATTTTCTATTTCCCCTTGTAATGCTGTTAAACTATTGCAGAAGGCTAGCTCCGCCTCGAGCATATAGAACTCTGACAAATGCAATCTAGATCTTGAATTTTCAGCTCTAAAAGTTGGACCTAAGGTATAAACGTTGCCTAGGCCTCTACACATAGTCTCCAAATGCAATTGACCGGAAACAGTCAAATATGTTTTTGTCCCGAAATATACTGAATCTCTATCTTTTCCTTCCTGCATCATTGCTTTTACTGTCTCATCGTTGTCTGGTTGTATTTTGAATACTTCTCCTGCACCTTCGCAGTCATTGGTTGTCAATATTGGTGTATTTATTTGGGTAAATCTATTAGATGAAAAATAGTCATGTATATGTTTCGTCAAAGAGCTTCTCACCCTCAATATTGCCGACATGCGGTTCGTTCTTGAACGCAAATGGAGATACTGTCTGACGTACTCCGGAGGATGATAAGTCCTCGGGTTGAAAGGGTAACCATCTAAAACTACGCACTCACCCAGCACTCTAAGAGAGTCGGCGACAAGTTCTGTTTGGCCTTTCGGGCTTTTGTTTAATTTGCCAGTAACGCACACTGAACTGCCGTATGTCAGTCCCTTTGCCTTTAAATCTTTCGGGATAACTACTTGCAGTTTCTGCGCACACGATCCATCGTTAATGTCGGCAAATATGAGGTCTTTTTGCACACGAAGACTTCTAACCCAACCCTGTAAGTTATTACCAAAATTGATTAAATTAAGTACTTTTTAATGTCTTATTTGTTATTCGGTTTACCCTCTCGGGTAACTTACTTTAATTTCGGTCGCTTCTCCAACATTCGTTTTCTTGAGTAGTGTAGCAATTAAACTATATTTTCTACAATGAAATGCGCAAAACGAAACATTCCGCTTAATTAACTCTTTAATGTAACGCATTTTGGCCTAATAAAATTATTTCTTAACACATCTAGTGTAAGTAGAGGTAATGATAATAAGTAACTGTAAACTATGAAATAAATTTAAAAAATAATTAAAATTAACTTATAACCGTAACCTAACCACAAAGTTAAAAAAGTTTGTTTTGACTTTTGTTTTGACGGTTATACAGACAGACACAGACTAACTAGAGTACGACCAAGTACGACGGTTATAGAATATGATTCACATGTTCAGGGATAGAAACATAGTATTTCCTACCCACAGAATACATAAATCGTATAGTTATTTGAAATAATTTGTTTATTTATTCATACAGAGAAAAAATACATTAAATATAGTTTATTTTGAAGAGGAAAGGTTGTTTTAAGACTAAACCTGTCTTAAAATTCATTAAATCTTTACATATTTATGAAAACAAATGTGGGCTTCAATAATATTTATAGCAATTAATTATTAAGTTTGGTGCGGGCATTGTAAACTCATACTAGTCCCACAGAATACCTAATTTTTTTTTTGGACTGTAGTGTTTGTTTACTACTCTGTATAATATAATCAGTCAATCAAAGCAAAGCAAAAGCACACGTCACACGTCATACCAAACCGCAGATTTTTGCGTGTGTTTCATTTCATGTTGAATTTATGGAAACAGTGAAGTGAAATGATAGTGCGTTTCTTTATCTAACTATATAAATAGAAGAAAAATTTATTTATTTCTTTTGATAACTCGCATTTTTTGATAACAGACAATTGTAAGTACTTGTAGACTTGTCATTATTAAAGAATCAATTTTTACAAAAGCGGTAACATATACGATTGTATTAAATTTTGTTAATTGTTCAATGAAACGAGTTTTCCTACTAGTTACTTGAAAAAGTCCTTGAACATTGTTGTATGTTAATAAACTGGATTGTAGATTTTTACTCAAGAAAAATAACTACGTATTTGACGTGTTTCCTTAAATTTAACTGTACTTACACATGGCCTACTAAACTAATTGTTTTTTACGCTTTACGTACGTGTATTTGACCACTTTCTATTTTTTTATGTCTTTAACACTATTCGAGACAATAATTGGAAGTTTAATTTTAAACTGTTACTATTACAATTATAGTTTGATTTCATCACTTTGTGCTTAAACTAACCTACATTAAAACTTATTTTATCGTAGCTTACTGAACATTCTTGTGATTATTAATGGCAACATGATTAAGTTTCTGATGTGATAGACATCAGAAAGATGTATAAAATATCATCCTTGTAGAGATAATAGAAGAATTGGGATGTAGGAAAAAGTATTAGATGAAAGGATGTTTTCTTTTCATTTAATATTTACTAGTTGTTGCACGCGACTTCACCTGCGTAACTTTATAAAATGTGGCCTATGTTATCACTTCATATTAAAAAACAAAGTCCTCCACCGCGTCTATCTGTTCGCGATAAACTCAAAAACGACCACACCAATTTTCATGCTGTTTTCACAAATGGTTTTTCTCGAGGAAGATTTTACAAAATTACGCAGGCTAAGTCGCGGACACCAGCTTGTTATAAATATGACTGGTAATCTATAAGGTTCATTTTCATGTGTTTTTCAAACAATAGTTATTCATGTGGAGGTTGGTTAAACATGTTAATAGTTGTTTGATGTCAAAGGTGGTAGTAGTAGGTAATTATGAAATTATTACACAACATGTTTTTAGTTTTAATCTTAGTTGCATATATTTTCTCTACATAATAATAATATTAAATCTTTTGTATACATAATATATAAAAAATTTCGTTGTTCACGTTGTTTGTTCGCGATGAACTCCCTAAACTACTGAACCAATTTTAATAAAATTTTGTACACTGCGCAGTTTGATCCAACTTAAGAGATGGGATAGTTTATATTGCACCCGTGCGAAACCGGGAGCGGGTAGCTAGTTAGAATAATATATAACAGCGTGTATATTAGTCTAATTTTTCATACACAATCTTATTATTTTTTCATCTATTGCTTTTACAGAAAATGACGGAACCTCAAGATCATCAGTCCGGAGACTCCGGTCCGCCCAAAGGCTTCCCCGCGTTGAAGGCCCACATCACAGCCAATAAGATAGACGTGGCACTTTGGGCTATAAGACTCTTGACTGTACTATGTACTATTGGATATGTACTGCCACTGTTTAATAAGTAAGGAAATTTTTATCTTTCTTTTAATATTATGGTTAGAATTTTTATCCAAACAGATAGAAAATAGAAAGCTGGCTTTAAAAAATTGAAAAAAAAAAAAAAAAACAACATTAAATGCTAATAACGAACTAACATTTGTTTTAAAAGTGTAATTTGTACTTAAAAGAGGGTGCCATAGATGTGTTTTTAAACAGGAGATGTTTCCACTTTAAAAAAACTCGAAACAGATAGAAAGTACTATAGTACTATTAAAATGTATAATTTTACTATTAAATTCAATTAAAGCATTGAGGTCTGCGTCACTTGGTGCTATTTTTTTTATATTGTAAAAATACATTTTCACATACTAATTATAAAAATACTAGAAGTACATAAAATTTGTTTATGTAAATTATTTATAGAGGTCGCAAAAACTTTTACTAATTAAATACAAAAAGTAACAATGGCACTTTATTTAACCAACCAATCACTGAATTTTGCATACAAGTTGTCACTGTTTTAGAAAACAACATATACCTTACAACCAATGCGGACAAAGTCGCGGGGAACAAATAGTTATTTATTATAATATCAATTATTATGAATCAACTTTTAATAACAGTTTAACAGTAATCACCAACCAGATAATGTTTCCTCTGACTAATAAATATTATTTAAAATAATAAAACATAGTCTGGTAAGACAAGGCCAATATAAATTTAAACTGACCTGTTTAAATAATGAAGACATTGACAGCTAACTTGGGTCAATCAATTGTCAATACGTATATATACTTCCACTTGACCTTGTGACATGTTTGACCATGTAAGAGCATGCAATTGGTTATTTCTATGTAGTTTTCTTTAATTATTTAAAAGGTTAGATTGATGATATTAACACTTTAACTGCTTGTTTTTGTAGAAGTTGTATTGTCTCTAACGCTTGACTCGTAATTAATTTAAAAAAATTCAAAAATAAACATACAAGTAGAGGAATTTATCGTATATATCCGGCTCTGGCGAAATAGATACGAAAATAATTGTCGGATAAATCCGACTAAGTAGTATTAAGGATAATATTAAGGACTATGTCAATGACTTCGTCCGCGTTCTGCCTTCCTCGATAAATGGACTATCCAATTCGAACCAGTAGTTCCTGAGATTAGCGCGTACAGCCAAACAAACAAACTCTTCAGCTTTATATAATAGTATAGATGAGGAATTTGAAGTGGATGAGTAAATGGGCTCTGATGGTATCACTAACTACATTTGGTTATCCAAATGACTGTGAAACATTTGGTTGCCAGGTCCAGATAAGTAAAATACAGCTTACATGCTCTTCACAGTGGTCTCTTGTAATGAGGTGGTTATTTTATTATCATCAGACTAATTAATGGACGGTCTGTCTGTCGACCTTTATGTAAAATTTAATCATTGATTCTGTCTGGTCTTCTCTTCTCAACTTTAATTTGGAATTAATATTTCTCTCTCCACAGTCCAATATCAGCGTTCTACAAGGCTCTGTTGGCGAACGCCGCCACATCAGCCCTGAGACTGCATCAACGGATTCCACCTAGAGAGATATCTCTCTCGAGAGAGTTCCTCGCTCGCTTCATATTGGAAGACAGCGCTCACTATCTCTTCTACTCTCTTATATTCATGAACGTGCCACCGAATTTGTGTATCCTTTTTATAAAACAAAATTAACTATTCATTGGTGATCTGGCCATCTGGATCTGACAAAACATTGACATCTAACATGTCAATGTTTTGTCGAAAGTATGTATATATGTATGTATGTATGTATGTATGTATGTATGTATGACGACACGTTTGGTCTAGCTAGTGGCTAGTAACCCTAGCTGTTAACCAAACGGTAGTGAGTTCGAATCCCGCTAGGGGCAAATGTTTATGTGTTAATATCTTACCTTTGTACCTGAGTCATGGATGTTTTGTATCTATAATATGTATGTATTTACAAAAAAAAGTAATATATGTATTATATCACAGCATAATACAAGCCTATTAGTTGCTTAGCGTGGAACTAGATGGCGCTGTGTGGAATTGGTCGCTATAACTATATCGCTTATTTTGAATTTGAATAAGCGACAGTGTGTCTATATGAAACCTATAAATAAACTTGCGTTCGCATTTTCGTCGTTAAAAACGGTTAGACGTTATAAGCGAAGTCGTTATATCCAGTTTAAAAAATTGACAAGATATACAGTAGAAACCGTATACATAATTGACGACTTCGGTTACATAATGACTAAATGGCAAGGCAAGGTCTCTGCCGAATCCCCATTACGATTTAATATTGCTTATAGCGACTATCCTTGACTATACCTTGACGGTTGCTATAACCGATTTCCACCGTATCTCCACGTCGTAATTGCCTTAACTTGTACTACAGTGATTTTAACGCCGATATTTTTGTTTGCGCTGTTACACGCCGCCTCATACTCTCTGACAATTCTTGACGTGAGTATATTATCATCAGTCTACTACAACTATAGATTTTGCATCACTAAAGTTTACTATGTCATCACTAAAATGACATTACATTTGACATGCATTACATACATTTCATGGTATCGTTATATGCAAACTTGACATTTGCATGTGTCATTTTTGTCTCTGAGATTAAAAAACAGACTTTAACATGCAATAAGTGAGTAGAGTATGAACTAATGTAACTTTGTTGCTATTTTTTCAACTATCAACAAAGTCACATTAGTTCATAGTTACATTGTTATATTGTTTTCAGTTTATAGATCAAATTTTTAGTCTCTTCTGCTCTTTTACCACTTTAACTAATAGGACATGACACCAAAGTTAAAAGAGAAGATTCCACCGATGGTGGGGACAGTGATAAAGATATACATAAGATTTGAGACTGAGCCCAATCAAGATGTCAAAAGTTTCAATATTGACTTTTTGGTTGCACTCTATGTAACTATGAACTAATGTAACTTTGTTGCTAGTTGGAAAAAAAAATAGCAACAAAGTTACATTAGTTCATACTCTATTCACTTATGGCATTGAAAAGGTGTTAGAAAGAGATGCATATATATTAGTATGTCGGTGAAAACTCACCCATGAAAGGTGAGCTTTTTTTTGATCCAAAAATATCAAAAAAATGACATCAATTATCCATTTGACCCAGTGATAGCCGGTCTAAATTACGATGCATTTCTTTCTAACACCTTTTCAATGCCATAAGTGAATAGAGTATGAACTAATGTAACTTTGTTCTTTTTTTTTTTTCAACTAGCAACAAAGTTGCATTAGTTCATACTCTATTCATTTATGGCATTGAAAAAAAAAAGACATCAATTATCCATTTGACCTAGTGACAGCCGGTCTAAACTACGAATGTACTACTGCATATGCATATGTATTATAAGATCATTGTGCATCTCTTTCTAAGACCTTTTCAATGCCATAAGTGAATAGAGTATGAACTAATGTAACTTTGTTGCTATTTTTTCCTTACTTTTATGCTTTAGTTATTATTCTATGCAGTCAACGAAAAAATGCGATCCTGACGTCTTGTCAGTTGATCATGACTAGTGATGATTTTTTATTTATTTAACATTAAATTTAGCGCAAAAATATATAAATAAATAAATAAGAAATCATCACTAGTCATGATGACCAATTGACAGACGTCACGATCGCATTCTTTCGTTGACTGCACCGTAAGTCCTTTTAAATATTGAATAGTAGATATAATTATGAGGATAATTGTCTGCAGACCCTGGGCCAGAACTCGATGTGGATGGCTCGGCTGCTCATCTCGCTGGTGGAGTTCCAGTCGAGGAACATCCTCCGGGCTGCGGCTCTTGCTGAGATTGCCTTGTTCCCTCTGGTTGCAGTCATGGCTTTGATGTAAGTTTTCTTATTGTACTAAAAAGTTATTATAAAAAGGGAAGATTTGTATGTTTGTAATGAGTAAACTTTTAAACAAGTGGACCGATTTTGAAAATTATTTCTCAAAGCTACTCGTACGTTATCAGCGAGTAACATTAGGCCATCGGGCGAAGTTGCGTGCAACAGCTAGCAAATAATAATAAATAACATCCCAGCGTGTACAATTTTACCCTTTTCATTGGTAAAAATGGTCACTTGGTTGTTACGTAACGTGGGAGCAAGGTTACGTCGCGTTACATGGGGGGGAGGGCGCCCCCTAGACAAAAAGCAGTGTGTTTAGCTAATTATCAATGTGTGCGTGAACGAATGCACGGTTAAATAGGTGTTTCTCTTAATCATAAACAAACAATCAAAAGTGAACTTTATTATCGAGAGACAGTGGATACAGTATTGAATGTGTTGTCAGGAGCTATTCTCTTTATCTGAAACAAGCAATCAAAAGTGAACTCTATTATCAAGAGGCAGTGGATACATTATTGAATGTGTTGTCAGGGGCTATATCATAAACAAGTCTTTATTTATCATAAGTCAGGCTCTTTATCAATCTTATCTTTATCTTTATAAGCAAGCAATCAAAAGTGAACTTTATTATCGAGAGACAGTGTATAGAGTATTGAATGCGTTGTCAGAGGCTATTATTCTCTTTATCTGAAACAAGCAATCAAATGTGAACTTTATTATCGAGAGACAGTGGATACAGTATTGAATGTATATGTCAGGGGCTACTGCGGGTTGCTGACGCCGTTCCTGTACTACTACTTCGTGACGTGGCGGTACGCGTCGCGCCGCAACCCCTACACCAGGAACACCTTCCGGGAGCTGAGGGTGGCGACGGAGGCGGCCGCCGCCAGGCCCTCGCTGCCGCAGCCCCTCAAGACCCTCATGCACTCCTCCATCCAGCTCGTCTCCAGAATGGCGCCGCCCATGGAGCACGTGCAGCAGTGAGTGTCCCCCTTGCTCACTGACCTGTAATATATACACCATTGGACCATGGAGAATATAGGCAAGGAGGCCCAACTCTATACATGAGAAAGTGTTCGCCGAATACGCTCAATTAGGCGGCGCTGTAATAGCCTTTGGTGTGTGGACTAGTTCGTGAACTACGCAACCAACCAATCATAAAAAACATCAATGCTACACTAGCGCCATTCTGGTCAATTTAAACCACTATTTCATTCTTTTAGCTTACCATTTTTTCATTTTAAAACCCTTACCTGTATTCTCTATGATCACTGATTTGTAATATATACCACTGGACAGGCTGTCTGTCCCATACAAATGACAGCTAATTTTTTGTGCCATTTTGAAACGCCGCCCTCAATTGTCCCGACAATTAATTTTGACGTTTACGTATTCTTATTCCATAGATAAATGTATACTAATTAATTATTTTAGTTCCATGGACACTCGTTCTATAGCCTGCAGCGCCAAAATGGCGTTATTCAAATAGACACAAAAATAATCTAACAACAGCCTGTCCAGTGGTATTTATATTAGAAGTCAGTGTCCTTGCTACATTGCTACAGACAGACGTTCCAACCGTCCAAGCCCCATTTACGCCGGAGCAACATAGTGCGACATTGTGGCATGCTACCATGTTACGTCTTGTGGTATGCTACACTGCTGCCTTAAGTAGCATGCGGCGGCATTTTACACCGAGGCAACATCGTGTTGCATGCTACAATGTCGCACGGTGTTGCTCCGGCGGCGGCGTACTTTCCACTGAGGCAACAGCGTGTTGCATGCTACAATGTCGCACGGTGTTGCTCCGTTGCCTGCGTTGGGGCTTTACTCAGTTGCCTTAAAATATTGAAGTGTAAAGTTTATTTAATTTAAGTATAAAATTGAAATAAAATTTTCAGATAAAGAAGACGTCGGTCGTCCCGATCTTCACGGACTGTGTCAACCTTATTATATTGTATACAAACTATATAAAAAAAATCAATCGTGTTTTGTAACAAATTATATATACAGTTTATTAATGCATTTTATACACACACACACACACCCTTAGAAGATAAAATGTATGATGACCATCAATAAGTATAAAAAAATAAATAATTTAATAAGTTGATGCAGTACAAAGTGCGTGAAAAAAAAATTATATTGCTCAGTTTAATTAAACCTTTTCAGTTAAAAATGTGTTAGTGTTTAATGTTAGCGGATGCACTAAAAAAAGCCTCTAACCGTCTCATGATATACTAGCGACCGGCTTACAGTTTCGCACGCAATTTGAATTTTTCCAAAAAAAAAAGTTTTAAAGTTTTAGACTTGTAGTTTTAGCTGTACGTTGATAGTCAGAAAAAAAGGATTTTATAAGTATAGATAACTATTGTTATGTCTAACGGACCACTAACGCCATCTATGAGTCAATCAAAGAACTAATTTGTAAATATTACTGGAATAAAGACTTATTATGTCTTATAAACAAACGTCTTGAGTAAAAAAAAAATATTAATAGATTTGGATATCTTTCTCCTTGTTTAAGGATAACATGTATAATTGTCCCCCAACGCATTTGTCTGTCTGTTTGTTGGTGATAATCGCAAAAAATATTCTTCAATGAGGAGGGTTTTTATATATAACTAGCTGTTGCCCGCGACTGCACCCGCGCAACTTTGTAAATTATATACTAAAACCTCCCTCGAGACCAACTCTATCCATTGGTGAAAACAGCATGAAAATCGGTGCAGTAGTTTTTGAGTTTATCGCGAAAAGACAGACAGACAGACGCGGCGCAGGACTTTGTTTTATAATATGTAAAGGATTTACAGAAAAAAATTGCACACGTGCGAAGCCGGATGCCGGTCGCTAGTTTTTGTATAAGTACATACATAGACAATAGACATCAATAACTAGGTAGGTATAGAAATAAAATACAAAAAAATGGCGTTTAGGGGCGCTTTTGTATTTATTATAAAATGTATTATTATTTGCAACAGTTACGGTATTAAATGGTCTTTTTTTTTTCTTTATTAAATGTAAGGTTTTTTTATTTATTGACTAAAAACTCGGATCAAATGTAATTTTTAAGCTAACAAGGAGTCACAAGACTTATTAAGATACGGTGTATAGTCGCAATTTGGGTGTGAATGGGGAATATTTATATTTAACATTTGCCTTTGGCGACGTACAAGTGTTACGTAACGCAATTTGGGTCTGTAACACGTTAGGAGTCCCGTTACTTTAACGTTAGAAGGTCAAAATTGCTTGACAAGCATGCTTGACGAGGCTTGGCATACTTGTCAAGCATCTGCACTCACTTTGATCTCAATCGCTACAGTGACCCAGTGTAAACTTCGCTATAACAGAAAACGTAACGTCAGTGATATGTTAAGTACTACGTACTAGATGGAACACTCAAGACGCGATGAGTGTTCCAAGTGATTGGAGTTCCGACGTGCTACCCGTTCACAGTCTGTCATACGCGCTCGTAGAGATTAGGCCCGTTATTATTTTCAAAACCAATAAAAATGCCGTCTTGTGTGTTTTATTAATATTGAAACGTTTAATAGATTAATATTCAGTTGTCTATGACTTGACGTATTGACTTTGACACTACTGCCGCGTCGTCCCCCGCGCACCTTCCGCGTTGGAACATAAATAGAAGAAATCTAGTACTTACTTAACACATCACTGCATAACGTTCCGTAACACACTGAATGTATTGCTTGAAAAGCATGCATCTAAAAAACGAATCAAGCATGCTTGACAAGCATTGCAAAAAAAATAATTTATCATCAAGCACGTAAATGCTTGTCAAGTACATCAAGCTCCGTTTTAAACGGTCAAAATTGCTTGACAAGCACGCGAATTTTACGTGCTTGTCAAGCAATTTCGACCGTCTAGGGACCTCTCGATGCGTTACAGTGGCGGGATGGGAATCCCTCGAGTGTGTTGTACGTCATTTTGATTTTGTTCTACCAAGTTGGCAACCCTTTTCGTTGGTAAAAAGTTTTTACGTAACGTATAGGGGAAGGAAGGGTTTATAGAAAAACGTTACAGCGCGTTACATGGGGGGAGGGGTCAAAAATTGCGTTACATAATATTTGAACGGCCCCTTTACATATCCGATTAAATAAGCATTTCTGTAAGGGTATACTTTAATATACTTACCTAACGATCATTCCATGTGTATTGAAATGGTATCAAAGTGAAGAAAAAAAGAGTACATAATACAAATATGTATAAAAATAATGAAGTACATAAATAAATAGTGAATGCATTTTTTGTCGATCACTGAACAATGCACTAATTATTGGTTTCGGGTGTATGTAGCTATTTTTAAATAAATGTTATTATAATAAAAGTACATATGTGTTTTATTTGAAAACAGTATCATAACATAAGATAACAGAGCCAAAACGAGGTCGCCTTTTTTAGAAGCTTTTTATTAACTTGCAATGTATTTACTCTATGCCCAATGCACAGTACTATTTAATAACTAAATACTTAAAGTTCCTCGTATGTAGGTGTTTTAATCCATACTTATAAATGCGAAGTAGTTGTCTGTCTGTTACCTTTTTACGCCTTAAATACTCAACCGATCATCGTGAAATTTTGCATAAACGTCAGGGATACAAGAAAGGACATAGGGTACCTTTGTACCGTTCCCTAGTGATCGTCTAACTAAAAATATAAAGAATTGGGCGCCACTATCATCAGCGATAACGATGTCAGGCGTTATTACTAGCTGGTGCCCGCGACTTCGTCCGCTTTCAAAATGTTATTTAGCCTAAAGCCTTTGATTATCGCGCCCTCTCGCGGTGAGTAGCCAACTTGTTGAGTCAAAGCTGTTTTGTCTTAATAGTTCTGCCACTGAACGATAGAAAGCGTTAATCTAAATAAGGATTATATATTTTTTTAGCCTTTTAGGTCTCACTAAATAGCCTTCCTCGATAAATGGAGTACAACACAATGGAGTTCAATTCGAACCAGTATGTAGTTCCCGAGATTAGCGCGTACAAACAAAACACACTTCAACTTTATATATGTGTCGTTCATTGTAAAAGTGGTGTAACTCCCTATTTTTAAAAACATCTTTTCTTGCCTAATGGTATCACATTTAGTCATATCTTTCAATATAAAAGTGAAGTAACTCCAATAGTTGCATTAAAATCCCATAGATGAAAACAATGAATGAATGCTTATATTTTTTTCCTACACTAAAATTCGCAAAAAGCTCGTTATTCTAAAATTCAGTTACAAGGAGATAGTTCACTTTTACAATGAACGACACATATGTATAGATACATTTTCTTTTTTAACGCGGGCGAAGTCACGGGCACCAGCTAGTGTTTATAAAAAAATATTACTGTACTTATTAAATTTTCAATTTTTTTTTGGGAGACAATACACGCCAAACTTATACCACCCCTTTTTGTATCAGGCTTTATGAATAGTGACAGATATCATAGACCATTTTGAATTCTTAAAATAGGAGGAAAAACTTTCTGGTCAGTGGGTTACACTGTAAAATGAAAACTATCAGAAATGTTTATACATTTTTTTTATTGTTTCCTATCGTCTAAGCCACAGCGACCGGTGGCACGGGCTGCGGAAGCGGTGCAGGTGCCAACGAGCGGACATCGCTGGTGGGCTCCAGAGGGACGGGCTCGTCCTTGGGCTCCGTCACCAGAATGTGATCTGGCTGAGGCTTCTTGGGGCCGTTCTTGCCCTGCTGGTCCCACGGAAGCATGATTTTCACCTAAAAGGAAGAATCAATAAGCTTCTACTGAAAATTTACTATGCAATGTGTTGTTATAAAGAGATTATATAAATGCTGTTTGTGAGGTAGTTAATAAAAATATTTCGTATCTACAAAATACGGGGGTGGTTACTACCCCCTTACAGAATAACCACCGTGAAATAACAGCACATGTGCTGTTGTGTTTCAGTGAGTGAGTGAGGGATGCCAGAGCCCATTACCCCATTCCTTCCTTATCCCTTATCCTTCTATGGTCAGCAGTGTTATAGTGTGTGTCATAGGCGACGGACGGTGGCCACCTACCATCATGTGGAACGTCAGCCTGTCTGTCAATCTCAACATTAAAAATGATCTCGGAGATCAAAAATAACTTTTGATGTATAGTTAACGAGTTGTCTAGTCCATTTTTAACAAGAGCACTTAAAGAAATACTCTCAAGTTCATAAATGAGGCTGAAATAATCTACCACACAATATTAGATCACGTGTCCATTGGAGACTCGCAAACCCTGATTCTGTGGATACACTTAATATTGAAAAAATAATGTTTAATGTTAGCTAGTTGGACTAATATACCTAGAAATAGGACATAAGATACTTCAACAGATAAACAGGCTGACATAGAGAAGTTGAAATTGAAAATGGCTTGCACTCTAGATTTTGTTAAATGTTAAAATCAACAGACAAGCTGACAGTTCACTTGATGATACGTGGCTACCGTCGCCAATCAACAAGCAAGACTTAGAACTGCTTGTCATTCTAAACATTTATTCAATTACATTATGTTAAGTTAATTACTATGAAGCTCCATATTTTGATATCTTATTCTTAGGGCCTCTTTCATCATCTGTCAAGTAGGCTAACCGTTATTTAAGTCACCGGGGATAATGGAGTTGATATACCTTTGTTTGTATGGTAAAAGTCACAAACATTAAAAAGATATTAATAAAAAAAATTGGCTATTTCCTATCGAAAGATGCACTAAACTGAGTGCATAATTTAATAAAACATAAAATTATTTCAAAAAGTAACTAATCAACACTTTATTAGCCCTTATTATTATAGTATTTTTAGTAATTGAAATAATATTCAGCAAATAAAATTATTATACAATGTATTTATTATATTTTCTTGATTTTAAATTTTTTACAATATAAATTTATTATACAAAAAACAATATATGTTTATTATAAAAAACTTAAAACTAGATATCCGCTAGTAGCGGATAGATAATTTACCATTTAAAAATAATAATAATAAATACTTTTTAATACAGACATGAAAATTAGTGTGATCTGAAAAGACCTAACTGAATGAAATAAGGTATGATAAAAGACCTAACCGGTATAGGAATCCATTGACCACTTCATAGTCAAATATTAGTCACACTAGTTAAGGTAATTTATAATTCTAAACCATTAAAAGAGATCTCACCTTAATGCCTAGTACACCCTGTCGGAGCAATACGTGCCGAGTGGCGGTATTGACGTAGTCATTGCACGGATCTCCCGAGTGGATCATCAGCCCGTCCACAAACTTCATGGACTTGGCACGCTGGCCACGCAGCTTTCCGGAGACCACCACCTCGCAACCGCGAGCCCCAGACTCCATTATGAATCTGAGCACACCGTAGCAAGCACGGCGGACGGCCAAACCTAAAACAAACCACATTATTAAAGTATTCACAATCATTAACTACATATTATAAAACAAAGTTCTCTACTGCGTCTTATTGTTCGCGATAAACTCAAAAACTACTGCACTGATTTTCATGCTGTTTTCACCAATGGATAGAATGGTTCTCGAGGAAGGTATAATTCGTAAATATATATAATTTACGAAGTTATGCAGGCGAAGTCGCGGGTTAATAATAAAAATGAGATTGTAGCTTCTTTTATTATAATGTAGGAATCATAATTAAGTCACTGTTAATTCCTAAAATTCAATCACAAGAATATAAACAGTGTATTGAAACACACAGAAGTACATTTTTATGTTATTAGATTTAGGTGATATGTAAGTTAAATCTGCCATTAGTTTCATTTGTTTTTATTGTTAAACTTCGTCTTTTTAATACTCAATTACTATTATTGTTTTTATTTATGTTGCCTGCATTGTGTTAACAATTTAACATAACAAAAGTTCTGCTACCATAGTAGGATGCACACAGGTTCAGAAAAGGACATAGGGCACCAGAATGAGACATTCCAAGCGGACGAAGTCGCGGATCAAAGCTAATCTTCTAAAAGCACATGGAGAAACGTTAAACAATAACAACTAGTTACACTAACCTCCAATAAGTTTATATCTTAGAGATTCGGCTTGTGCGATGGCGCAAAGACCGCGAGTGGCGACCTTCTCGGCGTACAACTCTACAGATTGCTCGGGAATGTTGAACCGTTTTTGCACAACAGATGTGAGTTCGCGGATTCTGCGACCTTTCTCGCCCAAAACGCTCTGTGTTCTGGTCGCCATGATGATGATTTCGGACCGCGTTGGGGTAACGCGGACCTCCACGCCGGAGTATCCATCTTCGGCGAGCTCCCGAGTGAGGAATTCATTCAATTCCGCCTTGAAAACTCCGTCGCCGACGAACTGCAAATTACGAAGAGGTTATGTTGACTGAATACCAATTTTAACACCAAATCTCCTCTCGTATCACTGGTTTTTCACTGTGCAACATTAACAAAGATTCATATACGTTTGAAAAAAAGAGAATGATAACAAATTCAAGTTTCACTAGGAAAATTGACGTTCTAAACATCCACAAACATCGCCGTATTAACACAAAAAGGAGACAATATGTTGAGTTTTAAATATGCGAGAAGTAATGCACATTATTTCTAAACATTTATTTCAATGTTTTAAAGTTGTATTTAAACATACTTTTCGTTTCTTTGAAATATTGTTCACCGCCATGATTGCAACGGGGCTGAGAGAAACTTCAGAAAGAAAAAAGACTAAAATATATAACAGAACGTCAGACGTCAGAACCTACAACAAACCAGTGTTGCCAATTTACAAACTATTTTTTGAAATATAAATGACAGATGCGCACTATTAGGTGGTTATAACTACTATCGTATTGTTAATCTGCCGGTTTTAATTTGGGTCGAAAATATTTATTGAATATAAAAAGAATGTAAATATTGAAGAAAAAAAAATTAACTTTTAATTACCTATCTTATATTTATTGTAGTAACATAATATTTTCATATTTAATTTATAATGCTAGCAACACTTAAGCCTGCAGTTGTCAGAGAATGTCAACGTCAGTTGACATTAGGATGCGTTCAGTTTATATCATTCGTATAAAATATTATATTAGAAAACAGAAACATTTCTTACATTTCTGTTTTCACTAATTACTTTTTATTAAGTTGTCGCGCTTAGGATTTTTCCTACGGTGACACTGGCGCCCAACGTGGGGCTCGAACCCAAGACCCTGAGATTAAGAGTATCATGCTTTACCGACTGTGCTAGCCGGGCTTCACTAAATTCGTTGCATTCCGAGCGTGTACCTACTTATTTTAGTTTTTTATTATTTACCTATTATTTTATTATTTAAAATATGTAACGCTTCGTTACAAAGTATAGCAATCAGATTTTTTTAATTTAAATATATGTGATCAATGGAGCATATAAAAAAGTAGAGTAGGTAAAACTATTTATAGATAATTAATACAGATGTCGCGGGTGTATCATAAGGACTAACATTTGTGAGATGACAAAATTGATAAATCTTAGCTCTTTTAGGGCCAAATATATCTATCTCCACATCCATCTCTTAAAAGTATTTAGGTAGTAAAAGTGCATGCAAAAAAATTTGCCAAGATTATGATATTTGTTTTTATGGATGATTATTTTGCCGAAAATTCCATGTATTTCTTTATACCTACTTATATTTGGAAGTAAGGTATAACTTCCTCTTTTTGAGCTATACCTACTTGAGACCTCATTTAGAAACACCAAGTTTAGATCTTTAAATAGGTAGTCTGAAAATATTTAGGTGACGACAATAAAACAAAATATTTGTATGTTACTTAAATGCAATTTATTACTCAAGATACTTTCAATACATACAAACGCACCACATACTTAGCATATATTTCACTATATAACATAAGACTTTCCTGCTAATAATATAAGAAATGGTTTTGAAAAAACAAATTAAAAACAAGTTTTCACAAAAGTTCTTAAAAAGATTAAAAGCTGAGTCTGCTCGAGATAGATAAATATTAAAATTGTGACACATTTGTAAAATTATATTAAGTATCCTAATAATAACGTGACATGTTTAACAATTTTAGTACTTAATTCAGCGTGCTAAGGTAATAAAACATGCATTAATAAAATCCATAACACATTTAGCAATTACCTATTTTATTTATGAACAAAACTACTCGTCTACAATTTTTATTAAAACGAAACAACAACCAGGAAGCTAACATTTTTAAACAATTACATTGTCGCAAGCAATTATTTAATTAATTGTCCAAGGATAGTTTTTTTCACAGAACATTAAAAACAATATTTATGCGTGTTAAGTAAACACCATTTTATTAAAACTCTAGACCTAAATGGTACCTAAATTCTTTCGGAAATTATGAAGTATTTTTTACCGATTTCAGCACAAACCTCTACAGAAACTACATAATAAGTATTTATCGTATTATCTACTTCTGAATTCATTACATTCAACAACATTTTAGTGTAGGTAAATATGACATAACATAGGTAATGTTAGGATGGGTGCCTATGCCTATCCTACTGTAAACTGTATGCCTATGTCTATTCTAAATATTGTGGGTGGCGAAGGCAAGGCAGCTGAATAACGTGATTGACTATTACTATAGATAAAATACTAGTATTTTATCTAGGCTATTACTTATTAGGTTTACTCGTAAGTACCTAACCTAAGCGTGGTGTAAGCCATTGCTTGGAAACTACGCACTAGTGCTTGAAATGCATTACTTTAACATAATTACAATAATACCTAATTATTTCAAGTATTAGCTTACTACTGTAAAACCTTACCCGCAGCTTACAAATGGAATTTTACTTATTATTAAATGGACAGTGACATCTTATTTACTATATACAGGGTGCGTCTTAAAAACGTTACAAATTCAATATTAAATTAATATTCACGACCTAAGTTTAATTAATAATTCTTATGATTAGTGGACAGATTTGCGTGTGTGTAGCGATATTAATTTGAAAGTAGCATACAGCGTGTTAAGTGAATAAGCATTTCTCGTAATCATTAAGTTAACTACCTATAGTTAGAAAAACAGAAATATAGAATTTGAATTAGCTGTAAGTTAAAGAAACAAAGCTATCTTTACTACGAAGCATGGAGAATAGAGGTAAGGAGGCCCAACTCTATACATGAGAAAGTGCCCGTCGAATACGCGCAATTACGCGGCGCTGTAGAAGCATTGGGTGGTGTGACGCACTCGGCACTCGTAGCATTTTATTTACGGTTATTTCATGAACTACGCAACCAACCAATCATATCAAACACTAATGGTACACTAGCGCCATTCTGATCAATTTATAAACCACTATTTAATGCTTTTAGTTTGCCAATTTTACAGTTTAACACCCATGTAAGTTGGTCCCCCTTACCTCTATTCTCCATGGCTTCAACCAAGGCATTATTAGTCATGTCAAGCAAGGCAACTAGAGATAAGGAGCGCAATCTTTGTGTATTAAGTGTCCGTTGAAAGGCGTTAAATTGGTGGCGCTAGTGTAGCCAGAGAGTATATTTCAGTATTATCTCACGAATTGCTCACGAAAATAATACAAAACACGATAACAACAAATTGACAAAAAAAAATTAACTCAGCGCACTCCACTCCGTCAACAACTGCTACATTCATTTCATATACAAACTCTCTGTCTATACAAGCACCATTTATGAACCACTATTTAATGCTTTTAGTTGCCACTTTTTCAGTTTAACAGCCACGTAAGGTGGCGCTCCTTATCTCTAGTCTTCTTGATGCCAAGCTTTCATTTCAAACGCCTGTCAGTTGTCTGCTTAGTGCTTTAGTTTCAAAAGGTACTAAGAGTCTACGATGTTGATAATTTTAAAACTGATGAAGGTTTCGTATCCCGACCTCACTCTTTAGAAAATATGTAGTATTTAATAATAAAAATGGTATTTTAAAAACCAATGCAATGTTTTCATGTGTTTAGATGTTTTCAGGAAGGTAGTAAAAAAAAATTATTTTTTATTTATCTGCAACATTTCGGTAAAGCTGATTACTGTAAAAACAAAATAGGCTAGAAAAATCTCATTTGATACCCGGTACGGTCATGGTTGATTACAATTTCCAGTGCCATCATTAGAGTATAATTTCCAAGATAAATCATAGATGTTCAATGGTAATACGAGTAAAACTTATCATATTAAAATCTTGAACGCACCGGTTTTTCGACTCTGACAGAATTGACATTGGACTTGACAGTTCTTGAAGTTTAGGATTGGCGGAATATTTAAAACAGTTAAGATGGAATCGGATAAAATGCAAATATATAAATAGAAATTTCAAAACAAACAGGCATGTGTACTCTTTTTGTTGTCTAATAACCAGTTTTTTTTAGTATATATTTCCATATACGAGTATAATTCTAATAAATGTGTCAAGAAGAACTATGCGATAGAGAAATTTTCTAAGTACACAGACTAGAGAATAGAAGGTTATAGATCTACAAATATTTAAACCGTTGGATTTACTACATAGACTACTTTGGGACGTGAGAATAAGGGATTGAGTTATTTTTACAATTCTACAAATAGGTATAGGTATCTAATAATATATCAAACTATGTAGAATAGGTTATTTCTATCTGTTTATACGAAAGAGACTATGAAGAAAGATTTATCTAATAACTGAATTGTCTCCTATTGAACTGTAGTTTATTTTTATTTTTGGCACAAGTTAGGAAATGCAAGAGAAGATATTCTACTAGAGGTGCTCTTTTTAAGCCTAAATCACAGAACGGAAGGGCGTGCGAGTGATGCAAAAATATATGTCAAATTGTACATCTATATACTTTATGATGCGTAGAAAACTATTCTTATACATTTTAGCCTGTTAGCCTTTACGCGATTAGCTCTTACTTCTAACATTTAGCTTGTAACAGCAAATGGTATGGCTTCGTTCATTATTGATGACAGCGAATTTTTTAAACTATACAACCATCAAACTACTACAACATGGAATCCCCGTGCTATACAACACTACGAATTTTATTGAACATTTCAAAGTGACATATGCTAGAGCATCAACAGTCAACACTTGTCATCTGTCATTTAAAATCAACCAAACATCTATAATTTAAAGAAAATGTGACTTTACGTCAACGCATTAGTTTAAAATGAATAGTAAAATTTGATCGTTACTACTTTTTTACCATTGACGCGCCAAGGCAAGAGTCCGCCATGATTCCGTTTTAGGCGTGCTTTTTATGTGCCGCTGTGTCATTTGTGACGCAAATTCCATTGTAGTAGTTCGATGTATACAACAGATACATCAATTACATCAAATAAGTACAGTCCGTTTGTCTATTCATTTAACTATAGCATTAAACTATAGGTATGCACTATGACATACCATTTAAAAATCCAATTCTAAATACTTATTGGATTTTACATTGACATATTATAATTAGCCAAAATGTTTACATTATTGGCACTTTCAAATATTTCTTCCCAAAAACCCAGCGATTGTTTTTTAGTCTATTGTTGGGATTGTAGTTTCATACCTAAAGGAAAAAGGAACCTTTTTTTTCCGAAAGGAAAAAAAAAAATTTGAAAAAAAAAAACAAAAAATAAATAAATTCAAACCTTTTAATAAAAACAAAAAAAAATCTTAACATATCGAATAAATTGGAATTAATTAATAATTAAGGCTTATATTAATTAAGTACTTGTTACCCATCACCACAGAAAAGGAATGTTAAATTAACATTTTTCATTTTAAAAGAGAAATAAATTTATCTTTTGGTAAGTAAATAAAAGTTAAAATATACATAATATGTAATAATAGTTTGTATAATATAAAAATATTGCACATAAGTTTGTCATTAAAAAAAAATTATTTTTGAATAAAAATGGACGTCAATTTTATTTAAGAAAAAGAAATACTTTACATACAGACGAAGATCATTCTTTAGTTATTATTATTTTTTAAGTACAGAATAAAAAGAATGTCCTATGGCACTAAAATAATAACATAATAATACAACAACTAACTAATTAATTTCACTTAATACAAGTCCTAAAGAATAATA
This sequence comes from Synanthedon formicaeformis, assembly GCA_945859745.1. Lineage (NCBI taxonomy): Eukaryota > Metazoa > Arthropoda > Insecta > Lepidoptera > Sesiidae > Synanthedon > Synanthedon formicaeformis. Next base: position 518,600 of record OX243974.1, on the reverse strand, counting down.
CTAAAGAATGGAATGCAATTTTACATTTAAGTACACTAAAGTGCACTAAAGTATACTAAAGCACACTAAAGTATACTAAAGTACATTGAAGTACATTTAGCTGCTCACTCCAAAAAAATAGTTTAAGTTTAAAAACGATGAAATCACAAAAAGTAACGAATTCTTTTAAATTACAACCAACAAATCCCAACATTTATCATTATTTAGCGAAATAACATTAAATTTACACTAGCACTGTCTACAATTAATTATAAAATAAATTTTTATTATATTATTCAAAAATGAACATAATTTTAAGATCTTAGATTTTTAGAAATACTAATATATGTATTTTCTTTGGATTGGAACTCATTTTGTATTATGTAAATTTGCTAAAAATAATAAACCGTGAAGTGACGTCCGCCATTATGCCTAATCTTTAAAAATCAGGTTTCTGACTTCAGTGTTTCGCTTTAAGGACAAATTTAAATCGTTATATTGTATCAAATTTATCGAATTTTACTTATAGTTCCATAAATTTTATGGTACACAAATATCTAAATTTTGTAGGTAAAATTGCTTAACCCACTCAAATACCTTAACTGTAACTGAACATTAATATTAATTTCTTTAAAGATTAAATGAATGCATTGTAAATATTTAAATGTGAAGAACTGACTGATTTTTTTATACTGTGGCCAATCGCGGTCACAGAGTGACTTACAAATTGATAACCAGATAGAAAAAGATATAGAAATAGATAGAAATTATGCTGAGGGTCAATCAATCGATCGAAATCGATGAAGTTTTATTTGGTAGAAACTATCGTTCGGTCCATAGGTATTACCTACTATCGATCGATGTCATCGATCGACATTTGATCGATCGGCGTGGCAACACCGTGAGAGAACAGTGACGGACGACACATTCAACTTTCGCTTTTGAGTGTCATTTTAAAGAGATTTAAAAAATTATGTTCGCTTTTGAAAAACACTTTGAATTCTAATATTAGCGCCATCTTTCGCGTCGAAGCGACACCGTTCAGCGTTGGTACGGTCAGTACCGCTGCTGGTACTCGTGGTGCCACCTGTTGAAGTCTATATGGAAAACGACCAGAGAACCGTTCTCGAGACCGGCCAACAGGAATTTTTGGTCGTGGGACAACGCAAGCGAGCAAACCGGGGCGCCGGCCGGGGGGAAAGCGTACAGGGGGGCCAGGGTGAAGGCCCGCCACACCTCCACCACCCCTGCGTCCCCACCGCACACCAAATACTCCCCGCAGCGGGACAGAAGCAGGCAATGCAGGGCGTCACCGTGAGTGGCCGTCCTCAGGCGTCTACCTCCCAACGAGAAAGCAGCTAGATGACCGCGAGCATAGCCCACGACCACTACACCCTCGCGGGACAGAGCCAACTGTTGCGGCGCCCCGACCCCCTCGGCGGGGGGCAACGCGCGCAAAATCTCCCCAAACGTCGTGTGCACCAATACGGGACCGCCTTCAGAACTGGACACCACCAGGCCCAACTCAGCCGACACTAGTACCCCATTAATGGGGGCCTCGTGTCCGGCCAAGGCCACGCGCGGGGCCGGCGCCTCGCCCGCCGCCCCTTCCCCCACTACGCCCCCGTGACGCGCCGACCAATGCCACAGCAGCACCGTACAATCTTCCGAGCCCGATGCCACGTAACAGTCCGATGTTATGTTGCATTCCGAACGCGAAACGCACGTGACCACGCCGTAATGGCCGAACACTATTTGCACAATTTTCGCCGTGTCAGTTGAGAACACTCTGAAACTGTTGTCCCAGAAGCCGGCGGCTATGAGAAACCGCGAGTCCACAGTGGTCACGAAGCAATTCGAGCGAGCTCGCACTCGCTGTGAAAAGTTGTCCCCTAGTTGGCGTCTCGCCAGCTGAGGGGGTGATCCCGCAGCCCAAGCGGGGTCCATTAGCAATGGCTGCGGAGGGGAATCCGCTAACCTGGCGCCCGAATGCGCACACGCACCCACCCAGCGATGCGCAGCGAACGCTCTCGCTGCGCTCACAGTCAACGCAGCGGGGGCTGCTAACTGCGGATACGTATTAGCCGATACGTGAACTACGGGAGCGTTTGAAGGTAATTTCAAACGCACGCATACATCATCGGGCGCCGCTGCAAACATTAGTGGAGCCAAATGCATAGCAGACGCCCTAGGAGCGTGCGGTTCAGCCAATAGCTGCGCAGGAGTCTGTCCGAAGGACCTAATCTGCTCTTCTACCGCGGCCCTAGTCAATGGATCAACTATTTGGTCCAATCGCGCGCCTCCCTCGTAAGTCAAATAGTAGAAGACATTTGTCGCCCGAACTGCTTCCGGACCCCGTTGCTTGTAGCCAAAGATGAGGTCGATCCACTGATGCAATTGGCAGCTGACGAATTCAGACTCGAGCGCCATCCGGTTCATCCGCACGAACTCCTCGGCGGAAGACGCCCAAGGTGGCAGCACGACGTCTCCAGACGGCGATTCCGGAATGCCCAACTTCAATCCGGAACTGTTCACCAGCATTTCAGGCAGGAAAAACAGCTCCGGAATCAGTTCCTGTTAACACAAGCACCGTTTAGTTAGATATTTGTTGGAAGTACTGCAGTAAATACTGCTGCCATTAAATACTAAATTAAAATTGTATAATACTATATTGTAAAAATTGTAAATTTATAAATTTATTTTTTTTGTTATTTTGAAACGGTTTTTGTTGATTCCGTAACATTAGAATGGTTATGGTAAAAAAGGTACATCTTTAGTTCAAAACTTACCTTCACATCGGAAGTGTCTCGCTGACAATTCTTCCAAGACATCGCAATCGAAGAGAACAGCCTGTTGGGATGATCGAACTTCCCACCCTGTAGCGCCAGGAACATCGTTGTCATTGGTTCCTAAAACACACAATACACTTTTTTTTAATAAAAAACATTGGCAGATACACTGACTAACTGTATCCCTCGATTTTGTTATCATATTTTTCTGAGTTACTGAGTTCTGAGTAAATATTTTCAACGTTGACGTTTGACTCATAATTGCAAATAAGAGTTCGCTGCGTGGAGCCTCCGCACGATTGGTGCTTTTGTTTAGAAATTATTAGAAATAATATACTTCATTTTAATAGTGTTTTAAAATTTATCTAAATGAGACGTGACCATCATAATAAAAGTATAAACGCAGTTAAAAGACGCCCCCTGTTAATTAGAAACGACGGCGTACGAGTAATTAAAAAAAGCTGAGAACGCATGTTTTAGTTCTATTTCGATGTCTCAAAGGACTTTAAACTTTTTGCCCTCCCCGTCAAAGGGAGCCAAAAGCGCATCTGTTTTCGCCCTTCGAGACCATTCACTCCCGATTGTTTTGACATTTTCACTTTCTGTAACGTCCGTCGTCGATGTCGCCTAATTTAACCATAATTTACAAAGATCTGCGCTTTGATGGCACCGCTTATAGACTTGTATATTGTACATTAGTATCGCTCATACGCGACTTGTATGGCCAGTAAACTTGAAATAAAACCAGAGTGCATTGTAAATATATTTGTTCAAGATAAACTGAAACGCGGTCCCAATAAAGTGCCGTAATTGCTTGGCTTCAAGCCAAATTGGTGGGGTATGTATATGGCTGTGTGGTCATGGATGTATTACACGCATGGAGCAAGTGGTTTTTTCGGGAACATTTTCCATAGGAGTTCGTATAGTGAATTTCACATTGTATTATTGTGACAGTTTATTAATTTGACATGCTAAAAAATATATTTTTTAGGTTTCTGTTCCACTTTTTTTAAGGCGGGGTTTCCATGTAGCTAACTACAATATGGATTACTTCTTTTCGTTAACAAATTCCTACAGGGTCGACAGCGCACTTGTATCTCCCCCTGGCTTCCTTGTGTCCTTAGGCGACGGTAGCCACCTACCTACAAGTGGGCAGTCAGATTGCCTTATGCCCCTACAGACAAGTTCTATTTGTGTGCAGAATCAGAAGTTTACTTAGGTATTTACACGTGCGCGCAAGTGACAAATCCAATCAGAGGAGTGAATGTTGAATGTCACAGAGCATTAAAACGGCCGTCGCGTCTCATCAGTAATGCATCATGGTGTCGAGATCGCGTTCATTTTACTGCGCACACGCACATTAATAACCGGCATCGCAATTATTTCGTTGTTTCAATGTCTTTTAACTCTCCCAATCATTTATTTCAAGAGATACTCGTCGACAATATACAATTTTCTTTCTTTCCCGTGTTAAATTTTCTTATTTTGACATTATTCAATTTTTTCTCACTTTTATTGATTGGTATTTTTGTATTATTGATTTGTTTTGATTTTATGTTATTGATTGATTTTACAATAATATGCAAGTTGTTCTAGGTATTTTTGATCTCATTGACATTTGTTGATTTATTTATAATTTAGTAAGCCTTTTCACATAAATAAATAAATAAATAAATAAATAAATAAATAAATAAATAAAGCATAAAAATCATTTTTGACCCACAAACGAACTCCCTTTAGTACGTAATACCTATATGGATTTTCATAACCAGCTAACTACTACGAACATGGAATTTTTTTCCAGCTACGAAAACAGAATTAAATTTTCGTCTCCAAACGAAACCAACGAATTCAGTCAGTCATAAAATATTAAAAAAATTATGCCCTTTCGAATAGTCAACAGTTGGTCGATGGGGCATAAAATACTGTTCTAAGTACTTAGTTCTCAATGTATTCAAGAGAAATCGAAAGAACTGTGTCCATCTCAAGTTTTTCTTTCCTTATAGTTTTAACTGTAACTTTGTAGTTGTATTTCTTTATATTTACCGACTGTTTTTTTTTTCGATATTAGAACACCTATAGTTGGTACCTATAATATCATGACCTTATTAATTAAGAAAAGAGCGTTTACTTACGATTCGAACTAGCCAGTTGAGTACGAAGGCTGCCGTGGAGTAATGGGTTCCGTAGTGGAAGGGCGGAGTAGACTCGTGCTCCCACGTATTATATCGCTCCTCGAAATAGGCACGTCTGCTCGGGTTTAGAGCTCCGATTGGCTGGAAAAATGGCAATAATTGTTGTTAAAATCACGGTTTTTAAAGACAATGTAGAGAGGAATAAGGTTAAAAAGGATCAGAGTGAGAATAGGCAAGTATAGACTTTGTCAACCGTCACTCAAAATATAGGTACGGACTACACTTATGTAGTCTGTTCCACATAATTACCTATTCTGGTCTTATGTCAGAGTAATTTTCAATTCGCCGTGAGAAAGTTATGGCAAATTTAGTAATTAATTTGTAATATTGTAGTGAATATTTTTATCAGTGTGTTTAAAAAAAAATACTTTTTAAAATCAAAATAGGTACCTACTTCAATATATAAATTAAATTTAAATGGATTTTACATTGTTTTATTAACATAAGACGATGATAATAAGTGCTATTATTATATCATCATCACAGTCATCATTATTATCTCAACCTAACACGTCCACTGCTGGACATTAGGTTCCTCCATAATTTTCCTATAGGAATGGTCAGAGGCAGCCAGGATCCCCCCTTATAAGGTCGTCTCGTCTTGTCACCTTGCGGGGTGGACGTGCTGCGCTGCGCTTTCCGGTCAGTGGCCTCCACTCGAGAACCCTTCATCCTCAGCGGCCCTAATAGGCACTCCGTAGGTACTATATGTGTCCTGCCTACTGCCTCTTCAACCTACTGACCCACCGGCTAATGTCGGTAACTTTCGTTCGTCTACGGACATCCACATTATTGATTAGATCACGCAGTGTAACCCCGAGCTCCGTTGCATTTTCACGAGGTCCATAGTTAGACTACGTTTGTGCGCCATATGTCATCTCACTGACAACAGACTTTATTATACTTACATATTATTTCTGATTGATCCATATGGATGCTAACTTAATTAACCATTAATAATTATACAACTAATGGTATAATTGTGGTTATAATGGAAATTATACGTTTATAAAGTATAGACCTATAGTTTTTTATGTACATATAGGTAAAGAAAAAACAGTACATTTTTTCCTCATATTTGCGATTCTATTTTTTATTTATTGGCAGTTGACGAGCTTGTATTATCAATAAAAATTTTTTAGAAACAGTTTTTTTTTTACATTTGATGATTATTGTGGAAATTCGAATACAAAGAAAAAATCTAGAAATTTGAGTACCTCTTAAGTAAGTAAGTTCGAAAAGAAATACCTATTCTGACCATCTGAACAAGACAGTACTTAATTCACAAAAGAGTTTCAAAAGAATTATCATACCTTAGACAAATCCCTGTAGTTTGACGGCTGGCTGAGATCCAGTTCTTCGCTTTCATAATTTGTGAGCACCCACGGGAACACCGGATACTGGTTGAGGTCGTTGTATGTACGGCCTGAAACAACATATCAGCAGATATAACGTTACGTAAAGTGACGCAAGCAAAAACTCACCGGGGCGGTCACTAGCACTTGCCATTTCTAAAAATAACAATTCGCACTCGATGGCATAATAACGGTGACCGTCGACCGTACAATCGACCCGCTTCCATTTCCACGCTAATGTCAAGGGATATTCCCAAGGACGGCGTTGAGAAATCATTTCACAGTCCAAAGCGAACGAATTCGGGTCATATCCATGGACCGAATCAGGGGAAACTCGGCGAATTGTTGTTGAAAGTTATAACATTGTTTCATTCATTATATCTTTCAAAATAACTTCCATTGTTACCGACAACTGTGCCTCTTAGGTAAGCTAAGTGTAGGTAGGCTAAGTGAGAAGCATTTCTGTCTCAATTGCATGTTTTCATAGCGTCTAACACGTTGTTAAAGCGGTCCCTAGACTATCATGCGGCATGACATGCGTTTACGTGAGTTATCATGCTGCATGTCATGCCGCATGATCGTATACGATCATGCGTGTATGTCAGTCATAGCTTGCAGGATGAAAAATACAAGGAACTATCAAACAACTGCCACAGCACGTCATTTACATCAATCAATACAATTAAACGGTCATGCATGCATGACAGCACGTAACGTATATCATGCCGCATGATCGTCTAGGGACCGCTTTAGTTACACATTTCATGCCACGAATTCACTTGCACCTAAGCGGTAATTATTACTAGGATTATTTTGTCATAATAATCGAATAGTAAACAAATGAATAATATTAATAATTATATTAATTGTACTAGCTATTGCACGCGATTTTGCCCGCATATAAGCCTGTTACTCGCTGATAATGTTGCTTTCAAAAAAAAAAAGCCATACTAAGCTTTAGTACACAATTTTCTTTTAAAAAATTTAGTTATAGATATCTATAGTTGTTGTAATATCGTTTGGTAAATTATTGTATACGAGTATTAGTACATTGGACATATAAAAGATTACTTATAATGTGGAGCCTGGAACTACGCACAACAACTTTATCTTTACTTCTCCAAATTTAAATTGCGATTGATTATTGGAATACTCACTTAGCAGAGCACGTCACATAAGTTACGTAAAGTTATAGTTTTTGCTATTAGCATACCAGTTAGCAATACCTACATGGTACGCTCCAATAAACTTCGCAATACATTGTTAGTTAGTTTTACATAGAGTTTACTTCAGTGTAGGATATCCAGTGAGTTATCTATGAAATGAACATAATCTACATCTAAGTGGATTCGTGTGTGTTATGTGCAACCGGCTAAGCATTAAGCTGCAAGAAAAAATTCTTAGAATTGTTACCTAATTCTGTCCGCCAATGTGGCTAGGTCAGCTAGGTACAATAATATGCTGGAAAACCGATGGTTTTACTATAGTGTGACCATGTTGCGAAGACCTCTGATCGCATTGAAGAATTTCTTTATAAGAATGTAAGTTGCGTAATTTTTTTTTTACACTTTTATGCTAATAAGTGAATATACATATTTTTTTATGTGAAAATGTATTTGGTAACCTACCAATACCAAACTAGTGCTTATGTGAGCTAGGCACAGGTTTTCCTTGTAACATCGATGGAATGCTAAGGGAATATTATGAAAAAGTCGCACCTAGTACATATTGTAAATATAGATAGGTTGTATAATACAAAAAAATATATATTAAAAGTTTAAATCATTAATTACACACGAAAATATTAAAAATATTATTTTTCATTTTATCCATATTATTTTTTATTCAAAAAATGAGCACATTTTGAAAAAGTTCACATATAACAAAAGTAGTTTTAAAGTTTTTTCATACTATTTTTTTTTATTTTTCATTAAATATTTCTTTTAAGCTGCTTTTTGATTTTATAAAAATATAAAGGTTTACCTAGAGGTGTTTCGCTCTACAAATTTCTATACTTAGGCTTCTATACGATAAACTGTTAATAAGTTTCACTTAAGCAACAAATAATAACACTACAGCTCATTGCAGATTCATTATCTTATAGGGTAACCATAAAAGCTTTATTGGTTAGGCATTATGGTTGATTGCCTATCCAATTATTTCTTATTTATCTATCCTAGCATTAAAAATGCGAAAGCGAATTTGTTTGTTACGCTTTCAGTAGTTTAAGAGTTCATTGACCTCAATACACGTGACACAATTTTTTTTTATATATAATTATATATAGATACTAACTGGCGCCCGCGACTTCATCCGCGTTGAAAAAGAAAAAAATAGCCTATCCTGTGTCCTGTACGTCTAAATGTTTATCTAACAAGTTTCATTAAAATCAGTTAATTCGTTTAAGAGTTATGGACGAACATACATACATACATACATACATACAGAAAAAAATCTAAAAATGGTCAATTTAGTTTCAGTATCATGTATTGAGCCTATAAACACGATATCTCTGAAAACAAAGTAACTTACTCCATGACCAACCCTTACAGATTTATTATTAGTATTGATTAAAATTGATGATATCAAAAAATGAGAAAACTTGTTGTTCTTTGTTTTTGATATAACATTTACACTGTAATAAATAAAGTAAGCGGTCGTTATCACTTCAATGGGCACATTCAAAAGTCAGGGATCGACCTCGTATCGTAACAGGATAGGATGATGGATGACCGCTTTGAAAGTGTAGTGTAAGTATTGTTAGCCACAAGTACATCTGTCTTGTCACGTGACGATAACATTTTGATATCCGTTGCAGTGGACAGTGTGAGTGGCTCATTGTTGTGTTTGTTGATATTCCGTCACGTGGTGGATTCGGTCAACAGACACTACACTCCCGCGCAGCAACTGGCGAACCATCGTCTCTTGCACCGGGGTGGTGTCATACCATTCTTCAGACGCGAGCCAAGTTTTGCGGCCGCACAATCTCTTTTATAATAATATAATAACAAAATCATTTGAATATTAAATAACAATAAATGAAAGCGAATCAAGCACGCTTTCAAACGTTTCGGGCAATTTTTTTTTTTTTCAAAAGAAAGTGAGTTCAAGTGAATTTAAGTATTGCGAGAGCGCTCGGCAAAATTGTGTTGTGAAATTTCTTTTCTTTTTGTGTTGTGAATTGAAAAACCGTTAGAAAAATGTTTAAGAACAAAGCTGTTGAAATATTTAAAAGGTATGTTGTGATTTTTTTTTAAGAATGCATCTTTTAACTACGGCAGCCACTTATGTATGTCACTTATGTAGTCATATATAGGGCAGTGCGTTTAGTAATGTACCCCTTGTACATAAGATCATCGTGAAATAACATCATATTGTGTGCTAGTGTAATTGAGTAGGTAAAGTATGCGGCGGACTCTATTTCCTTCCTAATCTCATTTATGTTCACTAATATCGGCACTTACGAGTACATCTATGACGTTGCTTCAGCTTACCAGTAACTTTTACATAGAGAAATAAAAATTAAAAACAAATACACGTAAATTTACGGGTTTCTCATTTAAATTTTTCAAAAATTCAGACTATAGCTACGCCAATTTGACCATTTATAACATCTCCAATAACATGAAATATAAAAGAGGTTTTTTTTTCTCCGATTATTGCATGTGTCGACCGAACTTTGAGAGTTAGAAATGATATTGATGTTTAGTAATAATATGATTTTAATTTATAGTTTAATTTAAATTTGCAAACAAAACCACAGTTATTACAAATTTAATAGCTGAATTTGATGTTAAAATTTACTCTTTCCAGTTACAGGGAAAGTGGAGTATAAAAAATAGATTTTAAATGATATGGGATGTTGTGTTTCAGTTAGTGACAAAGGTAAGCCCATTTCGTCATCCCTTCCTCGTCACTTATCCCTTATGCCTTATAGCCTTAAGGTCGGCAGCGCGTTTGCCAATCCGTATGCTGCTTCGATTGTGTTATCTAATTGTCAACGGTGGCCATAAAGTGGACTGTTGGACGTTGGACTAACTTCTTTTACAAAATCAGGATATTTATCTGCACACGCATGTACCTACGTCAACAGTGACGTCCTAGGTGGCACGTAACGGCATACAGACAGACGGCACCGACCTTAACATGAAAATTGATGCTTAATTTTAACGAGCCAATGATTGAGATAATCGATGTATTTGCATTGTTAAGGGAAATGAGGAATTCCTCTATTAATTAACCAATACTTAGGTACCATTTGCATTCGGTAAACAAGATAATTTGCCTAATACTTACCGTAGATACCAATATCAAGCCTGTCCCTAATGGGTCATTCCAAATCCAATTTCAACCACAATAATTTTTTGCGTTCTAATAAAAACAATAATGATTTCAAGCGATACCTATATAATATAAAAAAATTATTAATTAAATATATTTTTAATTTTGCCCGAAAAAAAAATCAAGTGTATGGGTACTGGTCACGATTTGAATTTCTTATATTAGGGAGTTTCGGACGATGGTAAGAGATGTACCATCTAAAGTTCTCTATCAAAAATTTTAAGCTTACTTTGTTACTATTGTTTTTTTAATAAGAAAAACGATTTATTGAATAAATTAACGATTAACATCTGTAAAATTCCAACGCTTCGACGGGCTGATTGACTTTTTTACGGAGGGCAAAAAAAAATGGATTAGACTTCTAGCCTAATATGCGTCATTCAACTCATTAAAGTCACTCGTATATCATAAAACTGTTATGATAACAGGAACTGGTTTATTCGAACATTGAGCCAACATCATTGCAGGAGGCAAATAATTCAATTTAATGTCACGTGAACTGGATAACAATGACTCGTGTCCAGCTCAACATATATAAACAGACAGGTCCGGTAACAATAAACCTAGCCTCAATCGTTTAATCTCTACCTGAGGCTATCCATATTCCCCTACAAACAAGCACACGACAAACCCGGTTGTTCCCTGATTTTTCTTTTTTCCAGAGATTTTCTCTGATCCTTTCTTTTTCTTGGAACGGATCAATACATACTGAAGTATCTGCTGGATATGATTGATGGTGACGTTAAAAGTATCCATAGAGGTTTCTAATCCTCGCAGAATATGTATGGTCCAATAAAGGTTATCAATGTTAACGTGAATTTATTGAATTTATTTAACACATAAGATTATTTACTATACTATAGTTCCCTTTTATCGAGTGATTTTTGTCCAGTTTAAGACTCCACTGTTACGTGTGGCCCACAACTCCAAAGTGATGACACTAAACAGTAATTGATTGAAGAGTTAAAGCAAAAGCGAGAGTGATAAACGAGGAAGGCTTGTGTGTATATAATTTGCGGAAAAAAAATGTATCCACGCGGTGGCGAGTCGCTAGTATATTGCAATTGTGTTTGCTGGACACGCTTTAGTATCTACCTCCATATCAGAAATTCTATCTTCACTTGCGATGATGTCAAACATCATGCGATCATACAAGACAATCGATTTATCTTACGCGATGGATTTTCCTCAAATACAGTGAAAACTACTCGCACACCTTATTGAGTGACACCAATAAATAAAATTGTACGAATCCAGTCACTTTGGTGTTATGTACAATTTTGAACATAAATAATACTTGTGATCAGTGCTAATGTTGCGGACCCAGCGTCGGTTTGTTGCTGTAATGCCTCATTGTGTAATGGTTATTACTTCGTGCGAGATGTAGATTTGCTACTCTTACATCATATAATAAAATGTGGAAATGGAATACGGAATGTGGAAACAGGCGTTAAAATGTCTGCTTAACTACGACTTACGTCTTACTAGACTTAGCGCCTGTTTCACAAACGTCAAGTAGGCCAAACTGTCATTTAAAGTCACCGGTAACCGGGGATAATGGAGATGATATATACCTTTGTTTGTACGGTAAACGTCCCAAACATTAAATAGAAAAAAAAAAAAAAAAATCGGCTATCGAATGATGCATTAAACCGAGTGCATAATTCAATATAACAGAAAATGATTTCTAAAAGTAACTAATCAACAATTTACTTGTAGTTTATGAAAGAGGCCCTTATTAGACTTATTAACTTACTAGACGACTTACGAGTCGTAATTGTCACTGAAGGCTTTGAAGGCATCGTTAAATCAGGCTTTAAAAGCAAATGGAAGTCCATCGTAAAAGCAGACGAAAAAGTTCACATAGACAAAAATGACACAATATAAGGGTATAAACGTATATACCTAACCCATATATTAAAATATCAACCAATCTGGTTGTAAAAACAATTTTGGTTTAGATAATATTTTGTATTCATTTTATTTTTATTTAAAAATCGGTAGCCAAACTGATAGTCCATTTTAGTAGGTTGTTTTGCTGCGCCTTAATAACACTAGCAATGTCACAAGAATTGTCATAAGTGCGCTGCAAATCTAGATAGGGTAAAACGAGGATAGGAGAATGGTCCCGGCTTTTTCAACTCAGCACCCATCTAAGAACAACAGCACACATGCTGTTATTGCACTGAATGAATACCATGGGGGTGTAGGGTTATTACCACCAGACAATTGTCAAGTTCAATACTGGGGTACCATAACCACAACAAGAAAAAAAAACCAATGAATTCTGTGTCGACACCATAAGACAAATTTAGCCAATGTTTAGGCGTGTAAGAGATCACATAATTTAAGTTTATTCGTTACTAATTCTTTTTCTTAAAGTGAGTCTCCTTTACTGGAGCTTAGACGTCTGCTTTGAAAACTTATGTCAGATGGAACAGATGTTCGTACTCGTATATGTGTCGTTCATTGTAAAAGTGGTGTAACTCCCTATTTTTAAAACCATCTTTTCTTGCCTAATGGTATCACATTTAGTCATAATTTTCAATATAAAAGTGAAGTAACTCCAATAGTTACATTAAAATCCCATAGATGAAAACAATGAATGAATGCTTATATTTTTTTCCTACACTATAATTCGCAAAAAGCTCGTTATTCTAAAATTCAGTTACAAGGAGATAGTTCACTTTTACAATGAACGACACATATAGGTACTCTAAGAATATGCGACACTTTACCTTAATAAATGATAGGTTATCAATAAAAAAAAATTCTCTTTGTCACTTACCAGCTATAGTGTTGAGAAACATGAGGTACTCGAAGTTGGAGATCTCGCGGCGTTGCCACTTCTGTGTCATGTTTGAGTTGCGCATCAACTGTCGAGGAGACATCATTGACGCGCGTCTGGAACAAACGACAATTTCAGATTAATTATTTATTTAATTTTTAACAGTAATCCTTCTAACATCAAATCATTCTATAACATTTCATCTGATTGAGACGCAAATACCTATAAATAAATATTTTTTTACAAAGCTTCCTTAGATTTTTAGTGGCTGGAACTACATAGCTTTTAAACTTAAAAAGCACATGTCAGGAGGTGTATAGCGGGCACTCATGCGTCACTTTTAAAATACTTTGACTAATATTTAAAATAGACCTAGAAATAAATATAAGCTATTAACTTTCACTAGGAACAAACTGAAGAATTAAGCTTTAAAAAAAGAAGTCAATGTTCTCGCTTCGCCTAGTTTTACCTATATTGGCCTTCAAGATAATTATGTAGGGTTTCCAGAAAAGTATACGTGATGAAACAAAAATCCCTAAAAAATTATTAATGACGGTAGTTTAGTGAAATAAATGTACAGTTAGAAAAAAAAATGTAAATTGTAAATGAGTGTCAAGCGCGAGGTCGAAGGTTTCTCTATGGACGTCTCTTATATTGTACAAGGTTATGCGAGTGCAAAATGTCAATGAGCGTTTAAAATAATTCCAAATGTTGCAAATCTCAATAAGGTTATTTAGGACGATCGTTATAGACTTGTAATTTTTTTTATAAATTATAACTTTTACAAACGTGTTTTTCAAAATTTTATTTACTTAAATAAAAACGTGTCGCTAAGCGCTAAAATCGAAAACAGCAAAACCAATTCGTCATTTTTTTTTTCAAACATTTGTCGAATTATACCTAACGAAGTTTATACAAGAAATTGTGTCAAGAAAAATTTGAAAAATTGCCCGGAAATGGTTTTGTACACATATCAATTTTTCTGATGAGAGGTCATTCAATTATCCATATTTTACTTATATACCTTAAGACCACGTTTGTTACTTAGTAATGGTTGAGCATTTTAATCATAGAGTACGACATTTTTAAAAACTAACGAATGAAGTTTCAAATGGCAACACTAGACTAGCGTTTGGCCTGAACTGAATTGAAATTTCCAATATTAATTCTCTATAGACGCACAGATTACTGCAATATCTAATTAAAACTACCATAATTACTTAATACCCGTCATGATTAATAAAACTACGAATATAACAGACATTGTTATTACTCCAATTGGTAAGTAAACAAGGTTTATAGACATGTTGTTGTTATTTAAGGGTGAGGAAAGGACAAATTGCAAAATGTTAACACTTTCGCCAGTCAACTTCCGCACAAGTACGCTACGATGTTGCGCCCGCGCAATCTGTGTCAGGGGCGCTCGCGGTCGAAGACCCGAACGCGACACACTGTCTGCGCGTCACATAAAAATAAAAATCAATTTTAGACATCAGCATATTTGAAGACATGAGTGGATGAAGGTGATATGTCTCATTTTTGGGTTTTTTCGTTTTTTTGCGTTGATGAAGGTAATATGTCCAAATAAATGATTGCAGATCTTAAGATAGTCGATTTAAGACATTTTTGGCAAATAAAAAGATGAAAAAGGTGTTATGTACAGTTAATTTTAAAAAGCAAAAAGTTCAGAAAAGTTTACTTTTGTTAATGGAAGAGGGAGCTATGTTCACTTTTTTTTTTTTAATTAAATAACAGAAGTGTTTACTTGCTATCATACCATTAATATTTTAGGCAGTTTTCACAACTTTGCATCATAATTTATTACAAAAATCAGTTCCGTGGCGACTTATCTCAAAAATTAAAAGTAAAACTTTAACTTCGATTTATTCAAAATTGGAATTATGCGACATATCACCTTCATCCACTCACGTCTTCATTTATGATGGACAGATTCGCGAGATGGAATCATAAACCGCCTATTATATGAAGTTTTTAAATTTATAGAAAGCAGTTTCAGCTAACTTGTAGCTACTTGTTACAGCTAACTTGAAATACATCCAGACTACATAAGAGTTCTATCATTTCGAGCAATGTCAGGTTCTGTCATTTTTAAAATAATTTCAATCACTAGATCTACTTACTAGTAGGTCCATTTAAAATTATTATAAATTTTCGAAAGAAAGAACAATCATGTAATATTTTATTACATATTTATATAATATATATTTATGTAATAAATAGTTTATTACATATTAACAAAAAAATCTACATCACTTTTCAAAAGTAACTCAAAAGGGATTCTAGCTGTTTGTATATTATGTAATTAGTTTTTTTTTTCTATTTATAGCTACAGCCTTGACGTCAACAATGAGGTTTCTTTTGAAATTATATTTACGGAATCCCACAAGATCTCATCACAAAAACTAACCTGTGCGGTTCCGACTATTTTTAATTAAATTACAGTAATAAATAACAATTATAATTTGTGTAGTGTTACAAAAAAAAAAAAAAAAAAAGTAACAAGGCAAAGGAAACGCCGGTACACGCAGCCTTGTCATTAAACCCACGTGGTAATAAACACAATATTTGCCGATCGAGATATGTTTAATTAAGATAAGGTCATGGCTCGATTCCGTCAGATCGTACCATTTCGGAAAGCCTCATTAAATTTAGTGTGTTTATTATAAATGTCAATTTCCGTTTACAATTTCCTATACGAAATCGCCATAAATAATAAAATAAATAAATATCTTCACACGTTCCACACAGCACTATCTAGTTCCACACTAGGTGAGTGTTAATGTTTTATATTTTATAAATGAACCACTGAATAATCTTAAGTAAACTTTATTTATTTGAATACAGTTAGATAACACTAAGTGATTTATTATAATATAAGCTTTTACTTTACAAGCGAGCGCCATTACAATATTCCATAGCCAAGAGAATAGAGATGCACCGGATCAAAGATTTAAATCGAGAGATGCGGCATTACTAGCAAAAGTGTGTTACAAAATACAACATACATTATACTAAAGACAAAAGTATAAAATACATATACCTTTGTCTAAACACACTTTTAAACACAGACAACACATTCCTTACTTCAAACGTGACTGTGACGATAGCGACGCTCTCAACAAGCGACCGTCAGTCACTGTAGCTGGCGTGCAACTGTAGTTGGGTTGAGCGCCTGCGCCCAACCCATTGTTAAGAATTTTCGGTGTGTTTTTAGTATGGCGCAAAGAGATTACGTCGCATCTTTCGATTTAAATCTTTGCACCGGATACACGATTGTCATTACACAGACTAAATACTATACAATAGACTCAGTCATCTCACAGTGAGCTCCCTCCATCATAAGCCTCATCTTCGCTACACGTCTAGATGCTGGCCAAGAGCAAAAATCATCTTTAATAAAAAAAGCATTGCCTCCTACTTTGCAATCAAATTTTGACAAATTATTCACGCCAAAAATTAAAATAGGAAAAACTATGAGTTAACATATGAGTACTCATATGAGTTATTATATTATTATTCCGAGTTAAAACTGGTTATCAATACTAATAATAAATCTGTAAGGGTTGGTCATGGAGTAAGTTACTTTTTACCGTGTTTAGATATAGGCTCTATAGATGATACTGAAACTAAATTGACCATTTTTAGAATTTTTTTCTGTATGTATGTATATATGTATTTTCCTCCATAACTCTTAAACGAATAACTCATTTTCATGAATCTTGGTAGGTACACATTTAGACGTACTGGACACAGAATAGGGCTAGTTTTTTTCTTTTTCAATGCGGACGAAGTCGCGGGCACCAGTTATAGTTATAGTTATATGAATAACCCATTTAGGTTTTTAGATTTCTTCTGGGTGAGCTCGTCTCATCTTCGTTACACGTCTAGCTAGATGCTGGCCAAGAGCAAACCCATCTTTAATAAAAAAAAAAAAGAATTGCCTCTCACCATGCAGGCAATTTTTAATCTTCACGTTAAAAATTAAAATAGGAAAAACTTGTGTGTTACCAGCAAAAATGATCTAACGTCTTATCTTTTTGGAATCCCCCTTATAAAGCTCGCGCGGTAAGGTCAAATGCAACGATTAAACCACTTCCGTATCATAAATTAACAATTAACAATTCCGTTTAGCGGAACAAACAAGAGCGCTACCTACTGTGGATAGTTCGCACTTTTACCGTCTCGACTCGACCTTAACTTCCGACAAAGTGCAAATCTTTTACCCGTCAACCAATAAAACATAAGGAAGTCACGTTTCATTAAGTAATGCCTTACACTTGTCTTGTTTGTGCAAAAATTAAATATTCCCCCGTTTATTTTACCCTATGACTTATACAGCCTTAAGACTACTGTAGTTGCTAACAATGGCCATATTCTGTCTGTTACCTCAAAAGATCATCATAAAATTTTACACATACACGTTGTCAGGGATACAGAAAAGGATGTAGGGTACCTTTCATCCAGAAAAAAACTGGCAAAACTATAACAGCAATAAATATTAAAAAATTAAAATAGGAAAAACTATGTTTCCGAGTTAATATAGGTCTTATTGTTTCTATTTTTTGTATACTAAGTTGTGTGTGACTGTCTTTGCCTTAAATAAATAAATAAATAAAATAAATAAAATATTGAATTAATTATTGCTCGGGGTTAGATTTAAAAAAAATGCATTTTTCAATGCGGATGAAGTCACAGACACTACCTGCTTTTATTCTATAGATATATAGTTGAAAAACTTTAAACAATATAGAAACCTTTGATCGTACATTTTCAAATTTGCTTTTTTTTTGGAAAATTGATAATATAAATAATGTGACTTCTTTATTTTAAAGTCGGCAGACATGCTGACGGTCCACTTGATGGTAGGTGGTGACCGTCGCCTATAACACAAACAAAGATTGCACGCTGATTTCTGACAATATTCTAGGGGGACGAAACCGCGGGGCACAGTCAGTATTTACAAAGATAGGTAACAATAAATAAATAATTTATTTGTAACGCATTTTTTACAAAGAATTTCACGCTGTGCGTACCCATTATGTATTATTAATATTATTATTATCAATACTAATAATAAATCTGTAAAGGTTGGTCATGGAGTAAGTTACTTTGTTTTCAGAGATATCGTGTTTATAGGCTCTATACATGATACTGAAACTAAATTGACCATTTTTAGATTTTTTTTTTCTGTATGTATTTATGTATATGTTCCTCCATAACTCTTAAACGAATTAACTGATTTTCATGAATCTTGGTAGATAAACATTTAGACGTACAGGACACAGGATAGGCTACTTTTTTCTTTTTCAACGTGGACGAAGTCGCGGGCGCCAGCTAGTACTATCATAAATACAAACATCCATGACTCAGGTACAAAGGGAAAATGTTAATAATATAGGTAATTTACAATGTTTTTATTTATAATGTATAAGGCTCGCTACATTCTACCCTTTGGGGTGTGCAAATATTTTACACTACATAACAAAATAAGCTATTAATCACCACTATCCATAAACATTTGCCCCTAGCGGGATTCGAACCCGCGACCGTTTTGTTAACAGCCAGGCTTACTAGCCATTAGACCAAACATGTATACGAGTGACTTAAATGTTATAATACCATTATAATACATATAGTGTGATATTAATAAAGTAAAAAAAAAAAAACGGCAGGAAGTCTGCGCTCGCACACAGTGAGGTCATTAGGCACCATTTAAGGCGTCAATTTGCCTGAAAATCTGTCACATTATTTAAAGGGTTAATTTAGCTGAAAATTTGTGGACGATTATATCTCTCATTTGTGTGACTTGCAAGTGTCACCTTTAAATGTTTAAAGCCTTCTTTATTGCATTATATGAAAACTCGGGACACGAAAAAAATTAGGTTATTACATATTTCTATAATAAAGAAAAATTTATTTACATAATATAATTTAAAATCGCTTTCTGCGTCTGTTTGTGTGTAAATCCACTAACTCCTCCTAACCTAATCCTATTGTGCATAATTCAATAAAACATAAAATTATTTCTAAAAGTAACTTGTAGTTGGTGAAAGAGGCCTTAAAACTTATAAAGTGACGCTGCGACAAACCCTAGTTCGTGTGACCGCAGACATGACAAACCTTTGGCTATTATTTTATTTAGCGATGTCGTATAAGGTAAAAACATTTACAAAATTAGTAGGTCGATAAAGAGCAGTGAACTATTTATCGCCTAGACTAGCCCATTGGTCGAGTGGTTAGGTACGCTCCGACTCAGGGTTCCCGAGTTCGATTCCCGCTAACGTTGAGAATGGACTTTTCAAATTTGACCCTGGTCTGGGTGTGAAGGGTTTCGCCCATTACTGGTTGTATGGTTATAACATAATTTAATCAATACTCAGTTATGTTTTAGCAAGTGTTCCATTTTGAAAAATAAATATAGTAGACTAGGAAAACATGGTCACAATCTAAAAAAATCTGGTAACTTCTTAGTAATAAATTGAGATCATCGCACAAGATTGTCCTGTTTCCGTTGAGTCTTTGGCAAAAAAGGAATATTGCTATGGCAAAATTCCCAATACAAGAAGACCTTAAAGATGAACCTCTTTGCAGAATACAAAACAGTATGACGAGTACGTACTTACGTCTAAAACTAAATACTAAATTACCATATAGGCCGTAAATGTCATCGAAACGTGTGTTGATTCAATTACACCGCAGACCGCAATTACTAATAGCATTTCATTGTTTGGGTTGTGAATAATCTATTGACAGGAGGTGGCCATGTTATGGAGTTGTTGGAAAAAAAAAAACTGTTTATTAGATTTTATCATTATCATTGTTACATGACTTCATGTTCTGGTAGTCGCAGGTTCCAATAAGTATCGGTTAGGTTATAGGTGCTGGGTTTCCTACCGTGTTTTCCGGTACAATAGACGCCCCACACAGGACCGAAGAGCTGGTCCACGTCACTGGGATATTATGGTGGCGCTGCCTGTTTGTTTTGGGCGTTAGAGGAGGCCCATTGATGTTCCAGTGGGTTGCCACAGGGGCACAAGGTTGCCTTTGGGCGCGCGAGGACATGGCGGTGTTTGTGGGGCCCGGGGATAAGGCCTCGCTGTGATCTCGGGTCTCATATTTGCCGCCGTTGGTGGAACATGGGGAGGGGGAACATGGCCCCGGCTTTATGAGGCCCGCCGGGGAGTCTCACGGTTGTCACTAATGAAAAGTGCGATAACGGACGAAGGTTTGTATCAGAGATATGTTAAGTAAGTACTAGATTGAGCACTCCCTACGATTACTTGCTAAATTCATGTTACAACGCGGAAGGTGCGCGGGGGACGGCGCGGCAGTAGTGTCAATGTCAATACGTCAAGTCGTAGACAACTGAATATTAATATGGCCGACCCGATAAGCACGTCGGTTTTAACAAATTAAATATTAACCTATTAAACGTTTCAATATTAATAAAACTTACCTATGGAACGTCACACCAGCAGTTTTACCAATATTTTTTGTTGTATTTTTGCAATATCTCATCACACAAGACGGCATTTTTATTGGATTTGAAAATAACGCGCCTAATCTCTAGGAGCGTGTACGACAGACTGTGAACGGGTAGGACGTCGGAACTCCAATCACTTGGAACACTCATTGCGTTTTGAGTGTTCCATCTAGTACGTAGTACTTAACATATCGCTGGTTTGTATACATAATTTGCAGGTAGATGAAAAGCCGAGGTAGTAAATTTCAAACTAAATTTCTATACATTGAGTCGAGTTCAATATAAAACTATAACTTTACGCATTCTATTACAACCTCTTTTACAAGGCAGTGACGCACTTTAATATATGTAACATAAATTGTCGTTGACGTCTTTAATGTGGTTTATAAAAAAAAATATCTTTCATTATTATCGATTCTGAATAACGATGAACGCATAATGCTCACATCATAGAATTGCTCTATCTATAGGTATGTGTACCGATATAAACAAATAACCTGATTTGATGTTTTGATCAAATTTTAATATTTGATCAACAATTAGACCATTATTTGTTTTGTGATTTCAGTAGACGTTCGAGATTGATATTTTTTGCGACAGTTCATGCTTTTTGCGGGGTACAATCGTGCACAAAATAAGCATTTTGAACCTGATTTACAACAACATTTTGTAAAAACATTTTTGTATAAACTATACACAAAATTTTTTACATACACGTTGTTGTCCTATTTTGAAATAAATTTTATAAAAATTGCAATGTTCATGAAAAATGCAATTAAAGATAAAAATACCTTCTCAGTTATTTATTATTAATAGACATTATTATAGAAGCCGTTTGACATAACAAGTAATTATTTTTTTTTTATTTCTAGACATACATATTAAATGACTAGTGCATTTTTTTTTAAAATTTTATCAGCGAAGATTACGCCAACACGAACCCCAAATTTGTACTGAACTTTTTTAAATGAAATAAGGTAATCTTAAAAGAAAGAAAAATAATTATATTTATTCCCAAGAATACACGTCAAGAAGTAATTTTCGGTCGGTCGAGTAATAAATGCGTTAACAAGCTCACCTTTCACATATTTTTTAATTATTTTTTTTTAATTTAACTACGTCGTTCCGTCCTGTCCTGTGGGATTTTCCAAAAAAATTCTTTCATAATTCTAATATGCGCTGTCTAACGAATGTGTAAACTTCGTAAATATAGCTAAATTCTTCCTTAAGTTAAGTCTTAAATCTTAAGTCCTTATATCTGTTTATTTAAATTTTCTAATTGATATGAAAATTATTACCAAAATAAATGGTGGTTCCTATATTTCATTAAAGGACGCACATTGAAAATTTGCGATGTTTACTAGAAACAAAATCTATTTGCACAACACGACCATATACGAGTATGACTTCTTCGAAAATTATATGAGGTAATAGTCAATAACTAGTAAACATATAATTTTTAGTGTATAAAGTGATATACTCAGTATTTTCTTTTACGGTTCGAGTGAGCAAACACACTAAAAACCGCAAAATAATTTTATTCATGAGTGTTGTTGATGTGAGGGTAAAATGTGCTAAAAAACCTGCGGTTTTCTATTCTCAATTCGATTAAGTACATAATAATTTTTTTATAAATTTTACTAGCCACCCGTTCCCGACTTCACATGGGTGCAATTTTATATATAAAAAAAACGTTCCTCGTTTAATGCTCTTTAGTGAAAACCGCATGAAAACCGGTTCAGTAATTTTTGAAATTATCGAGCACATTCAGACATACAGAAAGATGCAGTGGAAGACTTTGTTTTATAATATGTAAGGAAAGGATGATACCCATAAATTAATGTACCAGTATGAACGCGAAATAATCATTTATCCGTTACAATTTCGGATAAAAATCTCTTAATTGTAGATTTCCTTCCTCATCCTTACATAATTTCAAGTCGCTTTCCGCGTATATAATATGTCCGCTAACTCCTCCTAAATCACGCCTCGGATTTTGAAGCACTTTTCACCATTGGTTAGACAATTTTTCACAGAAAATTTATGTGTACTGTAGAACCGAATTAAGTTACACAAAAATCTCCACCAAGAGCTTGACCAATTACAAAACAAACACATAAGCTGCAAGACTCAATGGTACACACAAAATGGATGGCCACCTTATTAGGCCAATCTTATTAGGATCGGCGCTGCATAAAAATATTAGTCAATTTAATAAAAAAATGTGATGTACACAATATCAATACCAGGTTCAAAAGTGATTTAAATTTTCATAAAAGGCGACTCCACAAGATAAATAATTCTATTATGGGTCAAAGTGTACGGTATTATAATAAAGTACCTCAAATAATCAGAGCCTTATCTTAAAATAAATTTAAATGTGTCATTAAAACAAAACTCCTCTCGAAAGGCTATTATAAAATCACTGATTATTTAAGCGACAAAGAAGCCTGGATTTAAGCGATTCGGAGCTCGTACTATGTTTAGTATTAAAAAACTATACTTTAATTTTGTTAAAAGTAAGTGAATTGTGCTATTTTATATTTTAATGATAACAAAAAGAAAAGTATCCTGACTGTCTTTAGGGGGTTTCTTCTCAGGATCGTCATCTTGACTTTTTTCCGAAACCCTGGTAAATTTAAATTTATAATGACAATCATAAGAGTTTCTTGTAGAAACCTAATTGATAAATAAATATTTTGATTTTCATTTGATTTTCCTAAATCTAGGTTGATTCTGATCTGTCATAAGAGAGGCCTAGATAGGTCCAGCAGTAGACGTACTTACTGCGGTCTAAATGAAGAAGATGACGATGGAATATTTCAAGACGACGGTTAGGCGCGATCAAAGTATAGTTTGCATATATAGATAAGTTAAAAAAAATAACTTTATTATACACAATGCAAACAAAACGATAAAAATAAAATGTTCAAGTCTTGATAGATAACGTAACGACATCGGGAGCAGTTCTCGTTTGACTATTCGACTGTCGCCAGTCCTATAAACACTCTCAAAGCAGAGTACAACACAACAAATGAATAGGTATAACATCTATACTAGTTTTCTTGTTGACGATAAACGTTAATTGTGGAGAGATTGTGCATATAATGAGAACTCAAAAATCAGTGTGAATCGTCTGTCTTGTAAACAAGGAAGTGTCCGATTGTGTACCAGTGTTGTTATGAAGTTTAGCGTCAAGTAAACCGTTTGATAAGGAGGTTATTATGCAGTTATCGTATTTAAAACACAAGAGAATTCATTAAATTTTTACATTTTTGAAGATAAATGAAGCCGTATGTATATATACATATTAAAATAAATGTAAGATTTAGTTAAGGTACCACCTAAATTTGAATTTCCCACAAAAATTGCCTGAGTTTTTTTTGAAATTTAAATCCATTTTACCACTGACACAGATGAACGACAAGCTTTGAGACAAACTATAATTTCGAAAACAGTGACATAAGCGCCAACAAAAGTTGTAGTAAACATTTGCATAGAGCTGTAATTGGCACTCCTTAAATTCAAGCTACGGGATAACCGCTGTTTGACGTTATCGTCACTAGATCAACTTTTAAGGAAAATGCTTTTATTGGCAGTTCAAATGTTCTATACTTGGCATGATACGAATATTTATCGCCATCTAAACTACTATATTGCAGTTTTTATAAACTGCTGAAAGTAGTCACTTCCTGGCTGTTAAGTCTGGTACACTATTTGACGCATTTGTATAAAAAAAAAATAGGTACTTACGTGCAGAAATGCTAAGAATAATGATGAGTTTGAACGCACAAAAAATATTACAATGTGTTACAGGTACCTACAGCATAAAAAGAACCTAGCCTAGATTCTTATATGAATAACTTTACAATTTTTTCCACGTAAAAGTAGTCTTATAGCATAAAAATACCTAGCCTAAATTCTTCTATGAATAACTACATATTTTCTATGTAAAGCGGTCATCTCATAGCATACAATAGGTACACCTAGCCTAGATTAAAGGTCCCCAAGTAGAATGGCGGTCTATAAACATAAGCAAAACGAACAAGGAATGGGAATGGGGTTTTATTACCATCCCAGGGTAGAATAGGAGAATAGGATAAGGCGGAGAGAATAGGAGAATAGGCTAATGACCCCTCCTTAGCTTGGGAATAGGGATGGGCCATGCCGTCTCTTACTCATTCACCGAAAAATAGCACACATCCTGTTATTTCACTGTGGTCTTTTGTGAGAAGGAGGGTGGTTACTGTGGCCAAACGTGCTACCCACTTAGGTAGTGACTGCGGAACGCAGTGTGACCCACTGCTACTAAAAAAAACCCTGTCAAAATCGAATAAGACGTTTAGTTAACCTAGACAGGCATACAGTACATATACAGGACAATATAATAAACTTAGCTTGTGCCCGCGACTTCGTCCGCGTTCAAAATTAACAAATTAATAAGTAATTATGCTTGACCTCTTGTTTGCTATAACATTTTAACTAGGCGTTACTTTCTATTTTATTTTAGATAATCCCTCGGGAACAGTACTTTTTTTCTGGATGAAAGGTCCTTTCTGGTATCCCTAACAACATACGTATATGCAAAAAACTATGATCGGTCGAGTTGTTAAGGCGTGAAAAGGTTGTCAGACAGACAGACAGATAGAGTTACTTTCACATTTATAATACAAGAAAGAAAGGTCCCATATATTTTTTTGTGGTAAGGTACCAGGAACAAATGAATTGTTCAAAGATTTGTATGTCAAACTTTCTATATGGAGTCGTGCTCAATGAAAATTAGATTCAATTGTATGCAGACGTCTCACAATGAATTGTTATACACATCAGATAACACACACACACACACATTATAATGTTACCAAAGAAATACAGATATTTCCATTTATCTCGATAAGAGAAATTTATTATCTTTACATACGTGTTTAAACACATCATAGATAGGTAAACTATATCATGGCCCTGGGTGAAATAAAACATCTCTCGATTAGTTGGAATAACCAATTTAAAGAAATCTTGTGATTTAAAATTACAAGTAATTTTGTGCAATAAAAATAGGTGATTGTATATTCATATTATGTTATTTTGATTTATAAAACGTTATTATTGGCAATGTGTATGTTATATATATAATATTCTGCTAAAATAAATTCAATTGTGCAAATTATTATTAGGTAATTAGGCACTACCTAAGCAGGGACGGCTTTAGGCAGTGAATACAGATAAAATCATTTCTGTGTCTTGTCTTTAGGCTCCTAGCCAATATGCAAACGCTTCGTTGCGTACTTCGGAAACGAAAAGAGAACGCTAAGGGAAAACTTTGTGATTGGTCAAAATTTTATTTTGACGTTACAACAATCAATCACCAAGCTTTCTCTTAGAGTTCTCTCTTCGTTTTCGAAGTACGCAACGAAGCGTTTGCATCTTGACTACGGGCCCAAGTTGCTTGTTACTACAGAATAGAGAATATTCTTCTAGGTTCAGTATCACGCACTGACCCTAAATGCACAAAATCCTTACAAATTAGGCGGGCGGAAGTGCCGCCATTATGGCAAAATAAAAATATTAAGTTGTTTTGTGTACGCTTCAAAATCTCGAGATTGGGTAGACCGGGTCGCTAGTTTAGAAATAAAAAAAAATAAATAAAAAAAATGCAATTTAAAACAATGTTGAATTCATGCATTTGAACATAATATGTCCGCGTGCGATCAAAGATGCACCTGATAAAAGATGCGCCAGCGCAAATTGCTGGTCAGTCATTTCCGTGTGCATGCGATTATTTGCCGCGTAATGCCCGCCTATGTAATTTGCCTCAGCCATTTCACGTGGACTCTGAAAATTCCACATTATCATCAATCACTATAGGTAACCTACCCGAGAACGTTATGAAATTGTTACAGTTCCTGTAACTAACTAAGTAAACCAATCTTTCTTTTATATAAGAAACTAGCAACCCGCTCCCGGCTTCGCATGGGTACAATTTTTTTCTGCTAATTATATTATACAAAAACTTCACGTATTGAAAACCGCATTAAAGTCCGTTGCATATAGTTTAAAATACGTTGCGTACATTTAGAATTCTTAATTTTTTTTCGTTAAGTACAAGTAATGCATTGAGGGCCTCTTTCACCATCTGTCAAGTAGACTAACCGTCCTTTAAAGTCACCGGTCACCGGGAATAATTTTGCTGATATAGGTACCTTTTTTGTACGGTAAAAGTCCCAAACATTAAAACGAAAATAACAAAAAAAAAACGCCTATTTCCTAATATCGAAGGACGCACTAAACCGAGTGCATAATAATAATAATAATAATAATAATTTATTTGTTGATCATATGTACATAATAGGTATTATAATTTCATAAAACATAAAATTATTTCTAAAAGTGACTAATCAACACTTGTAGTTGGTGAAAGAGGCCCTAAATATTTCCTTAAAATGTTTGGGACTTGACATGATTGTAGTTTTTTTCTAGAAAAAAAAAAAACCTACAAAATAACTAGGTACTTTAATATAAGGAAAAAAAATTCTTGTCCAATTCTGTGAGCCATTCTGATATACCTAACACTATTTAAGGCTTAGATTAACAGTTTAGAATTAAGATCTAAAAAATTAATAAAGATATTACAACATATATATATTATATATATATATATATATATAGATGATATATGTATATTTATACAAATGAATCGGTAAAAGTGTTGCTAAGGCAACACTCGAGAAGTCCGAGGAAGGTTCCTATGAAGAGAAATAATGCAAAAAATGTCTGGCAAATTGCATATTGTTTTTTTGCTACACTTGTCATATAAATTACTGGCGATAATTCATTTATTATTTTTTAAAGTAGCTCTAACGAGAAATCATTGAAATAATAGAATTTCTATAGCATGTCTATGACGAAATTTAATGTTCAATTTATTAGTCAATTTTATTTATCGATATTGCAATATTATCCATACTCCATACTAATATTATAAATGTGAAAGTAGCTCTGTCTGTCTGTTACCTTTTAACGCCTTAACTGCTCAATTGATCATCATGAAATTTTTCATAACGTTGTCAGGGACATAGGCTGAGACTGAGACATAGAGTACCTTTCATCCAGAAAAAAAGTACTGTCCCCAAGGGATCATCTAAAATAGTATATAAAAAAAAAACTAACGCATGGCCAAAATGTTATTTGCTTATTTATTTTTTAAGTATGGACGCGGACGAAGTCTCGGGCACAAGCTAGTATCTTATTTCGACTTCTGGACTTCCCTATAATGTTCCAATGGGACCGGTCCAGAAGCGATCTGGATTCCTATGTGGACCCGTGAGCCTTTTTAGTATGTTTGTTTGCATTTAAGAAATATTTATTAAGTAATCTTAATAGAAGTGCCATTAAAATACCATTTAGTTTATAAATATGTATATATATAAAATTCCTCATACAATTATAATTGTATTTATTGAATGACTAGTTGCGTAGGCGATTTCGTAAGCGCTCTAGTTCATTTTTTTACAAATCCCACAGGAATTTAATATTTTTACAGAATAAAAAGTATCCTATATAATATACTATATGTTAATAGAGGTAATGTACTATCTGTGTGTTCGATTCCATCCGAATCCGTTTCATTAGGATTACTATTGAACTGTGTGAACGTGATACGCGACAAAAAACATAAAAAAGAAATATATATACCAAGTGCAGTTTATCTTGTGAATCTCGGCGCTCGAAAAGGCCACCGTTCACGGGAACTCCATTTGGCAGCGCCCCACTCCATCACTCCAAATTCATGCATTATCTCATCGTGAATGTAAAAAAATCAAGTGAATTGTGTGTGATAAGAATTTGGATGTCGTCCACCGATGTAGAGCGCTGCCTAAGGGTCGGTTCATATGTGACGCAAAATGCGTCGCGTATTATCGGTCGCGTAACGCCAGAACAGAAAAATGTATATAAAAACATTCAACCTTTCACACCCCAACCGATGATGCGTTAGTGCGTTGAGCGTACAGCCACAGCGTCTGTTCCGTTTCCGTCAACGCATTGTCGGTCGACGTAAGAACGGCAACGTCGCGCCCGCCACGCGCCACGTGTTTTTTGACAAAAATGCATTCAGACTAGGCGTTGGATTCATTTTAAAATGGGTTTCATTTTAAAATTCAATATCACACAACACAACCGCTCTGTAGATGCTAAACGCAGACTGACTAGACGCGTAATGTGAAAGGTCTAATTTGACCGAATATACGCGACCGATGATACGCTCGACGCATTTTCCGTTAGATATGTACCGACCCTAAGGGTCAGCGTGGACCGACGGAGTGGCGGCGAAGAGACTAATGAGCTATCATTTGAAAATCGACTTTAGATTCTTTAGCTGAAGATTCACCGAGCGCCGCTCGACCGCGCTTGCCGACGCGAGAGTATATTTTTTTATTATACCACTTTCAATCACATGCTGAAGTAACTAAAGTCGATTTTCAAATGATAACTCATTAGTCTCTTCGCCGCCACTCCGTCGGTCCGCGCTGAAGTGCCCGTGAACGGCGGCCTATAGAGATTGGTGCTGTGACGCGTACGGTGACCACGTGTGGCCAAAGTTGTGACAAACAGTGTTTTGTATGTAGTGTAGTGTTATAAAACGCGAGGATAGAACCGAAACCCGCTTCAGTGGTCTGAGCGCAAGGTCAAGAACGCACACGAGGCACAACACAAGGGCTCCAAAGAAATAATCAGTCGATCGTTGGCCTGAATCGTGATGTGACTATTGCTACAATTTTTTTTAAAAATAGTGACTAAAAAAATAGAGCAAAAATTTAAATTTTTTATTAAAGCAAGTGTTCGAGAAAAATAAAATAAAAAAACAAGTTTCTTGAGTGAAATTTTTAGCAAAAACTATATCTGAAGTTTTGGAAATCGACGAAAATAATCATTATTTTGTGAAGAAAGTAAGTGAAATTTTTTTAATTAATTAAATTCAATATAATATGTTTTGTATGTTTGTTTATATCAACATCTGTTCGCTGCCAACAATGAGGTCGACCAAAATAAAACACGACAGCCAACAAAACTGAAAATACTCAAAACTATTCTTGAATGCGCCATTTCCGTGTAATAAAATTTTTTTTAATAATCCATTCAAAACTACATATTATAATGGTTATCGTAAAATATTGATATCTTATAATACAAAGAATAAACAATAAAGTATAGAAATATTGTACTTACAAATAATTTCACTGCATTTTTTATTTTATCACTCTTTTATAGTATACTATTTAACTAGCTACACGCTCCCGGCTTCGGCCGGTTTCAGAATAAAAACTATCCCATCTTTTAAGTCGAACCATATTACACATAGTTACGAAGTTTTATCAAATTCGATTCAGTATTTTAGGAGTTCATTGGCCTCAAACAACGTGACACGTAATTTTTATAGAATATAGAGATTAGGCATATATGCTCTGACAAAATATAATTATTCTGTGAATGCGAAGTGAATTTAATTTTTCTATAATAGTTATACTAATATTACAAAGAGAGAAGATAATATGTATGTTTGTAATGAATAAACTCAAAAACTAATGGACCGATTTTGAAAATTCTTTCACCTATAGAAAACTATATTGTCAGCGAGTGATATAGGCTTTATTTTTATAAACTTACGCGGACGAAGTCGCGTGCAAGAGATAGTATAAAATATGTAAATATAAATTTGAACGATTAGGCAGTAAACTGAAATCTACATAAAAAATCACCATCTCCATGTTTCCACAGATATTGAATCCACAGAATTTCCACAGATATTGAAAAAGAAAAAAGTAGCCTATCCTGTGTCCTGTACGTCTAAATGTTTAACTACCAAGTTTCATGTAAATCAGTTAGTTCGTTTAAGAGTTATTGAGGAACATAGATACATACACTTACATATTTAATATAAGTATTGATAGCTTCCCAACAGTAAAAGAATTTGTCAAATCGGTCCACAGTAGTTTTTGTGTTTATCCATTAAAAACATACAAAAATAAAAAAACATCTACTCTCTTTATAATATTAGTACTCGTATATAGAAAAAAAAGGCAGATAGATCATAATCTTTAAAAAATTTCAACCAAGTATTTTAAATTATTATTAATAATTTAATATATGTTAACAAGTTTGTATGTGATGATATAGAGATATGGGTCTTGACACGTACATACGTATGTACATAAATGTTTCATTTTATTCGATTTCATTGAAAACACATCACTAGCATAATAATTAATACACTTTAGATATTTGTGTGTAAATATTGTAAAATTCTTTTTTTTTTAAATCTTTATAACAATAATAATAATATTTGGGAAAGAATAAATACGTATACGTATGTATGTAAAATATTAATAGACATTTTATTCAATTTTGAGGTAAAACTCTGCTTCATTCGCTCGTTTATTATTTGAGTTTGCGTCAAATAAAAATTGAATTTAATTTAGTTGCATTAAACTCGCCTGAGCGACAAACAGTCACGGCATTAGTCATACTAATCATTCACGCAAAAATATAAATATCGACATTTAGATGCAACAAAACACGTCATGTTTTTTGGTTTCAATTATAATATAGGGACATAGTAAATTATAAATCCAGAAAAAATTACTAATAAAACAAAATTTGAGTCCCTTAGCGCCTCTTTCACCAACTACAAATAAAGTGCTGATTAGTTACTTTTTGAAATCATTTTCTGTTATATTGAATTATGCACTCGGTTTACTGCATCATTCGATGGGCGATTTTTTTTTAATTATTTTCTATTTAATGTTTGGGACGTTTACCGTACAAACAAAGGTATATCAGCTAAATTATTCCTGGTGACCTTTAAGTGACGGTTTAGCCTACTTGACGTTGGTGAAAGAGGCGCTTAGGAAATTTTTGATATAAGTTTCTAGAATATTATGTAGGTGTATTATACGAGTATATGTAACGACTTACATATTGAATATACACACCTACATATATTCTAGAAACTAAAAAAAAAATTATAAATGCGTATATCGACATTAAGTACCTACCCATTAAGTACGATTAATATGACAAATTACGTCATTATTAATTTTATTATTGAAAAACAATTCTGAAAAAAAAAACATAATTTCGTCCTTACTTCTTTGCAATAGGGTTGAAAAGGGCTCGGGTACATTACGCACCTGAGTCAACAAATTCCTTCACTATTTTTCCACCATTAGTGTAAAAAAAAAAACAAGTAATTATAAAACAGAGAAATTACAACTCAAATTGTAATAAATTTTAAAACAATTACAATAGATTCTAATGTTTGTTTAGTTAGACAATGTGACAAATAGGCAAGAAAGAAGTATGTACCTTTGTGAAATATATAATAATATTATTACATATATGAATTGTTTAAACTCACTGAACATCTGTAAAAACAAGGAAATATTTGTCGTAGAAGTAAACATGTTTATTAACAATCGATTTTCACGTAATTTAAAACATAATTTTTAAAGTTAAAAAGTAATTTTTCAAAAAAAAAAAAAAAAAACAATAAAAGCAACTAAGTAACATTTTCTAATGCAGAGGGTATACACGTGTATAAAAATTATTATCAAAAATTAACCATTAGAGAGTTGTGTGAATTTCGAATGAATTGAATAAATAAATAAATGAAAAAAAAATCATAATTTTTTTTTATAAATAAAAATTTCACAAAAACATTTCGCATGTTGCAGAAAAAATATATTAAAAAAACAATTTTTCTTTCGTTATAAATGCGGAAATATTTTTATATTTACACAATATTAAAACGTGTTGACGATACAAACAAAACTAGTTGAACAATGAGAACATATATTATGTTTTCAGTCGCAAATCAAAAGCCTGATAGGCAATTACACTTTGCATTTAACTCCATGACTGAAAACGGTTTATTGAAAAATATCTAACTTAATAGTTTTTGCCCGCGACTTTTTTCTAATGTTAACGTCGACAGACAGGCTGACATATTAGGACTTCGTCCTCTTATGTCTTTAAATGACATCTTATGTTTTATTCTGATGTATAAACTACATAATATATTACATACTGTGAAGTTTCATTGAAAACCGTTAATTACTTTTTCCATGAAAAATATCCATACATCCATCCTCACAAACTTTCGCATATTTACAATTTCTATTTTGTAATTTATCTGTGTATACCTTAAAATTGCCTTGTATTACCTATACCTATTATAAGTTTTTTGTTTGTGCTGTTGGTGTACCTTTTGAAAAATAAAAATAAATAAATAAATTTATAATATTAGTAGAATTTTGCCATTCTAATACACTACAACCGATTCGCAATAGCAAAAGATTTATAGAATTTTTTATAGCATTATTATTGATCGTTTACCCAACGGGAACACACTAAAATTAAAAACACGTACAGCGCCATCTAGTTCAATAATGGGAAACTAATTTCTAAATGGATTAAAAGTACCATTTGATTCGTACATTACGATGCTATCTTAAAGGAAATTATTACCATGATACCAAAGCATCCTATGTTTTAATCCAAAACATAGTTTAAGATTGCGTGCAAAGTTTCAACCCAATTTACATAAATTCAAACTATTATTAGCTTGGTTACGATCGCTTTATCCATCAAGATTTCTTTTTAAACGTTACCGCCGACTCTTATTCCAATCAATAAACAAACACATTGGGGTTGACACAATCTCGCCAAATCTTATCCGCCAAATGTGTTTAATTTTAAAACATTTCAATTGTTTTATTGCGATAACAGGTGTCAATCAGCAATGACCGATAGCTTGAGAACAATTGTGTCTAGAACTATCTGTGCAATCTTATTAGCAATCTTAGTGAAATTCACAAGATCAAGAGCGCCCGATGAAAATTAATAATAAAGGGTTCTGCCCATTACACCGTACCGTACTATGACCGTGCTAGGAACGTGTCAGGCAAAAATATATTCTTTGTATTGAAAAGTATGAGACTACTCCCACTAGACCGTTCCGTCACCGACCAACACCGTCGCGTGCCATGCACGAAGCGTCAACAAATTGTCGGCGAGAATATTTTGCCGGTGCTGACAAGCTCCGTGCATGCCGGCGAGCCGGTGAGTATACGAGTTGTAACCGCGTATGATGACCGTTCGTTCCTTTTTCTATTGCGCGGGTACACGTAGCGATACACCTATCAGTTTTGGTGGATATTGCATACGAGTAACATACGGGTTGCATACGGGCATCATACGGGATGTATACGGGCACAGAACGCCCTCGATCCGTTTCAGTGGGCGTAGTAGAGCGTATCGTGTTGCTTTTCGTGTCTGATACGTTCCTAGCACGGTCATGGTATGGTACGGTGTAGAGACCTTTAATAAATGGAAAAATCATTTATTTTTTATTTTAAATTAATTTAAATATTTAATAATGGGTAAGGGTAAACAAGCTACGAAAAAAACTTGTTAAAATATTTTGAAAGAAATAGGTATATAAATTGAACATTACTTTCTCATGTTGTTTCAATATTACATGGATTTTTTAAATTTTAATTAGACAATAAATAATTTCATATTAATTTATGATAGTAACATACATATTCACGTATTTTTACTAATTACACAAACCCATTTATAATATTGAAAACATAATTGTAGGTAAAACATATCTCACGTGGAGATTAATGGGATATTTTTTTCTGCCATGGGCACTGGATACGTGGCCATTTGTTAAAATGAGTAAAAAAAAAACAATTTTTAAAAATTCAAAACTTACATCCAGAACATTATAATAATTGTGAAAAAAAGAGAGTAAGTAATATTGTTAATATAATATTTTATTTGAGCTGCTGATTGAATGGTATAGTTAAGGTTTGCATAGCTCAACGACTCAACGATTCCAGGTTCGAAAGCTGGCAAGGTCGACCAACTATACAGGGTGTCCCAAGAAGTAGTTATATAAAAAATCTAGGAGGTAGAGGACCTCGAGGGGTATCCGAATCACCCCCATGTATGTTCTGCGATTTTTCGTATTTTCCGAGTTATGATTTTTTTTTTAAATTTTTTACCTAACGCCGAGTACCACGAGGTTTTTAATAATAATGTCATGAATTATTGTGATAGATGCCTAATTTTTTTTTTATAGTAAGCTGATGGACAGGCTAATCCGGCTCAGTAACATTTACTATCATTAGATCTTGGCAAAGGGTCAAAAAAATTGAAGTAACAAAATAAACAAAAATAACGCAATATTTTTCTCAACTTTAAAGACTTTTCAATTGTTTTCGGTGTAAGTGTAGCGAGTTTCGCGTTCACACTATATTCCATAGTTCTGTCAACCGGACTGTTAACCGGACTATTGGGAATGCACCATATTAGTAGGTAATATAGGTTTATTTTAATTTCTTGTTTCTTATGCATGTTTTTGTAAATTTTGTAATTTTTATAAATGTAGGAAATTTATTTGTGTAATATAAATTATGTTTATTTTATCATAGATTAGGAACAGATACATTGAATTAGGATTACTCCTGTAATGATGTATCATGTGTGTTGTAAATAAATAAATAAATAATTCATATATTATATAAATATTATATGATTTGCATTACACAAGCAGCAGAGTGTCACTAGTGCTTACTTTGGGATCATATAATAATATAAGATACGAGTATAAACATAATATATGTACATTTCTTTAGACTAATATTTACAATAATTGTATAGGTACTATCAAAGATTTAAATCGAGAGATGCGGCATTACTAGCGAAAGTGTGTTACAAAATACAACATACATTATACTAAAGACAAAAGTATAAAATACATATATATACCTTTGTCTAAACACACTTTTAAACACAGACAACACATTCCATACTTCAAACGTGACTGTGAGTTGTGACGATAGCGACGCTCTCAACAAGCGACCGTCACTCACTGTAGCTGGCGTGCAACTGTAGTTGGGTTGAGCGCCTGCGCCCAACCCATTGTTAAGAATTTTCGGTGTGTTTTTAGTATGGCGCGAGGAGATTACGCCGCATCTTTCGATTTAAATCTTTGGGTACTATGTACATAATAATATACATATGATACATAATAAATATATGATCATAGAAATATGCACCTATTTACGTCATAATAAGAAGTAACGAACTAAATGACTGGCTGTGCCCTAGTTCTGTTGTTAAGGATAACCTTTTTGAAAATTGTCTTGTTAGTAGAAATATGTATTAATTATTTTTATATAAGCAATAATAATTATTATGATTTATTACATGACTAGCTATAGAAATCTTCTCTCATGTATATGTATGTATAACTGCGACGCCACTTATGTATTTTTCAAGATCTCGTAATTACTTTACTATTGTTCAACGTTTCACTATCTACGAAATGAATATTAACTATTATCAAAGTGATAAACAAACTTATTAGCGTCACGATCTCAATACCTACATACATACATACACATATGTATGTACACATATACACACTATAGAGCTTCACTGACCCCGATCTATTTATAATTGTATACTTACGACAAAGCGTGCGTATATTTAGGTTTAGCGTCGTAAACATAAGGAAAAACCAAGTTTTTTTTTTGTATACCATAGCAATTTCGCGATAGCGAAAATGTCTACCATGTAGATGTCAGCAGTGGAGTAGAACCGCAGGTAATAAAACATGACAATTCGTCCAATTTGAGCGAGATAAATTTGGGCGAGTAGTCCATTAACTCGATATAGCATCTCCAGCAGGATGACGAGGAATGCAATTACTGTGGTTTTTACTTATTATGTAAATTTCTCGGGCTGAAATTAATAAACGAATTAAGAAGTTACGCTGTTTTTTTTTTAATAAAAAAACCAATCCAGCCAGTGCAATGCATTGCGTTGCGAATTGCGTAGTCTAAACTGTCATAAATTATAAGGAACAGTATTTTTTTTTTGGATGAAAGGTGCGGACTAAGTGGAGAGCAAAAGCTCTAGTCCTTAGGTATTATAATAAAACAAAGTCCCCTGCCATATGCTGTATGTCTGCGAAAGTCTTAAAAAATGCTTAACGGTTTTCACTAATATATAAATAATTTGCAAAAATAAATTGCACCCATGCAAAGCCGGAAGCTGGTCGCTAGTAGTACACGAGTATGATTGTTTCAGGGGTGTGCGGAGTGCGCGGGAGGCGCGCGGCACGCGGTGGGACGCGATGCTTGCAAACATCAAAGGTTTCTGGAAGGTGTGCCGATATGGAGACCTCTACATGGTAAGTTTCACTAAATTTTTCCCTTTTGTCTGTATGTAGGAATGTTGTGAACGGATTTTTTTACCGATTGTATCGATGGAAAGAGGACTTTCCGACGATTGTTTATGTGTATAATTTATGAATATCTCTTATATATTTGTCGAGTTATCACGGTTTTTGTCAAAGAAGGGGCGCCGCAGCAAAATGTGTGGCGCGCGGTATACTGGTATTGTTGCTTACATATTTTTTTTTTCTAAAATAAAAGTAGCCTATATTACTCTTTATGACATAAGCTATCTGTCAGTGAAAGACCTCTTAAAATTGATAAGCCGTTCCAGAGATTAACAGGAACAAACAGAGACAACATTTTTAAAACTCTGTGCTCTGTTGAGTTGTACTTCGATATATATCTCCGTTAGGAATCAGTTATTTTGATATTCAATTTTATTTATTAGTGTAGATTCAATTTCTTAAGATTGCTATAAACGATTCACATATCAATGAAGTTAACTTACAAACAGCACACATCTAAGCACGAGGTATTCTAATACGCAAGATATATTGTTATCATATTAAAAATAAATAATAAAGCCATTGTAACAGTGAGAAAAACAATATGATCATTGATTTTCCCATAGT
Organism: Synanthedon formicaeformis; assembly: GCA_945859745.1. Classification (NCBI taxonomy): domain Eukaryota; kingdom Metazoa; phylum Arthropoda; class Insecta; order Lepidoptera; family Sesiidae; genus Synanthedon; species Synanthedon formicaeformis. Next base: position 480,767 of record OX243974.1, on the reverse strand, counting down.
CTCGAGTTTCTCATTATTCAATTACAATTAAATACACTTCACATATTAGTATCAATGTAATTTGATAATATTATTATCTTTTAATAATAATTAATAATTGACTTCCGCGTGACTGGGACTCGTAAAACGTAACATTATAATAATAAAATTTAATCTTTATAACTTTCTTATTGTTAACAAAACTAGGTTCTGCCCGCGACTTCGCCCGCGTAACTTTGTAAGATAAGGATTACCATTTTTTTAAAAACGAACTAGAGCGTGATTCTTGTGAGATTTTCAAAAAACGAACTCCAGTATGTATAAAAAGTTGTGCGAACACCAGCTTAGTTGGTTTCTAAACATACTTAATAATCTACCTAAGTATAAACTTAAATTAAATACAAAAAATAATAATAATAAAAATTTTGTATTCAACTGTAGGGTTAGTCACAGACAGAATAAACAATACAATAAATACAAGTAGGTAATAAGTAATGTTACGTTGAATATTTGTTTTTGTAGAAAGCACAGGTGTTCTTATTGTTTTATATAACAATAAAATATGTATGTGAAAATGCGTAATTAATTCACATGAACCCTGACACAAAGTCAATGACGACGAAGGGCGCATTCAACATTACTCAGAGCATAATAAATTTGGCAACACACCTTGTCTTCGCAACCTAATACTAATACTAGATACAAGCTCCCGGCTTCGCCCGGATTCAAAATAAAAACTATCCTATCTTTTAAGTTGGACCAAATTACACACAGTTACGATGTTTTATCAAAATCGGTCTAGTAGTTTAGAGTTCATTGGCGTCAAACAACGTGACAAGTATATATATTGTTACGAGCGGGGCGAGTTAAAATGCCGTTTAGGGGTATAAAAACACGATTTATTTTCGCAGACCAAGATGACTTCCAATATTGCAACAGAGCTTCTCCAATTAAACCGTAAAACTTGCTAAAAGTCGTCAATAAGCACTCACTCAATACAGCTACTCTTTTAGGGCGGGGCTAATCGCTACTTGTTTCGGGCGTGGCGTACGCGTGTCACTGGAACTTTCGATACCGCCAGGGGCTACTCTCAAGTTTTCGAGAACCTTGGTGTAGTCGTAACATTATTATTATATAAGGATTATATAAAGAGAGAAGATTTATATGATTGTAATGAATAAACTAAAACTAGTGGACTAATTTTTAAAATTCTTTCACCTATAGAAAGCTACATAATCAGCGAGTAACATAGGTAAATAACATTCACCTAAATAAACTGAAATACCTACATATTATACCGTTAGTAATATTTTTTAGAATTGCTATTATACATACGAGTACAAACCTATTCATTCTATACAATACTTTTCTATTTGTAGAATTTCAAACAATTATTATTGTCTAGAGTAAATCCCCTTCCTTTTATACAATGAGTAACGTGTTTTTGAAATGTAAAAATATTCAAAAGTTTACAAATTACTTACAATGATTGTTATTTAGAAAGAGTACTTATCCGCAAATGTTTACATTAACTTATTCTAAATCTTAAAGTAAGTAAAGAAGCTTGTACACTAATTTGTATCAGTGTATAAGGTACTTCCCCTTATAGGCGGGCCACCTCGAACGCAGGCGGCTGGCTAGCCTATGTACGCCACCTTCCCCCTTGACTGGGACCGGGCGGTAGTCCTATAGAGGAGACTATCGCCCGTCTCCTGAGATGGCCGGCGTACCTCCACTTTCGGGTACGCCGAGGTTCCATCCGAGATTCCTAGTTATAGCCGTGGCGGGGCACCGATGTCGTGTCATAACGTCCTCGCAACCTCGGCCATCTAGGAAGTCGTTGGGTTTTAACCCCGCAACGTGCCCAATTAGTGCCAAATATCCATGAGAATTTCCCAACGTTAAAAAAAAGAGAGGTCACACACTGACAACTATAAGTTAAGCGATAGATAGCTGAAACGACCATCCGCCCACACACTGTCATGTCGTACGCGATAGAAATGTTGCATATGCGATTATTCTGTCGCTAGAGCGATCAAACGACACATGCACATAGCCTACTAGTTTAAAATCATTTTAACTTCTCAAATTCCCAAAAGTGCTAATTTATTTGACTGCAATAATCGCACAATTTTTTCGTAGTCTGCCTCTTATAAAGATTGCATAACACTATTTGATTTCCTTCATAAAAACAGTTGATGAAGCGACGGGGATGATTATTACAAACAAAATAAAGTTTCTCTTTATAATGTTAAGTATAGACAATAGACATGTTTATACTATAAGTATAGACATATTTCATTGCTATCTTCACAAGAGCGCGCCTCGCGTTCCAGTGTAAACTGACCTTAAATCGTATGCGATTTGCATTCGCGGATTTAAAAACATAAATAAATTTGAATAATTGCATTATCGACAATTTGATAAATATCTATTCAAAATATTTTTTACGAGGAATGTGCGCAGGCACCTTAACATTTTCATAACATATTATGTGACTCAAACACAACGGTTCAAGTTCAATAACACAAACACCATTTGACTACGAGTATTAAGCAATGTGTGTTTGCGTGTGTAGGTATGTAAATTAGTGTGTGTGTGTGTTGTGTAAATTGGTTACGGAAATTATCAAATTTGAATGCGCACAGTAACTCATTTTGCAAAACATTTTTTTTAAATAAACTGTGATTTCCTTTCTCTGTGCCTGTATCATGGACAATATGTATATATAGTCCGACCAGTTTTTGTGTTAAAACATTTTTATCTATTGTTCACTAGCTGTTGCGCGTGACTTCACCTGTTTAACTTTATATAATATAGATACTGTAGCTTTCTATAGGTGGAAGGATCCAGTTCAAAATCGGTCCAGTAGTTTTCGAGTTCATTCATTACAAACATACCAATCCTCTCTTTATAATATTATTATTATTACTACTAGCTGGCGCCCGCGACTTCAACCGCGTTGTAAAAGAAAAAGTAGCCTATCCTGTGTCCCGTACGTCTAAATGTTTATCTACCAAGTTTCATGAAAATCAGTTAATTCGTTTAAGAGTTATGGAGGAACAAAAAAAAATCGAAAAATGGTCAATTTAGTTTCAGTATCATGTATAGAGCCTATAAACTCGATATCTCTGAAAACAAAGTAGCTTACTCCATGACCAACCCTTACAGATTTATTATTAGTATTGATGATATTATAGATGGTTGGGATTAGAATGCTTATTTTTTCAATTATTTTTGGTCTGAAGACCTTGAAAGTCTTTGAACTTCGCTGGTCTTTTACAGCACAAAGCACGAGTTCATAATTATGAGAGCGATAATTGTCGAACAGATCGATTTACAAATGTTTTAAAAAGGTCGAGATTTGAGCTTTCTCTACGAGTATATTTATTGGTACCTAAAATATGAGAATTTTACTTATCAAGGTAGGTTATATATAACATTTTTTTTAATCAAGTTAAAGATCAACTTCAGGGCTTTAACGCTATAGCGATTATATCTATAGCTTTTATTAATAGGTACATAGATAAAGAAAAAAATTATATATATATATATATATATATATATATATATATATATATATATATATATATATATATATATATATATATATATATATATATGAAAAATAACAAAATTATAGTCAATAAATTAATTGTCACATTTCGATATCAACATTAGCCAGACACGCCTGCCTATAGATAGGCATAAATCATTTATCTGAACCTGCTTTAATGGAAGCGGAAGTCCGTAAATGACGTGTCTACAACTTCCGGTCTAGAGTGTGTATGCCTTAATAAATAATTATTCGATCGCATGCATTGTGTATGTTTTAACTCTTGACAAAAATAATCAATTTAATTTATATTTGTTCATTATTTATTTATTTATTTTATGTAAGACATCTCACGTTCATAATTAATGACCGCAACAAAATACAAATAACAATAATAAACTATAAAATTACATGTAAGGAACAATTAATTAATAGTAAAATGAGGAAAATTTTATAAATATTACATAATTATGAGGTCAAAATTCAATATGTACGTGGAATGTGTTGCTAAGCTCAAAAAATCTCGAGAAAAAATGAAACGATTCGTTTTTTTTTAATTAATATTTTATTTTTGTGTAAGTCAAAGGAAGGTTCTTATGAATGAAGAGAAAATTTGATAATATTTCCCGAAAAATGCTGCAGCATCGAGAAGTCTGCGGGACACCCCAACTCCTCAGCAACTTCCGACTTTCTCCGGAAGTTAGTTTATAAATGTTAAAGTTTAAGGTTTAGTAGACCTACTATTAATGTATAGGCATATATAGGGCTTCCCAGGCGAGGTAACATTAAGTACTGGAGGTAGTAATTCATTGAAAATACCTTGTAACTATTCAATACTTCCAGTGAATCGTGACCGCGTATTAAAAATCAATGCCTGCCTTCATATCATTCTAGTTTTAAGTTCACCAAAGGTTGTGGTTCAAATGACACTCATTGTTATTTACGATACCAAATCTTTTGAACGTTTCCATGAAAAACTAAATTGTAAGAAAAGTTTAACGAATTCGTTTGGGCACTCGGCGTAACTCTGGTGAAAAACGCGAGTTTAATTTGGTATATCCTAATATAATAAATGTGGAAGTGAGTTTGTTTGTTTGTTACTCTTTCACGCCTTAACTACCCAAGCGATCATTGCGAAATTTTGCATACACATTGTCAAGAGTACAGAAAATGACATAGTGTACTCTTTGACCAGAATAAAAAAGCACTGTTCCCAAAGGCATCAAATAAATATAAAAATCCAACGCCTGGCAAAACTATTACAGCAATAAAGATTGAATAAATTATTGCTCCTTATATTTTGTCAGGCTTATATTTTTAATTATTCAACGCGGATAAAGTCGCGGGCTCAGTCACACCACAGCCTCAGGGGGCCATCTTACTAGTTATGTATTTATATTCTTTATTTTATATTATAAAATGTATTATATAATATATTTTATATTCTAAATTTATTGTGTCAATTACTTTTATTTGTACCTATTTATTATTAATTTATTTTATATTTAGTAATTTATAATTTGTTATTATTAAAATTAATATTTTTATTTTTATTTTATTTTTTGATATTTATTTTAAATATCAAAAAATAAATTATAACTAATTCATGAAGCACACGATACAGGATTGCATGCCTAGTGTGTGTTTTCATAGCCAATTAACTGAAATATAATATGTTATTGTAAATAAAAAAATAAATAAATAAATAAAAAAATGTAAGTGTGTAGTTCTGTTCTAGATATCGCGGCTTCAATGCCAACGGGCCATGCTTTTGTAGTTCTAGGAAATCTGCATAATATTATGTTGATACACATGAGACAATGCTCATACGATTGCCGTTTTAAATTATCTTTGTATCTAAAAATAATGCCTCTAACTCTAAGCTATGTTAGGTAACACATGCAACAATATTAAAAAAATATTAGATTTTAATCAATTCGCAGCACATTAATATTTTTAAAGTAATAACTGTAAACTTTCTTTGTAGGTTTACAAAGAACTTATTTTTAAGTATATTGTTTTAAAAAAAGTTAGATATAATACGCTCCCTATATTTATTATACCTATACATAATATAATACGCTCAAAGAAAATATTACTCGTACTTAAGGTAGTAATTCGTGTAAAAATATGGCTTCAATTTTTTTTTTATTAAAATAAAAGTTTAATTTAAATCAGCGCCATCTAACGCAGTGCAGACGCAAATAATTCCATCATAAATGGCACGTGTGTGGACTTAAGTTTTTACTTAACAAAAAAGTCTTAACTTATATGTAAGTTAAGTTAAGTTAAGTTTTTGTTAAGTTTTTCTTAAGTATGCTTAAGAACTTAACAAAAAGTCCAAGGAAGTTGCATATATAGCAGAACTTGGGCAACTTTGCACAACATATAATTATATTGTGAAAACAAAATACCGAGTGTTTTTTTCCGAACGTGACTTTTAATCAAACTAAGTAGTTCGATGTCTGATTGAACGGTGATAAAGAAATTATATCAATTGACACAGTTACAGAGGTTCTAGGAAACCAAGTGAATATACTAGAACGAACAGCCTCTGGGAAAAAACACATGTGGCCTTACGTTCACTCGGGAGCTCATACGTTTAGTGACCTCAAGGTAAGCGCTAGATGAGACATACAAGCGCTGATAATATAATTATTATTTATGTATATAATCAACAATAAACATTTGCCAATTTTATTTGACATCTTACTATTCTAAAATATTATACGTAATCATATTGTTGAAATCTTGTTAAGTGAACAATTTTTGCATGCCTGTGATAAAAAAGCGAAACATTATGTTCTTTTTGTAACTTTTTTGTAACACCTTACCTACTACCATGTTTTAGGCAAATAAATAAATAAATAAATAACTGACACTAGTCTTTGCCCGCGACTTCATCTGCTCCTCTCCTTTACCTTAGGTGTTGATCAAATGTATATATGCAAATTTTCATGATGATCGATAAGCGTAATTAACAAGCAAACAAACTCATTTTCACATTTATAATATTGGTTAAGATCACTAGCTGCGCCCCGCGACTTCGCCCGACTTAGATGTTTTGAGTTGGTTTAATGCGCGGACAAATGTTCCGCTATAACGAAATCTTAAGAAAAGTTTTTGCTTGTAAAGGTTCGAAATACTCGTATATGCAAATAAATATGCCCATACAGGAATGGATATGTTGGAATATTTGTGTCAAAATTGCGCGGAAACCGCTTATCGGATTTGGATGAGATTTAGCATAGAGATAGCTAATGTCATACGTAAAAAAAAAATTAGTTCTGGCATTTGTAAATAGAAATAGATGGGCCAACATATTTATAGCAGAACAATTGAAAACAACTCGTTAGATAATGCATTTAACTATGACAGTCATTAGCAGATTCGCTCGCGGTTCGACAGATGGCGCGGTTGAGGTGCATTCGCGTTCCGCTCGTTGACTTTATCATTGTTTATAATTCGCGACTCAGTCCGTTATGTAAACTCGCACACTGTCGAGCCTCATTATTCAGATGGGTAATCATTGTCATTGTAATCATCACGTTGGCGCCCGCGACTTCGTCCGCGTTGAAAAAGAAAAAAGTAGCTAGCCTATCCTGTGTCTTGTGCGTCTAAGGGTCAGCGCGGACCGAGGGAGTGGCGGCGAAGAAACTAATGAGCTATCATTTAAAAATCGACTTTAGTTTCTTTAGCTGAAGATTCACCGAGCGCCGCTCGACCGCGCTTGCCGACGCGAGAGAATTTTTTTTTATTATACAACTTTCAATCACATACTGAAGTGACTAAAGTCGATTTTCAAATGATAACTCATTAGTCTCTTCGCCGACACTCCGTCGTCGGTCCGCGCTGACCCTAAATGTTTATCTACCAAACATGAAATCAGTTAATTCGTTTAAGATATGGAGGATCATACATACATAATTACATACTTACAATAATTACGCTTACAGATTTATTATTAGTATTGATGATTGATTGAAAATAAGTCTGTTATTGGCAATAGGATTTAAGCATACATTATATGATATGTATTTATTCTCATATTATTGTATTATTAAGTGCCGTGTGACTGCGTTTCAATAAAAAAAAAATTAAAAAAAAAATGAAAACTAAACTATACAGATGCCCTACTTTAATTTGATTACTGAATTCTTAAGAACCAATGGAAATACTGTTGCACAAAAAACTTTTGCCTACTCGCAGTGAGCTAGCGTAAAAGTCTCCACGTGTCCAAATCATTAGCTCAACAATAACATTGCGTGAAGTCGACGTGAAGAACACGTGCGCGAAAAGACAGTAATTTTTCCCATTCACGTGTTTACCTAATGCTTGACAATTACACAAATTGATCGTGTCATTACATTAGTGCGTTTGTCTCCTGTAATCATCTGTGAGACGATTCAAAAATTATCTATGATCTATTCTTTTTCTATTGATCAAAAACGTAAACAAATATAGCGTCGCCGTGGTCACTGGACTGTTTTAAAGATGAGATTTGTACATTAAGGCATTATCAAAGAGAGTTGACTCAGTGATTAAACTCATTTAGAATTTGTTCGTATTGTTTGTTTATTTCTATATCGTGAATTGTTTGTTTACCTTTTTGATCAATGAAAAAAATGAAAAAAAAAAAAAGAAAATATATATTACGCCAATAAAGGAAAGGAAGGATGTTTTTGTACGCTTCTGATTTTAATAGGATAAAGGATAGGGAATAAGAAGAGTATAATATTGAAATAAATAAACGAGGAATTCTTGTATGCCACGACGATCTCGCCGACGGTTCTAATGATTTTGACGAAAATCTAGGGTTAGGCGTTTTTTAGGTCTAGAAATCGATCTGTCAGGGTCTTATCTTCGAGAAAATTCGTTTTAGGTACTTTTTTAATTGAACAGTTCTAATACTAATACCGCTTGTTCGTTTTATAATATTTTGATTGAATTAATTAAAGTATTCTTGATATTTTTTTTCTATAACAATGTTTCAGACTTTCTTTCTTACATTATAAATAACTTTAAACCTTTCATTGGCCCGAGCGAAGCTTTAAGCAGGTCTTTAAGCTTTAAGGTCTTTTAGCAGTGGTGCCAATTTGTGACTGTGCAATATATGCAAGAGATTAAGCGCCTGTTTCACAAACGTCAAATAGGCCAAACTGTCATTTAAAGTCACCGGTAACCGGAAATAATTTAGCTGATATACTTACCTTTGTTTGAACGGTGAACGTCCCAAAGATTAAATAGAAAATAATAAAAAAAAATCAGCTATCGAATGATACAGTAAACCGAGTGCATAATTCAATATAACAGAAAATGATTTCTAAAAGTAACTAATCAACACTTTACTTGTAGTTTGTGAAAGAGGCACTTATTGTAGTGAAAAGTGACATTTTGCACCTACTCGTAAAATGAGCTGGTTTAGACGAAATAACAAAGCCATATTTCATCACCACATAATGGTTTTCTGCTACCAAATATTTCCATTTGGAATCAAGAATATAGAAGAAAAAAAATATTAATAAGCTTATGTTGTCTGCTTTCAGGTTTTGGCGGCTCTCGCTGCACAATCAATCAACATATCGGTGGGTTTCTGTCAAGGTTTCTCGGCGGTACTACTGCCCCAGTACACGCACGAATATCCGGAAATAACTTACGAACAGAGCTCGTGGATCGGTAAATATTCTTTCAATCCATTCAATTATAAACTAACATAAACCCAAGTATTTTTCAACTGATACGAATAGTGAAATATTTTCCAACATCAAACGAGACAAATCAAATAGATAACATATCTGATATATATTTATTTGAAAAGAAGAAAGGAGATTATATAACTCAGTAGGTAGGTATATTGTTTACGCGATAACCTAAAACAATAAATTTATATCAATGTATTTTATACAGTGATAAAATATTATAATAATTATATATTATGTATGAAAGAAAATGGAATCTTCATAATAGAGTTAGCAAATGCCCTATCTGCTATAGATATCTTTACCCTGGTAGGTAAAAAAAAAATTAAAAGAACTAGTGTCATTATTATTACAAATGCTAAATGAAAGATTCAATATTTACCATATATAACATAATAAAGCGGAATGTTCAAACAATGATATCGTCCATATTGACGACAAATATAAGGCGCTAAAATGAGATAAGGCAGAATGAAAGGGGAGGTCGGATGTACTAAGAAGTGATATTGATTCAGAGTCACGAGGGGATTTGTTTTTTAAAGTATGAGGGCGCAAATCTGATCTAAACTTTATAAAAATGTAGCCTATGTTACTCGCTGAAAATGTAGCTTTCTATATAGGTGAATGAATTTTTAAAATCTTCCTAGTACTTTTTGAGTTTATTCATTACAAACATACTCGTACAAATCACTCTTTATAATATACTAGCTAGTGCCCGCGACTTCGTCCGCGTTGAAAAAAAAGTAGCCTATCCTGTGTCCCTAACGTCTAAATGTTTATCTATCAAGTTTCATGAAAATCAGTTAATTCGTTTAAGAGTTATGGAGGAAAATACGTACACACCCTTACATGTTTAATTATTAGTATTGATTAGTATATATAGAAGAAATGCTTTTCTCCATTTCAGCGAGTTTGGGTGTAATATCTAACCCGATCGGCGCGTTACTTGGCGGCATGATGGTGGACGCAATCGGAAGAAGGCTTTTGTTGCAGTCTATCGTTCTTCCCAACCTCATCGGTTGGCTCGTCATCGCCTTCTCAGAGACTTATATTTTCTTGTGCGTGGGAAGATTTATCACCGGATTCACTATAGGTTGGTATTGTCCTTTAAAAAACTGAGTTAAGTTACTTCATTTCACTGCATTTACATTGTTTTTTTTTTATTTAATACTGCGGTAGACAAGCACACAATGGCCGTCAGACTAGTTTCCCAGTTAATGATTGTGGAACGCAATATTCCCCACTCAAAATATTACATTTCCAATATTGTTTCTAATAATGAAGTTGGTACGCAGAACGACGACGCTCCACTTGAACATTGGTAGCTACAGACAGTCACCTCTAAGAACACAAGCAACACAACAATAACAACCACTAGTGTGTTATTGACCTTCTTAATAGTAGAATCAAAGCAAAGTGAGGACAGGGAATTATGGACACTGGCATCCGTTACTTCCTTGGTAAAGTGCAGTTACTGTCACCAGTTAGACTCTGCGTAATGCTACTATCTTAATACTATGGCAACATATGAGATGTAATTCATAAAATTCGAAGAAATCGCAAAGAAGCAAGTGTACTGAAGCAACTAGAAAAAAATGCAATTAATTTGATACATTTTACTTTTCAGGTATGTCGACAGTCTCGTACATATACGTCGCCGAAATCACTACACCAGAGAAACGAGGTGTACTAAGCGCTTTAGGGCCTGGATTAGTATCGACAGGAATCTTCATAGTTTACGCCTTGGGAGCATTCGTCCACTGGAGGAAGGTTGCAGCCATTTGCGCCGGAGTCTCACTTCTGACACCGTTTCTGATGCATTTCGTTCCAGAGTCCCCTCTGTGGCTGGCGTCCAAGGGCCAAATGAAGGAAGCGTACAACGCTATGTTCTGGCTGAGACAGAACAACAACACCGCCCAGCAAGAACTCGTGGAGTTCACCAAGGACCGCAAAGGCGACGAGAACATGACCTTCAAACAGAAGCTGGGTCTTTTTAAGCGTCGAAGAGTTTTGAAGCCGTTCGTTTTGCTCATAGTCTTCTTCATATTCCAAGAGCTTTCGGGCATTTACGTCATTCTATACTACGCCGTTGATTTCTTCAAATCCGTCGGCACCAGTATGAACGAGTTCACGGCTTCCATAATTGTCGGAGGCGTTAGAGTATTCATGGGGGCTGTCGGAGCTTGTCTTATAAACAGTTTTAGACGGAAAACATTGGCCGCCACTTCGGGTCTTTTACTTGGCGGTGCGATGCTGGGAGCTGCCATTTGCGACAGCGTCGACGGCCCTCCAATAATAAAGCTAGCGTGTGTCCTTCTCCACGTTTCCTTCAGCATGGTGGGTTTCCTGCAACTACCGTGGATTATGTCCGGGGAATTGTATCCTCAGGACATAAGAGGCGTAATGTCCGGAGCGACTTCGTGCTGTGCTTACATTTTAATCTTTTTCAACATCAAAACCTATCCTCAACTGGAGAATATGATAACCAGTAACGGTACGCTGTACTTGTTCGGTGGATGCGCTCTGATAGGAGCGGCATATTGTTTGCTCTTCTTACCGGAGACCAAGGGAAAGTCTTTAAATGAAATAATGAGACAATTCGACGATAAGAAAGATGTAGACCCCGAAACGGGTACTAAGAAAAATGTTCAAGAGGTCAAAACGGACATCTCGTTAGAAAACAAGAAAGATACATATGTTCCAAAATGGACGCCAAAGATTGAAGAAAAGTTGAGTGGTGAATGAAACTTTGTTCCTCTATGTTAAGGTAGATATTTGTGTGATTATTGTTAGGTTTTTCTATGTGATCAGTATTAAAATAGATTGTCTATTGGTTAAGTTTTTGTATGTTCGGCAATGCAACATTCCGTGTGTATAAATAAAGACGTGATTTATTTAATTTTTATATAATTTTATATAAATAATATTTTATAAAAATAACAATTTAATATTTATAATGATTGTCTACCTGAGTATATATACATTGGCCTCGATACGAATTATTTGTCCTTTGTATAAAAGTGTTACCACTTTCAAGAAGCCAGAACGAGTAGCTTTTATATTTTTATATGCAAGTAAAAATTATATTCTTTTATAATTAGTTTTATACGTTACTTATAAAGTATCTGAAGTAGGCTGTTTGTTGTACAACGTTATTGTAAATGATAAACTTATTTTATTTGTAAGTATAGGTACTCGTAAGATAGATAAAATGAGAAGTTATAAAAAATAATAAAAATAGTGTTGTTTTCATATGACTTTTACTTTATAGACAATTCGTTGTTCGCACCTTTAAAAGTTGATATTGTTATTAACATTTGGATAATAACAATATTATTTTTAACACTTATTTATCTAACAATATTGATTTGAATTCGATGATTATCAAATGATTAAAGATTTTAAACTCTTTCTTAAATAAAAACTTTTTCTATTTTAAATTAAAATTAAAATAGAAAGAGTTTTTAATAAGATAATGTACCGTTATAAATGCCGCGAAGAAACTTGGCAAGCCTAGGTCTCGATCTAGATTCTCTAGAAGATTACAATGATGTCCAGTAATGAAGACAGGCGAAACCGCGGGAAAAATTAGTAAAATATTTATATATAATGTATGTAGGTGAACTATGCCGAGAAGTTATTAACAAAATCATAACAAAATATACACATGGCGCCATCTGTCGGATATGAAATGGCAACTATACAAATCAACTTTAAACTTTCGTTGTGTTTAACTCTATAACGCATAGATGGCAGCAGTGGTATCAAATATTTACAAATACGAGTGGTTCGCAAAAACTTTTATAAATCAATAAATTATTATAAATTTTAATATTATATTTTTATTAGATATAAATATAAATTTACAATGATTTATAGTAATATATCATTGTCAATAAAAGCGTTCTAAACAAAAATGTCTCAAGGTACAAGGACTTCCTTCCCAACACATAAATACGAGTAAATATTAAAGTAAAGTTGGAATATTGTACAGCTTAATAAAATTTTAAATTATTTCTTAAAGCACAACAAGAAATTGCAGCATATGGAATAAGTGGTCTCAAAATGCCAGCCAGCCATATAAATATTTTCGAGCTAATATAACCGAGATCTTTTCAAAGTTCGTGTGAATTAGGCATCATCTGGGTGAGCTCGCTCCATCATAGGCCTCATCCTTGCTACACAGTTGGATGTTGGCCAAGAGCAAACCGATCTCTAATTAAAAAAAAAACTTACCTGGTCTGCGGGATGCCATATTTGATGCCGACCCCGACTCGGGGCAACGCTTTGATCACCTTCTTGACAGTCGCCTGGTCGGGGAACGCAAAGAATATTGACGCTGAAACAGAGAGGACACTTTACTTTTAACGATAAAGGGAGCCAACCGGTGGTCAGGTCAACTAGCTAGCAATGATCCTTAAAAGTAAAGATTCGCCCATTCGAAACATTTGCTTCGTGCGCATTTCGTACAGAAAAAAATTAATGCCATCTATTAGAACTTTAAGATATTACTTCGTCGCTACTGTAGCCCTGGTACATGGGCCGCATGGGCCGCATTGGCCGCATGGTTTTTTATTGTAATAAACTTTATATTTTAGTATTTAAACTAGAAAAGAGAGTACCGAAAGTAAGATATTCCGTCCTTCACTTTTGTGCATTTCTCATGATATTTTTTTGCATTTTTTCACTATGTAAGTAGGCATTTTCGTATCTTTCTACGTACGAACGAACAGAATGAACACCCGTCGTCAACGCGGTCGTCTCGTTGACTAAGCTGTCATTGGTGCCAATTTCCGATTTTGACACCGGCGCGTCGGTGCCACGCACTAGGAGCGTTAGCCTTGTCCTTACAAAGTAATATAGAAGTCATTGCTAGCTAGATGGTAAGTGGCTAGGTACTACCGCTTATAAAAGCAATAAGCAACGCCGAATATGTTGCGCCAAACAGCATGTGGATATTGAAAGTTTTTCGTACCTATAGTAAATATTTTTTTAATCAATAATAAATAAATAAATAAATATCTTCACACATTCCACACTCACACATGTTTGTATTATGGATACCAGACAGTTGATATACTGCATATATGTATTACCTTTTTTTTGTAAATACATACATTTATAAATACAAATATCCGACTTAGGTACAAAGTTAAAATGTAATACACATAAGCATTTGCCCTTAGCGGGATTCGAACCCGCGACCAATATGTATACATATAGAAGGCTTTTCATGTTAGTATCAATAGTAAAGTATATTGCAATACTATTAATGATCTTAATAGCATAGAAGATAAATTTCTACCTATACCTTCTAGTAGTAGATAAAAGTCACTTGACTTTTTGAAACACATAACAAATTATATATTTTTGAAACTCACTTCTGCTCGCGAGGAACATCTCGATGGCGACGTTCTGAAGAAGATAGCGTCGCGAGAAAATCGCACGAATTTCGCTGAAGTACCATTTTCCATGGAGGTGCTCGCAATATTTCAACACCTGGAACAGAACGATATATTATGATGGTTAACAAAGGAAATATTAGGAATACATATATTAGCCTACACATACTAATATTTTAAAGCTAAAAAGTTTGTTTGTTTGATTGGTTATAGTTTGTGAAAGAGGCCCTTAACCTACTAAATCTTAATGCGAAAGTTTGACACCTTTTCACGCAAAAACTACTTACAGAATTTTACAGTAATATCATTGAAAAGTCACAATAACACTTCGACTATAATTTACAGTGATACGTGGACGAAGACGCGAACAAAAACAAGTACCTAGAAGTTATAATAACTAATCAAAAATGGTGAAATGAAAAGGCGCCCGTTATTGCCCGTCGTAAATAAAACAAAGCGAAATTCCTACGAATGAGAAAGCTTGTGTTTGCCGTGGACGTGTAAGTTTTAAAGTGAACAGCTTATTAGGTTAGTGCCGTGTTGTCGTAAAAATGAAGAATGGTCGTAAAAAGTTCGTTACTCGTAATTTAAATTTACAATAATATCTTGTGTAAATCACTTGACGCGTCACGTCGTTCTATACCAGTATATTCTTCTCTTGTTTTAGCGCTTGGCCACGAAGGGTATAAAAAAAACACAATTTAGTGTTAGTTCTAGAGTATAGGTTTTCTTTATTTAAAAGTAGATTAAGGGCCTCTTTTACCAACTACAAGTAAAGTGATGATTAGTTACTTTTAGAAATAATTTTATGTTTAATAAATTCTGCACTCGGTTTACTGCATCCTTCGATAGGCGATTTTTTTTAATTATTTTCTTTTTAATGTTTGGGACTTTTACCGTACTCCATTATCCCTGGTGACCGGTGACTTTAAATGGCGGTTAGCCTACTTGACAGATGGTGAAAGAGGCCCTTAGGTTAATATTTAAGTAGGCTAGTATTTTAGAGTTTTAATATTATTGTTAATTAGGATCATTAGTGGTTAAGTTAAAGTTAAGTTAAACGCGTATATGTTGTATACACTATTTAGGACTGCAATTTAGTAAATTATCATATACACATATTTTACAGTACATATTCACGTATATACTTGCAATCTGTCTGTGTATTTTATTAAATAAATAAATGAATAAATAATATTAACTGTTTTTTTCTTATTCATACCAATTTACTATTAACTAAAAGGAAGATAAAGCATCCTTTAAAAGAGAAGTCAGAAAGTTTCTGTCATCAGGTACTGCTTGATAGTCGTTTTTAGAGTTTTTGTGTTTTGTTAACTATATGGTACTATTATAGTTATGTATGTATACTATTATTATATTATTTTCTTTTGTTCTTTTGTTTTGTATAGTTTGGCTTTTTGTTCTCCTTTTATTAGTTTTATTTTGTAAAAAAAAAAAAAAACAGAAAATGTCTCGTGTTTGTTTTTAATGCATGCTGAGTTAGCCTATAAGAGGGA
Source organism: Synanthedon formicaeformis (assembly GCA_945859745.1). NCBI lineage: Eukaryota > Metazoa > Arthropoda > Insecta > Lepidoptera > Sesiidae > Synanthedon > Synanthedon formicaeformis. The sequence continues at coordinate 464,614 of OX243974.1, read as the reverse complement.
GTATACAATATTATAAAAGTTTGCTTAAATGTGAATAAGTGTATAGATTGTTGTATACTGTGTTGGCTTCCTAATAAATAAATAAATAAATAAATAAATTTATAAATAAATAAATAAATAAATAAAGGAGAAAAAAAATTGTAAGTTCAAAACGTGCATTCGTTCCAAAGAAGATTCTTCTTAGAAAGAGAAAATTTGGAAATTCGCCCAATTTTTTTTTTGTTTAAATTACACATCAGATGCTTTCGAGTCAAGCTTTTGGTCTGTCAAGTCAAACATATTTTAATAAAAATTCAAACTAAACAATCCTCAAAAGCCTTTCAATTAAAAGTTACAGTTTTAGATGTGTATTTTGAAATGTTACTATTTACTCGTAGTAATAGTAACATTAAAATATAAAATTAATAGTAACATTAGATTTAAATCAACATATTTATATTTATTTCTTAATTATTGTTGAATTAAGTGCTGTGTGATTTTGTTTTAATAAAAAAAAATAAAAAAATAAAAGTAATAAATAAAAATACTCTTAAAACAAAAATGTGGTTTTTTTTTTCATTTCTAATTGTGTTTTTTTTGTCGTTCTTTTGTTTTTACAATAGTAGACCAGATAGCTATAGGGGGTGCGTGTTGGGGTGCGAACGTCCGGACCAATTGTAATGTAATTTGTCAAACAACCCTCCACTCGGATTTATCTCTACTTCATTTCAAGTCAGTGTGTATCTAATATATTTACAAAAATTTAGACAACAACAAAACAACAATATCATTATTATTGTTAAAAATATTGTTTAATATATATGAGCAATAAACAGTGAACAAAATGTTTTGACAGTGACAGGAGCGTGAACGACGTCGCGGGCATAACTAGTATATTAATACGTGAAACCAAAACTTCCGATCCCTTTTTTTTTCAGATATGTGAAATGATTTTCTTTATTTATTCTTATCAATAAAAAAAAATTAAAAATAATTTCTTACCCCACACCGGTTTAATTGTCACCTCGCACGATTTTATTTCGTGTGCGGAATGTGCGAAAAGCCAACTAAGTTTAAATATACATATTTTAGTAGTCATATCGCACACATATTCGGTTGTTTTTTTTTATAGCACGTTCAAATAGGGTCAATTTAATATTTTACATAGAAATCGTAGCAACAATAATTATTATCCATTAGCAAAAACATCCGGACCAGAATATTGTTATCAAATCTTATAATTATTAATGACTAAGTAATAATTCAAAATCACAATAGCACTTAGAAACACATGTTTTCATTCTCATCTGTGAGAAAATTTTTGAGATTATTAAAAAAACATTATCGACCTTAACGCAGGCGATTAAGTTTGAAAATTGCACATCATAAATATTTCGCTAATAATCCGATTCATCCCCTGTACGGGTGGCGTGATCGTTTCGCATTAGTGCTACTCTTAATGCACTATGAGTGCAATAAATCGTATTATAGTGTTGTCGTGCAGCGAAATGCATTCTATTAGCGAGACTAACTGAATATAATATTTTGTTAGAAGTTTTGTGGATCATATTTCAAACTGGCAACATGACAGGCCAAAATAACACGGATTAAAAATATACAATTTACAAAGACAGCGTGTTAGTAAATAAATATATTTATTTATTTATTTATTTATTTATTTATTGTACAAGGCCCCCAACGAGGCAGACATCCAACTAACACATTGTACAAAATAATTAACACAAGGCGGATGCCGCCGCAATTATAGGGAGCTCAGCATGCACCAATAAAAGCTACAAGCAACATCTAGGGAATAAATAATAAATAATAGAAATATATATTGTATAGCGTTACACTACATGTCACGTCCATTAAATGAATAATAATCAATAATCAATCAATTAACAATCGATAAAATAAATAATAATAAATAAAGTCAAAAATAATCAATTATTGAAATTATTTATTGAAATAAAATTTATTGAATATTATATATCCAAATTTTAGGACAAATTTGTAAATTATTAGTTTTGGTTGGGCATAGGTAATTATGGCATATAAATTGGCGTGTTGGTGATTGATTCTTGTTATTATTTTTAAACACTTTCTGAAAAGGTTGAGAATAAAATTAAAATCGACTCTCTTTTACTAACTCTTACTTTTTCATATACACTTTCACAGAAGAAATTCTTAAATTGATTGTTGAAACCTAATCGAAATTGACTGCGTTATTCAGAGTATCCTCCTATATTGATATTTTATGGAAGATTTTTTCGATCTTTTTTAATAGCTATAAAATATGTATATTTAAAAAAAAAATCGCTTACACATGAGTATTAAGAAATGAAAAAGTACTTTTCCCATCGCCATTAAAAATAAGATTATGGTAAGTACGGCAAATAAACGTGGCCTATCAACAAGAAGGCATTTCGTGCAGGGATGTGATAATATTGGGGTGCGTATGCTCCGAGATTAACAAAATTCCACCCTTGTTGTAAGGGTTGTTGTAGTCTATTAAAAATGGAACAAAAATGTGAAAAATACATTTTTACCATCAATAGATGGTAAAAATGAAAAATATTTCACATTTTAGGTCTTTTAACATACGCAACAGATTATAATGTGGTTTTCACAAATCAATTTGAATTTGAATAGCAAAATAAAAAAAATATTTAAACCAGAGAATACCTGGTACTAAACTGTTTTTTCTTTATTTTTTCACTTTAACTGCCAACATACTTATCTAATAGCAAATTCGTTAAAAGCATAAAATATTTATTGTAATTTTATTCTCTTTATTTCTACTAACAAGATAAAAAAAGCGCCGCGCAGGGAAAAATAGGTACTTCCGGCGATTCCAAGTTTAAGTAAGTGCGAGGAAACAAAAAAAAAATCCATTTTTTTATATTTTTGACTTTACACAACCGTTGCAGCGTTATCGACAAATCGATAACATTCGACACCTGTCATCGACTTTTTCTATTTCGCCGTGTAAATGTCATTTTTATAACATTTGTTTACGAGGAGCCGATGCGAGGGCTCCGTTGGACGTACGGTCGGTTCGCGGTGTGATCGTTATCAGCGGACGTAAATAAAAGGGACTACAAGGGAGTGTGCAAGTGAGGCCATTAAGGGATAAACTATCTTTGCAAGCTGTATGCAAACACCTACTAGGTACACCCAACCGAGGAACTAAGAATCTAATTGATATTTAAAGAAACATATCGCTGCTTAGAAACTAAAGGGCCACAAATCAAAATTACACTTTTTACAGGAGAGCTAATCGAAAAAAAAAAATATTTAATGTCTATTTTTTTCTTATTAGATATATATCAAATATATGCATATTATACTACATCGTTAGAAGCGTATTTTTAAGTAGCATTATATGTTTTAAGTACTTTTATAATAAACTTAATACTAGAAGAGATATAAGCATATAAGTTACTTTTGAATATATAAAAAATATCAAAATATACTAAATATGGAATAAAATAACCATAAACATACAATATGAAGGATTGTGATTGTATTTTTGCAATAAAAACATTTTTGGATTTTTTTGTTTTATGGCCCTTTAGTTTTTAAGCAGCGATATTTGGGTTAGTCCAAACAGTTCTACTATTAGTTGTACGACTGTTTGGACAAAAAAATCCAACTAGTTCCTACTGCACAGTTTTGACAGATTGGACTCGAATAATTTTGCTGCCCGCTACTTCGTCCGCGTAACTTTGTAAATTATATACTAAAAACCTTCCTCGAGAACCATTCTGTCCATTGGTGAAAACAGCATGAAAATAGGTGCAGTAGTTTTTGAGTTTATCGCGAACAAATAGACAGAGAGACGCGACGGAGGACTTTGTTTTATAATATGTGATTATTAGGCGTGGGATCTCCGATGGAGAACAGCTTCCACGAACAAATATTTATTCCGCTGGGATCGCTTTGGGCGCATCCTGCTGATGTCACATAAACTTGAAATTTTAATTGTATACGTCTGTCTATACTTATAGGAAAGGGCTGTGTCTTTGTTAGGATAAAGTCTATGAGATAGGATAAGGTCCTTTTAAATCGGCATCTCGGCGAGGTCGCACCATCGTCGGCCTCGTCTTTGCTGCAAACCCATCATTAATTATTATTAAAAAAAAAAAATGAATATACTCGTATACCTTGCATATCCCAGTAATTTCTCACTTGGCGACCGTTTCTGATCGCGATTGTTTATTCTACCGGTTTCTAGTGAGAGTCGCTTTCAAGGTCCTCGGACCAAAAGTATAAAGATAGGTAAAAAATAAATAAATAATAATATAAAAATAAATGAAGAGTATGAATGCGCGGGTGCAGGGTGCGGCGACAAAGGGAAGTCGTAATTAAAACGCTATATATCACAGTCGCGCTGTCGTGCGCTCGATTCGAATCTGGTGCGTCTATTACCGAATCACCTACCACTGGTTCTCGATACCAATTTGCGTCACTAAAATAACACATATATATTTCAATTATTTATTCCCATTCAAGATTACATTAGATTAGATTTAGGTAGTACATAGGATGTTGCTTGGAGCTTTTATTGGTGCATGCTGAGCTTCCTATAATTGCGGCGGCATCCGCCTTGTGTTAATTATTTTGAACAATGTGTTACAGTTGGATGTCTGCCTCGTTGGGGGCCTTGTATAATAAATAAATAAATAAATAAATAAATAACACATCGTTGTGGAGAAAATATTTTTATTCAATAGCATATTCATGGAAGCAGTTCACGTGCATTGAACTTTGACACTGCCACTTTAATTTACTAAATGTCGCTAACTTTCGTTCGTCTACGGGTCTCCGCATTACTGATTTGATCTCGCTGTGTAACACTGAGCAATAGCTCTTTCCATAGCTTTGGCCCAGGCGGGTCAGCATTTAAGCTTACATTAAGTGGGAGTGTAAAAAAAGAATCTCGACGATTCTCGAGGTGAGCTACGCCAGTTATCGTGATATTAAGGCGTAACAAATATTCGCTTATAACTTCGTTATTTTTGACCGTACGACAAAAATGATAAGGACTAATATTGTTCTCTACGCAATTCTCTACAAAATATTTCTTATACATTTTTACGTACAATCAATATTTTTCGAGATAAATGAAAATTTCGTCTAACCCGACTGTAGTACTTGTTGAGCGACGTTTACATTGAGTTTACATAAATGCACGGTTTTTGTAACCATCATGGAAAGTTAAAACGAAAAAGCTTTTTGGAGTAGAGTACACAGAATACTTAGAATTTAATTACACGATTGAAATGCTCCCTAGAAATGTTTCGTTGAATGAAACTTAATTATTATTAATATTGGGAAAACATATATAAGCTTTTCAGGTGAAATACATAATACGACAATATTTTAGTGTCATTTAAACATGTGAAAATATTCGCATACAAGAATTGATGATGATAATTTTACAACATTGAAGTTTTTTTGTGTCCTATAATTTGCATCTTGTACTATGTTTCATTGTTTATAATTGTTTTCATGTGTCAAAATGGTTCAAAAATGCATTATAAATTTTTTACGTGTGAATCTGTGCAATGGTAGGGGACGGTGTGTTCCCCATTTCGCAGTTTGTCATTCCGAATGGTTAATAAATTTCCTGTCATCGCGACTCTCTTTTCCACGGACTATTTCTGGAGTTATGGTATTTTTTTATATATATTCCACGACTATCTAACCATAACTACTTGGGTATGCAGAATTAATGCGTTTCTTGTTTAGAACTACTTATGTCGCTGTACATTTTTTTAAATTTATTTTTTAACTATGAAACATTTTTTATTTTTTTATTTTATTTCATTTGTCAGTTTAATTATTTAATAAAGTTTCAAATTCATCCAAATTTGAAGTCTTCTTTCATTCGTCTTCTTCGTCGTACTCATAGTCTTCGCAAATTGTGAGAATTGTGAGAGCAACAACTTGATCCCTCAGGGTGACAACGACAACTTCCTAAAACGTCTTCAAAAAAAAAAAGTAAAGACAATTTCCGAAAACGACAACGTCCGAACACGATTTCCGATCTGCCCATCGGCTAGGAGACCGGCCACATGAGATCTCTTGATCTCTTGCCATCCACTCTTCGAACCACCACCACAGCTTCTCCAAGTTTTCTGGTCCTCCAGCCTGCAGGCCTATGCCGAGTCCAAGGTCGAATGGTGTAAAATGTGCTACTGGTTGTGGAAAGTAACTTTCTGGTGATAATAATAAAATTCCACCAGGAGTATAATTATCTTTTAATCCTTTAACCCTCCGTGGAATTATTTGAATCGCTTCTCGTAACTGCGCCGGCGCACGTCCTGTCGCGTAAATCGAAACCGCTGCTGTAATATTTTTGCTCTGCATTCGTCACATAATTCCTCTAATTTCGAGCAAAGTATATTATTATTTTGAGAATCAAACGGTTTTGATATTATTATCACACTAGCGCGACTCACCCCAGGCTTTGCACGGATGCAAAATTTTTTTTTGATCCTGTTAGTGAATCCGTTGGTTGGTTTAGAAGAAGTTAGCGGAGAAAAAAACGGACAGAGACTTTTCATAATAATTGTAGGTATATATCTATAAACAGATAGGTACCTACACAATCATTTTATTTCATACGATACAAACAGGGCAATTAAACTAATTAAATATTTTTATGACCCAAAATATTCATTACAATTAAAAGAAAAAAAAAATGAACGGTGAATGGTAAAAATATGAAAGTATAAAATGTCAAGTGGTGGTCAACATACCAGCGCCGCTGAGTTAAATGTTGAGACATTATTAACACCTCATTAGTGAGGAATAAATGTTTTTGCTTGAATGCCTATCTACGGCGGTTAAATTTTACCACATTGTAAGAAATTTGACATTTAAAGAAAAATATTAGTTGTCCAAGTACCTACCACTGCTATATTACGTTTTTTTTTGTATTTATAGCAAGAAATGCTAATTTAAGTATAATACTCGTATAAAAATGTCGTGTTGGTTTGTGTATTATTTACTCGAAAACTAGCAGACGGTTTGACTTGAAATTTTTACACAATATGCAATTAGCTTCAAGAATTGATCCTAATCTATTTTTCGCGCAATACATAATTACTTTTTTTACGGCGCCATCTGCCGAAAGCGAGGAAAACCCACTCGCCAACGAGAACCGCTGTCACATTTAAAGTGGAAGTTAGCCGTTGTTATGGCAGCCTAGTTAATATAAGACTGAGCCACAGCGAAGCGTGGTCGGGTTCAACATAGTAATCTATAAAAATATTTTAATTGTTTAGTTTTCGGTTTTTACGCGGCTCATCTACACCTTTAATATAACCAGAAGTCCAGTTTAAATCTATAATAAAAAGAAGACATTAATACCGTTTCGTTTGTTTGTTTCTTGTCAACTGTAAAATAAAAGATAGTCAAATAATTGTAATATTAATGTCGTGCGACAATTAATCTGCATGTCGCTTTAGACGCAGCGCGCGTCGCGACCGATTATCGTTGTCGAGCGAGCGTGAAATCAATCGCACGTGAGCCAAACATCTCCACGACGGAAGGATATTGTTTTTTTTTTTTTTAAAGACGATTCATCTGAAGCAACTTAATATTGGCGCCAGGCGTACACTACACTTTTTTTATAATAGAAATTTCACCGCAACCTTGCAACGTCGAGTTTTGGTACAGAGTACTGACTTGATTGACATAGAACGTCAGTCACTGTCACAGCTTTCCGAACTATTTTCGAAATATTTTGGACAAAAATTTTTGTAACCTTCGGATTATTTCATATTGTACCGCCACGAGTAGGTCGATAAATACGCAAAATAGAATACAATATCCAATATATGGTATAATATATTCATTTTAAAGAGATTTATTATATGCTTACTCAGCTCAGAGTGAAAAACCCTTTAGTTTGCGAATTGTAGAGGCCACTTAGCTAAAAATCCTTTTCATGTACAATTACAAGAAGTAAGTACCTACCTACACAAACACACACAACCACACACAATTTTCAAAGTAATAATTGTATTTTTATTTTATTTTATTAAAATAAAAATTATTAAAATAAAATAATATATTTGTTGTTCTAATAGTATAAGAGGTGGCAACGTTTTCGAAAGAGAATTTCAGGTCAGCTGGTTTTTTGATATGTCGTCTCTCTTGCCCTTTCGGTTAGGATCTGGGCAGTCTGGCTAGCGGTAGCGGTTGCGTTTACCTGTGCGCATCCTATTTGTGCGGGTAATATACTGACTTTTAAAATCATTTTATGAAGGTTCAATTTGCATATTTTAGCTTAAGATAAGTTTAACAAACATCAATCTCTTATTGCCAGACATTTTTATCGTTGCTAATAATGAGCCAGACGCGAATTTTGATTTCATTTTTATTAAAAAATTAAGTTATTTCAGAATGTCTGTCATTTTAATATTATGTTGTTTAAGTATGAACAGACCTAAAAATAATTTGCCAGACATTAATTCAGTTGCTAAACCATGAATCAGAACGATTAAAGTCCTGAAAATTCATACAGTAAAATCATTTTATGAAGGTTCAATTTGCATATTTTAGCTTAAGATAAGTTTAACAAACATCAATCTCTTATTGCCAGACATTTTTATCGTTGCTAATAATGAGCCAGACGAGAATTTTGATTTCATTTTTATTAAAAAATTAAGTTATTTCCGAATGTCTGTCATTTTAATATTATGTTGTTTAAGTATGAACAGACCTAAAAATAATTTGCCAGACATTAATTCAGTTGCTAAACCATGAATCAGAACGATTAAAGTCCTGAAAACTCTTACAGTATGATTCTACTGGTCAGAGAGAGACAGTTGAGTGCTCTCAGCTATAGATGGGTAAGCACTGTAATATTACTCAAGCCAGAGTAAATACTCAGTAAAAACTATTTAAGTACTTTTTTTTTTTTTTACTTTATACTCAGTATTACTACGAAAACTTAATGAGCTATGGCTATCGTTCATTACCACGATTCATCATTAAATGAAGGATTAACGCGTGATGATAATTATTATTATATAAAATTGTTAGGTACAATGTTTAAATTATCTATACTAATATGTAAAGCTGAAGAGTTTGTTTGTTTGGTTGTACGTGCTAATCTCAGGCTGTCGGGCTAGGCATCGCGTTGGCCACGATCTACGAGCCCGTAGGTTTGTTGAAAAAGTATCGATATTTTTAATTAGACATATTGACATTTTTCCTCGATATATCGACGTCGATATTGATATTTTATAAATGAAAATTAATACCGTTTTATATTTCCTAATTATAGTTTTTTAATAGAACACTAGCTGTTGCACGCGACTTCGTCCGCGTAACTTTTTATAAAATATAGCCTATAACACTCGCTGATAATATAGCTTCCCACCAGTGAAAGAATTTTTCAAATCGGTCCAGTAGTTTCGGAGCCTATTCAATACAAACAAACAAATCTTTCCTCTTTATAATATTAGTATATATAAAAATTCAACAAAACAAAATGCAGGTGCGTCGGCAATCTTTTGTATCTACTTGTAGGTATCATCCATAAATGATAATTGTTTTGATGAAATAAAATCTCTTGTATCCGTATGACTCATTTCTGTTTTAGTTTTAATGTTTGAACAAAAGCAATAAAAATGTTCCGTGTTTACTTAGAGACCTTCTATCTAGTTGTCTTGTTTATCAAAGTTATCATAGTAGTACTATGTGAAATAGTTGTTATTCTAATATCCGTTAATTTACTATAAGGATTGTAACCTCTGCTATGCCGCCGATGGGCGGTCTCGGCATGTGAGTATAAAATTGGCTTTTAACAATTTATAATTTAATTTTAATTTTAATAAATTGACTATTAATTTTTACAATATAATTAATAAAGTTAAAAAAATATCTAAAATAAGAATTTAGTAATTACTTATATGATGTCAAACAGGTGACATGTAACATAATTCTTTTGTTTTTTTTTTATATTATAGGTATTTCTTATTTGGTTAATAATCTTTTCTTGTGAGAAAATTAAGAATTTTAAATTAAGATAAACGCAAAATTCACTGCAATAATAACATAACTAGTAAATTATAATAATATGGTGTAGAGTTAACTTAGTTGTAACTATATCTAGGTAGATAAAAATGTAGGTTTTTCACTCATCTTTACATACTTCTATGTATTCTTCTAATTTCCATGCAATTAAAAAGTTGTTGACATCGTCATCCATTAGGAATATTTGTAAATTATAAAATTTTTTTAGGCAATACGAGTTTATTAAATACGAGACGCAATGACTATCACGCTAGAAAGATTTGGACGAAATGAATGATTCGTTTTCACTTATAGGTAACCCATTTTGCTTTGCTAAGTATTTTTACTTGGTTAATATTTAGTAAGCTGTTTGTAAAGATTAGCAAATGTGTCATGGTAAAATTTACAATCGCACTTATTTAATAACAACAAAATATCAATGGCTATTTGTAACCGATTACGTTGTAGGTGGTAACAGAGATATATTGGTTAATTTTAACCAAAAAAAGGGTTAATTTTAACCCTTTTTAAACATATTTAAAATTACATACATAACTTGGTTAGATTTAACAATATTAAGTATTAAAATTTAAACAAGTCTGAATTGGTTCAGAATGCTAACAATTTTGTTTAAAAATTATTAAGTGCAATGTTAAAAATAACCAAGTATCCATAACAATGTTGACGTGTTAGATTATAACCAACTGCGCTTATATATTCTTAAACGAGTTTTAGTTAATTTTAAATAATCTGCATTTAAACGAGCCAAAATGTTAAAGTAAAATTTTCTCAGTGTATCATAGCGACAAGAGTATTTCAAATAAAAAAAAAACTTTTAAATTTTCAATAATGTTGTTTGATTTCCTGCTATCTAATTCTATCTCATTTCAATTTTTTTTTTATGTTAAAATTTGCTAAATGCTAATAAAAAATAATATCCCTAATTTAAAAAATATTGAACTTACGCAATTGTATATCTATTGTATGTATATATAGATATACAGTTTACATAAGTCCAATTCATACTGTAAGAGTAGAATCATACTGTAAGAGTTTTCAGGACTTTAATCGTTCTGATTCATGGTTTAGCAACTGAATTAATGTCTGGCAAATTATTTTTAGGTCTGTTCATACTTAAACAACATAATATTAAAATGACAGACATTCTGAAATAACTTAATTTTTTAATAAAAATGAAATCTAAATTCGCGTCTGGCTCATTATTAGCAACGATAAAAATGTCTGGCAATAAGAGATTGATGTTTGTTAAACTTATCTTAAGCTAAAATATGCAAATTGAACCTTCATAAAATGATTTTAAAAGTCAGTATATTACCCGCACAAATAGGATGCGCACAGGCAAACGCAACCGCTACCGCTAGCCAGACTGCCCAGATCCTAACCGAAAGGGCAAGAGAGACGACATATCAAAAAATCAGCTGACCTAAAATGCTTTTTTTCTTGACGTTGCCACCTCCCGGACTATAAAGTTATATTTATATTGTAAAATTATAAAAATAACCTGTAGGTAGTGCAGTGTATTGCCAACGCTGCTTTTTTTAATAATAATTTGTTTCGTATATTCCATATTAATACTTATGTTTGTGGTTTTTTTGTTAATAATAATAATGAATTAAAACAAATTAAAATCACACATGATTTTACATATTATTAAAATTATTACCTACGTAAAAAAGTATTGAATATTTTTAATCGAATAAAAAATATCAATGATATTCAATGACACGTTAGTACTGGCAATAGCCACTAACCAGCCCACTGCACTGTAGCAAACCAAGTAGGTAGGTATGCTAGTATTATCTAGACATAATATGGCAAAGATACATCGGATTCGAATTAAATCGGATATTATGTAGGTTACCTACCACTTACATGCAAACTATACTTTTTTTATAACATTAAGGTATTTAGATTGACTTTTTACAGATTTATATCCTGAGATTTGATCCTTTTAACAGTTACTTTCTTGTTGATAAATAAAAAAATCTTATTATTCCCGGTTTGAAAGCTTTAAACGCGTCCCTAAAAAGAAAATGTATGCAAAGGTAGTTTTTAGCATTTTTTATGCAACGGTGACACGACTCCGTAACGAACCTACCCGAGCGAAACCTCTCGCTAATGATGCAAAAGATATACAGCGAACTAACCGGGTACCTAATATATGCCGGAGTGCGGACACCGCAAAGGGGCCCTTCTGCCTCTTATCACCGATCTTTATAATAATTACAACAGACATACGGACGTCTCAATCGGGTGACCGTGCACGATACCAATTACTGTGGCCGTGCGACCGAAATATCTTCACAATATAAATGTAGTCAACGATAAAATAAAAATAAAAAAAACATCGACACCGACTTTGCACAACCCTAAAACAATACCGACTAGACGCTGCCCTGCGAATTTATCACTTGCGCAATTCAACTTAAGGTTGAATATTGAATGAAGCGTGCCATGCATTTATACATTATTAGATTCCCAAAGGATCGCCGAGCGAATGGGAGGGACTTAACCCCCTCCACTTGCGTATAGAGGGTGTGACGTACGTCAGTCGCGCACAGACGGTGGGGGATGATAGATGTGCGTCTGTGAACATCGTTCATACCTCTGCACTACACGATAGCGAATTCGATCCGCCATAAATAATATGAGACGCGTCGTTCCCGCCAAGTGGTTTTTCCTTTACAACTCTGCCAGCGAGTTTGTTGACACAGGCGCCTACGTGACAAGCGACCAATGAAACGACGTTACAAATCTAAACATTGCATTTCCCGTGTTTAATAATCGCCACGTTATTTCCTATTACACTAGTTACAAATATGAGAGTTCATTTCGAATGATGGTACCGATAAATAAATACGATTTTATACGCGATCGCATCATTCGAGCGAGTTGTCCAGTTTGTCGCTGAAATGTAAGACTTTCCTTGAAACATATAATTTGTGATGTGTTTAAAACTAAATAATGTCGGAATATGTAAATTAAATGATAATTTATTACGTTAAACTCGCTTCAAATGATCACATTTTCGTGGTAAATGTAAATGAGGGGATATTCGTCCAAATTAATGTTGTTTTCATTTAAAAATTCACTAAATAATGGGGTAGGTTAACAGTCGGGGCGTCTTTGAGGTGCGGATATCCGGCGGAAGTGGGCGGGGCGTGTGGACGCCATTTTGCGGTCGTCGCGCGTGCGCAATGTACGGTGCCCCGACGGAAAATTTATTACACGAGCTTAGGAGAGGCTTTTGGGACAAAATGATACAAAATGGATGTTGCCTTTGCAGAAATTTAAGATTATGTTAGTTTCATAGAATTATTGAATGGTGAACGCCGAGGGGAGCAGTAAATCACAAAGCCCATTTAAATATTGTTAAATGTGTTTTAAATACTTGATTATTGTTAAATGACTATAAATTTTGAATAAATAAAAAATACTAATCGTTTTGCTAGATAGGTAAAATAAATAAATAGGTAGGTAAATAAAATATTCTTTATTGGTTAGGACCAAATTTTAATTTGTCACAAATAGCGAATTGTTTCTATGTAGGTAGGTACTTACTTATCACCAGTTCAAAATGAATATTCTTTGAGTAAGAATATTTTATGGGCATTTTATGGGTATTCTGACCTTTTAATGCCAATTTGCTATACAAACTTCAACAAATAATCAGCCCAAGCAGCCTAATTACCTAGTCAAATAACCTTAGGTACTATATATATGACTGTGTAGTAGGTACATAATTTTGTTTCACTACTCTCTCTTAAATATGTGTGAATTTTTGAGATGCACATCTCTATCTGATGTTTCGGAATAATCTATGGATATTTTCAGTCTCGTATGAGACTGCGAAAAGTCTTCAAAAGCTAACTAAACCCCCTGTAAGTAGGTGGTTTATTTTCAACTGGCTGCTGCCCACGACTTCGCCCGCGTAACTTTGTAAATTATATACTAAAACCTTCCCCGAGAATCACTCTATCCATTGGTGAAAACAGCTTGAAAATCGGTGCAGTAATTTTTGAGTTTATCGCAAACAGACAGACAGACTTTGTTTATAATATCGCTGCTTAAAAACTAAAGGGCCATAAAACAAAAAATCCAAAACTGTTTTTATTGCAAAAATACAATCACAATCCTTCATATTGTATGTTGCAAAAAGACTTATGGTTGTTTTATTCCATATTTAGTATATTTTGATCATTTTTTATATATTCAAAAGTGACTTAATATGCTTCTACATCTCTTCTAGTATTCAGTTTATTATAAAAGTACTACAAACGTTTAATGCTACTTAAAAATATGCTTCTAACGATGTATAATGTGCATATATTTTATATGTATCTAATAAGAAAAAAAAAATAGACAAAAAATAATTTAATTTTTTTCGATTAGCTCTCCTGTAAAAAGGGTAATTTTAATTTGTGGCTCAAGTCTGTTTTTTAACCTCAGACAAAAATGACACTTGCATATGTCAAGTTTGCATATGTGTCGTTCATTGTAAAAGTGAACTATCTCCTTGTAACTGAATTTTGGAATAACGAGCTTTTTGCGAATTATAGTGTAGGAAAAAATATATAAGAATTCATTCATTGTTTTCATCTATGGGATTTTAATACAACTATTGGAGTTACTTCACTTTTATATTGAAAGTTATGACTAAATGTGATACCATTAGGCAAGAAAATATGGTTTTAAAAATAGGAAGTTACACCACTTTTACAATGAACGACACATATAATGATACCATGTAATGTATATGTAATGCATGTCACATGTAATGTCATTTTTGTCTTGATTAAAAAACTTTATTTAGTTTATAAGCAGCGATATGTAATGATTAGAAGGCTACCGTCTCGCCTAAGAAGACTAGCTACCTGCAATACCCTGAAATAATATGAACCCCTGGTAGGGTGAAGGATTAGGATAAGTGTCTGACTGTGAGACACAGAAATAATATACATATAGATTGCTTAAAATAATGTAAAATAATGTACATTTTCGGAAGCTCACAAACATCCTTAGGTATCCTTACATATTAGGTATAAAACAAAGTCCTCCATACCTAATATGTAAGGATACCTAAGGATGTTTGTGAGCTTCCGAAAATGTAGCCATAGCAGACGATCATGAATCGCTACGAGACAGCCGCTACGTAAATCAACCGGCACCCGTCCATCCATCACGACGCGTCGCGCCATCAATCGCCAACACAGAAATAGAGATGCGACGACGGATTATTCTGGAGCTTTTCAACAACTAAGTGCCTACTGTGTCTGAATAAGGTTATTTCTTTCATCTAACTAATCGAATGAATCCGAAGGCGTATACTGTGAGAATTAGAAGCGATAACCCAGCACACATCTAGACCAGGTCTAAAAAAGTTCATCAATTATAAATAGATGAACTTTTTTACTTTGATACTTACTAAGTAAAATTTTATCCATATTTTTTCAAATTCAAATTCAAAATAATTTATTTGCTGAATATAGTTATGCTTATATATAAGTTGTTGTAAGTTTAAATAGATAGAGTCCCCATATTCAACCGACAAGAGGTGTGCAAAATTAAAAAGCATCTAAAAATTTATAATAATTCCTCTAAGATATATTATTAATTTATTGTATTTTTATTTTTATTTTTTATGCTATATTTATATATGTAAAACATAGCTTGCTGCTTGCATCGCTTGCACTATATAAGTCTTTGCTGTGTAATTACTGTTAACGAGTATAAAAACCTAACATTTTTTTTAACCTTGATTATGGTCTATCTATACATCTTTCTATACATGTATTTATTCATCTTCATCTTTCTAACATTATAAAGAGGAAAGATTATTTCTATAATCATTCTATTCTCAGGGTCTTGCACTAGCCATCTGCAGGATGTTAATGATGATGAATGGTGATTTGTGGTATAGGTAAAAATACCTTACTTTAGGAGGTAGGTATATGTACCTAATTTATACGAATAGTGAAATAGGTAGTTAGGTTACCTATCTATACAAAATAAAAGAGGCAAATACAAAATTTTAATTAACCGCCATTAAACCCGATAAACCGTTAGAAGTTAATCGGTCTTCAAAACTATTAAATTTACTTAAAGCTCTGACAGCGAATTAAGAATAATTATAAAACAAGATAACGAAGCGATAGACAAAAAAATGTCGCCATTAATAGGCAATCTTGTTACAGCTACCGAATTAACGAGGCTCGCTATAACGCAATCATATAATTACACCTCGCGACCTCAACGAACCTACGCCAAAATACCTACTGCTCTCTCGGGGGAGGCGGAGTCCGCTGGCGATCAATACTCTCCGTGGAAGACGGGGAAACACGGGCACGTATGTACGTTTCGCTCATACCATACACGAAATTGCCTCAGTGAGAGCGAGACGGCGAAAGATAATTCAGTTTCGCCTACACGCTTCCCATGGGCGTGCCCAACCTTCGCGGTCCGCTAATCTGACACGGCTCAGTCGACAAGGGACCGCGTGCCGTGCGCGTGCGTACACCTCCGCCGATCTAACATGTATTTCGCGTAGAGCCACCGCAACCGGCCACCATGCTCGTTCCCCCCGAGATGATGGCGGCGCAATCGAAGCTCGTCTACCAGATGAACAAGTACTACAACGAGCGAGTCGCCAACAGGAAGGCGCAAATAGCAAAAACCATACACGAGGTGTGCAGGATAGTGCAGGACGTCCTCAAGGAGGTCGAACTGCAGGAGCCCCGGTTCATATCTTCCCTCACCGACTACAATGGGAGGTTCGACGGCTTGGAGGTCGTTTCGCCACACGAGTTCGAAATAGTCATCTACTTGAACCAAATGGGGGTTCTCAACTTCGTGGACGACGGATCTCTGCCCGGATGCGCCGTTTTGAAGCTGAGCGATGGCAGAAAGCGATCCATGTCCCTCTGGGTGGAGTTCATCACGGCCTCCGGCTATCTATCCGCGAGGAAGATCAGATCCCGTTTCCAGACCCTGGTCGCGCAGGCTTGCGACAAGTGTTCCTATAGAGATTGCGTGAAAATGATCGCGGAGACGACGGAAGTGAAGTTGCGGATTCGCGAGAGGTACATAGTGCAAATAACGCCTGCCTTCAAGTGTGCGGGACTTTGGCCGCGTTCGGCCGCTCATTGGCCGCTGCCGGCGATACCTTGGCCTCATCCGAACATCGTGGCCGAAGTGAAAACGGAAGGATTCGATTTGCTCTCCAAGGAGTGTCTCGCTTTGCAAGGAAAGAATTCCGCGATGGAAGGCGACGCGTGGGTGCTCAGTTTCATCGAAGCGGAGAACCGTCTCCTTCAGGGCGGCTGTCGAAGGAAATGCTTGAGTCTATTGAAGACGATCCGAGACAGGCATCTAGACTTGCCAGGCAATCCGGTGACGTGTTATCATATGAAGACGCTTTTGCTTTACGAGTGCGAGAAGCACCCGCGGGAACACGAGTGGGACGAGGCCGCAATTGGCGACAGGATCAACGGGATCTTCCTGCAGCTAATATCGTCACTGCAGTGCCGCAGGTGCCCGCACTATTTCCTGCCGCACGTGGATTTGTTCAAGGGCAAATCGCCGACGGCGCTAGAGAACGCCGCCAAGCAAGTGTGGCGACTCACCAGAGAAATGCTAACAAACTCTAGGGCTTTCGAAAAACTGTGAATCGCGCTAAGGACTCGGTTTACCGTAATTTGGCTCTCTTTGTATATGATATTAAGTGAGTGATTTTGCGTACTAGTGATTTACTGTTGCGTCGTGTCATTTCTTGTAACTTAGGGAGAGCTTAGGAGTCGTGAGGTGGCAAATGGTTTTTTTTAAATGTGAATTTGTCAATAATTCCATTCGGATCGGACAGACTGTAAGTATAGGTGATATTACTAATAGAATAGGAACCTCTTCGACTATTATTTTGTGATATATAAATATTGTAAATAGCTTAAAAAACGTTGTACAATTTTTAGTGTTAGGTATTTAATTTATGATGATATCTCGTGTATTTATTTGACTGAAATCTTTTAAATAGACATACCTATAATCATTAGATAAAATAAACATTTAAAAAATAACACAATCTTTGATTTTTACACATTTCTTTATAAGTTATCAATTTTATCAAGTGCTTTTATACCTAAAAGTAAATCAGTTTGACTAGAAATTCAAGCTACCAGAGAATTTTATAACTAGAATAACTGACAAAATACTCAGGATTTGAATAAAAAAAAAAGATTATCTGTGGACATTTTAAAAATAAGACTACAATTTTATGTTTGTAGTCAAATATTGAAACTAATTAGAACAACAAAAATTAAAATGTACCGAAACCAAAATTCTAACAGTAGGTATGAGAGAATTATTTATAATACATCACAATAAAATGTGGCTATTATATTTCGAAATATTTTATATGGATAGCTAAACAAAACCTAGGCGAAATAATCTAATCTTATCTGGTCCAATTTGTTGTGTGTTGTGTATTGTTGTCCGAATATTCGATTTTTATTAAAATTCATTAAATTTAAATAATTGTAATACCTAAAACATTTTGTTTCATAACAGATATTATTTTAGCCTTCCAAATTACTTTGCTTTAGAATTAAAAAAAAATAGAAACAACCTTCGATGGTGCTAAAATTATGGCTATAAATAATATTCTCTTAAAAACATATATATATTATTCCACGAATTACGGACATTGGTGTCAAAAAAAAGTATGAGCTATAAAACAAATGTAGCTATCGTTGAAAATTTTTAATACTGCGACACAAAAGGTGTTTTTAGGCATTTCGTTTTCTCAGAAAATAGTTTTTTATTTTTTTATAAATCTGCCCGGTTCAAACTTTTTTAAACATATAGCCAGGTTCAAAATAAAAACTAACCTATGTTTTAAGTTCGACCAAATTACACATATATATACCTACGAAGTTTTATTAAAATTGGTTCAGTATTAGTTTAGGACTTCCATTGGCGTTAAACCACGTGACACGAAATTTTTATGCACTGCATTTTTATCTATGTTTTAATTTTACTCCAAGTGAACAAGTTTAGACAAATAAAAAATTCCCGCTAAGACCTCGCCTTAAGGTGGTTGAAACATTCTTTTGTTTGTATTGGGACTTGTATCGTCTTAACTCCCACGTATAGTATAGGTAAAGGTATCCGGTTACTTACTGCACTAGAACACGCGTCGTCCCGCCTCAAACTTAAACCCAACTTCATTTAAGTTCTTAAATGAAATTCAAAGTTGCTTTTATTTATTAAAGCTCACCTATCATGCAATTGTTAAGAACAAAAGAAGGCGAGTGTGGGCGCATTTATTGTCTGTCTACGATTTTGCCCGCGTGCTGATAAGTTACGAAATATTTTATTATTATTCACTTATTCATTTTATTACTTAATTTTTTTTTACAATACATATAAAATAAAACAATGAATATTATTTTAAAAAAAATACTTAAAATTAGCTGTCCTCTGGTAGCGAGGCAAGGCCCAAGCCGATGTTAGGGCTGCAGAGTGAGGAACCTCCTGACAATTTATTATTATACACTTATTTATTATTATTACGCTTATTTTTATTATTATTACCTACTATCGCGCTTACTATTCAATCTCTCGACTCAATATTTTGTTTAACATGGTAACTATTTATGTAGTTACGGTCTCCGTACGTCAAATACACCCGAGGTGAGCAACACGAGACGCCCATCGTAATATTTGTGCTTAATAAATAATTTATTGGCGTTTTAAAAACAAATAACAGTTATAACAATAAACAAATACTTAATAATGTGGGCGGTGTAACACGTATTCAATAAACTGTTCGCGTTAATGACCAGTCGAAAGGGGGCGTTCTTCCGACGGGACGGGGCAACTGCCTCAACAAAAAAAAAGCCCTCACACCAATAGCTCTATGGGCATCGTGGTTCCGTATATCAATCAATACTAATAATAAATCTGTAAGGGTTGGTCATGGAGTAAGTTACTTTGTTTTCAGAGATATCGTGTTTACAGGCTCAATACATGATACTGAAACTAAATTGACCATTTTTAGAATTTTTTTTCTGTATGTATGTATGTATGTATGTATGTATGTAGGTATGTATGTTCCTCCATAACTCTTAAACGAATTAACTGATTCTCATGAAACTTGGTAGATAGACATTTTAGACGTACAGGACACAGGATAGGCTACTTTTTTCTTTTTCAACGCGGACGAAGTCGCGGGCGCCAGCTAGTAGTTAGATATTTTATAAATTACTAACGACCCACCCCCCCGGCTTTGCAAGGAGTTTCAGATTTTATATTATAAGTATTAATTATTATCCATCATAGCATAGTTAAGTCAATGAGAGTTAAGTTATCAATGAGAGGACTTAGCGTTAAGCTTGGTTTTTAAGCTTATTTATTAAGTTCTCTTCTAAAATTTTAATCTTCTTTTGATAAAAAAAAATGATACCAAATTTTATCAAAATCGATTGTTATTTTACTGCAAAAATGTAAACAAAACACGGAACGAGTTATTTTTTGCTTTTTATTAAGTGTGAAAAATTAAGCTTTTAGACTGGCTTTGTGTTAATCTGTTTCATTTTATAGCTATACTAGCTGCTGCCCGCGACTTCGCCCGCGTATAAAAAATTGATAAAAACCTATTCTCAGACCTACCAAGTGTACTATCGCGGTCAAGGGAGCAGTCCCACCGTAAAACAATTTCGTGTGCACATTTTGTATTTATCTTTGTTCCTACTTCAAATACCTACTCGTATTTCGTATTATAACATTTACGTTACTATGACAACCTCAATTCAACGTTAGACAAATTTGTATGAAAAGTGGGTCTGCTCCATTGACCGCGATAGTACATATAAAATTTCATCAAAATCGGTTAAGCCGTTTCGGAGGAGTATGGCAACTAACACTGTGACACGAGAATTTTATATATTAGATTAATTAATATTTATCGTCAATTAATTTGCCATTTGACGAAAACAAAAATTGACAGAATTTCTATGAAAGCCGAAACGCACATAGGAAGTATAATATTATACTATTTATACTTAATTATATTGTACTATTATAGCTACCTATAATAGTGTACATAATACTACCTATAATACTAGGTACTATTTAAATATTATCATATCGTTTGGCGTTGACAACAAATAGATTTTTTTGTCTTGTTTCTTTTTTTTTGTTTTTGTAATTTTGATTACGGATCCCTAATACGGATAATTGTAGGTTGTCATCTTAGTGGAGGCTATAAAGTTTGGAGTGGTTTCGGCCGTGTAAGCAACAGCGCGAGAGCATCCCCAAGTGTCTTGGGCATTTATATATCCCATCCCTCTATTAAAATCAATGGTGTTTAGTAGCCTATTTATCATAAGGGTGTGGTGGGCGGTTTTTACAAGACAAATATAATTAATGGCGATAAGTAGCGTTATTAAAATAAGGGCCTCTTTCACCAACTACAAGTAAAGTGTTGATTAGTTACTTTTCAAGTAACGTTAATTGGCGAGTAAATGTTACGAGTATCTTGTGTCAATTTCATTGAAATTACCTTTGGATAAATGCTACTCAAAGATGGTGAAACTCGTAAGCTTTCTTACCGGTGACTTTAAATGGCGGTTAGCCTACTTGACACTTTACTCAGAGATGGTGAAAGAGGCCCTACTTCGAGCTATTGCCGCTTAGCAATCTATTGACACATTTCTAAACTAAGTAAGTATAATCCCAAAGGGAAATTATTGCAGTGATAAAAAGGATTGTTTGACGCATGATTAAGTAACGAAAATTAAGATTTATTTATTTATTTAACTCAAAATCCACAGGTCTCAACATAAAAATGTACAGACTAAAACAAAAACACACCAAACAGCCAATTGCGGATTTTACGTTTGTACAATGGGAATAAAAAAAATGAGAATCAAAAAAATTAAGGAAATTAAAGAAAATTTAAGGAGTAAACTCCAAAAAGTCCGTGTTGTCTGACCAATCGGACCAATCGGACGCGGTGTCAGGGGAGTAGAAAAGCACAAAATTAATGTAGATTTATAGGCCTATTAATTATACAAGAAAAAATTTTTAATCAAGTTTTTATATTACCTATATACTCGTATATATATTATATACTCTCATTCAAATACGAACCCATTTTAAAGATTACTTCAACAGCTGTACGAGAAGTAGGTAATTATTATGTGTCTGTATGTCCTGCTTTTTTTAAATAACATATTTTTTTATTAGTTAATTGAACGCCTTTTATGAGATAATTTAGTATAGGAAATAAACTGTAACACAAAAA
This sequence comes from Synanthedon formicaeformis, assembly GCA_945859745.1. Lineage (NCBI taxonomy): Eukaryota > Metazoa > Arthropoda > Insecta > Lepidoptera > Sesiidae > Synanthedon > Synanthedon formicaeformis. The sequence continues at coordinate 442,278 of OX243974.1, read as the reverse complement.
GGAAAGAACCTTGTATAGATGGTAGCGATAAAGAAAAAATCTACGACTAATCTGCGTCCGCGAGCTCCGAGATTATAGCAGCGTTTTATTTCCTTACAAATTTGGTATTAGTATCAGGCATTTGCATCTTATCTAAATAGTCTAGTATAAGTGTTAAACGCGTATGGCGGAATGGAGGTTGACTCGATTTAATTGCTCGTTAAACACAAAATTACAGATAGTGGCCGGACAATGAGGCCGGAGGCGGTGATAGATTGCTCACTAAACTTATAATCAACTAACTGAGCCCGACCACGCCTAGCTGTGGTTTTCTTTGACGTTCAACCAACGGTTAGCGGCTGCCTAATACAACGGCTAACTTCCACTTTAAATGCGACAGCGGTTCTAGTTGGCGAGTGAGTTTTCCTCATTTTCGGTAGATGGCGTAGTAAAAAAAAAACATTTACTCGTGATCGAGATTATATTATTATGTGAAAAATAGATATGATCAATCCTTGAAGCGGATTGCAAATTGTATTAAAATTTCAAGTCAATCCGTCGGCTAGTTTTCGAGTTTTTGAGTAAGTAATACACAAACCAACACATCATTTTTTTTAAATATATTGATTATACTTTTCGTTGTAACAGTTTAGATTTTTGACAAAAGTGTATAGTATAGAATCACAAACGGTGTTCGCTGAAAATCAGCACTTCAGGTGATTGTCCAGCATCTCACTCAGCACAATGCTGAGCCAGCATCCGAATCACTGCCGCGAGGAAACACACACATCTTTTACCTACCGGTTTTTTATTAATTTCTTTTTTGTGGTTTTTGTATTATATTTTGTGTCTTTGTGTTGCGTGCAGTAAATAAAACTCTTTCTTTCTTTCTTTCTTTCTTTCTATGGGCAGAAAAAAAGAGCCAACATCCATATTAGAGTAAAATTCAGATAAAAATAAGCTTTTAGAAAATAAGTATGGGACGTTAATCCTATTTTTACTAAGACCTTTCTCATTTGATAACTCTAAATTGGACGTCAATCCAACTTAGCAAAACCTATACGTTCAAAGTTCAAGTTATATGTGGTGGGCCATATTATTTTATTCCAATCACCTTCTACTATTCATATTATTATAGGTAATTCAAAACACTGCACATTAGTATGCGTTGCGACAAAAGTGCCTCCTGGCGCCTGCGACGCAGACACCAATATCACAAACAAATTACAATGCTTACTAACTTAGCTTTTTTAAGTTGCGTGATCAGGTTTTTAATATTTTCTCCATACCTTCACATATCATTTTACATTTTGCTTATAATATAATCACCGAAGCAATAGGGCATCTATTTGAAAAATTCTTCAAAGTATACTTATGGATTAAGTATTCTAGACGGATAAGTAGGAATGTATTAATCATCGATCTACTACAGTACTACAGGTGACATTGATACCCAAAATTGAATTCAAGCGAAACCGGAACGCGTCGGTTTTTGTAAGTTGTTTAAGAATATGTGAAGAAATCTCTGCAAAATACATTATTCCAGACATAAGCTTCATATAAAAACTAATTGAATTTGGAAGCAAGCGAAGCCTGCGCGCAGGTCTAGTTGATAATAAAAATAATTAGTGTTATAATAATATAGAAATTATTGCCAAATACAGTACATGTTAATGTCCCAACGTCATACTAGCATTAATAAGCTGAGAATGAGGTTTAATTACGAGATAAACACATAAAGATAAGAGAATGACGCGAAAATCTTTACGAGCGATCGATTTAAAAACAAAATGCTCGAACCGGTCTCGGGGCGGCGAGCGCGAGCGACGAGAGAAGACAGGGTCGTAGACAAAGCCGTAAGCAAATATAAGGCTTGGGGATCACACGTAAAGTGCGCGGGCGCCGATCGCGACAAATTCCCTCTTTTTAACCCGTATAATATTACAATTTAACCAATGAATAATTCAAATATGGCCGCGGCGTTCCCATCTGCAATTCGATTGCACATATACGCACTCGCGGTAAAGCTGTTCGCTCCGAACCTGTTATCATTTCCATTATGTATTGCTCTACGCGCGAATGTCAACCGTTCAGGCAAATGCGAATGCAAACTCATCGGCAATTACACCAGAACCTCTTACACTATCTATATTTAATATTATACTTAGCAAAAAAAACAACCAAAACAAAGTAAGTAATTAGTTACACTTTAGACAATTTTAAATTCTTTAAGAGAACTACATTTCTAGCCAAGAGAATTTTGAAAAAGATTCAGATATTAATTGCATTTTCATAATACTCGTACAATATTTTTATAAAAATTGACAGATTTCGTGCCTCACACGACTATCGAGCACATTGGAAATGAATCTACGGAATTCGAAAAAATATGTTGTTCTGACTTGTTTCCAAAATATCGAGCGTCAAAATCAAAAATTCGGAAAAAAAAATGATTTTTTTTTTCACTATTTCGGTCATAACTTTTTTCGTTTTTGACTTTTTCTAAAAATTCTTTTTGCACCTTACATCTCTCATGAATACGCGTCTTTTGAGCTCTTTTTGAATATAATATCTTCACAACTCTCCGAGATATAAGGGAATCGCACTTTTTCGTGAAATCGGGGCCTATACTGATGCGAACGAAAAGACATTTCCAATGTCACCCGCGTAACTTTGTAAATTATATACTTGTAAACCTTCCTCGAGAACCACTCTATCTATTGGTGAAAACAGAATGCAAATAGGTGCAGTAGTTCTTGAGTTTATCGAGACAGACAGACAGACAGACGCGGCGGAGGGCTTTGTTTTATAATATGTAGTAATATGCAAATCGATTCTTAAGGAGTAAACTCCAATAAGGATAATATAAGACTGTATTTTTCTAACGTACTGTATTTTCTGTAATTTATTTAATGTGCGTTTATGAATATATAATGGTGAAGATACTGACTGATTTTAGGTACATGCCCACCTCGGTCTATTTTTGTTTGTTATTCACGATTTCTTAAATTTCAGGTGACCCAGGTATTATAGGAATAGATGAAAAGTACTTTAAACGATACGATTTAGTGTTCAGTCATTGTATTACAAAACACAAAGAATACATTTTCTTGTCCAGACATTCAAATTGTCTGCATCTAGAACGATATCTACATGAATATAGACTAGAACGATTCATTTGCTTTTCACACTGGCATAATGGACCCAGTAGTTACGATTTCAAAAGTATATTAAAATAAATAATACCTACTTACTTTTGTAGGTATGTATTTACAAAAAAAAAGTATATCAACTGTCTGGTATCAATACTAATAATAAATCTGTAAGGGTTGGTCATGAAGTAGGTAAGTTACTTTGTTTTCAGAGATGTCGTGTTTATAGCCTCTATACATGATACTGACACTAAATTGACCATTTTTAGAATTTTTTTCTGTGTGTATGTATGTATGTATGTAAGTATGTATGTTCTTCCATAACTCTTAAACGAATTAACTGATTTTCATGAAACTTGGTAGATAAAAATTTAGACGTAGGGTGACACAGGATAATCCAGAATAAAAGCATTTTTTGCTTACTTTGGAACTAGATGTATGGAATGTGTGAAGATATTTATTTATTTATTTATTCTGTCGTTGTGGTCACTTTTGAGTGTGGCTATGTACTTCTAGAGTAAAAGGCGTAGCACATGGGTGCCTGTAAAATAGATATTAAATATTTAATTCCGAGCTGTAGATGAGCAGAGATACTATGTGTTGGGTGAGTTAAATAATATAAAACATAGTTATAGAGCATTTATGTTTATAATAATAAAACCAAGGTGCATCGCGAGTCGCCTCGCCGCGTCGTATGCCGAAAATAAATAAATAATAAATAAGTAACAAAACAGCGAAGCAGCATAGTCGGTATAATATTTAATAATTCAAGCGAACATTGCGTCCGTCCGTGCGTCTAATACGATCCGACGTTCACTAGTGAGGTCCAAGTGTTAGGAGAGAGCGGTTAGAAAATCGGGTTTGGTCAGCAGTCATATAGCGTAATATCATTAATTTATATAAATAAAAAAAAAATCCCTTAATGTGTTGCTTAACGACAAATTTAAGGACGGCTGAACCAATTTTTTTTTTTTTTTTAAATATTCGTGAAAGTCCGAGCAAGGTGCTTATGAAGAGAAAAGTTGAAAAAATTGGTCGGGAATAAGTAAAAAAACTCATGTTATTCCAATTTATAGTTTCTAGCTATTTTTTTTAAAATTTTTATGAAAAATCAAATATATATTTTTATTATAAAGATGACAAAAATTACACTACAGTTGCAACCATTCAAAAGCTCTTGACAAAACGACGTTTGTAACTACTAAACTTGGTATTGTTACGTGCGGGGTGAGTTAAAATGCCGTTTAGGGTTGTAAGAACACGATTTATTACGCAGACCAAGATGACTTCCAAAATATCAGAGCTTTTCCAATTAAACCGTAAAACTTGCCAAAAGTCGTAAATAATTCACTCTATGTGTCAACAATGCACTGTCGCAAATATCTTCGCAAAAGCTCCCAAGAGTTGTTTTCGTATCGCTTGTTGTCGCAGAACTGTCCCACTCGAGCGATGGCACCCGTATTTATACACGCGCAGTCAGCCGCGATGCTTTTAGAAAACACTAGAAACTTTAAGGTAAACAAGCTCGTACACAAGTAAACAAGTCATAAAAAACAAACATCGTAAACAACTCTCTGGCTTAAGGGAATGTGAACCTTATGTCGCGAACATAAGGAACAGTTTTCTCTGAGACAGGAGGGCTTCCTTCTACGTATGGAAATTTCCATACGCCCAGGTCTCACGATAAACAACAACACGCTGTTTGTTTATGATAAACAAACGCTTCGAGAATGTTCGGTCGTAACATTACCCCCCTCTTAGTTATGATCGTCCCGATCATCATTCGTGCCGTGATACTTTGTCAAACGGTCAATGTGTACGACCTTCGGTTTTCCTCTTTGCCCCTTTTTGATTCGATAGGTGACGTCGTTGATTTTTGTAACCACATTGTAAGGTCCTTCCCATCGTGCTTGCAACTTTGGGCTTTTGCCCTTTTTCCTGAAGGGGTTATGAAGCCATACGAGAGTTCCCTCTTCAAAACCGTTGATGTTTGATCTCCTATCATAACGGGTTTTCATTTTTTCACCAGTCTTGAGACTGCACTCGCGAACTAGCTTATGCACTTCATCCAGCTGTTCTCGAAGATCGCTGACATAATCCGTCACAAGTCTTGGGCTATTCGGCGGAGACCCTGTTATTGCATCGACTGGTAGTCTTATTTCTCGTCCAAAATTCACTCTGGCAGGGGTAAAACTAGTACTATCATGTACAGCGGAGCGATAAGACAACAAGAAAAGAGGAATGTACTGGTCCCAGTCTCTCTGATGTGAGTCGACTACTTTAGCCAAATTATTTTCCAATGTTTGGTTAAACCTTTCGACCATTCCGTCAGACTGAGGATGAGCTGGTGTCGTACGGGTCTTATGTATACCGAGAAGGTTGCACATTTCTTGAAATAGGGCTGATTCGAAATTTCTCCCCTGATCGGAGTGTATTTCCAGAGGTACGCCATATCGACAGATTACATCCTGAACTAGCTTCTTGGCAACAGTTTTAGCTTCTTGGTTAGGGGTCGCAAACACTTCCGGCCATTTGCTGAAATAGTCTTGCACTACAACGATGTATTTGTTCCCATCCTCAGTTTCAGGAAATGGTCCGGCCACGTCTATAGCGATACGTTCCCATGGTGCTCCTACATTGTAGAGCTTCAGTTTTCCCCTACTTCTTGTCTGTGGTCCCTTGACTGAAGCGCATGCGTTGCATTTACGACACCAATCTTCTATGTCTTCCCGGCAATGGACCCAGTAGAACCGCTGTCGCACTTTCAAAAGGGTTTTCTTCACTCCAAGATGACCACCAGACACCCCATCATGGATATGACGTAGTAGAGGAGATACCTTACTTCGAGGGACTACAACCTGTACAGTCACCTGATGTCCGGTATTAGACTCCCATTTCCTGCACAAGATTCCGCCTTCCAGGGTCAAACTATCCCATTGAGCCCAATAGCTTTTTGTAACAGGACTGGAAGCTGATACATCCGCCCACTCAGGTTTCACTCCCTTTTTTATCCAATCTAAGATCAATCGCAGGTCGTCATCTTCCTCTTGCGCCTTCCTCATATTTTCTCCAGACCAGTCATCGTCTAATCCTTGGGTACGGATAATTTTTACTGATTCCTGAGACTCTTGTTTCCTGCAGTGTTTACAGTTTTCAGGACATAGTCTTCTCGATAGAGCGTCAGTATTACCATGACCTTTTCCGTTAGAACCTTGTCTGACAGTAATAGCAGGGGCTATCTTTCTCCCAGCCGGTGCCTGCCCCTCGGCCCTGGCGACGCTTAGTTTTAACTGCTCTTCGTCAACTTGGGTCCCCATCTCAGAGAAACTCTTTCTTTCCTTCTTTGGGCAGTCTATCCTTATGTGGCCTTTTTCACTGCAGTCATAGCAGGTCGGACCATAGCGAGGCTTCCGCCCCTCGACTACCAGCTCCCTGACCTTGGATGGCCTTGTGGCACGCCACTGTCGTTCGTCAACTTGGGTCTCCATCTCTGAGACCCCCTTTCTTTTCTTCCTTAGGCAGTCCAGCCTTATGTGGCCTCTTTCACCGCAGCCATAGCAGATCGGACCATAGCGAGGCTTTCGCTCCTCGGCTACCAGCTCCCTGACCTTGAATGGCCTTGTGTCACGCCGCACAGCTTCCACTTCTAGAGCATGTGCCAGTGCACTATTCAGGGTCTGATGGTGACCCAATCGCACCGCTGCGCGAACTTCGCCATCCCTTATCCCGTCCACAAAGGCTTGGAGCAGAATTATTTCCACTGCATTCGGTGTTGATATATAGGCGCGATGAACTAATTTCTCGATTTCGTCAGCCCACTGCTGGAGTGTTTCCGTGGGCCTCTGCATGCGATTTCGTAGTTGAGCCCTATACACGTGCTCCAAATGCCTGTCACCATACCGTGTCTCTAGGGCTTCCAATAGGGCTTGCAGAGACCTTCCTTCCGTAGGGAGTCGCTCCAGAATCAGTTGGGCGTCTCCTCTTAAGGCTAGAGTCAACGCCATGAATGCTTGATCCTCAGTCCAGCCGCTGCAGTTAGAGAGGGTTTCGAACTGGTACTTATAGGCTGTCCAGGAAGATGTGCCATCAAACCGTGGCAAGTCCAGCCTACCTTGTGTAGGTACCGGCGCAGTGAAGACTGCCTCCCTCGTCACCAACTTCTGCACTTTCTCGGCGAGCGCCTGGTGGCGAGTGTCGGTTTGGTCGAGTCTCTCTTCCAGGCCTTCGACTTTCACTGAGACCCCTTTAACTTCGGACTCCACCTTTTTAACTTTATCGCAGATGACTTCAAGGCTTGTGTCCAATTTCGAAAGCAGCATTTGGCTAGCAGATTCCTGTTCACGGCGAGCGGCTTCCTGTTCACGGCGAGCGGCTTCCTGACTGGCTTGTATGCTCTGCACAGCAGCTTCCTGACTGGCCTGTATGCTCTGTACAGCAGCTTCCTGTTCCCGGCGAGCGGCTTCTTGACTAGCCTGTATGCTCTGTACAGCAGCTAGCAGCGCAGCGAGGTCCATCGACGGGCTCGATGTAGGTACTGCCGTAGGAAGCAAATCAGCATCGGTGCCTTCCTCCGGCTCCTCATGTGCTCGTTGTCTCGCAGCATCCATCTCCACTTGCCTCCTGGTCCGTGGAGTACGAGTTCCTTCGTCCCGTGGCATTAACGGCATCCCACTTCTGACACCAGTTGTTACGTGCGGGGTGAGTTAAAATGCCGTTTAGGGTTGTAAGAACACGATTTATTACGCAGACCAAGATGACTTCCAAAATATCAGAGCTTTTCCAATTAAACCGTAAAACTTGCCAAAAGTCGTAAATAATTCACTCTATGTGTCAACAATGCACTGTCGCAAATATCTTCGCAAAAGCTCCCAAGAGTTGTTTTCGTATCGCTTGTTGTCGCAGAACTGTCCCACTCGAGCGATGGCACCCGTATTTATACACGCGCAGTCAGCCGCGATGCTTTTAGAAAACACTAGAAACTTTAAGGTAAACAAGCTCGTACACAAGTAAACAAGTCATAAAAAACAAACATCGTAAACAACTCTCTGGCTTAAGGGAATGTGAACCTTATGTCGCGAACATAAGGAACAGTTTTCTCTGAGACAGGAGGGCTTCCTTCTACGTATGGAAATTTCCATACGCCCAGGTCTCATGATAAACAACAACACGCTGTTTGTTTATGATAAACAAACGCTTCTAGAATGTTCGGTCGTAACAGTATACAAAAGAGGCATTATTTATATTTTGTAGTTTAACACGGCGTACAAACACACAAGTAAGTGATTTGGTAATAAATATTATTGATGATTTAAATATAACCCATTACTACAACCACTATATTATAGAAAGAACTGTCCACATTCCCAATAACGGTTAAAAATGAAGATACATACCTACATTATTACCAATTATCAAATGTCCAAAGAAGTAGTCGAGTAAAAAGTGAAAAATATTTAAAAGCCATAGCTTTTTTAAAATTACCAATATATAAATTATTTATCTCTGCTATACATATAACATATATTTAACCCGTAGGCAACAATAACAACATATTACTAACTACGACATAGTATCTACTTAATAAAATTTTTATTAATTTCGTTTGTTTAAGGGCCTCTTTCACAAACTACATGTAAAGTGTTGATTACTTACTTTTAGAAATCATTTTCTGTTATATTGAATTATGCACTCGGTTTACTGCATCATTCAATGATAGCCGATTTTTTATTATTATTTTCTATTTAATGTTTGGGACGTTTACCGTACAAACAAAGGTACCTATATCAGCTAAATTATTCCCGGTTACCGGTGACTTTAAATGACAGTTTGGCCTAATTGACAACGTCACAAACGTGAAATAGGCTATTAATCTTATTAAAAAAAATCTAAATCTTATTAAAAAAAAATTTTGCTTTTTGCATACCAAGGTTATGTCGTTATAGTAAAACAGATGCGCCTCGCTCAAAATGGCACCAAACCTTCTAATCATTTGTCCGGAAAAAATAGAATTTTACTACAAACGAGCTTTCTTTTCACGAAATACGGATTGTTACGCATTGTTAATGAAAAATAATGTTTGATTTACAACAAAAAATACTCCATTTATGTCCCTATCCCATCCCATTTACAGAACATTTAATGTAGGTACTTACCGTACTTACCTATATTTTAAAACTAGTAGGTACCTACCGACTTGCACACAATATAACAAAAAAGTAGTAAAGAATTTTGGTAATAAAGGTGTAGGGTGTAATATAGACAATGATGAATCGGTAAAAATATGTGAAGAAATCTACAATTTTTGTTATTTAAATTAATCAACAAACTGATATATACAATTTAAAAATAAAATTTGAATACAAAAGCCGCAAAACGTTAGCGAAAACTTTTTTAGTGTATATCTCCACGACCGATAACAGGCGACAGCCAAAAAGCATTTTTGTGTCATTCGACATTAAAAACAAAAAAAAAAACAAACGCTCTGGCGAACCGTGACGCATCCGACGACATTTTTCAATATCGACGCAAAAAAAAGAATATTAGGCGAAATATAAAAGGTAAAGGTAAAAATAAGAGACGGCACACACTATCGCATCTCAGCTGACGGACCTTTATCAAAGGAGCTAAGCGGTTTCTCAATCAAATTATTACTCTCGATCTATGAAAATAAGGTGTGTATTTCAAGAGTACTTTTGTGAAATTATTTACGTTATTGTCTTAAGCAGTTCACGCTTGGCTCGTTAAAGAGAGACGGCGTTATAGCAGCTGGCGACGAGTGCGAGAGGAACGGACGTACCTATGATGGACGGGCCACGTCCACTGCGTAGACAGCGGCCGTAGCTCAGGCCACGCTGCATACTTTCTCATCCAAGTAAACCGAAATAAACTTTCATTTGCTTTTTATGCTTTCCTGGTATATTTAGATATTTGTCGCGTCGAAAAAAAAGTGTTAAGTGGATGATTTATTTTAAGTGGCGTGCGTTATGGGCGGCTTCCGGAGTAATTATTTACTAAACGGGGCCTACAAGTAGCATTTTGAACCGTCTTACCGCCCCGTTACGTTGGCGTACGCACAGAATTATTCATAACGTGTCAATGCGGGTCCCTTTGACGGTAAAATGCAGTCCTATCTATTCACCACCGCTGTCATCTTTAATCCCCCATCACTTAATGCATTTTAAGTGTATACCTAACCAAAAAAATAATTCTTCAACAAATTTTTATTTATTTACTTCTTAACTAAATGTAAAAAAAAAAAAACTCAGAATACCGAAAAAACAAGAAAACAAATAAATTAAAATCGACCGCGCCTAAAAGTACTTAAAACAGAAACGAAAACAATGAAATAATCACTAAAATATATATATAAAAAAACATTCTATACAATTTTTTTAATATATTTTATATACAGACACGGCTCTTACTATTTTATTATACTTATTTATATATAGATTTGTGTTGTAGTTTTTTTTTTACTTTAAGATAAGTTTAGATGTACGCCCAATAGATTTTACCGATTACAGAAGTTTATAATGTAAACAATTTATTAGTTGTAGAATTGTTTTATGTCATCTCGCTACCTGCTTGCTGATAAATTTTACATTATACGTAATGACACGCTTCAGCGCTAAGATGCTGCTTTAGTTAGAATTTTTGTTTTATTTTGGTGCGATTGAAAAAAATATAATAATAAAAATAGTATTATTATATGTGTTATTGATAGCTGAATTACATAATATTAAATTAAATAAATTATGAATATTTTATTTATTACACAAACATGATTTTTTGCCACTGAACTTATTTTATGTTGTAATATGTATTTGCAGAAAAGTAGTAGGTAAAAGTGGACTACAGATTAAAAGCGTTTCTTTGAAACACATTTAATGAATAAATTACTGTTTTATTGTAAACAAAAAAAAAATACAATGATTTTAATTCGTGTTTAACCTAATGTGTGATGGCATTTTAGCGGCATGCAATTAATCGGCTTGCAATAGTGGCCGGATAAGCAACAGTAAAAACTAGAAACTGTTGATGTTACAATGCGTAGGCTGAGTGGTAACAGCTCGCTTACCGAACGGTGGTAATTGGTAACTGTCTCGACGGCAGCACAATGTTATGCCATATGTCATGTTCGGATTGAACTTAAACTTTGGTGGGTGTCATTAACTACGAGTAAATTACGTGTCAATTTATCACTTTACCGATTAGAGTCGTTTTTTATGTTAACGTGTGGCAGACAAGTATACTTGTCTGCAACGGCATAAGCTTGCCTACTTCATGATCTATTTCCATTATCATATCACCTATGATACGTGATGATAACATTTGAACTATATTAGGGAAAAATATGTGCGGTGCAAACAAAGTTAGTCCTACTAAAGTGTGAAGTACCAAAGTTAATCCTCTGAGTTTCACTAATGTGTCCTACTTATTCAAAGGTATAGTCCACCGAGTTCTACTAAAGTGTCCTACCTAGTCAAAGGTAGTCCCTCTGAGTTCTACTAAAGTGTCCTACCAAGTCAAAGATAGTCCTCTGAGTTCTACTAAATTGTCCTACCTAGTCAAAAGTAGTCCTCTGAGTTCTACTAAAGTTTCCTACCTAACCTAATCAAAGGTATTCCTCTGAGTTCTACTAAAGTGTCCTACCTAGTCAAAGGTAGTCCCTCTGAGTTCTACTAAAGTGTCCTACCAAGTCAAAGATAGTCCTCTGAGTTCTACTAAATTGTCCTACCTAGTCAAAAGTAGTCCTCTGAGTTCTACTAAAGTTTCCTACCTAACCTAATCAAAGGTATTCCTCTGAGTTCTACTAAAGTATTAGTTTTTGGAAAATTAATCTATGGAACTGTTCTCAAGATGTTATAAAAACTTTTCATTTAGCCATTGGCGAATTCTTTTGGCGACAGCTGTCGTTGTCTAAAGTCTATACCGCCTGGTACAAATATAATGGACGAAATACACGATCAGTCCATCGCGTCAAATTGACTGACGTGAACCCAAAATTTGATCGTGAATGGTAAAAACTGATAGCTTGATGTCAAACACTGGATATCAAATCGCGCCGTTGCGTCACGTCAGTTCATCGCGGCAACTGATCGTGAGTGTAGAAACCTAGGAGGATAGAATACCAAGGGTACTGACATTTCTATCCTCTTTACTACGGCGTGGTATCTGCCGCGATTTCAAATCAGAGCTCATGTCAACGTCACTCGACCCCGTCAAACGCATAAATGACAGAAAATAGAACTGACCGTGTGTGGGCACAATTTTTGGCGTGGCTCCATTTGATTTTAAGTCGTTTGGAGCCACGTCAAATGATTGATCGTGTATTTCGTCCATAGTAGTAATCATACTTAGTCCCACGAAAACCGAACATTATCGAGAGAGAAAGAGATGCAGATAAATTAAGGGACAAGTGAAAGCGCAGGCCACAGCTAGTGCATTAATGTAACAAGTTATGATATGTCAGAAATGTTTAACACACATTGAATTAAGTAAGTATTAAGTAAGTAGGTATAATAAAAGTAGTATAATTGTAATAATAGATACAAATATAAGGCACGTTAGTATATTATAGGTAGTAATGTCGATCCCGTCTGAGCGCGACGGGCGGTAGGCGCCACTCAAACAATGCACCGGCAATATAAACAAGGAATTACAATATGGTGACAAGGCCATTAACGATTTAGATCTATTCTCTCGAAACTGTTATAGGCTTCCGACTTCTGTTCAATTAAGTTATGCCTTTAATGCAGCCATAAATGGTCTACTATTATGTAGTATTTATCATTATCCTTATAAATACATAGTCGCATATAATCACAAAGGGTTGAATGTGCACTACTGACCTTGTTAAGGGACAAGGATTAAATTGAGTTAGGGATATACGAATATAATTATGGGCTTAGAATTCGATTCGGCTAATTTTTTCCTCAAACATTCGTTGAAATCCGAGAGATTTCATTGAAGAAAAAAAAAATTGTAAACATTTGCTTGGAAAAAAGTAAAAACCTCATTTCTCTTTTTACGTTTTTACAGAACGACGCCATATCAGTCTAGTCTGCTAAGTTTCTAATAAATATAAAAAAATCTTCATATTATGTTTTCGCAATTTAAAAAAGTAAGTTTTAAGTTGATATTTTAAGAGGCTAAAAAAAAAAAGACGAGTGGCGCTTGTTTTAAGAGTCAAGTGCCACTCACTTACAACCCTCTTTGTCGTGGGGATTCACTCAAAGCTCACTGCACTGCAGCAAGTTCTCTACTCGAGTCGAGGTGTGTTTGAATAAAAATAAAACACATTAGCGCTTTCCATATTAAAGCTCAGTTACCACCAGCCAGAGAGATCCCAGTCGAGTCTGAGTTTTCGGTGCCAAATGAGAATTGGAAATCTATACTAATATTATCATCAATACTAATAATAAATCTGTAAGGGTTGGTCATGGAGTAAGTTACTTTGTTTTCAGAGATATCGTGTTTACAGGCTCTATACATGATACGGAAATTAAATTGACGATTTTTACAATTTTTTTTTCTGTATACATGTGTATGTTCTTCCATAACTCTTAAACGAATTAATTGATTGTCATGAAACTTGGTGGATAAACATTTAGGACACAGGATAGGCTACTTTTTCTTTCTCAACGCAGACGAAGTCGCGGGCACCAGCTAGTAATGAATAAACTCAAAAACTACTGGGCCGATTTTACAAATTCTATAGAAAGCTACATTGTCAGGTAGTACCTATAACATTGGCTATATTTTATAAAGTAACGCGGACGAAGTCGCGTGCCAACAGCCAGTCGTCAAATATAATTAAAAAAAATTAAACCATGAACAACCGGCCAGCTTCTTTTCTCTTGTTTTCGTTTATCGTATCTTCTTGTGTCACGTCACACAGTCATGATATATTATCGTACATAGAAATAGTTCTCATCAACGCACATGTTCAGTCAATCCTCATTCTGAACTTGTTTGAAATGGTCGAACATTATAAACAAATTTATTCTCAACCACAAAATTCCGATCTCGTCGTGCGTCGAGTTAATCACGCTAAGCGGTCGCTAAAACATATTTAAAGCGAAATAAACCGAGCGCAACGTACCTTTTTTTTATACTGTCTTATTGTCATACGCCATTTACTCAATAGATAGTGTTGCCATAAACGAAAACCGATTTCATATATTTACTGCATTAAATTCGACTAGAACGGGAGGAAGCAAATTGCGATCTACTTCTTGTGCCGCTGAACATTTTGTATACACTTAAAGGTGGCAGACAGGCTGACAGATAGTAGTGGCAGGGTACACTGCGTTTCGCAGTCTGTCTGCCACATTTTTATTAAAAAATGTGTAGAAAAAAATGCACACGTTATAGCAATTAGAGGTCCAAGTTTATTTTTTAATTTTGAAAGCGGTAATTTTTTTTTTTTAATAAAAAAAAAAAAAGTTTATTTTTTAATGTCGCGAGCACCGGCTAGTTTGCTATATGATAAAAAAAATGTACGTAAAACGAGGCCATCATTGGCCATAATCTGTGGAAAGCAAGAGACAGTGGCATCTGGCAACACTAAATGTGGCTCGCATCGTGTACCTATAAAATTTTTCATTTCTCCGTCCCAGGGTGGGAGAGAGTGTAATGAAAACAAATGACAGAAGCTCACGTGTCTCGCATAAAAAATTCAATTCACGATTGTACGGAATTAGGAGCAACTCTATACAATTTATAATAATATTTTGTGACGCACAATATTTTCAGTTACTTTTTTTTATTTTTCGTTTCTTGTTTTAATATTTACTTATACCGCAGAACGTGTGCCGTTTGAAATATGATGTTATAAAATTATATTGCACATTGGGACATGATTCTCTAAAGCGGTTGAATTTAATGCTTTTAAAAATAAACTATTTAATCGAGAAATGCTATTACTCACTAAAACTTTGATACTTACTAAACTTTACTAAAATTTTGATGACAAATTGTAGACTATACTGTATGTTTTTATCTAATAGTACAATGACTAAATGCTGTTTACCTATTACAAATTAAAATATTACATTAATTGTACAACTAACTACTTTAAATTTTATTTTATTGGTTTTTCTGTTTCCTTTTTGATTTATTTTGCGTTTGTAAACTTACGCTTCTATTTATGTCTATGAATAATACGCTAAAAGCAAATGTAACCCCTTCTTTATCGCTAGGGTTGGCTGTATCACTTTATTATTTACTTTTAAGGGTTCCAGCTTAATTTAATAATTGCCCTAATATAGCAGTTATTAAATTAAGCTGGAATAAATCATAAAGTACCATACTAGGTTGGCTTAGAACAAAAATAAGTACTGTAATAATTCAGGCCACCAGCATGTTGTATCCGAGGAACGCGCCACCAATTCAAAGCTGTCAAAGCGCAGCGAAACCGCTGCGCTTTGACAGCGGAGCCGCTATACCTTACATTCATTTGTTTACTAGCTGGCGCCCGCGACTTCGTCCGCGTTGAAAAAGAAAAAAGTAGCCTATCCTGTGTCCCTCCCGTACGTCTAAATGTTTATTTACCAAGATTCATGAAAATCAGTTGATTCGTTTAACAGTTATGTTGGAACATACATACTTACATACATAGTATACCTACATACAGAAAAAAATTCTAAAAATCGTCAATATAGTTTCAGTATCATGTATAGAGCCTATAAACACGATATTTCTGAAAACAAAGAAACTTAGGTACTCCATGACCAACCCTTACAGATTTATTATTAATATTGATATTGATATTATACTGGCTTATGCACGCGACTTCGTCCTCGTAACTTTATAAAATATAGCTTTTATAGGTAAAAGAATTTTTCAAATCGGTCTAGTATTTTCCTAACCTATTCAATTCAAACAAATAATCAAACAAATCTTTCCTCATTATAATATAAGTATAGATATTAGAATAACTCTATACCTTCTGTTTTATATACTTTAGATATGTGTGTGTAAATATTGTTAAAAATTCTTTTTATCATCTTTAAATTAAAATAATAAATAAAGCCTGTTCTGCTGATTATTAAATTTTCAAGTTACATACACAAATAAAAAAAATTAATATTCCTCTTCAACTAAAGTGGTTAGTTAGGTGCATTTTAATATTCCTTTTTACTGTCTCAATAATTTAAAGACAAATATAATCATCATGATGTGACATGTATTTTTTTTTCTCTTTAGGTATGGGCAGGGTAGGGATAGGGACGTACGGGCAAGACGGGCACGCTCTACTCCACTGAAACGAGGCTATAATTTACGATGAGCGCTAATGGAAGGCGGACATTAAACGCGTTGCCTTAAAACGTTTACATATTAATAGAACAAGGGAGGGCCATTGAGTGGCCAGGTGTTCTCAACATCCAAAAATGGTAATTGTTAAACAGCTGAGCTCATTAAAGTGACAGATAAATGTTGCACTTGCTGCCGCCGCCGTGCCGTCATAAAATAAGTAGGTAGCGGTTTTAAGTATAAAACTAACATTCTCCTGAATGTGAAGGTCGGCAGGCTTCTGGCTGACAGTCAACATGACGGTAAGTGGCTGCAATGTAAGAGGGATTAAGAGGGGCTAGGTGAATGAGCTCTATGGCATCCCTTACTCGATCGCAGAAACACCAAAGTATAATTAGTTTTATTTGGTACTAGCTGGTGCCAGCAAAAAGTAGCCTATCCTGTGTCCTGTACGTCTAAATGTTTATCAACCAAATTTCATGAAAATCAGTTAATTCGTTTAAGAGTTATGGAGGAATATACACACCCACAAACATACATACAGAAAAAAATTCTAAAAATTTAGTTTCAGTAGGTATCATGTATAGCTAAAGCCTATAAACATTCCATGACCAACCATTACAGATTTATTATTAGTATTGATGATTATTATTTTTAATGTTAAGTCCGGCAGACAGGCTGACGGTCCACTTGATAGTCCGAGAGCCTATAACACAAGCAACGTCACATGTGCTGCAAGTGAGCTGCCGAATAGGTACAGTAGGATAAGGAATAGGGAAATGGGCGCAAGCATCCCTCACAGAAAGTGTATAAGTGCTGTTATTTCGCTGCTTAAAAACTAAAGGGCCACAAATTAAAATTACACTTTTTACAGGAGAGCTCATCGAAGAAAATTAAATTATTTTTTGTAAATTTTTTGACAAGATACGAGTATATCAAATATAATATGCATATTATACATCGTTAGAAGCGTATTTTTAAGTAGCATTAAATGTTCTGGGAGTACTTTTATAATAAACTGAATACTAGAAAAGATAGAAGTATATATGTTACTTTTAAATATATAAAAAATGTTCAAAATATACTAAATATGGAATAAAACAACCATAAGTCTTTTTGCAACATACAATATGAAGGATTGTGATTGTATTTTTGCAATAAAAATATTTTTGGATTTTTTTGTTTTATGTCCCTTTAGTTTTTAAGCAGCGATTTCACAGTGGTCTTCTGTAACTGAGTGGTTTATACTGCTCCGCCAGACGTGCTACCCAATTTATGACAATTAAACGTTGTGTGCTTTCCATTACTATACTAATTATTACTAGCTATACTTAACTATTATTTAAATTGACATGTGTATATTAGATATTAATTTTTGTCAAATGACAAAATTATTGACACTAGTATAGAAACACATATTGCATTATTTGTATAAGACCTACATCTAATCTACTGTAAAAAACTACCTAGTCCATTTTTTTTATAACAAAAGATTTATAAACACCCATTGACATTCATGCGAATAGACAACAACAGACAACCCTAACGTTAAAAGCATTTTTGCATAAACAAATTAAAGAGCATAAAACACGATTGAGGGTTGAACCTCTTTTAACCCTTTTTGCTTCACAATAAAATTACTCTCGTGAATTAACATCGTGCGTATACTCTACTAACGCTCTTACAAATTGTAAGAGTGCTTTCACACACGTTCTGCAAAAGAAATTTTTGATCACTATTTTAATGGCGACAATTTCTTATCTTGATTTTTTTTTGAATTGCCTAATTACTTTTGTGTTAGCAAAACATAATAATAATCTCCAAATAGATAGGTAAATCCAAAATAGTTATTTTTTTAATGACAAATATACAAAAAAAAATTAATGAAAAAAATCACTATCTTACTCATTTGTTTTGATTATCCTTTTTATATTTAGTAGCTATTGATAAGCTTAAGTTTAATCAAAATTATAAAAAATAATAAAATTTAGTACTACAACCTTTAGTTCATGAAAATACATTAAGTTCATTGAAAATATAAAATGAATATACTCGTAATCAGAAGTAATATTATTTATTTCTATTATTTAAAAATTTCCCTTGTGAATTTGTGGCAGTATTATGAATGGAGGTTCTTAAAATTTCTACATCTTCTCTCTTCCGAAGGTTTACGTGGCTATTCTAGATATTATGTGAATATAATTAATATATGTTATATTATGTTAATCATATTAGAAGCATTAGAAATTCAAAAACATACAAGGGTAACGTGTATGTGTAAGGGCCCTAAAACGTTTTAGACAAGCTCTCTTGCAATCTTGCTTCCCTAGCGTTTTTAAATTATAATAGATAAGCGGGTAGTGACCGACAATTTGTATTTTCACTTTGTTTTAGAGGGAGAATATGACATAAAATATTAATTTCTTTGCAAAACTTACAAATATGCACGTAGGTAATTAATTTTCTTGGATATGATTGATTTTGTATTAAAAAATAGAAAAAAAAACTACAATAAAATATTATTTTTATTTAATTTGAATTAGGTACAGTAATCGAATATTATTATGGTACAAACAAGGAAATTTTTGGATTGTGGAACAAAATATCGGAACGTACGAGGCATAAATCAAAAATTAACTTGTAAACGTCTGTAAACGTCTTTTATAACCATGTTAATGGCATATTATTCATTGAAAAGTATTAATATTAATGACTCAAGTTTTGAATTTCCTGACGCTTTTTTTCCTTTATATTTTCACCCACCTGTGCCGGCAATCTACATTAAGTAATATACAGGATGTTCGCGCAAAAAAACAATATCCGCTTAGAGTAATTTGGTACTACAGCCCTTGAGATGTGTCTATATCCTCAAGAGACCTATGGCTTGCTCTTACTATTTACGAAACGAGATGCCGTAGGGTTGTCGAGATGGTAAGAAAATAATTTTAATTAAATAGGGTTTTTTTTTTACTCAAAATAACTTTTCTGCAAAATACTCAGTTAAATTACTCAAATCAATAAGAATAATTATTAATTAAAGACTAACGTGATTTATATTTTACCACAGATTAGTTACCTACACAAACAATTATTATACACAGCATAAAATAAGAAAGCAATCAATTTAACAATGCGATTATTAGTAAAAAAATGTATTGCTCATATATAAATACATTTGTTTTAATTAATATAATAATTACAATTAAATTACAGTAAATTTTTGTAAATATTTAAGGGAGTATGATTAATTTTTAGCTTTTATAATTAAATTTAAAAATAATGATTCGTTTGTTAAGGAATAATATTATTTTTAGTATATATTTTTGGACAGCCCTAGGTCTACCCTTAGACGAGACTGAACGACGCAGCGCACTTGTCGTGGACCCCACATGTTTTGACTATGCCGCATCCCACGTATAAATCACACGCCTAATGTATCGAAATGAACTAACGGCGCACCAGTATAAAACCACCCTTACATTTTTTTTGCCACGCCAATGTGGACCGAGAACCTTTGAACTTTGATTTCCAATTCCACAAACTGTCTATTGGATTACTATTAACGTTGTAAGCGAATATAGACTCTCGCACGGCCATTTTAAAGTTGATTTTTCTATAGCATTTTGTTAAATCTAATCTTCCTAGTACTGGAACTGCAACACAATGTGCTGCATTTATTCCTGTTACGCAAATTTAAATTTTATATATTAAGCGTTAGGGTTGAAAATGACAGTGTCATTCTATTCCAGCGACAATGAGAAGTTTGTCTTTTTGTAATCCACATGAAAGCTTTCGGATTAGTGTTTGATGACATCATTATTTTTCAAATGAGTATCGTGTTGCGATTTTCTATGCCATCAAGGGGCCTCGGGGAGGGGATAAAAAACGTCGCTTTTTTTTTCTTATTTAATATGTCACTGATTTATTATCTCTTCTTTTTAACAAAAAGAATTACCGAGTAAAAATATTGCGACATTTTTTTACTTAAAAAAGAAACTGCTGATTGACCAACATCGTTAGTGAAATTTGGTTAACGTGTGAACTAAATACCTAAAATAGTGTTAAACTCTACTTATACTCGACTGAGATTACTCAAACAAATAGATATATAGAACTGAATATCTGATCGTACTGCTATATAGAACTGAACTGACTACCTACATTTGAGTTACAAACTGACATACAATGTACTAAATTACATTCAAAAGTATCAGCAAATCCCGCAATCGCATGGGACCCTAATCCAAAACCAACTTACATTTTGCGGACAAACAGTCCTCGTTATCCCCCTATTCAACATTTCCGAAATGCATAGACAACTTTGTAATCTCTCTGTTGGAGCTCCCTTGTTTCAATTTTCTGGATCAGCGAACAGAGACGGCGCGAGACATTGAGTTCTATGGACGTATTAGACGCAGATGTTAGTGGAATTGCAATGTGATGAGATAAAAAAAAGGTCATTTTATATTATACTCGTAAAAGATGGCAGACAGGCTGACGGCCCACTCGATAGTGGGTGGTTAGTTGTTCAAACAGTGGACAGTGAGTGACTAGATAAAACCATGTTATTTTATATTATAAAGGATGGCAGACAGGCTGACGGTCCACTCGCTAGTGGGTGGTTAATTGTTTAATCAGTGGATTAGTGACTACATTAAAAAAGATAATTTTATATACTAAAAGATGGCAGACAGGCTGACGGTCCACGCTATATATTATATATAGTGAGTGGTTAACTTAGCCCATATCAGGGCCCAAATAATACCAGGGAATATGCAAACACGCTACTAACCATGTAGGAAATGTAGGAATTTGTTTTCAGCTCGCTGTATGAAGTCTTAGCATTAGATACCATTTCGAGGCACCCGTTTTCAGTCGACAGAATTCGCAGCGAGCACAGTCGATTCCAAAAAAATAGTTCAAAAAATGGCGTAAGTGTACCTATATAGTTTCAGAAGGAGCATATTTCGACACAAGAACACAACGAAGGCGACACAAGAAATTTGGATAAATAATATATATATTTTGCATTTCATTGACAGATTCCCGGTACTTTCTTGACATTAGTAGTAATTAAATTATTAGCAAAATATTAAATCCGATAGTAACATACAGTTATTAACCAATTCGATTGTATACTGAAGTAATATTGAAGAAGTAAGTACTGTATTGAATAATATAATCCCGGTGGCAGTGCTGAGGGGAAGTCCCTAAGGAGTAGTAACACGAGTATACCCAGTGGATGGGAGATAAATTTGTGAACGCATTACAATATGTTACATCTGATGTGTGTCTATGGAAACAGTATTTTGTTTTGATCTCTTTGTAGCAGGGGATCACTCAGTTAGTAAAATTGTTGAAACTTATTAAAATGTATTTGCATGATGAATTAATTTCAAGGAATAGCAATATAAACTGAAGTCGCTTTCATGTCTGCCTGTCTGTATATCCGTTATTTTTCGTAAACCAAGGGTTTTTCACCATCATATAGATAATTTTTCACGAAAGATTCATGTAGAAAACCTATATAAAAACCTAATTAGGTTTTTAGGTTAGAAAAAAAAACAATATTTTACAAACAAGTCGCCGAATCTGTCCGCGTCTATTTTTTCGCTAAACTTCTAAACCACCCAACGTATTTTGATACAGTTTTCACTAATGGAAAGAGGGATTAATTAGGAAGGTTTGTGTATAAAAAATTGTACCCTGGGCGAAGCCGGGCACGAGTAGCTAGTTGAATATATTTCTATTAAAATTTATTCATAAATTTTATTAAAGTTAATTCATAAATTTTATTGAAGTTAATTCATAAATTTTATTGAAGTTAATTCATAAATTTTAGTGAAGTTAATTCATAAATCTTATTCAAGTTATTTCATAAATTTTAATGGTTATTTCATAAATTTCATTGAAGTTATTTCATAAATCTTATTCAAGTTATTTCATAAGTCTTATTGATTATTTCATAAATTTCATTGAAGTTATTTCATAAATTCATAATCTAACTATGTATAGGCGAATCCAGTTTGAATATACTATTATATCAAATTCCACATTCTCGCTTGCCGACGATGAAAAGAGCATCCTAAAATCCTTATGTCTTAAAATGTTAATCTACTTAATTTTACTTCACAAAGTTTCCCTAATTTAAGACCACCGCCGGGTAGTTTAAAGATGAAAACGAAATTTGATATCTACGCGAACCCTCTTCTTGTTGCCGTTTACTTATTCGACATGCAAAATATAAACTAACGTCTACATAACATACACGCACACCACTCCGCTTTTTTGGCGGGAAACGGCTCCAGTTGCATCGACTTACCTGGAAAGATAAAACGTGATACATTACAAAAAGTAACAAAAAAACACACACACGACACATTACACTTTAGATAGCCGATAAATGTTGTGTATTTTTTGGGAGAGTTCATATTTCGAACGATGGAAGGATGAAATCACACGCTCATAAACAAAACTCGAATAAATTTATTAACAACTAGTTAGCGCCCGCGACTTCGTCCGCGTTGAAAAAAAAAAAAAAGTAGCCTATCCTGTGTCCTGTACGTCCAAATGTTTATCTACAAAGTTGCACGAAAATCAGTTATTTCGTTTAAGAGTTATGGAGGAAAATTTATATATATACATACAAAACCTACACTTATAGATTTATTATTAATATTGATAGCCTATGTTACTCAATGACAATATAGCTTTCTATGGGTGAAAGAATTTTTCAAATCGGTCCAGTTTTTCGGAACCTATTCCATTTTAACAAACAAACAATCAAATCTTTCCTCTCTATAATATTAGTATTAGACTAGACTGACTGATATGACTATATTGTCAATATATTGTCTATTTAAAGTTTCACTTGTAATGTTTAATTAATTGATCCAGAAAAAAATGTATCTCTGGAAACTTTCAAACATACTCGTATTTAAAAACATTCAAATATTCTGATACTTTGAAAGTTTTGAGACAATTCGAATACTGTTCCAAAGGAATTGATTTTATTTATATGAAAACTAAGCAGTGGATACACACACGAATCTCTCCACAAGTGTTTACGACGTTTGAAATGTCCAAATTATTCATTATTATCGTTATTTTATCTTAATACGAGGCACGTTTCGACTCACGTTCGACACTAGTTAAATTTACGTCCAATTCGGACTAAATTATTATAACACAGTATACTAACTGTTCAGTATTAATAGAAAATAGTGTGATTTACATAAATCATGAAGTAAAGTAAATTATGATAGAGGGTCCGGAGTTCTCAACCTACAAGTTAACTTCGATATCTAAAATATCAATTTAAATTACATTATTTTTATTAATTAATGAGATTCATATAATTAATAAATAAATATTAAGTCTTATTTTGAAAATGAAGGATTTATTTTAATCAACATTGCATTTAGAGGGCCATTTCATATGTTAAATGCTAAAGATTTATCACTGCCTACATACATAGGCCACACTTTGTAGTATGTGAGTAAAGCAGCTTTGAAAAGTTTTAAATTTAAATTTTAAAGTTACACCACTGTCATACTCTACGATACTGTGCGTGTTTCTATTCCGCTGCGAGCACAATAAAGTCAATAAATAACTTAATTAGTATAATTGGAGTCACTTTATCTATTACATGAGCTACTATAAACTGTGCGACATGAACGTTTACGATACCATTTTTATGGTCAAACTGATAAAAGCCGGTTCTAAAATGGCTCTACGGTTTTAGTGTTACCGCGCGAACAACTCATTCTGATTTAGATCCCGTCAGATCCATGTTCGCGTAGACAATTCCCAGGAAGCTTTAAGTTCTGCGGACGCAACGACACCGTCTCCTCCGGTCACATATATAACTTCAACGGTCGGCTGTTAACAATCGATGATCCATGACGTCGCGTCACCACCGCTCATCGGTGTACAAACAAAAGAAAAACACAAGAGAAACACCACTCCCGAGAAGTGGACGCATAAATATATCAAAACGAAACAATAGGAGACATCGAGATATCGCATCACACGCCACGGACGGACCCACAGACATATTTCAAAACCGAAGTTTAAAAAAAAAAACGGGAAAAAAAAAACGTACGACGAAAAAAATACGTGATGGGCATTAATTAAAACGGACCCACGACCAGGAATCCAGAAAAACAAAAGAGGTTAAACAAACTTGCTCAGTGGGAGCCCCCGCAATGATCATCATCTCACAATTTTTAATCATCGGACATAAAATCCAAGGTGCCACACGAAAAGGAGCCTAAAGCTAGACGGATTTGGGACTAGACCTCGTAAATGCAACACGCCAATGTATCGATAAAGAGCTGTTGAAAATTATTTTTTGGTTGGATTGTCACCGTTGTTTTAATGGTATTACGCATCGAGGAAGGGTTATCTCGCGGGTCCGATCTTCGGGCGCAGGTACGGACCAAGATTGATTGGGCACGACCCGACATTTTTATGCCCACGCTCTCGGATGTCGTCGACTCCATATCGTTAGGGAATAGTTATTAAATTAGTGGCAACGTTCGAACAAAAAGTCGCCATTAGCGCACTCGTCGATTTTATTATTCACTCCGAACCAACTTTTGTTGGTTTTCTGAATGAAGCTGCCTAATTGATTGCGACGAGATATTTGTATTAGAATAACAATATTGTTTGGGAGTAAAACGATTTAGTCAAGGCCGTTCAGTTTAGCGCTCGTTAAAGTGGGCGAGGTTATGACAGCCGATAATTTATCGCTTATATTATACTTTAAACGGGCCCCATTACATTTGAAACGTCTTCAGCTGGAAGTGGCCCAATGGAAGGATTGGGGATTGTGGAGTACAAAGCGCGATGGAGTGGGCGATACGATCGCTGCGCAAGAGACTGTCGCGCCGACAATACTTGTCAACACAATGTCATTGTGCTGTGATAGACAAACGGACAAAGGGACAACGGCGCTTAGCGGCAACTTTGGGGTGTGACATTTTTGTTATGGTTTCTTTTTGTTGTGATATTCATACAAATTGTTCCATCCCCCCGATTTTTTTAATTCATATTGTAAAAAAAATTGCCAAATGTCATCAATGACTGAGTTCTTAATTTATCCATTTTATTTGGGTACTTAGTTTTTAATCAGATCCTCATAGACAAAATACTTTTTAGCATTCAATCTTAAAGAAGAAAACATCTTCTTCAGTTCTAATCAACATCCAATGTGAAGAAGCTTCATAATTCAACCAAAACATATAACAATAACTGTTTTGCGACCGTTTTAGTTGCTCGTAAGGACAATTTTGTCTCTTTTATTCTTAATCATAAGTATCAGAATTTTCTGGGATACCTTAAAGAATTACTAAAAATTTTACAGTTAAAACAATTTACTGTAGACAAACTCTAGCATGAAAAAATATATAAGGTACGAGCTGTTGCACGCGTAACATTATAAAATGCAGCCTGTGTTACTCGCTGATAAATAGCTTTCTATAGGTGAATGAATTTTTGAATTAGGTCCATTAATTTTTAAGTTTATTGATTACAAACATAATCAATAAACTGTATAAAAAGATACAGATCAATAAACTGTATCTGTATCTTTTTATACAGATACAGAGTTATATTTGTGTGCTTAGAGAGAGTGCTGCGTAAGAAGATCTACGATTGCCATCACAGCTGAACTTTCGACGATCCGACACACGATCCCATTTCAACAATACGCTATATTACATTACCTTGGTTCGTTCATAAAAAAACGCTCCAAAAACGGCACTCGCAACCGAACAATGCTCAATAGACTAAGACGGGATTTGGATTCAAAGGGCTCCACAGAATCTGCTTTGTTTCTGGAAGCCCTTTAAATTTCAAGGCTTCGGGGTAACTGGACCGTGAAAGGGCTTGGCCTTAGTTAAGGCGTATGTAACCATTTTATCTTTTCTTAACAATATAGTTTTTACTTACGCTTCAATATGACAATTTGAACATACTGTTTATATTTCAAAAGTGAAGATGTTTTGGTAGAGATTTATAGGTTTTTAATATTATTTTCTTTCTTTCATTTTATAATTCTCTATTTTTATATAATGTATGTCACTAAACCAAAAAATAATACTTTTTTTTGGTTTCTGGGTTGTTTAGATTCACAATAAAACCCGGTAAGTGAGTAAGTACCTTTGTGATCAGGTTAAAAACGTTTGCTGAACCCGCAAGCAGAGCTGTCCTGCCGTGTCTGCTAGTATAATTTTTAAAAACAAAACTTATACTTACGATATTCTATAATTGATCATGAAAATGACATACAAATTCATACTTAGATTTAGAAAAAAATACTCTAAACCTACGCAATGGTAGAGTGGTAAATATGAAAAAAAAAATCAAAAATAATAATGAAATGTGATATTTCCCGCTGTAAGTGGAGGCAAACCTCAATATGGATTTAGCGTATATTTAAAAAGGCTCTTTTGGCAGGCGGCGTCTCTTTGTGCAACCCATGAAAAGGCGTGTGATTGTAATAAGGAGTAATGGGAATACGTTTTGTTTGGATACGAATGTGCGATAAAAAGGCGGCAATCTCCTTCATATTTTTTTCACTGGCTTGTTTATAAATAACGTCTGTATTAGCCTTCTTGTACAAGTACAAATAAGACTTACTGATGGGCACCATAGTCCATGGCCCATCCGTGGACCATCTTCACTTCACCATCTTCCAATATCGATTTCACTTATAGATTAAGAAATTTTGGCTTCACGTCAGTCATTTTGACGCGATGGACTGATCGTGTATTTCGTCCATTACTGCTTTATTTGTATTTTAATTGTAGGTTTCTTTAAAGTAACAAATAAAAAAGGCTGACAATGGCTGATACTTAGTATTAAAATATAACAATATTTTAAATTTTATATAGGCTTTCCCTAGTTTTAAGAACAACATTTTGTCGTTTTGTTATTCAAGTCATATTATTTTTATATAAAATAAATTCTATTAGGTCATTTATAATTTATCTTTCTCTTTCTAACTATAGATGTTGCTTGCACAATGTAATGTAGTGGATCTCTACACAAATGATTTAGTTAGACTATATAATACAAGTCATGAAATAAGATATCATGAAACGCATCGAAGCACGTAATGAAATTCTGTCAAAATGTAATTAGGCCCTTCGTTTGTTAGTGTTGTGTATTGGAGCATGAGACATTCGATAGATCTTGTGTCTTGTGTCGATAAATGGCGGAGACAAAGGTACGGTCCGCAGTGTCCGACTTAATCAGAGGTCCGAGTCAAAAGTGACGAGAGAAACGCATTAAATCATCATTTTAATATTACTATTTTGATTTGGAAATCCCAATATATATTTATTAGGCTATATTACAAGTAGGTAGATAGGTAGATAAGTTTGCAAGTACATACTTTGCAAGTCGCTTATTAAAT
Source organism: Synanthedon formicaeformis (assembly GCA_945859745.1). Taxonomy (NCBI): domain Eukaryota; kingdom Metazoa; phylum Arthropoda; class Insecta; order Lepidoptera; family Sesiidae; genus Synanthedon; species Synanthedon formicaeformis. The sequence continues at coordinate 414,468 of OX243974.1, read as the reverse complement.
TACGGTGAGGGCAATTGCTTGGCCTCCTCTCAGGGAAACATCCCTCAGGGAATCAGGGAACGGATCAACAGATCCGAAATACAGAGATCCGTCGGAGAATCAAAGTGGTACATATTTGTTGAGCAGTCTTGAAGTGGAGACCACTGAACACCCGTGAACCCAAGAGAGCGATTGTCCTAAATCATTACATAAACTGTTTTCAAACGACTTCCAAAAAAGGAGAAGGTTCTCAATTCGACTGTATTTTTTTTTATGTTTGTTACTTCAGAACTTTCGACTGGGTGATGGGGTGAAATGATTTTGATGATTTTTTTTTTATTTGAAAGCTGGTGTTTCCCGTGTGGTCCCATTTCAATTTGGTCCAGTTCTGACTATAGCATCCATGAGAAAACGGTTTTTTTTTTGTTAAAAAGAGTTATTTATTCATGTAAGGTTGACAGACAGGCTGACGGTCCACTTGGAGAAGTTACTACCGCAGCAGATGCTGCAAGTGCGCTGCCGAGGATTAATGATAAGGGATTAGAAAGGGGTAGGGAAATGGGCTCTGGTATCACTTACTCACTTACCGAAATACAACAAAATTTTATGGGAATGAAGCAGCACCACCTAGTGGCTAACATGTAGCGCAGCTTTATTCCCATACAAATTGACGAGTATCTAAAACTAGCATTAGGCCCTCCGTGTAAATGCTGTTATTTCCCGACGTTCTTCTGTGAAGGGATGGTTATTATTGGCTGCCGAAAATATTATTTTTAGTAGAAAGATATCGCTGCTCGCTTATGGCGCGTCTCACGTATGTCGCCGGCGCATCGGCTTAGTGCAAGGCAGCCATGCGCGTGCGCTCACCAGACCCGACGTAATTCGGCCGGCGCCAAAACCCACCAAGGCTAAACGCACTACCATTTTGTCAATTCAAAAGTTTCATATGATCAAAGATAGATCTTAAGATCTAAACAACTTAGTCACTAGATGTTATACGCGACTTCATCCACCTAACTTTATAAAATATTGTCAATGTTACTCGCTTTCTAGAGGTGAAAGAATTTTTAAAATCGGCCCAGTAGTTTTTGACTTTATTCGTTACTAACAAAAATATTTCCCTCAGAAAATGGTGCGGGGAAAACTCCAGCAGGCCTATAGGCAAGAACAATAAGTTGTCTACTTCGTGCCTGTAGGTAAAGTACAAATTCATTTTTTGTCTGTGGTGACTTCGTCTAATAAATTATGCGTATCGCATTAATTAAATATTAACTCATCGTGAGTTTGATTTCCCTTTATGTGCAATATAATAATTTATTAAAAAAATACCACTACTTTTCAGTTTTGAAATTAAATAGGTAGGTACTATCTTCTTATGAGTTCGCAATTATCACTTGAAGATATCTCCTCGAGAACGATTGTAAGATTCTAACTATAACCAAGGCAAATTAAGCCATAGATCGGCAATCAGGGGAAATAAATCGTGTAGTTTTGAAAATTGGTAGAATTATACTTTACGGTATCCAGATTAACATACTAAAAGTCCTCAAGGGTGGGGGTTGTGCTAAGGGTGTAAGGGGGGGTTGAAGGTACCTTTTTTGGGGTTTTTGCTCATATCACGAATATCTGTAGGAATAGCATTATGATTACTTCTGACAAAAGTTTCTGCATGAAATTGTCTACAAATTTAGATATATTCATTTTTACTCTACGATCAATACTTTAGGGACTACAGGCTGTGTAAGTTTACAGATATATAAAAATAGACGATTTCAGCAAACGGTGTCGTTTTTTTTTTCGGCGTTATTTATCGCCATTTTTAGTTTAGAATAAGCAAGCTTAGTCATCGGCCTACCCAACATAAAAAAACCCCATGAAGATCCATGGAGAATTCTAAACAAAAAAGATGATAATGTAAACAAGGTCCGAGGGTTCAAGATACCGTGTGCCCTTAAGCAACGAAGGGCGTCAGCGGGTCGTGGATGGTGAGGTTGAGGTCCATGCATACCACTGAGGCTGAATCGACGTCTTTTCTACTGCATATACAAACAGGCCAAGATTTATAGCTCAAAAATGGGTTCGATCCGCAAAAAATCCTGCTATTTGATTTTTCGATTGGATTATGTCAGAGACTGTCTCCCAAGTATAAATCCAAGTTTGTGTCGCTTGAAACCGCGAGCGTTAGCCGCCATCTTGAGAAACGCCTTTTTGCAAATATCTCGGCAACGGTGAGTTTTACGTTAAAAATTGTAAGAATCTTTTTTGTAGAGAATAAAGCTTCCCATCGTTTTTATTTGAAACGTTTTTCTCTACTGTTAATATTTGCCGATATATGGTCGATTAAAAAAACCAAATTTTTGTTTTTGAAAAATATTTCGATAAATTTTAGAAATACGAAAAAAATGTGATAATCAAAGTTGTAGTGCATAAATTTTTCTATACTTTTTGTAGGAAACTTTTTTTTGTAAAATCAATAGTTGCTGAGTTCTACCGCAATTAAAGTTTCCGTCAGGTAAAAAAAAAAACAGCTACGGCAACTTTTATGAAAAGCAACACAAGACAGAAATATAAAATATAAGTTTCCCATTTGAAATTGCGGCATTAATTTTTTTTGGTAATTTTTTTTTCGGTAATTTAAAAAAAAAGATTTTCTTTTATTTTGCTTTACTATTAATTGCGGTAGAGCTCAGCAACTATTGATTTTACAAAAAAAAGTTTCCTACAAAAATTATAGAAAAATTTATGCTCTACAACTTTGATTATCACATTTTTTTCGTATTTCTAAAATTTATCGAAATATTTTTCAAAAACAAAAATTTGGTTTTTTTAATCGACCATATATCGGCAAATATTAACAGTAGAGAAAAACGTTTCAAATAAAAACGATGGGAAACTTTATTCTCTACAAAAAAGATTCTTACAATTTTTAACGTAAAACTCACCGTTGCCGAGATATTTGCAAAAAGGCGTTTCTCAAGATGGCGGCTAACGCTCGCGGTTTCAAGCGACACAAACTTGGATTTATACTTGGGAGACAGTCTCTGACATAATCCAATCGAAAAATCAAATAGCAGGATTTTTTGCGGATCGAACCCATTTTTGAGCTATAAATCTTGGCCTGTTTGTATATGCAGTAGAAAAGACGTCGATTCAGCCTCAGTGGTATGCATGGACCTCAACCTCACCATCCACGACCCGCTGACGCCCTTCGTTGCTTAAGGGCACACGGTATCTTGAACCATCGGACCTTGTTTACATTATCATCTTTTTTGTTTAGAATTCTCCATGGATCTTCATGGGGTTTTTTTATGTTGGGTAGGCCAATGACTAAGCTTGCTTATTCTAAACTAAAAATGGCGATAAATAACGCCGAAAAAAAAAACGACACCGTTTGCTGAAATCGTCTATTTTTATATATCTGTAAACTTACACAGCCTGTAGTCCCTAAAGTATTGATCGTAGAGTAAAAATGAATATATCTAAATTTGTAGACAATTTCATGTAGAAACTATTGTCAGAAGTAATCATAATGCTATTCCTACAGATATTCGCGATATGAGCAAAAACCTCAAAAAAGGTACCTTCAACCCCCCCTTACACCCTTAGCACAACCCCCACCCTTGAGGACTTTTAGTATGTTGATCTGGATACCGTAAAGTATAATTCTACCAATTTTCAAAACTACACGATTTATTTCCCCTGATTTTTCTTATTTTCTCAGGCTACTAATATTTTAAAATATTCAACTAATTTTTAATGGAGAAATAAAATATATATCTAGTGTTTAGAAGTTCTCACATAAAATTTATTAAGTATCATCTCTTCTTTATTAATGCACGGATAACATATTATGGAACGTATCACGTTACCAATCTGTATTAAAATAAATTAACGATTCGTAACTAATGCGGGATGTATTCTATTACCAACCTCTAAGTATGTTGCATCGCAGGTATGTCTGTCTGTATATATTATATTTGAATTAATGAGAATCTACTATTTAAATTTTTCATATGAGTAGCCCTCTAGTCATCATAAAGCTAATTAAATTCGGTACTTATATTAAAATAGTTGTTTAGTGACGTCTACATCAGTTTGAAACTTTAACCGCAAAATTTGGTCCAGGACGAATTTATATTTTTCTCCAAAATAAATATAGACCAGATAAACGATGCGTTCCAGAAAAGCTTCGAATTATAAAAAAAAAGTTATCCGAAGTTCGTCATATTATATTCGACAGTGATTAGGTACCTTAGCTATCAAAGCTAAGGTTGTTTCTCACTGTTTATTGCATTTTTTGGGTTTATTAATCGTATTGCCACTGAAATAAAAGAAGAAATTTAATTACCTATTGGGATGTCCTCCATAAAATAGGAAATTTTCTAATCCGGACGTAGCTGCCCTGCAGCTTGCAGTCAGTCGCGTCTAGGCTCGTTCTTGAAACGTGTTCAGTAATAAATGCCTCACGCTCAAACATAAATAAAACCAACTCTGCGCTCTAATTAAAAGCTTGTTCTATTAAACCGTCTCGCTGCTAGTAATCCCGAGTGCAATAAAAATACGCCCCGTTGTGCTTTTACGTTCACCAGTACACACAGCCCTTTATCATTCGTCCGGGCGAGTCGATAAAAATCGAGCCACACACCGCACCGATATCGACAAATTTTATGTGACATCACTACGATATGCTCGCTGGGGTCGTCGCAGGCCACGCCTCCATCAAGTGCGCGCCTGAGTAATGACAGTGCGTCCCTTTCGCGCGTACCAATTACCGGCCAAATTGTCAGCGATTAATTACCTTTACCCCCTCTAGCGGGGCACCAAATAATTAACTTTTCAAAAAAATGTTAAATTAATTTTATTGAGATAAATATAATTTATAAACATTTTATTAGGAAGCGAGTTCCAGCTGTCGGCGAAAGGTTTTATATGTGTCCATTTTTTTTGGATGTCTCCAAGCGTTGACAGCTGGCTACATTAAATCATCGCGTGTAAATAATCCAGGGATTAGTGTGCGCTTAGCCTAATCCCGACGACATCACAATTTGTGGTTTCCACTCGCAAAGGTTAAACGGGTGAACTGATTTATTGTCACAAGATATGGCAGTATTTAGAGCTTGGCGCGTATCGCGAAACAGATAGCTCCGATCTTTGTGTCTGTAAGTTGTATGCTATTAGCCCATTTTTTGTAATTTATATAATGTGCTTCCAATAACTATTATTTCCAGATGCTGCATATGATATATTCTAGTTTATAGTCTATACTTTCGTTCAAATCATGCTAAGAATATAACTAGAATAAAAACCGCGGCAAGCAATGCGATTTAATTTTTCATGGCTTTAAATGGAAAAAAAATCAAGCTTTGGATTTTTTTTCTGGTTATTAAGATAGCTTGAAGATGTAGGAAAGAAAAGGCTTTTCGTATAATTAATTATTGTGTGCGGCACTGAGACAAAACGCTGTCTACAAGTCCTCCTGAAAACTTCATATATTTTTGATAATATAACTTACTCGAATCGACTTACTTAAGAGAAGTATTATCAACGATGAAACGTCTTTCTTTAAGGGGAGTTAGGAAAATAAAGATTAGTTTTAGGAAAATTTTCTTCGAAAAATAAAATGTTATTTTTTCTTTCGAAATTTTTTAACAAAAACTGCAGATGCCGGTTTCCTTCATTACATGAAAGCAAAAGCACATCATTCAAAATACCTAAAAGTGGTATAAAAAGACGGCCAAAGACAATACAAAATTAAAACATTTTATGCTCTTACATTAAAATGCGGGTGAAACCGCGATGAACAGCAAGTTATGAAAATAATTCGAATCAGAAAATATAATGCGATAATTTCACGGAGTAAGAAATGCATTGACGCGCAAGAGTTGTACCGCAAGCGTGACGAATGGAGGCGCGTGGCCTCTTAATCATGACTGTACCACGCCTCAGCGACAACTTAGATTCACTTTAATTCTTTCTAAGTTATAATATATTTACAACAAAACAATGCACATATAAAAATATATTAAAATTTATATTAGCTTAATACAATGAGTGGATGTAATGCGTCCAGCAGTTAAACCAGACAATCCGTCAGATGCCAGTACCTAATCACGCCTAGGTATGCTAAAATGTATTGTCTACATGTCTATTAGCAGTTGCGTTTTGCGTTAGTAGTAACCACCCCCTTACAGAAGATCACCGTGAAGTAACAGCATGTGTGCTGTTATGTTTCGGTAAGTGAGTGAGGGCTGTTGTCAAAGTCAATTTCCCTATACTATATATCCCTTTCAAATCTCTAAATCCTTAATCCCAGTATTGTTGGTAGGACACTTGCAGCACCTGTGGCGTTGCTTGTGTATAGGTGACGGTAGCCACCTACCATCAAGTGGGCCGTCAGCCTGTCTGTTGACCTTAGTAGTAAAAAAAATTTGGTATTGCTAGTGGATAACAGACGAACGTGGTGACCACTTATCAGAAAATTTTTAACTAGAGGAATCTTTTAGTCTAGGAGCACATTTCTTATTGGAAAGAGATTAAATAAACAGCAAATGCACTTTGGCAAAGTTAATTCGATGAAGGACTCAAATGAAAACTAATGTCGACGCTAGTCGGAGGGATGTCGGGCAGATTCGGCCGGACGGAAATAATTCTCCTAATAATCTAATTTCATATAATGCACCCCGCCACCACTCACACCCCAAACTTTGAAATTTCACTTTAATACTGAGAGATATTTTTCTTTTTTCTTATTTAACAGATACCCTTCTACATATTAGATATTTCCGCATACACTTATTACGTGTTTCTGATAAGTTGTTCTTGGAAGTAGTCAAGATGAAGAACTCTAAAACCTACTTTGAGCTATAGATATTATCTGAATATTCTTCCTCCAGAAATTTTCGCTTGTGTATGGGTAAAACAAGATTTATTATGTCAAAAATGCTAAGGATTTGAGAATATTATTTATTATTTGTGTAGAGTTAAAGAAATAAGAAATTTCCCTCAATCTCTTAATCTTTCTATTAGCCTAAACAGAACACAGAAAACAACAGAATGCTGTTGTGTTTCAGTATAGTGTCAAATATAACCTTGCTTCATCATAATGTCCATCATAGCCAATGCCTTTCCTATAAAAAAATCGGTTCAACCATTCGGACAAACAAACATAAGATAAAACTATCCCAATAGATACGAGAGTCGAGTTGTTCCAATTACTTGCTATCATGTCGGGCATATTTGAAAACACAAACAATACACAGGACTGAGACGGAGTGCCCCAACAAACAGAAAACAGACAATGGGCAGAGGGTGTACTAATGAAATCCGAATTAGATTACAAGAGGGGGGCTAATGACCCCCTCGGCCGAAGGGCGGAGGGGTGCGGCGGTAACGAGATTACACAGTGCACTAGTAAAGTGATTACAAACAACCCCACGAGCGATGATTTGTGACCCGCTTCAAATTATTTCGCAGAAGAGGTGAATTATTAATGGAAATGTCGCAGTAACTACTACGTTTGGTAACACGAATGCAAGTGAGTTGTTTTTCGGACGGAACAACTGTTTATATTGTACTGTTAAATTGTATTTTTTTTTAAACTCAATAAACAGGCTGACGGTCTACTTGGTGGTAGGTGGCTACCGTAACCATTACGCCAGTGGTGTTGTAAGTGTGCTGCGACCATAGTAGTATTTAAGGATAGGGATTAGGATAGGAAAAGAGCTCTGGCATCCCTTCGTCCGTTTTTTTATCCGCAACAGCAATACATTACAACAGGCAATATGTTACTTTCGAAATGTACACGATCGTTCGTAGACGAATAGGAATTTTATAAGCATGATGCCACATGAGAATGAAATGCACAAAAAGGCGGCCACATTTTTGCCGGCCAGATCTTTGTTTTTCTAACATCTAGTGTGAAATGTTAGCAAAACAAAGAGCGCGGCAGAGACGCGGCGAATATCAAAGCGCGGCGATATGCGTACGCGCACGATTACCGCGTTGATTTATCAATCAATTGCGCCGCATCGTTAGTGCGCCGCGGGGCCCGGCCATTGCGTCTGTACAGACATTCCTTTGAGCATGCCGAACCTCACGTCAGGAGTTTCAGGAATCAATTTTTAGCCAATCGATTTTAGCCGTCGCCAATAACACAAGCAACGCCACGGGCGCTGCTACAAGTGCGCTGTGACCGTACTAAGGATTAGCGATAAGTAATTAGGGAGGGAAATGAGCTCTGGCATTCCACACCCACTCTCCGAAACATAGCAGCACAAATGCTGTTATTTGTCGGTAGTCTTCTTTGAGGAGATGGTTACTGCTGCTAGACGAGCTGCCTAATTATTATTGATTGCGTTTTTTGTCATTACGATGATACCATTCCTTAAATCGAGTGGATAGGGTAAGTACTACTTGTACAATTTCTGTAATGTACCGTACTTTCAGGATTTCCAATCCGGATCCAATTTGGATAACAAGGGTTTATTTGATAGAACAAAGTTTAAAAATAAAAAAAAAAAAACATTTTTTTAAAATAAATTGCAACAAAAACAACTATAATACGAGTATATTTCATACCTAATTTATAAAATTTAATTTCATCTTAGTTATAACATTTAAGTAGGTATATCATTTTATCATATAAGATCATTTATATGTGAAATAAAAGGCATCTATTAATAATTTTAGAATAAAATGATTAATTTTACCAGTCACGTATACATAGGTAAGTACACACATTTCAAGAACGAATTCCTCGGTAACATTTTGGACGAGACGCGCGCAAGAGACGACTCCTGCAATTTGATTTATAGCCACGGACCAATGGCCGACCAATCGCTACTATCAATTATTATCGGTAATGATCAACACATGATTTATTGTTCCGATAAATAAATCTATACGTAGCCGAATTCAACGTTTGAAAGTGAGACAAAGAAGCAAGCAAGTGCAAACATCATCAACTGTCTATAAATCTGTCTATAATCTGCCAGAAGTCTGCCAACTGTCTGCCAGAAGTGTGAAGGACGAGAAGAAGATGGCTCTTGATACACCCGAAACTCAAAAAAGCACAGGTATCGATATTTGGGTAATGGGGTTGTCGGTAAGTGCGTGGTCAAAGTACCAGTTTTTAAAGCTCTTTTGAAAATTCCTATTTTCACAGAGAACACCGATGAACCGTAATTCAAGTATACGTAGAGGTATAAGTTCAAGTATAGTATAAAATCATAATACCGAATCAACAAAAAGTTCCGAAAAAATCTAATACCGCCCTTTTTTATAATAAAACGCGGCAGACAGACTGGCGGACAACTTGATACTATATCAAGTTGACGACACTGCGAAATTTTATTTTAAAAGCTCCTTGAAGATCAAAGTAGGTATTTCATCCAAGTAATGGACGGTGATAGAACCTCCCTTGAAATATACCTATATAATTTCTCGAAGAATGTCGTACTATATATTCCCCTGGTTAAGGCACACAAAGGCTTCCGCTTCAATCTTCAATATGGTTATTGTAAAAACGATTTTTCTAACTGTGAATAAACATTTTTATTTTATTTAGTATACTGTGCCATGTAGTAATAAACTGAAATGGTTCATCGCGAGTCGGCACACACAGTCGCGAGGATGAAGCGATTACAGACATCACCTACTTTTTGTCCCCCACCTCGCTCGCCGCATCCATCGTGATGGCATGCGGTCAAAACACGATCAACAGAGCCACATTTCGGTATGTGTCAATTAAGGCGACCGATTATTTCTATAATCATATTTAATTAGCATTAAGTGGGATCTTAAAATATATGTTATTACATAGATAAATAGATAGATAGACTGCTATATAAGCGTATGTATTGAAATATCAAAACATAAATAAGTTTTCTTTAAATGCTATAATCCTAATAATATTATAAATGCGAAAGTATGTATGTTTCGACGTTTGGATGTTTGTTACTCAATCACGTAAAAACGCCTGAACGTATTTGAACGAAACTTTTGGTACACAGATCTGTTTATTACTTGGATTAAAATATATGATACTTTTTATCCTGAAAAATGTTGGGTTCTTGAGGAATTTTCAAAAAACAAACTACAGTGTGTACAACAAAGTCGCGAGCACAGCTAGTAAATAAATAAATAAATAGGTAATCAAGATGATCATCCATTTTATCAAAACATGTCAATTTCCCCATAAAATTTCATAAATATGTCTGCAGTACGAATGTGCCTTGTTTAACAGCAGCGTCTACATAGACCAGTATATCATAGGACATGATTGTCTATATGGGCCAACTACAAAAAATACCAATTTCTTTGATAATAAAACCACAAGATATCTACACTATATTGATTTACAGTTCAAAATACATAGGTGCACTACAAAAAAAATGCAGTGCACTACAAACTTGCATAACTTACATCAGTGAATTACTAACTAATAAGAAAAATGTGATAATTTTTTGTTGATATCATCAACGCTAACCTATAAACCAAGTCTTACAAGACATACCTAGTTGATTTTGAATAGAGTATCTACATTTCCATAGAGCGGTGGCCGCAAACGCAACAAGCAAACGCGGGCCTCGTTAAATAAATCGTAAATGGGCGCGATAACATCTTGAGTCGCCGTCGCAGTGCCGTCGTGCCGGCCAAAAATGCAATGTTTTAATCCGATGCGTTGTGGGAAACCTGACGATTAGACCCCGAGATAAACAATTTCCAGCTCTCCCGCTCGTTTATTTCCCCCGCATATTTCAGAGTCGACGGTTTTTTAGTTACAAAGTTATGTCGGCCGGTGCGCACTAAAATTTCATCGGCGGAAATTTTACTTCGAGATGGTGGAGATTCCGCTCGGACGTCCACTGATAAATAAAGCCACTGTAGGTTTTTATCGTTATTTAAACCGTCAACGCGAGAATGTTTTAGATGATAATGTTTATAGGCCACTTCTTGCGGTGAGATCGCTCCATACTAATTCTTACCAGATTAAAATCATAATCTCATGTTTATAACAGCCCATTTATTAAGGTAAATTAAAGACGGTGTACGTCACTCATTCTGACGTATATTATTTTTATATACTATAAAGGGTAGTTAGACTGGCAGGCCGACGTCCACTCGATGGTAGTTAGCTTCCGTTGCCCGAGTAACAAGAAGCAACACCAGGGAAATTCAGGTGTGCTGTAAAAATTTTTTTTTAGCTAGGAGGAAACGCCTCAGTTTTTCGATTTTTGTGAACTGGTGAAAGTTTTTCTCTTATTTCCACTATCCCCTATTTGATAATGGATTTGCTCTTGGCCAGCATCTAGACGTGCAGGAAAAACGTGGCTGCGGATGGAGCGAGCTAACCTAGAAAAAGCCTATTCAATCGAACTTTAAAAATATTTGGTTTATATGAGCTCGGAAACAGACGCCGGAAGGGAGTTACAATCCTTGGCAATGCGTATTATGAAAAAGTTTTTAATACGTTTGGTTCAAAAAAGAGTAATTTTGACAAGATGTGGATGTTAACCTGCCGTACGTCTGAATGTCCGATGAAAGAAAGGTGAAGGCGGCAAAAGTTCATGCAGCTCCTGAGCACACTCTTCGAACTTTGAGCTTTACTTTTTCATCTTTTTTCGCTCATATCATATACTTATCATATATGTAGCGTAAACAAGGGGATCATATCAGACATCTATTTGTTTAAGAGAACATTATTTAATGATGTCGGCATTCCTTTATAATTATGTGTCCATCAATCGATCGATCGATCGATCGACATCGACATTGGCACGAACTGTTTGATAAACAGAAACATACCTGTAACAACGCTTACAATCAATTTTCTATATATACGATAGCTACTTCAAACCATTAATTTTATTTATTGTAAGTGTATTTATATGCATTAGTTGTCCGAAGTTAAGTATAACGATAATTTCTATTACTCTAACGGATTATATATCGGTTGTTCCAATTATGTATTACCGGGCCAAAGAGTATTTCATATATTCAACTAGAATGTGTTCAATTTGTGAACCGAATTTCACAGGAATCAATCCATAAACCTCTAAACAAACTCATTGAATTAAATTCTTTAATTTATATTTGAAGTATGTACCTAATTCATTCACGTGAATAACAAGCCAAATTATTAATATTTAGAGCCAATGATAAGGCTATAAGTTCAATTCTAGAATTCTAGAAGGAACTTATCTTAAAGGTAGTATCAAATGTCTTCTACTTTCTTTTCGTCTTAGGACTTCTGTGCGAGCATGTCTTCCAATATTTCTATTCCATCGAAAAGACTCGAAGGTTCGAACGGAATTCCGATTTACGTCGGACTTTTTGGCACCCGAGCGTTCCTCCATTTACTGTCAATATCAATACCGAATATGCGAGAAAGGTTTTCTTCATTTTAAAATTTGATTTCTTTTCGTGAGAGAAAGACACGCCTTGATATGGTGGAAATGTGCACACCATAGACGCGACGGTCAGGTGTCGGATATAGCATTAGAGTCGTCACAACAAGCGCTATATAGAATCATCGATAAGACAGCTCGTCTCGTCTCGTCTCCTTTTTGTGCGCGGGCGCAGATCCATGTTTAAAACATGACATACATGTGTCGCGGTGATTGGACACACGTATACAAGACACAATTGAGCGTTTTTGCCCACTCAGTATACAGTTTTGTGATATTTTCAAAACATGCTGTTTTCGTGCGAAAGATCATCCGGATCGATTCGTTAAATTCTTTAATATGACATCGAAACAAGTAATATTTTCACTTTATTTTTAAAGAAACACGTATTGTTCTTTTTTTAAACAATACCCAAGCCAATAGGGAACGCCTTATGCCGAGATGGGAATAAACCTTAAATTCCTATGTCTGTGATATCACTTGACATGACAGTATTTTGTTTGTTAATTCGTTTGAACACTCGCATATACCATATATACTGCCAAGTGACGTAGAACTTAGCGGTTTTCCGTTGGTTGGTTAATGCATAGTTACTGTATGACACTGGTTGCGTGAGGGTTTGCGCTGAGACCACATTCCATTGGAGCCAATAAAAAGCGACCGGCCATGCGGTTGTGGATCGCTGCTGTCACACATAATCAGCTCGCTGCTGATTATATCTGAATATTGATTGTTGTGAACGGAATACTATATAGAAAAACAGAGTTAATTAAGGCTAGTTAAGAAAAAGGGATAAATGACGAAAAAACTACTGCTATTTCCGGTACTTGATATTAATTGCACAAGGTTACAAGTTGATATTAATTGCATTTTGTAATATTCAAACAGTACAAAAATAAATTCACTTTCTATGATTTTTTTTTATCTAGGCTAAGTAGCTGATGCCCGTGACTTTGGTCACACGCTATCTATTGGTAAAAGTTAAAAACAAAATGTTAACACAATAATATTCAAGGAAACCATTTCCCACAGAAATTCATTAAGCGATATAAAGTATCCGGGACATGACCTAACTGTATGTCAAGTTTCAAATCAATTTATTCGTGATCTAGTATTTCCAGAATGCCTATTTCCGAGTATATCTACGAAGCAAGTAAAATAGTTATATATTAGTTACAAACAATTGTCAAGACAAGAATAAAACAGAAGTTCCTATGACACCGTGCTGATACTTGATTGGAGTCTGTTTTCTTTTTCCGATCTATACATAAAACTTTTAAACTGTCAAGACGTCCGCTCCTGTTGCCATTGTCCTACGCGTCGCTCCCTTATTAGGTAGGATACGACTTACAAAGCGTGGACCCCAACGGATTCCCGAAACCGGGCTTATTTTGCGTGTCCTAAAAAGGTATAAAACCGATGAGAGTACAACCAAACGGCTTGACGTCCCCCGCGGTTTGTACCAGATCTGAGCGGTGCCTTTTTGCGTCGCTGCAACAGATTTACTGCGCATTGTTTTTGACGTGAACAACGGACGTAGCCAAACTTAAAAGCAGAGGTGGTAAAGGTGGAGAGGCTTTTAGATATTGTGCGAAAATCACGACACTTATAAATAATTTTAAACAACAAACCAAACAGAGGTTCTTCAAGAATCTTTACTTTTGAAAAGTTAGTTTTTCCATTCTTTAGATCTGCATCTAAATGAAGTGCATTATGGGAATTTTTACATATGTATACCAAACGGTTTTTAAACTTAAATTATGAAAAGAATTTATTGGGTGACAAAAAAAGAGGAAAAAAATATGAGGAACCAAATAGCTCTAATAAGGAATATAGCCCATGTTTTTTCGGATCTTCCAAAAAATGAAGTCTACATCCAAACAGGAAAAACTCTGGTCTTCTAGAAATTGCAATTAAATGGCGGTTAACTAAATGGTTAGTTAACTAATAATATAGTGGCTAGAGGAACTCTAAATCGTTGATCATGCAACACTAATTGCTGAAAAAGTAAATTTTGATTTGTTTCGTTTGGCATGTTCCATCCTATCCTGTCCCATCCTATCACGGATTTAAACTAATTCCATTACAATATTTTAAATTAAATTTTAAGACTTGAATGTGCGAATTTTAGCGAAGGTGGGTATTAAGCACAGAAAGGATAGAAATTATTTTACGATATAACATTCTCTTCGCTAAAACCGTCGGACGGATTTAGATGTAAAGCACACATAAATCATATAATTACAGTTTAATTCTAAAATTAATCAGAAGATGGCGTTAACGAGGCCGAGGATATATCACCTATAATTATCACCTATAATCATAAAAATGATATTATCCACCTGTTAACATAATTATGTTTATGGGTAGATAATATGATAGTTTTAATGTAGACATTACGTAGATACCTAGATAAGTATGTATTAACTTTTCATCTTAACAAACAGAGTTTTGTCATTCAACTCGCGGTCAGTTAGTGTAATGTTTCCGATTACATTTATTGTAAATTTCAATTGAACACTGGCCGGTTGTAAAGCGTTTGTAAAACACAAACAACGACTCCACGAGAGTTATAAACAGCGGCCATAAATCCATACGTTCTACGAACATCGCGTGATCGCCCGGTGTTTAACTTAGGGCGCCATGATAATTACAATCAATAATCGCTTTTACGATACCAAAACCGAATAGCAACTATTAATCTGACGATTCCATGTGTTCCGACCGAACGATTCGAGCGAAAATGTATCTTACGCTCTTTGGAATTGAGTCTCGATTTCAACGACGCCAAAGGCGACTGTAAGTCATCGGATGCAACGAAAAGTATCCAAGACTTAACTGTGATAAATAAAAATTAAGTAGCTCGACATCGAGTCGCGAGAGCGAGAGAGATGCACCCGTTGGGCGATGAGAGTGAAAGAGAGCACGATACATTTGAAGAGTTTAAAGGGTGAACAAAACAAACATTGGGCGGCAATTACAAGCGCCCGCGGTGAGCGCGTCGCCATAACGTGCTGGTTAGCTGCAACGAATTCAAGTCCATTCAATTAAAATACCTTTATTATTATAATTGTGCTTCATGTTTATTTAATATATCCAATCCATGATTTGTATAAAATTCGATACGTAATCTATTTATCCACTAAGTAATGCTTTAATTTGTCCTGCGCCATCTGTTGCTATGTGCTAGCAAAATCGAGAGGTTATACGATTTGAGGGATGTATGAAGACTTTTTTTTATTGAATTACTAGTATTTGCTCGCGACTTCGTCCGCTCGCTTTTTCCGGCGACCTTTTTTTCTATGATGTAACTTTTATTAAATTTTTAACGCTCATAAATAGTTTTATGAGGTTATATTGTCAGGTGTGGAATATTTTTTATTTTATTTTTAAATAATGAGCGGGAACTCATTACGGGAACAGTATTTTTTTCAGCATGAAAGGTCATACATACGTCTATATACGCTCGTCCTTTCCTGTATGTCTGACAATGTGTATCCAAAATTTCACAATGACCTCCTTAACTATTGTTACTCGTATGTATGTTGAGGCGTGCAAAATCAATAAACAAACAAACTCACCTTCGCATTTGTAAAATTAGTTAAGAAGTTTTTTTAAACGGCACAATGTTGTGAGGGGTAAGAGAATGTGGAATGCAAAATAAAATTAATACTGATAGTCTATAAAGATCGAACAAATGGAAATGAACCGGAGGTGGTCGCGCGATGTAGGCACAACGCCAGTTCATAGGTGAACATTAATATTCAATACAAAGCGATCGGACGCTGAGTGACGTATCGTTTCGCTCCTGGTGTTTGAGAACAAATCATATTTTTATAATACTATTATACTCTATGGTTTTTTTATACCACACTAACTTCTTAAACAACTGGAAGATCTGTCTCTTCATTGGTAAATAACGGTTCATGAAATATTTAAACTAAACCATGACTAAAACTATTTCTTACTTATCGGTCATATTTTTGACTATGAAAATATTTTTTTGAAAAAATAAAGTATTAAAAAAAATATACAAAAACTACTTTAAATGTCCTCCGTTTTTTAAAGATTTTAGATTAGAACGAACCATTCGATTCGGGTTAAAAATGTAGTTGACACCTATTCGATTTAAAAACAATACAGCGTTGGAGTTAAAAAGAAAATCGAACGCCAACGCGAATATAGCGAACCGAGGCCTAGCGTGAATACAAGGTTCGATTCGAACTTCGAAACATTATTTTCAAACGATTCGTACCTATTAGATTAAATTGTTCACATCCAGGCATAAGTATATATAAAAAAATGCTATAGAAGACGTGTATTTTTAAGATATTTACGATGCAAATTCCGCTTGTTCTATAATTATGATATTATGTTATTAAGCGTATGATTCTGTTATTCCATTCAATGGGTGCAGGCAACTCGAAAAAAAGATATAATCATGAGAAAGTAAGGACGTCATCGATTAGTCCCATATACTCTTATTTAACCAGAAGATGATGATTATTACTTCATGAAATATCACGAACAGTTTTTAGAAAAAAACTGATCTCAGAAACGGTTTCTGTAGCATGAATCACAGATTTTTTTTATTACTTATTACATTAATTCACTAAAAGTGAAACGAGCCCTTTAAAATTAATTTAATATTGTCGTTTTATTTTTTATTTTATTTTTATAAACTTTCACCGTAAAACTTCTACCAAATCTTTTTGAATAACACAGGATTTAGGTCTCAAAAATAAATTTTACATTTTCAATTTGAGGTAAACATACAATTAGCGCCATCTACATTTCAACAGTCACATCTTGTTGTAAGTTGGGAGCGCAAAGCGATACGAGAGTGTCGCCCCCTACAGATTTTTCGAGGTGAATATTCGCGCGCACTGTTCTCTGCAGGACCGCGTGCGGGGCAACAGCCTCCCTCCACCGAAGAAGGAGGTAATTGTCGCTTCTCCACGTTCCGCGAATCCGGCTATATCGCACCAAGCATCTCTTCACACAATGTAGCCACAAAACACATAGTCTAATTCTTTATTTATGTTTATTTAATGGCAGAAAATAAATGATGACTAGCTGTGGACGTCCTAATGGCTGGAGTTCTACAAATCTATGGAGGAACGGTCATCGCTCAACGCTAAGTATGAACAAGACACCAAAGCTTGCGGTTACACAAGCTTTTGCGAATTACTTATTCTTCGTATATAAGAACCAGTAATTAAGACTTAATCTTAAATTAAAACTCTTTTTCTTTGCGTATGGTGGTTAGAAAAGTTTGTATGAGAAATCTAGCCCAATTTACTTGTAAATTGATACGAATCCATTGTAATATGAATTTGAATATACGCGGAACTATGTACGATCCAAGTATCGTAGATGTGACTCGTTGACCTATGACCCAGCTAGATGTTTAACGATAGAGTTAGAATGTTAAGTGTGGTTAGGCTGTTGCTGTTTTAAATAAATAAATAAAAGATCCAGGACATACTTATTATTATATGACCTTGATAATAAACAACTTCCTTATGTGCAACCTCATTCTACAATACCTAATTGTGGCGATTTACTCCCACCAAAAGCTAAAAAGTTTACGAGTAATGAATGTACGGAATAAGGCCGACAGAGGCCGTATAAGTCCATTTGTGGATTTCTTTATTGAACATCCAATGTTGGTCTCAGCGTGTCGTCGGCCTACGCTATGTATCTTAACCACCGCATTAAAACAAAAAACAATTAAAACATTAGGTCAAACATCGAACAAAGCTTACGAAAATCGATATATACATAAATACAGTGTGGAAAAATAAGTCGGGCCCTGGAGGGAAACTACCTTAAATCCTTAAGTTGGCTCATTTTACATAAAGGAGACATTCCTTTATTTTTAAAAAGAAACAAAACTGCATTCAAAGATTTTCTAAAAATTTCTAAAAGTCGTCGGCAATTCTTGAAAATATTCTTGAAATGTGAATCAAACATTTTTTAAGATACTATGTTACTGGTGGCGCCAAAACAATTAGTTATCTGTGGTGCGTTTCCAATTCCGAATCCACACCAACAAACATGCATACACCGCAACGCAGTAGCGCCCTCTGGCGCACACATCGATAGAAGATGAAGAAGTGAACGCAACGTTCGATATACGCAAAACCGCGCCGCGAGGATTTATAATCAATAAATCCGATTATTCCCATATCGCACCGCTGAAACATTGTGCTTTTGTAATCTACAAATGGTGTGGCTCCGCGAGTGCAATTGAGGTGAAAAGGGACAGTTTTGAAAACCGGAACGAGTGTGTGGCGGGCCAGCTTCCGTCTCCATCGTCCTGGAGGATTTGCATCATAACCGGCAGCGACGAGGTAGGTGATGCATGTCCTATCCAATTCTCTTCCTGCCCCTTTGATTGCACGCACCACGAAACAATACAGTCCACTTATTATCTTCATATTCGCCGCACCATTAGTGGTCACTTCGAGCCGGATCAAACCATTAGTGGTCCTTACGACCCGGGTACCATTTAGTGCTCCTTACGAGCATATGGTCCAGTTTGGTCCCATCCAGCCGCCCTTATTAGGTTACTTTATAGGCCCTAGTAAGAGATTTAATATTAATCATTGTGAATATTAATTTTATCAACCCGCATATACCTACTTATTTATTAAAATATTCACATACTATTTTCTTCATAAACCGCCCGTAACAAATTAAGTTACGTGATTTCCCGCCTAGATATAATATATATCTATGTAATACTTAATATATTTTATAAAAATATTAAGCTAATTAATCATAAAAGTGATACTTTAATTAATTTATAAATTATTATCTACCTACTATAATCTACCGCACTAGCAAAATCGTGTTATCGTAAATTGTTCGATATTATACGACCGAGTCACGAAGTCACGCGCCTATCATTCGCGTCGTATTGTATTTACCCGCATAATATTAACATTCGCGTCGTATTGTATTTTCCCGCGTAATATTGTCATTCGCGTCGTACTGTATTCTCCCGCGTAATATTTGAATTTATTAATTTAACTAAATTATTCGCTTACATTTCATAATGCCGCAAAAAAAGGTTTCTTCCGATAACGAAGAGGATGTATCAGATCCGCAACTAGCTATTGCAAAAGCTAAATATGAAGCTATCTTCGAAATATTGCAAAATATCTATGATATGTCCTCAGATAAGGAAAGTTTCCTTGGCGCTTCTTCACAGATCGAATCGCTTCGCACTAAGTTCGAAACGAATTTAGATAATTATAATTCTCGCTTATTAGCATTGAATCCTAACGCGAAACCTAACTATAAAGGGCTCGTCGCTTTCGAGCATTTGTATAGTAGAATAAAGGGAGTTCAATTAAATTATTTGTCGCCAGCTGATAAGCAAGATTCACACGCACATAAGGCTTGTCCCACACTGCCGCCTATACAACTGATGGACTTTTCGGGTGACGTTCGCTCATGGTCATTGTTTTATGCCAGCTTTAAGTCTACCGTTCATGATAACCCATCGCTCACAAACTCCGAAAAGTTGTACTATCTGCTGGGCAGGCTGAAGGGCAAGGCGCAATCCGCATGCGCAGGTATATCTCCTTGCGCTGAAAATTACGAACTTCTTTTACAGACGCTGATTGATAAGTATGAAGATCAGCGTATGCTCGCTTCCGCGTATTTAAATCAAATGTTTGAGTTCAAGCCTTTACAATCCGCCACCGCGACAAACTTTGATTTATTTACAGATAACTTTACAAGTGCAGTGCGCGCTTTAAAGAATCTAAAGTTAGATAATCTGACTGACTTAATCATACTTCATATCGCGCTTAAGAAATTAGATTTAGATACTGTTCGCGCTTTCGAGTTGAGTTGTGATTCCAAAATACCTACGTTCGATAACTTAGTCGATTTTATTACCTCCCGCGCTAAGGTGTTGGAACGCACTCAGCCTAGGTCATCGGGTGCAATGAATACTCGTCAAAATAATAATAATAATAATCGTCGCTCTAGTAATAATAATAATAACGCCTCGCCGCCTAAGTACCAAACCTACTTGAGTACAAAGGTCGACTTACAGTGCAAGTGTCTTTGCACTAATATAACGCATCAGCATTTATTTAAATGTTCTGAATTTAATAGGATGACTGCTTATGAGCGTTTCCAATGCGTGAAGGATAACAATGCGTGTGTTAATTGCCTAAGTTTAAAACACCGAGTTTTAAATTGCTCATCTAAGTTTAATTGCCGCGTTTGTAAACAAAGGCACCACACAATGTTACACTTCAAGCGAGTGGAGTCCGGCAGCGAAGTCCCCGAGCCCGCGTCGAAGCCTCCGCCTTCGACCGCTGCCCAAAGTCGTACCGCAAGGTGCGCGACCCCCGCGCAGTCGCCGCAACCTTCCCCCGCGCGCTCAGATGTTGCGTTATGTACCTATTCATATAATAACCGATTGCATGATGCGCCCGCGCGTAGTAAACAAACTACTATTTTATTATCAACCGCTCAAGTCGTCGCGTATGATATTAAAGGCGATCGACATGTTATTCGCGTACTATTAGATTCAGCCTCGCAAAGCCACTTTATTACGAAGGAGTGCTGCGATCGGTTAGGACTACAGCTTCATGACACTGAACGTACTATTGTAAAGGGGTTCGGTGGAGCTGAGAAAATTATTAAGACTAACTCAATCGATTTAAAAATTTATTCGCGCTTTGACAACAACATTAATTTTAATATCTCGCCGCTCGTTGTTGATCAAATTACCGATTTATTACCTACGGCTGTGGTAGACACTACTGTATTATCACACCTATCAGGGGTGCCGCTAGCGGATGAGAGTTTCGGCATGCCAAATAAAATAGACGCGCTGATCGGAGCTGAACTCTTCTCGCATATATTTCTCCCCGACGAAGTTCACGCCCCGCGCGACTCGTCGGCGCCCTCTGCTTTACGCACAGTATTGGGGTATGTTATTATGGGTTCCGTACCCACGATACCCACACTCATTAACAACCAGGCCTTGACATGTTGCCTCGCTCAAGAGCCTGCCGCTATTGACTCACTAGTCAGGCGATTTTGGGAGCTCGAGGAGCTTCCCTCCGCACCGCCCGTTCTTCATCCCGCCGATGTTGAATGCGAAGAATTTTATAAATCAACTACGACCCGCGATCGCGTTACTGGTAGATACACTGTTGGCCTACCATTTAACGACGATGTTTATTCTCTCGAAGACTCTTTCGAAACCGCTCGCAAGCGTTTCTTATGCCTCGAAAGAAAGCTAGAAGCTTCACCTAAATTTAGGTCGGCATATGATGACGTCATTAACGATTACCTCGCAAAAGATTATATTGTTCCCGCGCCGCTGTACGATCTCCATGACCCCACTCCTATATACGTCATACCGCATCATGGAGTCGTGCGTCACCTCCCAATCAAGACTTACGCGTTTATAGACTCTAAAGTTGCACTATACTGGATTAAGAGCTCACCACACAGGTGGCAAACGTTAGCTGCAAATCGCGTCATTCAAGTCACTGATAATATTCCAGCTGACAACTTTTATCACGTCGCGGGCACTGAAAATCCCGCCGACATACTCTCGCGTGGCATTACGCCACAGAAATTACTCTCGCACCCTTTGTGGCTTCACGGGCCACAGTGGGCTTCATCGCATCCATCTGAATGGCCTCTTAAGAGCCTTGACGGACAGTCTATTATAGACATACCGGAACAGAAGATTCACGCGCACCCAGTGTGCACGCCTGTAAAGCATTGCGCTTTATATGAGCTCGCTCTCCGCACCTCCTCCTGGAGTAGGCTTCTACGAATTATCGCATACGTATGTAAGTTCGCAAAGTTATTGCCTCGCCGCAGCACTATTGCAGTGACCGTCGATGATATTCAGTTCGCTGAAAATAAGATGCTAATACGCGCCCTGCAAAGCCAGCACTTTGCAGAGAAATATCATAGAATTAAAAATAATAAATCGTGCTCGCCGGCCTTAAACCGTTTGAGGCCTTTCGTTGACAACGGTCTGATCCGCGTAGGCGGTCGCCTTGTCAACTCCGCGCTGGACTATGCACACATGCATCCAGCTATTTTACCGCGCAGTGATCATGTAGTGAATGTGATCATTGATTTACTATTCACATGCCTTACGACTCGTGCTGTGTACATTAAGGTCGCAACAGACCTAAACACTGCGAGTTTTCTCACCGCGCTAAAACGTCTTCTCTCCCGTCGAGGACCAGTGCAATACTTGCACTCGGACAACGCGAGAAAATTTAAAGGACCGCCAGGGGAACTTACCTTCGCCCTGTAATTAAACAATAATTTAGTTACCTATTATTTTAGATAAGTTTCGCACCGCGTTTTTTAGTTTAAGTTTTAGTTGTAAGTTATATCAATACCGCTATATCAAATTTTATATTATTTTATACCGCTTCGCATACCTATCTATAGTTAATTTGCTTCCGCTTCGCCGTGACTTTGTGGACTTATTACTAACCCGCATCGCGCATTAAGCGCTTGATCCCCAGAGTCATAGAATATATATATTTTTCTTCTCGCTTTTCTTATGTTTGTTTTTTAATGGTGACCCATTAAGGGCGGGTGGATATGGTGGCGCCAAAACAATTAGTTATCTGTGGTGCGTTTCCAATTCCGAATCCACACCAACAAACATGCATACACCGCAACGCAGTAGCGCCCTCTGGCGCACACATCGATAGAAGATGAAGAAGTGAACGCAACGTTCGATATACGCAAAACCGCGCCGCGAGGATTTATAATCAATAAATCCGATTATTCCCATATCGCACCGCTGAAGCATTGTGCTTTTGTAATCTACAAATGGTGTGGCTCCGCGAGTGCAATTGAGGTGAAAAGGGACAGTTTTGAAAACCGGAACGAGTGTGTGGCGGGCCAGCTTCCGTCTCCATCGTCCTGGAGGATTTGCATCATAACCGGCAGCGACGAGGTAGGTGATGCATGTCCTATCCAATTCTCTTCCTGCCCCTTTGATTGCACGCACCACGAAACAATACAGTCCACTTATTATCTTCATATTCGCCGCACCAGTTACTTAAAAAGAATTATTATTTTTTGTCCATTCTTTCGATTGGCATCATAAAAATACGAGTGTTATTTTTTCACATTTAAATCTGTTCGATTCCCAGACGAAGCAAGCAATTTTTAGAAAAATCTTTGAATGCAGTAGGTATTACTAATTTATAAAAACGAAGGAATGTCTCCTTTATGTAAAATGAGCCAACTTAAGGATTTAAGGTAGTTTCCCTCCAGGGCCCGACTTATCTTTCCACACTGTATTTATACCTTTTATATGTCAATGCGTACAAATTACATTCATACTAGCTGGTGCCCGCGACTTCGTCCGCGTGATGTTATATAGCCTAACTAAAGCCTTCCTCGATAAATTGACTATCAAACACAAAAATAATTTTTCAAATCGAACCAGTAGTTCCCGAGATTAACCAAAACAAACAAACTCTTCAGCTTTATAATATTAGTAAGTATAGATTTAAGCAAATTAGACTGAAATTTAGTACTATGCAATCTACACTAATATAATTTTATAACAATGTGATTTTTTGTATGTTTGCTTGTAATGAACAATTTCAAAATCACATTTAAATCACATTACTTTAAGAGTGCAATCAAATCTATATATTCGGATAAGAACAACACATAACTTTGTATATGTAAAACACCAATAAAAGAATTTGCCCATTTATACTACATACTTACGAATTGTCGATTTGTAAACATGTAATAGTTTTGAATGTTACAATGTTGCATGTTGCATGCGTATACACTGCCTATCTAAGCTCGCATCTAGTGGAACTTGACATTTACTTGCTAATTGAATTTGTATCGACTAACTGTCTGTCGTATATCGTTTAAACTACATTGTCGTCGGCTCCTATGCCAATTTTGTTACAAGAGTGTCCGCGTGATATTGTGAGGGTTTATATACATATTAGGTATATTAGGTATATTGTATAGTTGGCCCGGCACATTTCATTCGACCAATGTCTACGTTAAGGACGCCTACATTTTTCACGTTGCGATTTCCATCAAAAAGAAGGATTAACACACGCACACAGTGACGCTGTCGGCAAGGCAGAAAAACAGACGACACTTGTAGTCTTGATACTTGTTGTAATTTTGCTGGACATAGGCCTCCCCCAAAATTTTCCAATTGGACCGGTCAGAAGCAGCCTGGATCCACCGTTGACCCGCGGCCTTTATTAGGTCGTCTGTCCACCTTGTGGGTGGACGTCCTGCGCTGCGCTTGCTGGTCCGTGGCTTCCACTCGAGAACCTTCCGGCCCCAGCGGCCGTCGGCTCTCCGTACTATATGCCCTGCCCACTGCCACTTCAACTTACTGATCCGCTGGCTTATGTCGGTAACTTTCGTACGTCTACGGATCTTCTCATTTCTGATTCGATCTCGTAGAATAACCCCGAGCATAGCCCTTTCCATAGCTCGTTGAGCGACTTTGAGCTTCCTTACGAGACCTATAGTAAGACACCACGGTTCAGCGCCATATGTCATCACTGGCAACACACATTGGTCAAAGACTTTTGTCTTGAGACACTGAGGGATTTTGGACGAGAAGATGTCTCGGAGCTTCCCGAACGCTGCCCATCCGAGCTGGATTCGACGACTGACCTCCCTCTCGAAGTTGGCTCTACCTAACTGGACTATTTGTCCCAGGTATATGTACTCGTCAACAACTTCGAGAGTTGAGTTCCCAACTGTTACTGGGGTAGGTACAACATGGACATTTGATATAACTTTCGTCTTGTCCATATTCATTTTAAGGCCTACCCTTTGAGAAACTCGGTTGAGGTCTTCAAGCATCGTGCCGAGGTCTCTCATCGACCTCATCATGGAACGTCACACCAGCAGTTTTACCAATATTTTTTGTTGTATTTTTGCAATATCCCATCACACAAGACGGCATTTTTATTGGTTTCGAAAATAATAACGCGCCTAATGTCTACGAGCGCGTATGACAGACTGTGAACGAGTAGGACGTCGGAACTCCAATCACTTGGAACACTCATCGCGTCTTTAGTGTGCCATCTAGAGATCCAAATCAGGAGTTTTATCGGAAATTTTCTCTTCTTAAAAAAACTTTTTACTGATTTTAGTTATCGCTTATAGTCTGAGTTGTTAGCGAAGAACTAAATGCCTTTTTTTGTTATCCTAATTTGTTTATAATTTTTACTATTTTTAATTGCTGCTAAAAACAATTTTAATACATTTTTTT
Organism: Synanthedon formicaeformis; assembly: GCA_945859745.1. NCBI lineage: Eukaryota > Metazoa > Arthropoda > Insecta > Lepidoptera > Sesiidae > Synanthedon > Synanthedon formicaeformis. The sequence continues at coordinate 388,788 of OX243974.1, read as the reverse complement.
CTAAACATAATTCCAGCTTTATCAAATAATTAACACCAATGAAAGCTTAGTAGAGACATTGTATTTTGGTTAAAGCTAAGTCATCGTCCAGGTGATTCTACTCTATTTCGACTCTCAGTAGGTGGTGAATGAACATAAACAAACAGTAAACTATATTCGATTTATGTTAACCTGGTCGCACACGATGAACGAAAAAAAAAACTAATTTATTAAATTTCTAAAATAAGACATCTCATAATTAATGATCAAAGGAACGTACAAAAGCTTATGACGGAACTTCACCAATCCAATATTAGATATTAAAAGCAACGACGAAAAAAGATATTTTTTTAAGATGAAACAATTTTTCTTTCTCAGACTAAAAGAGCATGTAGGTACTATTATTCTAATATATATATCATATCATTTATTTGTTTTTTGCAAATTCAAAAAGTGAGATCGCCTACTACGATTTTCTGAAGGTGTCATTTCGCATGCAAAATAAATTATGCATGCGAGATGATTACTAATAATATATTTAAATTTAAAGTTGGCTTTTCGCACATTTCGTACGAAATAAAATCGTGCGAGATGACTATAGTGAGCCAATAATTTAAAATAAAACATAAAAATTAGAAATCCACGTGCAGGTAAAATTAAAAAAAAAAAAAAATCAAAACCGCTCAAAAAAAAAATCGAAGCCCGATGTCTCAGATAATGAAAAAGGGAGAAGTGGGTGAAATTAATCATTGCATAATGTTTTCTGTGTGGACAGATGTCTGTTATTTCTTAATTTATCGACGTTTTTTTTTTATTAATCTTAAATCTTGATAAGAGACATATTAAATTACCCAAAGAAATATTTCTCGTTAATGACATCTTATATCAATATAACAAATCTGGACATTAAAGAACACAATTTGACATATTTATAAGTATTTAAATTATAGTAGTTAGCTAGTAATTATGTCTATGTTTAATACTAGCGGTCCGCCCCGGCTCCGCACGGGCTGCATTAAGTTATCTATGTGGTAAATTCTTGATGTAGGTAAGTAACAACTGTAACAAGCCTTTTTAGATTTCAACCTAAAAAGGCCTAGCAACGACTAGGTAATCAAACCTTAACTCTAGACTCTAGTAAAGTTTATGTCGCTACATTTGCAAACAACAAACATTCCTATAGTGTTCGGTAGAAAGCCTTGCAGAGACATCCGACTAGATTTTAGGTGAAATACTTAGTCTAAAACGATTCCCCAAATAAGTACGACTTTTAGTTATGGCTCTAAGTAGACACGATTAACAATTATTTGAAATTGAAAACATTGCCTACAATTTTCTGGAGAAAAATAATAAGTAGGAAACAGCATAAATGAATTCCCAAAATGTTAGGTGAAGCAACGATTAATGTACCAAGAGGTAATAAAACAAAAGGGGTTCAAATGGCATAAATCAAAATGCGACGGTTTGTGAGGAGGAAACGGTCAATCATTCCCCTTTCTACAAAGACAACGTGCTTTTGTGAACGTAGTTGACGGGACCTTGTGGGGCCACTAAGTGGGCGCAACGAAAATACGCCATATTAAGACAACTACACTCATACTTGTCGACAACCTTTGAATAAGCAAGTAGGTATACAAAACGCCGTTTGTACACAATTTACTGTACACATCTTTACATACTACAAATTGAAGTCGCTGCCCTCGTCTGTTTTCAAGAAGAGGATATGGACCCTTAAATAATTGAGATAATTTATATATAAATATTTTCTTTTGTTATTACTTAATTTCTCCATTAGTAAAATGTAAAAATTTCCCAATCTTTAATTTATTATGTACTTTATTGTTTTAAGAGTTTTTTTTTTTCTAAAGAAAACAAAGTACCTATAGACGCAAACAATGATACATAAAACGTGTAATAACTTTAGATAAATAATCATCTCTCATGTTTTGTAAATAATTACCAATCTATCACTTTTAACACAAAAAATTGAACTTACCAAGTATAAAACTACTGTGGAAGCTCGAACGAACAAACCCCTAAAAAGCCTCTGTCACAGATTATTAGATGATAATCAATACTAATAATAAACCTGTAAGTGTAGGTATTGTATGTATGTAGGTATGTCCCTCCATAACTCTTAAACGAATTAATTTATTTTCATGTAGATAAACATTTAGACGTACAGGACACAGGATAGGCTACTTTTTTTCTTTTTCAACGCGGATGAAGTCGCGGGCGCCAGATAGTTCATTAATACTAATCTGAAAATACATTTCCTTAATAACCTAGGTAGTAGAAACTACACTAAATGTGTTTCTAGCTAGTACTGAATAAAATAAAATAGAACCTGTTGGAAAACTCCTTTTTTGTGGCCACACGTTTCAATTCAGCAAATACACCACAAAAACAATACACACACCTTGAACACAAATAAAAAAATATCTTTCCACGCTTGTAAAGCCCTTTTATATCGGACATTATAATGAGATTAATAAATAAACAATACGAAGGAAGGAACAAATGTCGTATGCAAATGTAGTTTTGTCCTACGTACACTCAAGGGTTACTCGTTTTTCTGTTTTATCATTGCACGTGTAAAAGAGCAAGGATATTTTTCACTCTTCGATAATGTACCTTCAATTTGAATAAATTTTTATTTAATTTCGACAATATTCAATTAAAATGAAATGCAACCAGCAAATTGAAGTACATACCCAACGACTGCCTCAAAACATACGAGGGCAGGGAGCTGTTAAAAACGCATCAAGAATCTTAGCTAAATTGTAGGTTGAGTGAGCGCGTACTCGATTTAATCATATTAACGAAAATTTTCTACCTCCTAACGAGCTTCACAGTACAAACCAAATACAGAAGGTAAGGTGCCACAAAAAGTTTTGCGAGCATTGGAAATTGTTAAAAAAACTTCTTATTATTCTAATCCAATTTATAATAATTAATTTAATAAGCATAACATATTATAAAACGAAGTGCCCCGCCGCGTCGAATATACAACTGGATAGCAAGTCTGCTTGCTGCTAGTCACCAGACTTTAACAGTCCTGTTTTTTTGAATGAAAGGTACCCTATGTCCTTTTCGGTATAGCTGACAACGTGTATGCAAAATTTCATGATGATCGGTTGAGTACTTAAGGTGTGAAAAGGTTAAAAGACAGACAGAGTTTCTTTCACATTTATAATATTAGTAAGTATGGAAGTTCTAGCTGGTGCCCGCGACTTCATCCACGTTGAAAAATATAAAAAAAATAAGCAATATAACTCTTGACCACTTGTTTTTATAACACTTTTTTATTAGTTTTTTTTATTAGATATTATTAGCGTGTTATTTTTTATTAGTTATTTATTAGTTATTATTTTATTAGCGTTAGTTTTTTTATTTTATTTTAGATGATCCCTCGGGAATAGTCCTTTTTTCTGGATAAAAGATACCCTATGCCCTTTCTGGTGTCCCAGACAACGTGTATGCAATATTTCATGGTGATAGGTGCAGTAGTTTTTGCGTGAAAGAGTAACAAACATCCATACATTCATACATCCATACAAACTTTCGCATTTATAATATGTATTAGTGCGGATAAATCGAAAATCGATAAAACGAATTCTTATTGATTTTCGAGTTCAACTACTGCTTGTTCATTTTACTGTGTATTTTGTTTATGTACGTTGATCGCGCCTAATTGATTTCATTAAACCACTGCGTTGATATCTCTCAGTAATTGTATGTTTGAACTGCATAGGCGCACTGACATTAATTCATACTCGTTACCTACTTAGATTAATGCTAAAATTTCATTTATATTACTTAATCTAACGAGCACATTCCGTACCTATACCAATTCCGAGCACACTTGTTAAATATACATAATCTTTTTTTAATTACAATGTCATTTAATGGCATTAAAGTAAGACATTTGCTGATAATGCAATGAAAATTGCGTATTAACAACATTAATTCCATGTAAGTACTTTTAATAAAAAACTAGCTGATCCGGCAAACGTTGTTATGCCAAAAAATAAAAAAATAAAAAAAATAAAAATTTGGGGTGGGGCCACCCTTATTGGGTCAGCAGGAAACTTCTGTGTATGCGTAGGACGTTTGATGAAAAAAAAATGGATAATGTGGGTACATTTTGTATATTTGTAGGCATAATTTCAATTCTATGTATGTTAATACTTCGTTAAACAATTCTTCAAAAAACCAAAAAAAAAAAATCCTCAAGAACAGATATTTCTCGAACATAATCTTGAACCACGCCTTTTCCTTCCTATTATTTACAATTTATCTTCTTTCGTTTGATCTTCATTTCAATTAAGAAATAAAGTATATGATGTTTCAATAGAATAACACTTGTGAACGAAATTAATTTCTGTCTTTTAGAAAAATATTTCAGCTCGCTCATACGCGCCAAAATTCTTATGTCTTTATTAAAATGTCACACATTGTACTACTAATTTGTAGGAAAGGTATATTTCCTGAGTTTGATATATTTAATTCAAGACATGCAAAATATTATTGTTTTTTTTATTTTATTTATAAAAGTCAAGTTCACTTTAATGGTAAGTGGAATGTATATTTTACAAAATGAAATAAATATTCTAGATTATTGTATACAATATATACACAGGTAAAGTAAGCACTCAAGTACAGGTCCACCTCATTAGAGCTTATCAAGAGAAGCGTCGCCTTCGGTCGCTTCGCGGGATGCGAGTGTGCGAGTGGGGCCGCGGGCGCACCATGCAAAATTATACCGATGCATTAACCACAAACACTGCATTTGGTTTACATGATGCACCAATATTACAAACATTAGGTAACAAAGAAAATATTCAATAATCGATAAACTTTTTATATTATAGCAATGTATTGACTACCACCTAAGGTCCCCCTAAGGGTCAGCGCGCACCGACGGAGTGGCGGCGAAGAGACTACGGTCTGTTTTTTAATCTCAGACAAAAATGACACATGCAAATGTCAACTTTGCATATAATGATACCATGAAATGACATGTATGAAATGTATGTAATGCATGTCAAATGTAATGTCATTTTTGTCTCTGAGATTAAAAAACAAACTATAATGAGCTATCATTTGAAAATCGACTTGTTACTTCAGTATGTGATTGAAAGTGGTATAATAAAAAAAAAAACTCTCGTCGGCAAGCGCGGTCGAGCGGCGCTCGGTGAATCTTCAGCTAAAGAAACTAAATTCGATTTTCAAATGATAGCTCATTAGTCTCTTCGCCGCTACTCCGTCGGTCCGCGCTGACCCTAAGTTAAGTCATAATGAAGCCTTGAAATTATACTAATTTAAAATAGTAGAAAAGACATGAAAATCTGCGAACGACAAGTTAGTAGATAAAAAATTGTTTATATGCGTAGCGTGCATGCTCTACTAAAAAAATTAAAGAAAAATTGTAATTATTAAGTACCAGATATCCCAAAGTAACTTAAGTAGACGATCAGAACATTATTAAATAGTTTAAAGAACCAAAGCAATCGGCATGGAGACCGTGCAGAAATGAACGCAATCGTGTTTCGCGTTCATCGACGGATGGACGCTTTTAGCGGGACGCGTTATCGCCCAGTTAGGCAGATATCAAACGAGCGCCGACAAATAACTGGACACATCGCTTTTCCATACATTACCCGATAAAGAGGATGCTATAAACAACCTCGCAGTTCCACACCTACACTCCATATGAAATATTTTTGCCAGAGATAAGTTCAACTTTAGGAATTTTGTACAAGTCAAGGCCGAGTATTTTTTAGGTTATATTTTTTAGATTAACTCCAACAAACTGATAATTATGGAAAATTAACGACCAAAACACAGCAGGTTTCAGAAAGAAATTTTTTGGAGTGGTCTGTAATCACAGACGTCACGAAACTTTGAATTCAAGCTTCATAGAAACAAAAGAATCTTCATCAGTCGAAAAGGCAACACAAGAGAGAGAAATATCAATCTGTATTTAAAAATCGCCTATTAAAAATATACATGCATAATGAATTTAAAATTGACTTCAACAACCATTAAAATCAATTTGGTACGCGGAGCATTACGAAATCATCGCCGAGACGAGAAAAAAGGAGGAGCGCAAAGGTAAAACCAACAAAATCGATATCATTTAGGTCGTAAAGATGCGGGGAGAGCGGTGCCTCGGGCCAGGGTCGAGGTACGGACGCGCCTATCATATTCTCGTGGGGATTTATTGTACTTCAGGTCACTCCTTGAACCGAAGATGCATTTGAGGACGAGGCAGAGATCATCGCGATACATGTTACTGAAGGAGGAACACCTTAGGATCGATCATCTTTAGATCATGAGTTAAACACCAAAGATAGATCAGATACCCAAGTGAATAATAATTCAAAAGCTCTTAGCTCTCAGGTCTAGTAACTTCGACTGCCATCCTGGCTTTGACAGCTGTGAAAACTAACCTTTACTTTATTTAATTTGCGAGGTTTTCCCGGTCAAATGATAAGGGTTTAAAATTTGTTTAATTAATGTATTTGGTTATAGATCAGGTTATAACTTCCCCACGAAAAGAGCAAATGACACTCGGGAGTTAAGGCCTCACTCGTAACGACTCTTAAGAGTATTGAGAGTCAGATAAGAAAAGTTGATTTTAGTGTTTTTTTAACACTTGGCGTTTTTATTGCCGCCGAGAGACAAACGTGTAATTAATATCTACTTTAAACTGAGTATAATCGGCGCTTAAACACGCCCGCTCTCTTACTCACTAACTCCTTGCGTATTTATGGCTTCAGCGTGCATTGTTTCGTCATTATTTCTAAAAATATGTTACTTTTAAAGCAAAAAGAAAAACTACACAAATGTTTAACGTTAAAAATCGCGGCTAATAAGTTAATGGCCCACTTGACGGTAAGCAGCTACCGCAGCGTTCAAAAATAAGTAATATATATAAGCAGGTCTTGATAACGGGATAAAGGAGGATCCGTCATCTCGAGTCACGCAACAAAACACAACAGCACAGGGGCTGTTATTTCACTATGTTTTTTTTTGTATTTCAAGTTTATGAGTGTGAAACACATTTAGATGAATATTCCATTAAGGATATGTATTTTCAGATTAGTACTCGTATTAATGAATGATAATATATCACGGTTCCCAGTTACTTGTAAGAAATATTCACTGTTATATTCGCCGATGCGATGACTGAGGATTGTTCTAAGAAACATATGGCACAAAATGATTAATTATTGACAACCATTATTGCTAGAAATGTTTTCAAATGACAATCAATATTTAAGATTTAGTTTGAAAAGACTACAACTGAAAGATACGTTAACAATTTCCGTGTACGTTAATGACTTATTTCGATGTATTTATTTATTTAATAAAGTACACAAACATATTGCAATTATTTACATGAATATTATAAAAAAAAAGTGTATATGATAAATTGCTAATTTGCAGTCCTAAATAGTGTACATAACACGTAAACTTAACTTTAACTTAACCTCTTAATTAACAATAATATTAAAACACTAAAAGGGCCTCTTTCATCAACTACAAGTAAGGAGCTGATTAGTTACTTTAAGAAATAATTTTCTGTTTTATTGAATTATGCACTCGGTTTACTGCATAATTCGATAGGCGAATTTTTATTATTATTATTTTCTTTTTAATGTTTGGGACTTTTACTGTACAAACAATGGTATATCGGCTCCATTATTCCCGGTTATCGGTGACTTTAAATGACAGATAGCCTACTTGACAGTTGGTTAAAGAGGCGCCAAAACACTAACCTACTTAAATATTAGCCTTAGCGCCTCTTTCACCAACGTCAAGTAGGCTAAACCTACTTAAGTCAAGTAGGATTTTCATATGCTTGGTTATTATTATATGTATGTATGTATTTTGAAGTACGTATATCATTCAAATGACGTTATGTCATCGGTCGTGTGCGATGCGTTCACCATACAGGTAAAGTATACGTATACGTCAAACGAGAATTTCGTATCGGGCGAGTTTAGTAGCATGAGAGTTGCAATTTGCATCGCGAAGGAACCAGCACGAGTCAACAACCTGGTCACGTCAAACTGCTCGTCGGGCCATCACTCAGCGTGTTTATTTTTCAATTTGGCCCGTCAGTGGCGAGGCCGGGCGGGCCCCGCTGAGTTAGGGCCGCCACACACAGCGTCGACAAATTACTCACTGCACTGCACTGCACTGCGGCCACTTCGGCCGACGGACCTCTGGCGAGGGTTCTCGCACTGATCCTTGGGATTGGGACTAGACTAAGCATTTCCGCGTTTAAGTGCCACTAAATTGGGAATCATGCAGAATCCACGTAGTCACTGGATCCAACAGGGTTCCTTTGATCAAACCTTAAGCTATAGTGTACAATATTTGAAAGGTTTTAGTTTTCAGTTTTAACATAAGTATTATATATTTTGGAGTTTACTGTTCTCTGATGAGAAATTATGCCTATTTTTATGAATCTTTTCATTTCTTTTATCAATACTAATAATAAATCTGTACGTGTAGGTATTGTATGTATATATATTCCTCCATAACTCTTAAACGAATTAACTGATTTTCATGAAACTTGGTAGATAAACATTAAGACGTACGGGACACAGGATAGGCTATTTTTTTCTTTTTCAACGCGGACGAAGTCGCGGACGACAGCTAGTTAAATAATAAAAGGTGTTATAAGAGGTTATAACGTTATAAAAAGTCTTGTGAATGATTTTTTTACTCTACTTTTATATGATTATTGATTATATAGACAAGTTGACTCCGGAACCGCCCCGCCCCATTAGAAAGAATTAATCTCTAAAGAAAATAAAGTCCAACGCGGATATCGCATCAAAGGCTTATATCAAAGTGTAGGTAAATACATAGATTCAAACATCTATGTATCTACATAGAAAGATAAGAATGAAAGTGATTTTTAGATGTTGCTTATGAATGTTTAGAATCAGTTAAAAAAATAACCACATACGTTAAAGATGAGAGGGCAAAAGTAAGCAAACATTCTTCGGTGAAGGGGTGTGGAGCCAACCCTACAAACGAGTCGGGCGATCATACAAGGCGTCGAGAACCTACAATTAGGCCCTGGAAAAAGGACCACCAAGACGCCACGCTGGTAATACGCACTTCGCCAACTAGTTATACGCTTTATAAACATCGCTCGCTGTCAACACAACTGAATTTGACTTCTATAACTTCGGAATAGAGTTTCACAGACGAGCAAAACATAAATACACTTCAGGGGCAAATTGTAATTTTTCGCTAAACCAGATGTTCGGTCAGATTATTGAATAACAATCCTTTGAGAATATATCGATAGAGGTGATGGCGAATCGTGAATTTTGTGTGAAAATTTATGGAAAATTGTTATTTATCGATTATTGGTGCAGCTCATCACTTGAGACTCAACTCGAGGAGGCAAAAGTCCGGCGAAATATTTGACTTTTCGTCGTATAAAGTATTATTTATAAATATTTATTATATCTACTCCCAATTAACTGGTATACAAATTTTAAATTTTATTGAAATACTAATATAAAGCTCCAGGGTTTGTTTCAACACGCCATTAATTTCAAGCTTTGTTCTATCGTAGAACTAAACTATTTGGACTAACACTTTTTTACATTATCCTACCAACCCTTAGAAGACGAGCTAAAATAATAAATAATCGGTTTTTTTTTATTAAACAGCGGAGGGTGTAACGGCTTGGTACAGCTAATCATTACTATCGCAGCTGAACGTTCAAACAAGAATTTATTGTATATACTTTAAACGACTTCCATCTACTAAGACAGAAACCAGGATATTCGCCAAATGTTATATGTCTGGAAGCAATGTTTGCTTAATTTACTACTTTATTCGGGGATAATTCGTACTCAATATTAACCCAGCAATTGATCTCAAAGTGTATCCCGAGGACCACACAGGCGGTATAGGCGGTAGCTGAACGCCACCAACTCTGCACTTAACGCTGGCGTTTGATCTATAGGCCTAAAATATATGAGTTTTTAAACAATAACTACCTTCTACCACCGTTCACATATATTTATGCAATAAAACAAGAGGAAATAATATTAAAAAATTGTAAAATAAGATATTTTTTTTACAGATTTTAGATTTTTCGCAGATTCCTTAAACTTTTATTTTCGTACTCGGCTAGCAAACTGATTATCTATTGTTTAAAAAGTGGATCGTTCCTTGTAGTATTTTTACTTGAACAGCTCTGTGATTATAGTAGGTAATTATTATAATACAAACTCTAAGCGAGTGCAGTAGACAGAAAATCAGGTATACTAACTCTCATTAGACTCAATGTAAGTGGACATGGAATTGTCGTTAAACCCTTTAGCAGCTAGAGTCGGATATATACGACAAATTTCTCTACTTGTATAATGTTTATTTTTAAAACATTGAGTTGCATTCTCTTAAAAAAATAAATAAAAAATAACGAGTCAGGCGCTAGGGGCACGACAACTACAAAACCAAGCGGTTAAAGGGTTAAATACGGATTTGATCCCTCTTTTTATATATTTATTTAATAAAGTACACAGACAGAATGAAATTATGTACATGAATACTATAAAATAGTATATAAAATACTATAATTACTAAATTGCAGTCCTAAATAGTATACATGGCGTGAGATTAACTTAATGTACTTCATAATCGTTTATAAAATAGTCTTTCAGCTTGTTAACTTGTCTGGTATGGTTTATACTAAAATAATGTCATCAATAATATTATTACTCAAATGTATAGTCAGCAAATACCGCTGATATTGGTTTAAGATAAGTTAACTATACCACAATCCTTACATTACTTAAATATAATTTCAATTTTTTTTTTTAATAATATTAAGTAACTAATTAAAAAAGTAGGTAATGATGCCTTACATGAAAAAAATATATGATTAAAAAAATATAATTTTAATAATGTTTAAAATATTAAGTACCTTATCTAAACTTTATAAATTCGTGTATCTGATTGTGTCTGTAAAAAGCTGTTAAAAGTTTTTTTCCCTCAAAAGCTTACTGTTCTGTTTTACTTCTGTTACACTTACTTACACTAAAGGCGCCGTGCACTAAAATTTTACACAATTAGGTGCATTACACATAATAAGACAAGTGAAATATATAAAATTAAATGAGTTTCGAGTTTTACAGCAAAATTTACAACTGTTTTTTTTTTTGCCAAAAGACATACGTAATGGTAAATAAGGGCAACGCGATCTCATTTATCGCCCACAGCCAACTCGTCCGGTTCGTTTTGTTCGTTCTCCGTTACTTCACTTTAAAATACGAGTAAACGACGTTTATTAGCTAAAAAAAAAAGTCTTAAAATATAACCCAACACTTACTTACCTCTCCACTGCACATTTTCCCTTAGTGTGTCTAAACTAGTCGAAATATTGTTCACTTACCTGAAATAAACAAAAAAATATATCTATAATTTCTATCATTAATATACACAAATTAATGGTCAGTATAGAATATTTCTTCCCCTTTGGGTAAGAGAGTGAGTTTTTTTTTTAAATATTTGTTATTTCAAAATAATCAAATTACAATAACACATTGCAGGGAAAACGAAAAAAAAATTATTGTTCATATCCTATCCACATCTTGAGAACATATCAATTCAATTTGGCATTAAAAATAGAAATAGAATATATAGAAAAGATTTGAAATAGAATAGGACAGATTAGGTTTTGACTTTTGTTTCATGATAACCAGGTCAAAACAAAATATGAAGCCTATATATCGTTCATTCTATCAATATCTACAGTTACAAGATTTTATTTAGGTATGTATATTTATATTTTAAAAAAAAATTAACATGTTTAAACCTTAACCATAATATCGAATAACTAACAGTTAACCATTCGTTAATATTAGTCCTTAACGGGAACAATACGTCGAACGCGTGTTCAGCATCAATTAAAAACAAATTAACAATTTGCCCGTCAAAAACAATTTTCATTATACAACCTAGGATAGACAACCTGACTGTCCGAGCTACAAGCCGTCTTCGACTCTATTCCACCGTCGCAACGCTCGATATTGCTCGTTCGAAAAGGGCGCTCTCTCGGTCGTATGAAGACGAGTGGTGTCCGATACAAATTGTGGCAGACACAGGCCAGTATGGCTTATAGTTTTTTAATCGTCCGTCCCGCCCCCGCCGAGCGTTCACCATCCATCATCCCACTCTGACCATCCGCTGCTAAGACTTTTATTTCATTTGTTTCCACCTCGGGCTTGTTCAAATAAAAAACGAAGGCAGTCGAATGCCCCGCGGCGTCTCTCGGACATTCCGTGGAAAGTTTGAAATTACATACACATATAAATTAATAAGCCTCCTTTCTTATTAGATTCAAACATATTTAATGTCTGTGGTAATTTGGACATATTATTGCCCTGTTTCTTAAAGACGTGTGCCCCTCTATCCTTTAGGTACCTTGCCTCATCTATAGTTATATCATTGTTATCATAGAGGTATAATTCCAACAAGTAGGTAGGTATTAAGTACTAATGTCTTTTATTTAAGTACTTATGTTATATTTTAGCATAAAATTACTAATCTTTTTATGTAAATTCGGATCCCTAATGAGGCATCTGGGTTGTGGGCGCTTTTTTAAATTATTTTTTTTCATAAATTCGAAGTGATATGGGCTAATAAAACGCAATGAAAATATAAGTGTAAACATTTTAAGTCAGTCCATCGCCTATAGTTTTCGAGTTTTATTATATGTTTTATTGTGTAAAATAATAACAGCAACAAAGACTTCTTTTAGTTTAATTATATTTCTAAACCTTTGAGAGAAAATGATGGTAAAAACCTTGGAATTAAGATCTATGTTATTTGCGAAGTAAAAATGTAGGTTTAAAAAAGTTTAAATAAATTTAGTGGATGAAACTAAAACAGATACAAATATAATTGAGAACACATGTTTCCAATTAGACCACCAACGTGTGCGAAGGTCACCACCAAGTTCGTGACTTCCTCCCAACGAGGAGAGGCGAGGGGATCCACCTGGCATACTTGACTTACACACGAGGTCATGGGGTGTCGTCCTGGGGTGGTCCCAGAAGGGGACCTAATCGGGGAGTACCTCTGTGTTCTATAATGACAATTGAAATCTAATTCTATTTTCAAACAAGAGCTTATCGAAATAACATAAATAAATTGCAGGTATACTTAAAAAAAAAGGGCATAAAGTGCGCAGCCCACAGCGCTGTTCGTTTATGAATTATGATTGACGCGCCCGCGCATCGTTTTACATATAAATTACCAATTACAAACAAGCACAGATTATAACGTTTGACAGAATAGACAGTACACTTTTTTAACATGCCACGAGTTTCCGGGATAAAAGAATCCTGTGTTATTCAGGATATAAGGATTACGTAACGCAATTTGTGGGGAAGGGGGTGGGGTATTTGTTCTCCCAAGTTGGCAACCCTTTTCGTTGGTAAAAAATGGTCACTTGGTAAACATGGCCCCGAACGTCACGTTTAGGGAAGGTACAGAAAAACGTTGCGTCGCGTTACATGGGGAGGAGAGAGATTAAAAATCTTCAAATATTGAGTTACGTAATACTTGATAAAAAAAATCACATACTTCCTTATAATATATAAAATTATCGAATTATATCAATTACCTATAAACACTCTTCCCTGCATTTTTACATAATTGACATTTTAACAATTTAGTACATTAATCCTTACTGATATAAATGTGAGTGAATTTGTTTGATCACTTGTATGACTGTGTTACGCTTTTACGCCTTAACTACTCAACCTATAATTTGCAATTTTGCATACAGAAAAAGCATATTACGCTGTAAGGAGTACAGAAAACGACATGGGGCACCTTTTTAGAATTTATTTGAGGCCTTAACAAGAGAGATCATACTATGCAGTAGATATATCTAAGGATTACCGCCCCAAATGATGCGGAAAGTGTGATGTGGGCTTCATTGAACCTATACTCAATTTTGATGACTACATGGATATTTAAATGATTTCTGATTAACAATATAATTGATTTATGGGCGGATTCTTTATTTCGCATATTACACTTAATACTCGTACATTTTGGCATACATATAAACCTAATGGGAAATATTTTCCCACAATCATCACCAACGGGGATTCGCAACGAATATAGTCGGGATGCGCCTGCGCCGTGTCTATTCCTTCCGAGCAGTTATAATTATGTAACGGTAGCCAGTTTTAATAATGAGTAATGAGCGCCAAGAATGCAGGATAAAGTTTGACGGCGTAATAGATGAGCAAGTATCGGCCGCTTACCATTTTAATGGGAGGCTCATTAAATCTCTTAGTGATTGATTTTATAGTTAAATCAATACGGTAGTCGCTACTACGACTTAACTTCTATTTTTTGCTGGTTCATTTTGAGACCGGCGGCAAAAGTAGAAAGGGTTTTCAAGTAACAAATGAAAAAAATATATCGTTTTTCAAACTAATAACCCAGACTTATACAGCGCCTATAGAAAGCTATATCAGCGAGTAACATAGGTTAAATTTTATAAGGTTACGCGGGCGAAGTCGCGTGCAACGGCTAGTTATAAGACTCATTTAACGGTGAGAGTCGGCTGTGGTTGGCAACGGCTAAGGGCCACCCGCCGCGTAGCCCGCAGCGGCCACGCGCTATCGCCAATTCGCTTTGTGCATGTACCAAATTGCCTTCCTACTTCTGATTGATTGCTTGATTGAAGCTTCTAAACGGAGACAGTAAATGAAGTATTTTCTATCTTCCGCGAATCAATTACTTTCTTCCAACGACTCGATTTTTATTATTAACTAGCTGCTCTGTTAATATTTCGTAAAAAAAATTGTTTGTCCTGTGACTCAAATATAAAAACATAATGTAAACAACTACTAAGGCCGGTTTCAATGCTCTCCTGACGGTCAGTCCTGACGATACGCACGACCGACGCGCTTGTCATTTGTATGAAAATTCACAAGTCGTTACAGAGCTCGTCTGACCGTACGCACGCGTATTGTTACCGCGTTCGTGCGTATCGCCAGGACTCACAGTCAGGAGAGCACTGAAACCGGCCTTAGAAAGGATTTTTGAAAATTTCAACTCCGGACAAAACTGGGGACGGGTCGCTAGTTTAATATAAAAATACATTCCATCCAAATATCCGACTGAGATCCCGTGGATTTTCCAAAAAAAAAAAACCTTACACGCCTTGGTCTGGCTGGCGTAGGTATAGTTGCAACGTTTAGAACAGAAGCCTTGGACAAATGAGAGTCCAGAATAATAGATGAGATTATGTACATTTTTTAAATTTATTTATAATGGATTTGCTTTTGGCCAGCATCTGCATCCACATGCAAGAAAAACGAAGCCGACGATGGAGCGAACTCACTCAGAAAATGCCTATTCACTCGAACTTTAAAAAGATTTGGTTATACTAGAAAATCTTTTGAAAATGGATTCTACTTATTTAATAGTGAATTTAGAAATGTAATTCTTGGTAAACGGCTAAAACATTGAATGAATGAAGAAACAGCATTAAAAGCTTTGCACTCTTAGACAAGACACTGACACTTAAACGAAATGTAACCTACCTCTACGTGACGGTGACATCATGCGAAGATAGTCTGAATTAAACATTAGTCAAAGATATTTTCACACGGCTCTAAGTCTCCAATATGAGTTCCAGGAACATTTAGCATACGACGCTCTTGTCGCCGGCACAGAAAACGGTGGTGTCCATTGTTCGGTAAGTGAATACACTTACCGAGTTCTGTACGTGTCGAAATGTCGGCGCCGATATTCCAAAATATTTCCATTTATCAATATTCGGTCAGAGTATACGAGTGGCGCTTTATTGTCTTGAATAATTATTCTATCTAATAACGTACTGATGTCGCATCGCGCATTTTTATTGATACATTATGCACTTATTTTTAATATCATTTTCAAAAATCTATTGCTTCGGTGTGTGAGTAAGAGAGGTCTGAGCCAATTTTCCTATTTGGTGAAAAAGTTGATAGGAAAATTCCTATCGTTTATGGTGCCATGTGATAATGCCATTTGAGAAACCTCATGCACCAAAAAGAAATTTGTTGTTAAAAGAGTTACAAAACCGATTCAATTCAGTACATATTCAATTTTGACTATAGAAATAGTTTATAGAATGATAATAAAATAAAAGGCTTTACCTTTGCACAGTGGAAATTGTCTAAAGAACAATTTTTTTTTAAGTTATTAAGTAAGTATATAACAATCACAGTGGCGCAAGAAATCGTTGTTGTAAAATATTTTCTTACAACAAAGCCTGGATTTTCTTGCATTACTTAATATTAATAAAATAATTCAAAAACCACCAGGCAACAAAGACGAATATTCTAACTTACTTATATTTGAAAAAGGGTCTACTGATGATGACAGAACAGATGTACCTATATCAATGATGGAATTGGTGTTGCGTGTAGATGAACATTTTTGCGGTAACTGATACCATCTATATTAATTCTAAGGGGTGAGAGTGGCGTTGCGGAAATTTTCACTTACATACTTCTTGGAATCTTTCAAGTCATTATAAAAGCAATTTTCCATAAAACTATCGCTTTGGGCAAGCAACTTATGATAGTAGGCTTTTAAAAAAAATAAAACACAAATTCAAGTATATGTATAAAAAGAAAAAAAAGAAAGAATAATAGACATTTTATTTATTTACTAGCTGGCGCCCGCGACTTCGTCCGCGTTGAAAAAGAAAAAGTAGCCTATCTTGTGTCCCGTACGTCTAAACGTTTATCTACCAAGTTTCATCAAAATCAGTTAATTCGTTTAAGAGTTATAGAGGAACATACATACATACATATATACAGAAAAAAATTCTAAAAATCGTCAATTTAGTTTCAGTATCATGTATAGAGCCTATAAACACGATATCTCTAAAAACAAAGTAAATTACTCCATGACCGACCCTTACAGATTTATTATTAGTATTGATCTTTCCCATTTCCCTTTTATCCTGTCCTTCTAATTCCTTATCCTTAATCCCATGGCATTGCTTATGTTATAGGCGATGGTAGCCATCAAATGGACCGTCAGCCTGTTTGTCGATCTTAACATTTAGAAGACGAGAAAAATAAATGATTAAAAACATATAAAGATATCCAAAGAAAATAAATTCAAAAATTGTTTGACACGTCACGACGAACATTGGCAAATCTAGATATATTTTATAAGATATATGACAATTTTAGACAGGCAAAACACCGCGGGGCATTACTTAGCCAGTTTTAAATAACATGTCTCTCTAATATAGACGCAAAGCAAAACAAAGCTGAACATCTCATTTCCTATTTATAACCAAGAACACGTGAGTGAATGGCAAAGGTTTTTTTTTTTTACTAGAGTATCAATTATGTACCGTTGGTCGGTTCCGCCCCCGGTTTAGCGCTCCGTTGGCGGCAATTAGGGCTTCGATGGCGCCCCCGGGAGCGCGCCCGGATGCCTAACGCGTCTGACGAATTCCCGCACTGTGGTATGTTACCCTGGCAATTATGGCTACGTTAAATACGCTCGGTGACTAATTAAAAAGTTGTGTCATTTATGTATAATAAATAACCAACTCGTAGCCGAGTGGTTGAGGTGAGTTACGGTTATTTTTGTGGTTAATTTTAATAAAAAAATGACATGACAATATCCCGCGAGAGAAGATTACGAGGAATAGCTTTGGAAAAAGTCAAGCAAGTGCTTGTTGCTACGAGTATTACAAATATTCACTAGCTGCGTTTAGCGGTTTCCAGGATTTATATTTTTTTTATATTTCTCTGTCCTCTCTTTCTCGGTAATGATCACTTACTTACTTTTCCTTTGAATTGGGTTAACAAATGCAAAAATATTGTTTTTTAATTCAACTCTTTTAAGAGCGGGCATAAAGAGAAATAGCCAATCCAAGATTTGAATTTTATCTAAGTAAACAAAGTCTAATTTAATTTTTTTTTTAACTAGATAAATACATTATAAATGAAAGTGACGTCTGTAACAGAAAACATAATATAATGAAATTTTCTCGATAGAAAAAAATCACCAAGTGAGCTCTCATTTCCATCGATTTTAGTTTTATTTTCAAAATGACACACATTACAAAGCTAAAAGTGTATCAGTAATTTCACTTCACATATTATCTAAAGCTGTATGTAACAATTTTTCATTTGACATTGTAGTTTACGAATAATTAATATTTAATACTTTTGGCACTTATAACATTTTTATTGAGCGAGATGCGCTCTCTTACGTCGCATGTTGTGCGTAGTTGTACGTATTTTGTGTCACTGTCATGTCCAAGGGGCCACGCGGGTGAAATTACAAATTTTGTTTGCTTTATACCCATTCTTAAATAATAATAAAAAAACTCTCCTGCATTATTACTCTAAGGGCCTCTTTCACTATTTCTGTTACATTTTCTGTTATATTGAATTATGCACTCGGTTTACTGCATACTTCGATAGCCGATTTTTTTATTATTATTTTCTATTTAATGTTTGGGACGTTTACCGTACAAACAAAGCTATATCAGCTAAATTATTCCCGGTTACCGGTGACTTTAAATGACAGTTTGGCCTAATTGACGTTTGTGAAATAGGCGCTAAAAGTGTAGATAATAAATCTATATTTTAAATGTAGCGTATTTTGTAAGTTTGTTCTTCTTTGGAGGGCAATTTCCGGAACCGCTGCACCTTATGGAAATATTCTCTCACTATTTGAAGGGTATACTTATTATTCTAATTGGACGTATGTCATTTATAATGTTTTATTAACATTATAAGAGCGATTACTTGTGAATCTCAACCTAGACGTCTCGTCTTCTGCTCAAGAAGAACGACACTGCACGCACCTTTGCACACAAAGGTATTGCAATGTTATTTAAAAATGGCTAGGTATGCCCCGCGGTGTTGCCTGTCTAAAATTGTATATCATAAACCTACTTCTTATAAAAAAAAAATTACTTAGATTTGCCAATGTTCAATCGTGATGCGTCACGATTTGAATTTATCGACTTGGGATATCTTTATTTATGTTCCTAATCATTATTTTTTCTCGACTTCTCTGTCCGCTTTTTTTAATGTTCAGATCAACAGACAGGCTGACGGTCCACTTGATGGCAAGCAATGAACACAGCGAGTTACCATAAAGTAACTAAAAGCATACTTTTTGATTTGTGTGAGAACGATTCCGAGTAAATTCTTAAACGGAATAGTGATGGGCCTGCGTATGCGCAGTATCGATAGTAGAGCAGAATACGCAGCGGGCGGCCGGGGCCCATCCCAAATCAACAACCAACACCCACGGTAACTACTACAAGCAGTAGGTACTCGTATTATAATAGAGTTGTACGATGAAACGACCATGTTATACTTAAAGTAATGTTAATTATGTTTTGTAAAGAAAAGTAAATTTTGTTAAAGCCACAACGATAAAAAGTTGAATAATCGAATAAATAAATATGTGTTTTTTTTTAAACCACTAGTATTTGAGAATTGGTTCGTACCAGAGTACCAGGGTGAGATAGAAGAAAAGTGTAATTTTAGAAGAAGAAAGTTGTTTTTGGCTACTTAATATCCGAGAGTATACTAGGTAAATTTTACCTTTATATTTAAACTTTATAGTTTTTTAATTTATTATAAGCTAGCTACACGCTAGTACAAAATAAAAACTATCCTATCTTTTAGGTTGGAACAAATTGGATATAGTCACGAAATTTTATCTAAATCGGTTCATTGGTTTAGGAGTTCATGGACATCAAAAATGTGACACGAAATTTTTATATATATATATATAGAGATTTATGAATATTTATGAGTGATGAATACGTTTTTTGATCCAGCTCCTTGTGTTTAAAAACTAACATTTTTTTACTCGCACCACCTACACTTTGAGCTGAATTGACTTTTACAGTTTTGTAGTCTTCAGTTTTGTTACTGGCTTGCTTTTATTTGTACTGTGCGTCTTATCGCGACGACACATCTGGCGCCTAAATACCTGCATGTAACGTACACCGGTTGTAAATAAAAAGGGAATCGCCACTGACAGCACGGACGGACTGACAGACAGACGGACGAATGGACGGGACGCGACAGCCACCTTCAGAATATTCATAATATAAATTACGAATGTCGCGATTGTCATTATTTTAACATACCTACTGTGTATATTATTTGACGACACATTTGGTCTAGTGGCTAGTAACCCTAGCTGTTAACCAAACGGTCGCGGGTTCTAATCCTGCTAGGGGCAAATTTTTATGTGTTAACATATTGCCCTTGTATTTGAGTCATGGACGTTTTGTATTTATGAATGTTCATAAAAAAAAGTAATGTATGTAGTAAATCAACTGTCTAGTATGGATAATATAGGCATTAGTTGCATAGTTTCTCATAGTATGGAATTATAAGCGATTCCAATACTATGAGAAATTAAAATTGGACATTAATTAAGAATTAGTGCTTATTAGAATGGCAGTAGACATTATTTCAGAATGTCAATACTACACATTAAGATACCTACTTTGAAAATATTTAAAGTCAGCGTCTTAATGTTTTATTGTAGTTAGAAAAAAAATAAAACAATAAGCAACAAATGTCAGTTGGGAACTTATAATGACACGTGTCAAAAGCACGGCTTCCAGAAGCTGTCAAAATGACCGCATACGTTTATTGATGACGCGACGTCCAGCCTCCGTCACCGATGACGTGGGAACTGGTAGTAACATATCGTAACTTGGTTACATTATTTTGTATGTCAATCAATTTGGAATCTCTTATGATTGAGTAGTTAAAATTGAACCAACCATAAAACTCACTATTTACAAAACAATCGCAAATATATTGCGTCCCAACGTTTACTGTAGCTTATATTATATAATTCAGTAACTCTAGACTTTGACTAGGGTCACTTCGGAAAAAGTCCAACCAAGCTGAAAATTTGTACGCACGTACCTGTTAGCTCCTCAAACAACCCCTGAGTCTAAGTCCCACAAGTCCAGAGGTGGGCATAACTTTTGACAGTGAAAAAAATTACCTTTTTTCGGTTTTTTGCCAATATCTTCGTTCCTGTCGATCTTACCGCTATGAGGTATACTTATAAAAAAGAAAGAATGGAAAATTCTCTACAAAAACGGTGATATAAAGTTTATTGATAGCACTAATAGTTTTTACGTAATCTGGCATTGAAACTTTAACGTGATATAAATGCGACTATTGTAGTTATTCCTAAGTTTAAAGATCACAAACGTTTTATTTCTCATACGTATCACATATTATTGCAAATTAAACGTCCCGTGGCAAACATTCAAAGCTCATCTACTGTGTACTTTATGATTCTTAATAAGCTTATTATAATATAAAGTAGCCTAGGTAGAGATGAAACTCCGTTTTTCAAACAACCATTTATATTAAAATAAACCATAGCACAAAAATATTGCATTCGGTACACCTACAAAAAATAATAATACACTTTTTAAATACGATTACAATTGATGAAACATATTCATTAATATTGTATTTTTATAATATTTTTTAAAACTTAAGGTAATCGACTTAAAATTTTCAATGTTTAGTCTCTGGACTTCGCGAAAAATAAGATTTCTAGACAAATTCCACAGTTACTTTGTCTCTAGGGATTTTATTTGATACTCATGAAACTTGGTGGATAAAAATTTAGACGTACAGGACACAGGATAGGCTACTTTTTTCTTTTTCAACGCGGACTAAGTCGCGGGCACCAGCTAGTCAAATATAAATATAAATGAATTACAAAATAAAATAAATAGGATTTTATAATATAGATTTTGTATACATTTTGTATTCCTTCTAATCTTTGTATTCTGTCCTGGCTCGTGTTTATTGGCGTGTAGAAGGTATCTATTTCTCATATAACTTTATATAATTATATACAACGAGCAAATATAAATGCTGGTGCATAATCAAATAGGCTAATCGATAACATATCGTGTACCACTCGGATGTGTTTAACCTTTATGAATAATTCAATTACAACATGACAGCCATAACTAGAAAACAAAACGATAAATTCACTCATAATTTTAATCGGTCATCAGACATTTAATACGCTCTGCCTCGATGCCACCCACAAAACGTTTTCTAACGTGCCGTTAACTTAAGAGTTTCACGAAAAAAACACACACTATGATTAATTTTCGAACATGTTAATTATGATATATGCACCAATAAATCGATGTCGTATTCAGACAACGACAGCGTGGCAGGAATTCCATTTTTTCTTTGTCCCGCTCTCGCACAAGCCACCCGTGACCGCGACTTCGATAATTAAAACGGGACATTAGCATAAACAAATAAAATGGGCCATTACGAATTCAATTTACAATCTTTGAAAACGGTTAAATTAGTTGCAGTAAATAATATCTCGGATACAGTTTGGATAATCGCGGCGTGGCGCAAGCGATGAGTTTAAGAGGTTTTAAATGTGGCTAAACCGAGCTTTAGCTGCTGCGAATTCTGCTGAGATCTTAGGGTTTCTGGGAGACCCTATAGATGGCTACAACTTGACAACTGGTCGCTAGTAGATGTTGTACATTGTAATTGACAGGACGCGCGTCGGATATGTACCAAAGACCAAACTCTTAAGCTGGGTCTACATTTGAGCAGCCTCAACATACCAGTAAGCTTCCGAGCTGCGGAAAGTTCATGCGACTCTATTTGTGCCACACAATAGCCACATATTGTGGCAGCAGGCCTCAACCTAAGCCATAGTCTCTCAGCCATAGCCTTTACCGATTCAAGCACAGTATGGTATTCGTTTGTACCGAGTACACGTACAAATGTCTCCACTAAGCACACCACTCACATGGATGAGGCGTCTTTGGGCATGGACATTAAGAAAAATTGAATGACTGTCTCGTTTGGATCAAGTCACGTAAAGCTTTGGCTCGCGGCAAGAACTCCTCTTGTTATGCTACTAGCCCCGGGGCTATCTCTAGTGGAGACCCTGATTTATAGTGATAACTTGCGATAGAAATCCGATAAATTCACGAGAGGGATTAGTTTAGTACAATTATGCAAGATAATCCTGCAGCTTGTTAGTGACCGATACGTGGAGATAGCTATAATCGCTACCTCCTGTGACTTGAGAGCCACACGTCCCAGAACGTGACAGGCCCTAGAAGGCGCGTTTATTTCAAATCGACGACGGTTAAGTAAATATTGCATACGAATGCCCCGAGTTAGACCTCGTTTCGAACAGTTTGCATTCATAATTTTATTGAGCGAACCTCTCAAAATATTATGCACTAATAAAGCTATTATGTGCATATTAATATACGATTTTCTTGTAAGCGAATGTCATAAAAATGTGCAAAGTAAGTAAAATGTTAAACAGCAATTAAATTCTTACGAGCAAATGTCACCGATTAATTGTGCACATTATAACTGTATTTCGATGTTTTACAACTACTTACAACCAGAAACGTTTTTACATCTGTCACAATAGAAAAAAAAAATTTTTATTTAGTACTAGCTGCTGTCCGCGACTTCGCCCGCGTAAATTTCATAAATTATATACTAATACCTTCCTCGAGAACCACTCTATCCATTGGTGAAAACAGCATGAAATTCAGTGCAGTAGTTTTTGAGTTTATCGCGAACAGACAGACAGACATATATGTAATGATTACCAAGGTATAATAACTCATCTTATTTTAGAGACAAATAGAAATCATCTCGTATGGTTTTTAAGCCCTCAACATCAATTTATTTATGCAAGTCTGTTATCGAGTGGATAAAGTTGGCTTAGCTGTAATACCATGGTTATACCATTACGTTGTATAATTCTCACAATATTACAAGTCTTGAGTTTAGTTTACTGTTACGTGGTTGGTATGTTCAGTGATAATGGCTGCGACTGCTACCGTTAAAGTAACTTTCAAGTCCTTTAATAAAACTTTATTGCAATTGGTGCATTGATTTAACTGTCGCAGTAGTCAAGAAGTAGCCGATATTCTTCACCAGAGCTCAAGCTACAATTAAATATTCATAGTATATTTTAGAGAAATTGATTGCCAGGTTTAGCCGTGTTAGACAGACAAAACAATAAAGGCTTTCAAAAGTCGAGCAAACCCGCAAAACGGCTCAAAGTTGAGTCGAGCGCCCCCCGTGGATTGTGACACGCGGCGCGCGGCGGGACGCCATTGTCCCACTGTCTGAGGCTCGAGAGATGCCCCACACGTTCCTATCGACTATCGATATCGATAAATAATTTTTTCGTACATGTTTCGTACATTTTTATACAGCATTGGGCCGAGCGTATTCGACGCCCGTAGCTAATCATTTCATAACACATAGTAAATATAGATGCGAAAGTTTGTATGTTTGGATTGTTTGTTAGTCAGTAACGCTAAAACTGCTGAACAAAATTTGAATGAAATTTGCCACACATATAATTTATTATCTGGATTAATGTCAGGTTCTTGTAAGATTTTCAAAAAACGAACGAAGTCGCGGGCACGGCACAGTACGCAAAGTCAACATTTCTAAGTAAATGTGCCAAGCAAGACTCTTGGGTACATCCAAACCAGATAAACTTGTGTTACGGGAATCACACAAAGGATTGTAGACCTCTAAGTTGTCGATGAAAGCTACTTTAATTTAAGCTACTTAATCAAAAAGGTTCACCAACGAGCACTTTCAAACATAATTGTGAAAAATCTATACTTACTTTACTAATATTATAAAGCTGAATAGTTTGTTTGTTTGTTTGGTTGAACGCGTTAATCTCAGGAACTACTGGATCGAATTGAAAAATTCTTTTTGTGTTGGATAAGTCCATTTATCGAGGAAAGCTTTAGGCTATATAACATGATGCGGACGAAGTCGCGGGCACCAGCTAGTCATATATATATGAATCGTATTCGTATGTGTACTCATGCAAATAATCAAGTTGAAAATCAATACAAGCGTAACCCGATTTCTCCTTACTTGTTTACTTTTAACTTGCGTGTGTGCCAAATTAGGTAAATAAATTATACTTGTTTAAGAAATGAATCGATATTTACAACACTAGTATGGCGCCTCATAAGGAGGACCGCCGCGGGGCCGCATTGTTCGTACATCTAAGTGCCTCATATTCGGTTACCCGCCTATATTACACGACTGTACCGAGTATCGATATCGCACGCCGTCTCGTATACAAACAACCCTATTCAACTGATGTCCATCTTCAAAAATAAACTATATTGCACTACAATTAAGGTTCAATTTCGATTGAAAACGCGAACGATAGTTGAGACGTTACGTGCGTACGTCAAACGATATAATTTTAATTTTACTACTCCCTGAACACACAAACCAGCCTTTATAAATTACTGAACAAAGATCTCGCGTCACACCTTATTTGAGAGGCGTTTTGTCATAACGATTGTCTCCGTACTACATATAATTTACAACGTTTGTTTAATGGCTTCACCTTACAAAAAATATATTAACGAGCGATAAAATGTTCAATTTATTGACTATAGCCTTAAGTAATAATGCAAATTAATACTTCTCGATCGTTCCGTAGAGAACTTTAGAAATGTTTCGTGTATATATAAAAAAAAATTATCTACGTAATTGTAGACGCCTATGAAGCGTATGTCCTATGTGCGTAGTATAAACTAAAATTAATAGGTACACCAGACACTTGAAATAATTAATATTGTTTTAAAAGTTGTTACTAATTATTGTTCACTCGGAGAACCTTCTTGGTTTTGTACACGGAACAACGATCTCTTTGAACAAAACCGAGTAGGTAATGTAAGAAGAATATTTACATCCTCATACAAAACTGGAAATGTAATCGGTAATGTGCAAAGAACAAATATTTCTTTATACATTACCCGGTTGTGTGCGAAGAATATTTTTTCCTTGTACATTGCTATGTAACTCAGTTATGTACGAGTAACAAAGGGCCAAGTGTCGACGGTAGATCCAGGCTGTTTCTGACCGGGTCCTATTGGAAAATTATCGGAGTGGCCTATGAAAACTTGGGGCTAAAAGAGATGTGTACATACCTCTGGATCGATGGCCTTGTACTCTGGGTCCTCCTCGTCCACCTCGAAGTAGAGCTCCGTGGAAGTGAGCGAGACGGTGCCCGGCGCCGCCACTCCGGGCGCCACCAGTCGCGCGCGACTGCTTATGTTCACGGGGCCTGTGAAAAGTGCCACTGGTCAACTCTAGTGCAGCGATTCGCGGATGTCATCCCATAAAATCTGCATCAGTATCCGCATCATCACACACAAACTCAATCACGTTATTTTATCACAAGACACCGAATTATCGGTCCACCCGTTCGGGAGCTATAATGTCACAGACAGTTACAGTCATACACTTTTTTGTGCTCTTTTGTGACGGGTTTTGAAGAAGATCTCACCTGCCAGGTCGGCGTCGATCTCGCGGTCGTCTAGCAGCAGATCGGCGTCGTCTAGAAGGTCGGAGGCGGGCGGTGGCATGGAGGCCCCGCGCGCGGCTCCAAGACGGGCGTGCAGCTCCTCCGTGGCGTGCGTGATGGCGTCGCGCGGCGTAGAGGCCGCCGGCGAAAGCGCTGCCGCCGCGTGCGAGTGCCCTCTGGCGTCCGGCACGAGGCGGCGACGGCGACGCGCGTCGTCCTCCCACGAGTCCAGCTTCCAGAAGCGCGCCGCCGCGCCGTGCTGTTGGGCCGCCGCGTGGCGCAGCTTATCCAGCAGACGCGCCGCCGCCGCTGAGTCGCGGCGTCGCGCGGCGCCGATTAGACGTTCGCACGTGCGCTCCTCTTCTGCCCGCTCGGCGCTCGTCGCGGCGCACAGCGACTGCAGAGTATTTTTTTTCAATCCCTCTAACGCATTCTCTTTCATTCCAGTTCTCGCTATCTATCCTCTCGCACATTTATTGCTCATACTTTCTTTTATCCATCATCTTTCATACTATGCGAGTGGAATGCCCACCACCACTTTTAATTTTTATTGTTTCGGAAATTGCGGAGTACAACGCTGTTAATTATAATCAGTATCAATACTAATAATGAATCTGTAAGTATAGGTATTGTATGTATGTATGTTCCTCCATAACTCTTAAACGAATTAACTGATTTTCATGAAACTTGGTAGATAACCATTTAGACGTACAGGACACAGGATAGGCTACTTTTTTTCTTTTTAAACGCGGACGAAGTCGCAGGCGCTAGCTAGTTGTTACATAATATTTGCTTTTATCTTGCTTACTGTCGCCATCTAGCGCTCAATGATCAAACTTATTTGTTTCGTTGCATCTTATACCGAAGGTTGGCACGAAGTTTGTAAGTACATGAGACTAGGTGGCGCTATATAAAAAAATATTTATTCATAGAAACCTTAGAATAGAATGAAACGTGGTCTCTCACTATCTCATGAGTAAGGTCAAACGATTGTAAAACTTGACCATTACCAACCTCGAAATCGGCGTGCTTGAGCACGTCGTCCGCGCGCATCCTGTTGAGTATGAACTCTGCCTCGTTGGCCACGCGCACGATGTGGTCGCGCATGGCGTGCGACAGCAGCCGGCCCTCGTTGATGAGCTCGATGAAGGCGAGGCCGGCGTGCTTCTGCAGCGAGTTCTGCCACTCCTGCGAGCAGAGCAGCATCACCAGCTCCACCACCGACGTGCTCGCCTTGAACGTCTGCAGGCCCTCCATCAGCAGCTCCTGCCCGTGGCTGCCCACCAGCGTCTTGGCCAGGAACGGCGCGAAGTCCAACATGATCTCGCGCAACAGTGGGCACACGGGGCCCAGCGCCGTCTCCAACTTGTGCGTGAGCGACGCCTCGCGGGACGCGCCCGCCTCGCCCGTGCCCATCACAGCGGTCGCCTCGCTCGCTTCGCTGTCCGTGTGCACGTGCCTTTGAGCCCCCAACGCACTTCTGCCGCCCTGGTGCCGTCGGCGCATGTGGTTGTGACTTTCTGTGCTCATTTCGTGTTTCTCTTCATCTGAAAACGACAAACAAAACAACCCCACACTGTTAGATTTGTATGTTTGTAATGATTAAGCTCAAAAACTTCAAGACCGATTTTGAAAATTCTTTCACATATAGAAAGCTAAATTATCAACGAGTAAAATATGCAGTATTCTATTTGTTCAGAATTGTTTTGTTTCAGTCAGGGAAACATAAAATATGTCTATCTCTATTTTATTTTGTAAAACTTGTAATTGTGAAAAACTAGACATTATGAAAAACTAAACATTTTGGGACAATAGACATTCTGACACCCTAGCTAGACATTTTGAGACATTAGACATTTTGAGACATTAGACATTCTGAGATTAAACATTTTGATAGACTGGTAATTTTGGAACAATGGACATTCTGACACTTTGGAAATTCTGAACCTGAGCCATTTAAATGTTGTGGAGAAATATACCTTCGTGTGCGTTTCCGTGAAGGTCCCTCTGACGTCCCGCGTCTCTGAGTGCTGCGGGACCTCGCTCGCCCTCCTCGTTCAAGTTCACGTCTGTCCAGGACTCATCGTTGCTCACCTGAAATACAATTTATCATCTTTTATCACTTACGAAACTCTTAGTCATCTTTTTAAAGTATATTAAGATAAAGAATAAGTTTTTTAATTTTGGTAACGCAATTTGGGGGGACGAAAGGGGGGGGGGTTCTTTGTAAAACGCTACGTTGTTTTTTTTACGGTAGGGGAATCCCTCGAGTGTATTGTACGTCATTTTCATTTAGTCCTCCCAAGTTGGTAAACTTGGTCCTAAACGTAACATCTGTATTCAAACTTTATATCTATACATACATAATATTATTTATTTATTTATTTATTTATTTACAATAACATATTATATTTAATTTAATTGGCCATGACAGCACACACTAGGCTTGCAAGCCTGTATCGTGTGCTTCATGAATTGATTAAAATTTATTTTTTGATACTTAAAATAAATATCAAAAAATAAAATAAAAATTTTAATTTTAATATTAACAAATTATAAATTACTAAATATACACTAAATTAATAATAAATATGTACATATAAAAGTAAACGACACAATAAATTTAGAATATAAAATGAAGCTATCGATATATTATGTTTTTAAATTGATTTAAATAGTTTTTCAACATAGTCGTATTTAAGACTGAACAACCATTTTTTAATCTTAACCTTAACTTTACGTATGGTATATTGCTTAAGGTCACAATGTTTAGTAATTTTGTTGTAAATACTTAATTGTACATACGGATTAAAACGTTTAGCAAAGTCTGTTCGTACTAATGGCAGAGGAACTTTAAATACACGCTTTTTTATTAGGTCTGAGTATTGATGAGAATTGATAACTTGTTTATGAGCAATTAAAGTCATTTTCAGTATAAAAAGTTTTCTAACGCTAAGTACATTGCTTTCTTTATATAATTCTGTAGTGGGATATCTAAAATTTTTCTTCAGCATTGTTTTTAGGACTGATCTTTGAGCTCTTTCGATTTCTATCATGTTTGTTTTAGAGGATCCTCCCCAACAGGAATTACAGTACATTAATATCGATTGGCAGAGGGCAAAATATACGTTTGTTAGAATACTAGTTGAGGCTATGTTACGGAGTTTGCGCATTATGTGAATTATAGTACGGACTTTCTTCGACAAATATGATATGTGTTGTTTAAAAGTTAAACACTAGTCAATTTGTATGCCGAGGTATTTGGTGACTTGAACTTTGTCTATACTATCGCAGTTGCACGAATCTAACGTTTAGGGAGTTACTCTATGTTCATTTCTGTATCCTTACGTGTATGCAAAGTTTCATGATTATTTCTCGCGTAGTTAAGGCGTGAATTAATTCACATTTATAATATTAGTAGGTAAGGACAAGGAAGTAAGAATACACTTAGTTAGATAGACACTTACAGGATGTTTGTTGTCGTCAAGTGCGATCTCGCTGGACGTCTCGGGATCGTTGTTGGTGGTCTCAGTCGAGTTGAGGTGGAACGAGCCAGCGTCTTCTATAGAGTCCACGCTCTGGAAACGGACACAACTCCTGGTCTAATACAACTTTGGAACCCTCTTTTATCTCCAATGACCCAATGAGATACAATGAAAATTTACATTGGCTATCAAACATCAAATACTATTGATTTATTACTATTATAGACAAGAATCCATTTCAAACGAGCCTTGATCGTATTTTTTTTAAAATTATTGTTGGAAAAGCTTTCATTCTTAAGAAAATCTTAGTTAAAGGTAAAAAAAAAGAGTGTGTATGCACACGAGTGGCTTTTTCTTTGAAATTATAAAAAAATATAATTTAGTCGTAGTTCAAGATTTAAAAGTAAAAGAATCAAGGTATACTACAATATAAATATGAGCATAATATTAACAGTCTACAATATAATATAATTTATATATACTAAACTTTCATTTCCATTACAAAATTCCAACACAAAAAAAAAATTAAATGGATTCTTGTTATTTCAGGTGAATTCTATATTAGTTAATGTGCACTAGAGTTTATATTAGTTAAAAAAACGTGCATCATTATACTATATTATTATATAGGTATAATATTACACAAAAATAAGGAACGCGGATGGAAAAGCAAGCCAAACAACACACCATGCTATAAGAATTTAGAAATACCTCTACATACATACAATTATACATAATAATGAAATAATACATACATTTTAAGGCCGTACTATTATTAATTCGTAGCGTAATAAACTTTGTCTCAACATATTTAAGGCCAATCACCAAATTTAAGGCCAATTTCAGTACAAAAAATATCATAGCGTGTATTTGTATAATAACATTTTATGTGAGGGTGTTTGTGCTGGTGCTGTGTGTCTTCAATTTGTTCAAGTTTTTCTTTGTAAAAGGAATTTATATTAACACAATTCTTACATACGAGCAGTTTAAGTGTTAAAGACTATACAATACATTATACACAAAAAGAAATATTATCAAATAAAACTTTTAAAAATATCAAATCGACAATTTTCTATATTATTTTATAGATTCCTTTTATTTAAACAATAGCAAAGTACATTTCAGTGATTGTAGCTGTCGTTTATACATGTATAATCAAAATAACGCTTACAAATTTATTATATATATACAAATTTTTGTAATCGTGATAAGCATTTGTGTTTTTGTGTACTGACTTGTTTTGATAACCTGACACATTTTTGTTATATATTTTTCTCAACCTTTAATTATGATAGTTTAATTATGATAGAGATAATTCCTATCATAATTAATCATGATGATGATTAATTAATTAATTATGATGACGCGATAAGTGACGTAGCAGTGTAGTTGAGTACCAGGCTATCATAACGCATCGAGAGTGTCCACACTAAAATTGTAACATTGTTTATCTTTGACGAGTACGAACCAAATTGACCACAGAGACCGTGATCCCCGACAGAGTTTTGGACCTTGCAGTGGGAGGCTTACAACAGGAGAACATACAAATGTTTAGTAAAGGGAAATCTAATACAAACATAACCATATTATAAATTTCATTTCTCATGTTAGTTACACTAGAATAGAAATATTCGCACATAAATGAAGACGCTGTTATTGTCGGGAAATAATTTGAATGAGTGAATGGGTAGATCTAGATATAACATGGCGGTCATTTTTTGTTTCACGTCACAAACAAATCTTTGTTAGGCCTAATTTCATAAGATATGATTTTTTTGTTCTTTAATACATGAAATACATATGAAATAATATGGTCAGTGTGGTTACTTTTCGAAATGCCTTAATTTTTTTTTTTCAATTCTTTTTTACCGATTGGTATTTCCGAATTAGTTGATACATCTCTGTTGAGTTGTAGTTGTTAAGGAAGCAAAACATAATTTTCTTCTGATACACTTGCCGAAAAGTCTTTTAAAATCGTCTCAGATTTCTTGGAGAAAAACTTATTTTTTTTTAAGGTGCAGTTGCCCTTTTCCCCCACTATTATGAGACGCGACAGCTCAATTAAATTTCCTGGATAACAAATGGAAGTGTAAATTCCACAAAAATTGGTTTGTGAATAGCAATAGCTAAGTAATCGCCGACAATACATATATTCTCATTTAAATGCGAACTAATACAATCCGTTTGATGAAACCGCCTCCCGCTAAACCGCCATCGACTAACCTTTGGTTTGAACTGAGTTTTGATACGAAGGCTCGATTTGAACAAAGGTTCCTCTTTCTCTGAACACGGCGTCAGCGAACTCGGCTTCAGTTCGTCGGTCGTCGTCTCTATTTTGGCCACACCCTCTTCCTTCGGTTCCGTTTCCTTCTTTACATTAAACCAAAACGCAAAACAAAACCAATATAAAAAAAAAGCGATCAAAATCACATACAGGCGACCAATCAGCGACGTATGACTGAGGGAAGGGAACATTGATTACGTCATTAAGAGGAAATCGGGCGGCCGTTTTGTTTATTATTTCATTGTTTTGACACTAGTGCAAATATTTTTAATAATATCAATATATCAACCAATAGTATGTGTTGTATCTACTATTACACTGTAGTAGTAATAGTATAAATATCAACCACTAGTAAGCAAAAGACACAGGACACAAAATATTTTCTTGTCATACAAAAATGCTGCTGAAAATTTCTTTAAAAACTGGGGAATACAAAACCTTGCATTTCAAGATTTATTGGTATAATCGGCCAAAGGTGCACAATATGTAGTCCCTTTGGCCGATTATAGCAACATCACAGTCTTATCTATTCCCGAAATGCTTCGACCACTACGATTCCTCTTAAGATTGGAAATTCATCATGCAATCACATAATATACTGCTAAACAATACTTCGACATATTTCTATGTTTACCTACTTTTGTAATAAAATTCAACAATACTTTAAGATTTCATGTTGGTAAGTATTGAAATATTAAAATAACTACTCGAGAAATTAGGGAAGCATGCTGCTAAAATTTTTAAAAAGTCTTAAACGATGAAGCTAAGCATGAAAATGTTATAACTAACGATATGATAGTTCAGTTAAATCTTCAAAACATGCTAAATCTATAATAATCACATGAAAATTCTCTAAATCGAGCTTTTAAGTCAACCAGCTTAAGTTACTATAGTAATTTTTTTCACGATCAATCCAAAATGTCTATCTAAAATGTGTAATTTTACCTACTTTATGGAGTAGGCAAGAAATATTGAAATATAGGAGGAAATCTGTCCCACACATAGGAGACTGTTTCGTTTAATCAATGAATACTAACAGAAAAATTTATTTTCAGGCTTTTTTATAATCAAAATGATACAATTAAGTAAGTAATAAGTAAGACGAGAAATTACATTCTGACTGGTTCGAAACATGCCATCTTAAATGCTCAGTATTGAGTATTAAATGTATGTCTCACCTTCATCGATGGCGAATCCAGGTCGTTGATGGTGGAATTGTTTTCGTCCACCACGATCATGGCGTATTCAACGTCGTCTCCATTGTGATCTAAGGGAACATAAAGGCGCTCATTTGTTATTACGAAACTCATTAGCTTCGATATGACAACATCGAAAAAGCTTTGCTCCAATAAGCGTTCTTTACCACCTACAAATAAGGTTCAATTTTGTTTATTTACTCCATCTATACCTACTTTACATCTGGGAATTCTGTATTTAATCCCTCAAAATCTACGATGACACAAAAATACAAACGTCTCATCATATTATTATTCAAATATAGCTTATGCATTCGCCATAAGAAGCTTTCTTAGTATTATTCTGGGTCTAATTAAATAAAGTTCTTGAATCAAGCCAAAAAATTAAACTATCGCATTACGCATACAAAATTCCCTTTAAGCATTCATATTTTCTTAAATAATACAAATGTTTGCCTCTACACAAATGCATGCGTATCGAACAATTTAATTAAACCACTCCTCTACACTAAATGTAGCAAATAATAACAAATGAAACAAAATAAAGCAGTGCCGCAGCTGTGCTATTTATGATACTGTTCTGTCTTTCAGTCCTTTTGCATTATTTGAACTTAAATAATCGAATTTTCTCCAAGCATACAGTGACATGATTTATTACAAATTATTGAATAGTATTGATAAAGACAGAACAGTTGCTGACGCGAACATCGACCACATTGAGTATTTTGATTATTTGCATCACACGATTTTAAGTATTTGATGTATGACTGAAGACAGTGACTCCGACAACTCAAAAGATGTGCATCTTTTGTGACATCTTCAGTACAAGCACAAAAAATACCTATAACAATACTAGATACAAGTCAGAAGCTATACGAAATTAAACGCGCGTAAGTACAACTATATAATGTATATAAG
This sequence comes from Synanthedon formicaeformis, assembly GCA_945859745.1. Taxonomy (NCBI): domain Eukaryota; kingdom Metazoa; phylum Arthropoda; class Insecta; order Lepidoptera; family Sesiidae; genus Synanthedon; species Synanthedon formicaeformis. The sequence goes on along the minus strand of OX243974.1, from coordinate 354,463 downwards.
CGTGATGAGCTTTTAAAGAGAAGCACGAGGGGCAGTGCAGTTGTACTTGCGCGCGAACGCTCATTAGAGGGAAAAGATCGCGTGATGCAAACGGGCCCTTTAGGGTCAGCTCAGATCGAGACGCGACGCTGCGCGCAATTCAATATAGAACTAATTTACTATACAAATAGGTACACAAGTTCAGTGCAGTGAGTACGAGTATACGCAACTAACTCGTTGCGTACCGAGGCGCCGACACCACTTTAGTGTACTCGCTGAACTGCGTACCTTTTTGTGTAGTAGACAAGTTGTACTTATATTGTTTTGCTAGCCTAAAGCTACGGACGGACAATGCTCATTATTGAGCAATTGCTACTTAGTAGCTCCTAGCGCACCCTTCCACGCTGCTTCCATTATTTCTGGCAAAGGTGAACAGTTGCCGGATCATCCTAGTTTTAAGCATGCTTTTTATGAGCATGTCTGTCAGTAGCCTTACAACGAGGGTCGCGTGTCGGCGTGAGGTGACGCTTACCCGCGTGCGCACGATGGCAACTAGTGATGGGTGCGGTCACGTGGCCGTTCGCGTGGCACTCGAGTTTGCAGTGCGGGTGACGGTGTGCGGGATGCGAGGGATGTGCGGGATGCCCACCGGGCAGGAACTGCGGGTACACGTGGTGGGACCACTGCGGGAACAGGGGTCGGGAGCCTATTCACATAATGTTACCAGTGTCCGAGACCGTGTGACGCGCGTATCAAGCGGCGTGAAAAAAAAGGAGAGACGACACAGTTCAAACAATATTCTATAACGGCTTCACTGCATTGTGCTCGCCGACCTTCGGCAGAGAAAACGTTTCACAGTCACAGAACCCAAATAATAGTCATACTTATATTATTAATATAGATATGATCATATAAAAGATACACCTTATACTTATATAGTTAAGTGCAAATAAGCAAATAAATGAAGAAGCTAAAAAATAGGAGTGTTATAAATATCTAAACAAACCCGGTACTTCTATGAGAGGACAACATTCAATAAATCATTAATCATAAACAATTAATAATTTGGAAATTGATATAGTACATAAACAATACTTAATTTATACATACATAATACATACATATTATATATACGTTTTAATGTTGCATGAAGGTGCATTAGCATAACTTGATTATTTAGTATAAATTAAACATAATAATCATAATGTACACATACACCTTACAAATAAATAAATATGTTTATAATCCACCCACAGGAGACTAACACCCTGTTACCAGGAGCGCATGATTTATAAGAATCGTTCTGTGAACCCTTTTTTGTGATTGCGTCCCTTAATACCACGTATACCTTTCTCATTCACTGTGCACTGTCTATCTCTTTTACTCCTAAACTAAATAAGCGATGTTTGTAGCTTACCGTGATGCTCATGCGCATGATGGCGAGTCCGCGCACAATCCGGCGGTGCGTTCGCAGGCGGTTCCAATATATCACGGTATTTTGACACCATCAGCACTGAGATGAAATACACTATGGCAAGTGACAGGAATTGAGCTTGTTTTGTTTCCTCCTGGAAATATACAAAATATTTGAATTTAGCCATCATTTAAATGATCTGGTATAGGCATCGACTTTCTAACCCCAGAAAGTCGATGGGTCTGGCATAGTATAGGTTATATTAAGATTTTTGTCACATAGGGCAAACTACTGTGAGCTAATGTGGGCGGTTTGTACAATAGGTGAAGATGCTAAAATACTTACAACATCTCTATAAATGACAGCCCGAAGTCTATTTACGTCCATATCTTGGAGCAACCTTTCTGGATCTTTGACTGGACTCGAGGCATCGGCAAGGCTTGCTACAACACTCTGTCATCATAAATTTAGTCGAATTAATTAAAACTATTATTTGGTACAAAAATTACTAGGCGATCATAACATAGAAGTGATAAATAACTTTACTGGTAGTGCATTCCTTTGCTTAGTCACAAAAAGAGAGATACAAATACAAAGAAGAGTACATCAGAATGCAGTATCAAAATATTTTTTTTTTTGAATTCCAAGGAATGACTGGAGGTGACATGACAATTTGAAAAACTAATTTAATCTGAATCTTATCACATTTTGTGCAAACTTTGGGCTGCAAACTCTTTCTTAATCTTAATGATTGCAAAAAATCTATTTAAGTTTAACCCTTTCCTTAAAATGTAACGAACGTACTAGGGACGCATACTTCAGTGAGAATAATATCTTTAGTGGGGATAGCTCTACACACACAAACACACAAGTTTTACACAGTACAAGGAACATTTACAACAAAAAAAGGATCAAGTCTCGGGAGCATACTATTAATTAAGTCTAAGTAAAAAAACATGCGATGAAGTTGTATTGTCATGTCAATGAAGTTCTTGTAAAAGTTTTGTGAGACTTTAGAAGAACATGCAAAAAAGAAATGTGATAATAGAGTGCTAATTATTAAAAAAAATGGCAGCGTGTGTTGTTTTTGTATTTTCTGTGATACATTTTATCGCGTTGTGCTGGTGCAAGGATCGAAGCAACGTTCATTGTTGTTCAGCCGACTGGCAATCCTCAAGAGGCTTTTTTTTGTGCTGGACCCGCTAATGGGACAATATGAATCAATTAGCGTAACCCAAGTTACCAGGGAAACATAAATCATAGGAGGTGTTGGTAGACAAAAAAAATTAAACGGGGGAGAAATTCAAATAAACATCAAATAACCAAGAGCGCGTTACTTGGGCGTCATTGGTTATTTGAATTTCGAATTTTGGACGCCATGATTGTTTTTGATTGGTGCCAATTGTAGTGATTTTTGCCTTCGGCTTTGGTGATATAATAATTATACGAGTAATAACTGTGTGGTGAATGAAAAGGGTGTCGGACGTGTTCGGCAGAGTTCGGTAGAGTTCGGTTACCTTCGGCTCGGGCGATTCGCCAGGCCGGCGGAGGCGCGCCGCGTACCGCTGCCTCTCCTTGCACTCGAGACAATTGCGCACCGCACACGTGCACACCTACGCACACACACGCACCTAGCGACGCGCCACTAACCCCTCTTTTATGGGACACCTCCATCTCCTCATGGACAACGAGCTCCTCCTTTTAGCCTTTTAGGTTGCTTTTAGGCATATCCCATGGGCCGCTATCGCGTTCTAGGTGCCGTTATGGGCCAAATTGTTGTATGTCCAATATTCCATAATCACTAATCTATATTACAATACAATAAAGAGAGACAGTGTGGATTTTAATGTTTGTTTATCTCCGAAACCACTGCACCCATTTGAAAAAATTCTTCCATTATTTGGAATCACATTACTCCAGATGAAAATAGGGTATATATGTTATGTAGGTACTTATACTATAGCCCATTTGCTTTGTAACAAAGCCGTGATGTAATCTATAGGTAAATCTATAAAACCAAGTATTTCGAGATATAAACCGATATTCGAATATTGTTTCTCGTAGAAGACATTTTTTGCTAGATTGATATCCTTTTTTCTGTTAGGCAAAATTTGATATTGAACTTTTCATGGGTTTTCAATAAATCTATTGGAAAATAAAACATTTTCTAGTCTTTTTTAAGGTTAAAAAAATATTACAGTTAATAAATCTGTAAACATAATATCTATAAGTACTAATATTATACAGATGAAGAGTTTGTTTGATTGAACGCGTTAAATCTCAAGAACTACTGGTTCGATATTGAAAAATTCTTTTTGTGTTGGATAGTCAATTTATTGAGGATATAGAGAACGCGGACGAAGTCGCGGGCACCAGCTAGTTATAGATAATAGAGATCAAATTATACATCAATAATGACAGCTTGGCTGTCATTATTGATGCATTTGCGATAACGGCCAATGTGAGAGAAATTATCGAGCAGAGAAATTATTTTAAGGCTTTTACCAAAATATGTACGAAGGTGTCCCACTAGAGGTCTAAGTACATCGTGGTTGCGTCGCTACGCTAATTCTAAACGAACACTAGACTATAGATAGACTATAGAGTCTATGGAAAAGAAACACCATTTAAACTATCGACTTTTTAAAAATAAAAATTATAATAAAACTTTGTATAAGTACCAATCAAAAACATTACCTTATAAGCTTAAAAAGTCGATCGTTTAAAATTGGCAAAAATAAAAAAAAATCTATTGAAATATTTGAAGTAGTTATATAGTTTTGTAAGTCTGATCTACATAGTATATATCTATGAAACAAATAGCTATTTTGTATCATTAGATTTTGATACAAGTACATACTAAAATTTATGCCTGATATATTATGTACAGGATAGAAGTAAGTAGACTTTCTACGCATTCTAATATTTAAATAAAAGACAGTAAAAAGGTTCTGACAGAGAAATCTAGATACCTATAAATGAAATTTAAAAAAATAATAACAACATTATTATTAAAATAATTAACATCTGTCAATTATAGGTTTCACACTATAGCTACATGTTAAATAATATAAAAAAAGTGTTTCTGAAGGTAAGACCTAATCTCCTAACACTTATTTTAAAGACAATGAAAATTTAACAAGTTTTTGAAACTACCCACAGTATTATATTTGATGAACGTGTCACATTTTTGATTTAAAATGTACTGCTGAATATGAAAAAATCAATTCCCAACTATAATGTTTTACTGTCGATTTTTAAATTGTTAAATTTTATAAAAATTTTTTTAAAAAAAATCAGTAATGTCTGCCTGCCTATGTAATAAGTAATTTATTAAAATAAACAATAGTAAGAAATTACCAGATTGTATGCCCACATTCTAAACTCTAATACCATGAAAGGCAGTTAAAGTTCTAGCACCTGATCCTAACACTTGAAGAGAGAGAGTTAGAGAGAGAGAGAGAGAGAGAAAAGAGAGAGAGAGAGAGAGGGGGGGTCATAGTTACCAATCGCAGGCACTGGCGGAGAATTCCCCCGCTGGACATGTTCTTCTCGGCCTCCAGTTCGGCGAAGTTGAGCGCACTGGCGAATATGAGCACGTCGGCCATGCTCACCAGCCGCTGGAGGAAGGTGACGGCCACTTCCACCGGCATCCCCTGGGTCGGCTCGATCACCTCCACCTCGTTCTGCGACAGTCATCATTTTTCCAACTCTTGGCTCCAACAGTTCAGTATCAAGTGTCAAGTTTATATTGACAATTCAATCCTTAAAATTGTCCTTGAGAATGCATGAATGGTCCGACCGCTTCGTTTGATTAATCGGAAGAAGCAGTCAGACAGTCGGTTTTTTCCCGTTTGCCCGATTGATAGGATAGGACAACGCGATCTTTCTATTAGATAAGATGCTATACAATGATTGATTCGCAGTATTTTTCTAAATAAGTTGACGTTGACCTGATAGGAGACCTGACAGAAATGGCTAACTTTTTCAGTTTAGCTTCCATTCCAATGGATAGTTCTACAACAAAAGATCAATAAAAGTTAAATTTAAGCACATTTTGGGATTAGATATATACAAGTTTACAATTCCAGAAAATTAATTCTACATCCTGAAAATTGTACAATTGGAACTACATAATATGTATACGTTTTAGGAATTCAACATTATAAAAACTCGACATTGAGGACCTGTAAGAAACTATCTATCCTAGTAGATAACAACTTCGCCTTCCGAGAAGTCCGAGAACCTAGGAACCACATGATACCTAGTAATATGTTTTTTTTGGCTGTAGAATACTCACGTTGGGCGATGTGGCAGAGGCCAATAAGGGCAGTAGTCCACCACAAGCGATGATGAGGTTGTCCGCCAGTTGGCTGATGAGATGAACGGTGTTCACCACGAAGATGGCGTTCTCGCTGCTGTTCACGAAATCGATCACGGACTTGGTCGAGTGGCTTCTCCACACCTGCGCAAGCGCCAATTTCTCACGTAATTTAAAATAGTTTATAAGTTTTGTTAGTAAAACAGGCGGGCTCTTATTCTTTTTAATTTATATGTTCTATTTCTATTCTATATGTTTGTACAATAAAAAAATTTACATCAACCTGTCTAATGTAAGCCCGCCTCTCTCTTTCGTGGGCGACATTTTATACCACACCAAATTAATGTTACTTTGCGTTGTATAACGATGTTATACATTGGCCTTTAAGTACCTTTGAATCGTGCGTCTAAAGGAACGTTTTCACTATGTTAAATCAACCACGCCAATATAGGTAACTTACTTCCCACACATTCATAATTACCAGAACGATATTGTTACCTGTATGTCCGTCTCGAGTGAAAATAGTACGTCGGAGAGCAATCGTTGGTGGATGTAAGACCAACGGAACTCTGGGATTCGGAAAGGAGGCCTCGTCGGGCCCGGGGAGAACATTGGCCTGCTGCACTTTGAAGGCCGCTTGGACTCTGTCAATTCACAGGTCAGGCATTCAAATTTATTGTTAAAATACAGACAAAAAGTCACTTTCAGTACACATAAACTATGGGTTTATAATTCAAAATAGTAGAGTCCGAGGAAAAATTATAGCAGATGACGCCTACTCGAAGTTGGATGGCTGTCGTCACTCATAATTAAAATTAATCATAAACTATCCCCCGACTTTTTATCGAGGCCAAACACGCCATATCTGCTGTATGTTGATTAGAAAATGTGAAAATGGGCGTCCCGCAGACTACTTGATGTTCCAGTATGAGTATGTCATGAAAATACCACCTAAGTGACAATAAACCAAATTTCACATCAATCGAACCGGTGGAAGTTAGTGAAATCAACTAGTAAATGGGCTGATGTCTTCATATAATAATTATAGTTAATAACTAGTTAATAATTAATCATATAATAACTATCTCAATCACACGTCAACTTTCACACGACCTGGATCAAAATAGCTCCATCCGTTTTGAAGCTACGACACACACACACACACCTCAAACTTATAACACCCTGTGTTTTTCGTCTGAGACTAAAAATACTAAAGAACTCACCGAAATGGTTGGAGTCGACCTGAGTGCTCGTAGAAGCGCTGCGCGGTCTCTTGGGCGAAGCGGAGGTGTTTGTCCCCTGCGAGGCGACTCCCTCCGCGCGAGAGCCTTCCTGCTTCATCTCGCTGTCTCCTGGCAAACTCACCCGTCTCTTTTCCCTCTCGCTTAGATCCCTACCGATCTCCTCGTCGCTCTCCTTCTGCTGCTTATTCGCCAGAGATATGTTTTCACTGATTGTCGAAATCGGTGGATTTTCTGGAATCTGCTGTTCCTCTTCGTTCGTCATGTCGACATTGTGACTTTCATTTTTAGCGTTCTCCAGTGACACCTCATCGAGGGATTCGTGCACCTTCGTTTCCAATCCGACTTCTTGTCCTGAACCCACTAAAAATTCACCATCGAGAGGCAAAACGTTCCCCTCGTGCGCATGATCCAATGGCATCACCCTCTGAGGGCTGCTTACTTCGGCCAAAACTTGACTCTCTTCCTCGACTTTCGATGTAACACTGTCAATAATATCGGAAACAATATTGGAGACGATCGTTTTGGCCGTTTGCTTTTCATCGATGATGTCTTCCATTTCAGTCTCAAATTCGTCACGTCCGTTCGGCGTGTTTCCCTCGGACTGTATTCCGCCGGAAATCGCACCAGAGTCTGTATCTTCATCTGTCTTTAATCTAACCGTTTCTAGGGCAACCGTCAAAACGTCATTAACAATATTGATAGCCATGAATTTTGGATCGTCGAGATCATCGGAAATGTTGATTTCAGTCTTCTCTTGCGTTTTCTTAGGACTAGTCGTTTCGCTCGGAGTCAAGTAGAGCTCGGACGGATCGGAAAGTTCTGACTCCCTTTCGTTAGTTACATTTAAATTATCGGATATTCTTTCGGGACTGGCCGTTTCGCTCACGGACAGACTAGAAGGTATGCCTTCGCTCTTATCCGTGTTGTCATCTTTGGATATATTATCACCCACATCCCTGACCGGGATATAGTCTAAGCTTCCTTGTCGGGTCAGAGGCTTATCGGTTTTCTCCGAGTCCGCTTCTATTGTTCCCAATCCCGACTCGGAACTCTCTAGAAGGATATTATCGTTAATTATGGCTTGAACCAATTCATTGTCGACATTTATAGATTTAGCTTCCATTTCGGTTTCGTGTTCGTCAATAGCGTGTTCATTATCCGTATATTTAATACTATCACAACCAATGCGGGGCACTTCGGTAACAGTTTTATTAGGGCTACTATGCACTTTACAAATTTCACTATAAATCACTTCTGTAGTCCGCGTTTCGTCGACACTTTCACTAGATTTCGTTTTTGTACAATTGCAGGCTTCGACCTCTCTCAGAGACAGTCCTTTTCCTATTTCCGTTTGGGCTCCATGATTCAATACGTTTTGTTTTCTTATTGATACCGGCGAACTGTTGACGCTGTCATCAGTGTCTTGAATTATTCGATTGTTCGTATGTCCTTCCGTGTGTCTGTCCCAACCGGAAATTGTAGAAATGGGACGCTGTTGTCTCTCGGCTGGATCTGTTATGTTGTCGGCCCTCCTTTGTTCGTAGTGCTCGTACATTTGGGCGAATTGAAGTTTGAACTCCTCGTATGACACCTGAAATTCATTTAAAATTCATGTTACAAGTTAATTAGCAAATGACAGACAGACAGATGGAGTTACATTCATATTTATACCTTCGAGTGGACGATGGCGAGAGTGTCGACCCAGACCCTCCATCCGCCGTACTCGTGCTTGATGGCGTGATGCAGCAGCATCCTGAAGAGGCTGTATACCATGTCGGAGGTGTTCTGCTCGTCGGCGTTCTTGGGATGGATGTAGGCCATGGCGATGAGCCACTCCTGCCACACGGACATCTGCAGCACAGTGCGCCGGTTCTCGCGGTTGTTGCTGCACAGCAGACTCATGTCAGACAGGAAAAGCTTCTTCACCTCCACCAGCTGCTCCGTCTGCTTCGACTGTCTTATCAGAGTCGCCACCACCTTCAGGATCACTGCAAACACAAAAAGTGTAATTACATTTCCAGTGAAATTTCTCATCATTCTTTGCTTATTAAAATTAACTGTACATAACACCTTTTTCAACTTTTTATTTTCCAAAAATGTCTTATTCGACGATCTTAAGGTCTGTAATCATTCATAAAGACATATATTACCTTTATCAACGCAAAAAAAAAAACGAAAAAACCCAAAAATGCGACATAACACCTTCATCCACTCACGTCTTCAATTATAAATGTTAAAGGTATTTTTTTTTTATTTGGTTTGAGTAAAAATGGAGTGATTACTTGGATTTTCGAGGCGAAAGTGTGGCTGAGGCTCCGGATGGCTCGTGTAGAGGATCTGTTGGCCGACGTGTTCGGTGAGCAGTTCGTAGAGGGCGTTGTAGACGGGCAGAGCCAAGCCTTCGCCGCACGCGCCCAGTCGAGTCGCCAACAGCGTGTACAGGTTGTGCGGCGACATCACGTCGTACTTGCGCCTGCGCAACAATCTGCTCTTTAGCAATGGCTGCTTTATTCATCCATTGGCTACTTTACAACTCACGATTAAATAACAACTAGAGATAGATAGAGTCTTTCTTTCTCTCTCTTAGCTGTTCTCGCGTGGAACTCTCTGATAATGTATGTATAGGCTATAACTCGCTTAAAATGTAGCTTTGTATAGGTGAAAGAAAATAGGTCCAGTAGTTTAAAAGTTTAATCATTACAAACATACAAAAATACAAATCTTCGCTCTCTATAATATTACTATGTAGTGAAAATGCCGAATTGCGTATAGAGAAAGAGCGTAAAAATTAGCATTTAAAATGCTTGACGGAATCGCATTTCACACGTATAAAAGTTTACTTGAAAACCAATATTTTCGATAAAAATAAACAAAAATTCAAGTCATAGTTTTGACTACAAACTTTCAATAGAGTAAAAAAAGACCTACGTGCAAATATTTATATTATATTATGTGACTTCACTGTGTTGTTTGCAAAATTCTGTCTATAGTTCTTATTTAATCTAAGCTTTAAAACCGATCTATATAGACATTCCATACTTGTGCGTGCTCCTGCTGAGGAAGAATCCCAAAAGTTTCAAAGCTTGTAATCTTATTAGTTGACTTTCCGATGAGAGGAGTTTAAATATTGTCCTCACGCCGCTCTGTAAAAGTCGAGTGTTTGAGTTATTACACAAATACCATTAATATTTTAAAAATGCATATTAATCTGAAAATTAAAGAAATACCTTCGCATCGAAAGCCGGAACCATAGAGCTAGGATGTTCAGACATGAGCGATATTAACATTTGAAGTACGTCATGAAGATTTTCATCCTGTCGATAGAAAAAAAAAACATATTCAGAGAGTTAATCCATGACGTGATCTATTTTATTGCCGAACTACATCTAAATCTGTCACCCAGATTACCCGAGACTGACTGAAAAACATGCAAACATATAAAATTTGTACATTTTGGCGTAGAAGTAGGAAATGATCACAATTCTAAGATTATTTTGGAGATAAAATATAACAAACCTCATGCATTGTCGTCAGATAATTGAGTATCGACTGGAGTTCGTCCTCTTTGACGCCATTTCCGATCATGATCAGTTGTTTCAGAAAGAGCAAAATGTAAGCTCTTATCGTTAGGATGTCCTTGTGAGCTGGACGAGGGCCCTCTGAAAATAGATAAAACAATTATTGCAATTAACATTAATAAAATCTACGCAATATGCGTAAGACATCAGAATATACAATAATTAGCATATGGTTGTAATTTTTTAAGGTTTTGGGGAGTTAGCGTACCACTGGTCAGTTTGCTTACTCGTAAATTTCACTAATTCACCAGTTTACTCATTAGACAGTTTCTAAATTCGCTAATTTCCTTATTGCCCAGTTTCACTGAGTTGTCGATTTCCATATTAAGTTGATTTCCTGGTTCGCAAGTTTCCTTGTTTGTCAGTAGTTTAGATTCGTCATGTTCCTAACTCTTTTTGGGACTATAAACTATGAAAGGTTGGTACTGGTAGTATGTTAACCTATAATTTTAAGTTTATCATATACTTAAGCGAATTATTCATTCACATAGTAAGAGAATGTGACTATTTTAGATAAACTTTTTGCGATAATACACTTGGTAATTTTTTTTTCAAACGCATATCTAAGTTGTCGAGATAGCTCTGGCTAATAGGCACTCACCTAGTCCCTTGGGCGCAATGCCACTCTTGGCCCTCGGATTGACCACCCAGTAATAGTACTTGAGGGTGTGCACTGTCTGCAGAACGGTGCTGACTCGTCTCACGCTGCCGTAGATGTGTGCGTCCGCTAGGAAATCCGTGGCCAGGTAGCAGTAAAGCCTCGCCTGCACGGCGGCCGGCGTGTGGATCCACAGGGCGGGGTTGAACAGTATGTGGTCGAGCAGCTGCCAAGTAATGAACGATTGGCAGAAAGTCTGCGATTAGCATAGCTTTTTTACTGTCCAATGGTCGAAAGCACAAATTCTCTCTTGCTTTTTACGTCTACATTTATAAAAATCGCAAAAAAAAATCTAAAAAATATACTTCGTTTGGCGTTTATGTTGATAAAATTGACGTAAGTAAATGTAGATTTCATATTATATTATTTTAAAGTATTATGTTTAAAACTTTATATTTTATTTGTTTAAATTCAAAAAATGTATAAAATGTTTTCAAAACAGGTAACGGATAGGGTAGAGCTTATATTTACAAACTTTTTTAAATATGGAAAAAATAAATAACAAGTAAGTACATTATGGCGTGTACTATAATTCAATGTCAAGTTTGCTGCTGAAAGGCCACATTATGCAGTTTCTGATATATTTTCATAATATATTGTCATTAAACACAATCATTTAATTACATTTTTTAATTTATTTTCGTTATTTATATAATAAGCATGTTATAGCCTGTTTTAGACATTAAAATGTGAATTAAAATATTATCCCAAGATCATTGAAGCTGTAATGCAATATACAAGAAAAGCGCAAGTGTCCTGTACATATTACCTGTGTGACCCCATTCTTTATATTTACACTATTAAAAATGAGTAACCATTTCTTTTACCAGAACTTCTAAATTTTTTTAATATGTACGAGGTTTGCTCTTGGCCAGCATCTAGCTGTCTAACTTTTGTGGTCTAAAACCGGCTAAAAGTTTGACATCGAATTTTAGTACAAGCCGTAAATATATATTTAAATTAATTTTTTTATGTGACACCACTTTTAAACCGACTAAAAAAAACCATGTGTAAAAATTAAAGCAAAAAGCTTGTGAAATAGAAGCTCAAAAGTTGACATCGTGTTTTGTTTTGACATCGTGTTTGTGGAAGTGCATACAATGTTGTTGTACTGAGGTAGACAAACCGAGAGGTGACAAAGCAAGAGGAGCATGCGCTAACAACCATTGAAAAACAATACTTCAAGTTGTACAACAGACGATATCCAGAGGGCCTAGTGCGAGTTTTACTCTATCAAACTCGTCGAGCGCGTAAATGTCAATTTGTATGGGAATGAAGCAGCGCTACACGTTAGCCACCAGGTGGCGCTGCTGCATTCCCATACAAATTGACATTTACGCGCTCGACGAGTTTGATAGAGTAAAACTCGCACTAGGCCCTCTGGTGCGGACGTTAGTTAGGTAATCAGCGGGTCTGGACCAGAACCCCCAATTTTACCGTTACAATACCTATTATATTAATCAATTCACTAACTTAAACTGTGATAAGGTAGTTCTAGACGCTTCGATTACTTCTAAACGTGCTAGTAGATGATTGTTTGTGTTTGTAGTATGTCGGAGCGATTATCGAAGAGATCAAATCGTCACATAAAATTCCTTCACCTATAGAAGGCTACATTACATAGGTTATATTTTATAAAGTTACACGGGCGAAGTCATTAATAAAATTGCAGTTTAATTTAGTGATTCGAAGAGCCCCACATATCAGAAGTTAGTGAATAACAGCAAAATTAGGAGGTTTAGATCTATGATCCAGATCCTAATTTCCAACTACTTAGTGCGAACTTTATCAAATTCGTGCACGATTTAGACCTGAGTGCGATTTCTTTCAATTCGTGCATAATAAGGTGCATCACACATACAATATATTATACCTACTCCTGTTTTACTTCTGGAGTTGCAAAAGTAGAGATTACCTACTACCCCACAATACTTAGATTTCATTTTAAATTCATTAAATTGATTTCAGTTCAGTTACCCATTGGAACTAAATTGGGTGATTAATGAATTCATAGTTATCAGTTTTCATCATTAGAGGCTTTAGTTTTGAATTTAAATTTAGTCTAAATATATTTCTAGTAGCAAGTAATTATAGCCAGATCGAGAGCACACTTGCTAATGCTGATTGGTAATAAATGTAATGATAAATAAAATAAAATAAGCCTTTATTACTGTAAATACAATGCGGTTATTATTATATTAGACATTCAACGATCGGTTTTACAGCTTGTCCCTCGACCAAGGCCTCCCCCAAAGACTTCCACGTATCTCGAATAATGTAATGATAACTTAGTCTAATTGTGAAAAAAAAAAATCATGAATATTCATCACAACTAAAGTTTTGATACAGTGTTTTGAATAATTATCAACATCTAAGTATCACGGTATATTAGGTACATATATACCAAATTTTGGGTCAGGTCTAAATTTTGGGACATGTTTCAAGTATTTTTTCATTTCAATTGATATATCATGTCTAGTATTTATTCTAAGTCTAGTATTATTATTTTCAATTGAAATAAAAATGAATCTTAAAACGTGACAAGGTTTACAAAAAAGTGGAGTTTAGAAAAATAATACCCATATAATTCGTGACACAAAACAATTAAATCACATATTTTAATAGGAGCTTAATTTTTTATTATTTTTAGTTAAAGGTCGACAGGCAGACTGGCGGTCCATCATATCATATTTTTGGATTAGGAGAGGATAGGGAAGTAGACTTGGCACCCCTCACTCACTCATATAGAACGCATGCCATTATTTCATGGTGATTTTCATGGTAAGGGAGTATTTACTGTCCCGTCTTTGACTTCATTGAGATTGAATTAAACACGGTAACTATTTTTTTTTCTTGATACACAACGTATCTCAGGATCTTAGGACCTGTTATCTAAGGATCTATCATATATCATATACTGGAATTAACAGCATTTTCAAAAACCTACAGCAGGACATAGTGAAATGACGGCACGTATTCTCTGTGATATTACTTATTTTTAGATAGTAATATACGTCACGATATAATAGAGCTTTTTCTTTTTCCAGTATCGGAAATGTATTTTCCAGTTTTACTAACTTTTATTGACAACGTAGGCCACATACCATCAAGCCGACCGTTAGACCACAATATTTTGTCATATAAAAGGGAATTATATTTTCATGCATATCCCAGGTAAATTAAATTTCGGGGTAATGACTGGCTGCAATCAGATTTGTAATTAATGACGTACAATACAGCGCCAGTGAAATGCGTTTTTACTCGTATTTAGTCCGCCATTAGTCCTATTAGCACAAAACCAATATTACTATCGGATTTGTGTCAGATTTGATTAATCCAGTATTCAGAGTGCTGTCCGAGTCTGTGAAATATACAAGTGGTGTTTGCGCCTTTACCTATACAATTGTAAGGGCTAAGTTTTTATGTACAATCGGGGTACGAAAACCTTCGACAGTTTTCAAATTCATTCCTTTATCGAGACGCAGGACTCCTATTGGTATTACTTTTTTAAACTAAAGCACTAAGCTCAGGCAACCGACAGACGTTTGAAATTAAATTTTGACATTACTGAAATTGCATTGGTGCAAGCAAATGTCGAGTTTAAGGTGACGAACGTTTTCTTACCCCGACTGTACAATATATATGGGATACATACAAAGAAACATTCACCACTTTATAAAACAACTGTGTTTATACAAAGACTATATTTAGATGTACATATTATAACTTATATGAAGATCTGGTGAATTATAATTCCCAAATTAACCAGTAAAATTTTGCTCTGTGGGAACCACATAACAAAAAAACTAGGTTTGCGAAATTAATTATAAATCTTTAATGTGTAATTGAAGTGTTGAAACAAAAAGCAATTGAAGCAACTCATGCTTTTATTGTGTTAAGACGATCCACTCGATGGTAGATTCTTGAGCCGATAGAGTCTGATTTATCCGACAATTGTTTTCGTGTCCATTTCGCCAGAGCCGGATATATTCGACAAATTCCTCTAATTGTATAATGTTTATTTTTTAATCATTGCTTTCTCTTTAAAAAAAAAATACGAATCAGGCGCTAGGGGTTAAAACAAAGCGGTTAAAGGGTTAAAATATAACAAAAGCAACGCCTACAGGCGCTGCAAGTGCTCTATCGACCATAGTAAGACTTATGTTAAGTAAAAGGGGAATGGGCTCTAGCATCCCTTATTCACACAACAGCATATATGCTGTTATTTCAGGGTGGTTTTCTGTGAGTGGGTTTGTCACTTTCTTAAGTTAAGACAGAGCTTCCTTGGTCCCAAGTATGGTTGTGCGGCGTACCTGCTTCAGGAGGAGGTCGGAGTTTGGCGAGCAGCAGGTGAGCAGGTGCTTGGTGAGATGCAGGAAGGAGGCGAGGGTGTCCGGCGTGAGGTGGTCCCTCGAGCAGCGCGTCAGCATGTGCGCCACCACCAGGAACCCGCGGCACTGCAGCATGTGCTGCTGCACCGTGCTGCACGACTCCACTAGCGAGCACACGAAGCCCAGCAGCTTCGAGCTGCAATAAGTGTGAATTCGTCACAATAACTCTTCTCGGTGATTCGTCATCACATCAGATAAACAGGAAAAAAAAGCTAAACAGAACTTCTCCGACTGTCCAGTGAACGATAGAATTGATTCTTTACACACTAACAATTTACTTGATTATTATTATTATTATTCAATTTTGGTTAAGTCCTAACAAATTTTTTACCTACATGGCTTGCAACGAAGATAGGAATCGAACAAAATCAAAAGCGTATAGCAGATTATAGGAGGCAAAGCTTGCTCAAATAAAAGCCCAATTCAATAATAAAGATAATGTCACATTGCTGAACAAGTAACATCCAAATACAATGTCAATATCAACCACTTATAAAGGATATTTTTTTTAATTTTCGGCATGGCATGGTTGTAAGGGTCGACCTTATCAACAATAGGCCACGCCGTGAGTAGGTACCGTGTCCATTTAAGTAAAATTGTATAGGAAAACGATCCAAACTAAATGTGAAATGTGTATTGCTATAATGTTCACTTTACGAGTGTGTTCCGTGTCGTTGAGCTATTTTTATGCAAAGGTTTTCGAAGCAGAGACGTCCCGATAATTCCCTACATGTCACCCGCGTTACACTTGGATAAATCCGATTTATACGAGCTCCTATCAAAGGTATTGCTGGATTCAACTTATGTTATGCACAACGTCTTCCGACGACATTCACATACCTACAATTTCATTCTGTAATCTCAATCTCGAGTAATACGTTTAAATAAAACAAATTAAAAGTCACAGAATACTCTGTATTTACGCTTAGATCTTTTAAACTACACAACGAATTTTAATGCAGTTTTCACTAATGGAAAGAGAGTTAAACGCGGAAGTTTTTTTATATATATATATAACTAGCTGTTTCCCGCGACTTCGCCCGCGTAACTTTGTAAATTATACACTACTAAAAACCTTCCTCGAGAACCACTCTATCCATTGGTGAAAACTGCATGAAAAATCGTTGCAGTAGTTTTTGAGTTTATCGCGAACAGACAGACAGACATACGCGGCGGGTCTTTGTTTTATAATATGTAAGGATCCGGGAGCGAGTCGCTAGTTATGAGAATAAATTATAGTGAAATTGGGCTACGATTAGCAGTTAACACTCGTAGGTTTAAAATGTGCAAAGTACTTAGGTGCAAAATAATAGTCGACAAAACGTCTCTAGTCTACCATTAATCGGGTCGGGCAAACCAAACGAAGCGAGCGGGCAATTAGGAGTTGGCAGAGGGCTCTTATTACCAAGTCGGACGAGTCGGACGCCGGAACAGAGTCGGGTGTCGGAGTTTGAGGCGTTTGTGAACCAACAGCGAAAGTGCATTTAGCCGACTAATGCGACCTAAGCCACTGCGAATATTAATCAATGGCTTTGCGGCTTCGCACTCCTCTCTCTCTACCAAATTTCCTCAAAACCTTCCCTTACACTGATTTAGGTGCTTCCACAGAGTGTTTCCACAACCAGATTTTTCTTTTTATTAGGTATACTATTTTGGAAAAACAGAGACAATTACGAGATTTGTAATCATTTTGCCACAAAGGTTAAAAAATATTATAAAGTTGTTAAAACAAAAAAAATAAACTCAGGATCTTACGTATTTTATTTATATTTTGTAGTATATACAACATATCCTCATGTTACTTTTACCCACACAAATGTTGTAAGAAATAGTTTCATTGGGCAGTCTTGCAAATATACATAATATGATGTACTTATTTGTTATTAATATACATTAAAATACATTACATTATTTTAAAATAGTTATTATTTTAGTTAAATTGATTAATGATATCTATTTATATATGTAGTTATGTTTGAAAATTATTTTTTTAATGTATTTTTTTAAATTAATAATTCGTTTTTTTGTTAGTCATGTAATCTGAATATATACTCCTTCACAATACGTACTCTTTTATGGGATATTTGGTCATGGGTAGTTTACAACAAGCTAGAACAACCAACTATACGTTATGGCTATAATTTTAAACAGCTTACAAAGTGTCAAGGTGCTTAAAACCGACTGCCGTAATTTACCTACTACAACCTTCAAAAGCGGTTAATAGATTTTGACGTCAAATTTAACAAAGACTATAGTGAATCGCCCCGGATTGAGCTGTCCTGTTAAAAAATAATAAATAAAAAAAATCCTCAAGTGCCTTAATGATATTGAAATTAAATATTAAAAACAATTGTAATAAAATTTTAATGAAGGTTGTATTTTTGTGTTATCATTTTTTCTAATAACTAATGTCTAATGTTTTAATAATTATAATAAATTAACCAATTAATTAATTTTTAAATTCACAATAGCACAATAGTCATAATAATAACCATTCTATCAAAGATCTTGTTAATTTAGGATTCGGCAAAACCTTTTTATTTATTAAATATAAATGATATGCTTTTATAAAATAAAAAAATAAAAAACAGATTCATAAGTTTTAAAATTCATATTGTACTAATTTAATCTCAAGTTCAAGTTTTTGAGTGCAGGAAATCCACGCTTTCTAAAATTGTGTGATCTATTTTTATGTGAGCATATTAGCTCTACCGAAAGCTCTCGAGAAAACTCCACTCGACTCAATACAAAGTAAAAAGACTACAAATAACGCTGTCATTTACGTGAAGCTTAAAGCTACACAAGACAAAGAGAAATGACGTAGGTCTTTTTTGCGAGGAAAGAATTTACGCCCGGAGCGAGCGAAGCCTTGCTACTTTCGTTTCATCATTCAACAGCATAACACATATTAATATTCACAATAGTATGTATGTATAATTGCTATATACATATTATGTTAATAATAGTATATTTGCTTAAGGCGAGTACCTAATATCTATATAAATATTGTAAAATTGAAAGTAATTTTGCCTGTCTGTTACATTTACTACTCGTGCACATTGTCATCATCAATACTAATAATAAATCTGTAAGTGTAGGTAGTGTATGTATGTATTGTTCCTCCATAACTCTTTTAGACGTACAGGACACAGGATAGGTTACTTTTTTCTTTTTCAACACGGACAAAGTCGCGGGCGCCAGTTAGTATACATATATAAATAATAGAAAAGGACATAGGGTGTGGTACCTTTCATTTAGAATAAAAAAGTACTGTCCCCAAAGCTCAAATTAGACTTGAGTGCCAAAGTATGATTTAAAAATAAAAATCCAAAAACGCCTGGCTATCCAAAACTACAACAGCAGAACCAATAAACGCGGACAAAGTTGCAGAAAAAAGCTAGTAATAAATAAATTAGAGCACCATGATACCAGGAGAACATAAAATACCAGAGCATCGGGTCTCGCTTTGGGTCGGCCGTGGGCGCGTCGTGGGGCAAATCCAATTGCGCGAACAGCGGGAACAAAACTTGGACACCTCCGATCGAGTTCAGGGCGCTGTGTATCGAGTGGGTTATCACGGCTTTCACTTCCTGAATAACAGAATCACATTCAAAGTAAGTGCGGTTAAAAACACCAAGCAACATTGTTTTAATAAAACGTAAAAACTAGACAAAATATTAAAGAGATACCTACGTCTATTTGAGAAAAAGACCTTTGTCTCAATTGATTATTTAATTAAATGACATTAAATATTGACTAATTCAATAATTACTCGTATAAAACTTTAACCTTAATTACCTAAGTATATCAATCAATCAAAATTTAATAACAAAATTAAGATTTTTCCCACCGAATATTTTCATCGGTTGTTCTTGATCGGTAAATACATTATTATTATTGAAAATAAATTATCTTTTATACATCGATGTTATAGACTTCTTATATTTAAGGAGTCGGCTATAATATGACTATTTGTGACTATAAATTAATACCTATTATGTAAAGGAGCTTACAAACGAAATAGAAAAATATTCCCCAACTCTTCAAAAATTTTGTATTTTGCCATTACACTCACTATGTGGGGCGAAAATAATGCCCATTTTATAATATCTATTATAATATGGTAAATTATAACGCCTATTATAATTATTTACCATAAAATAATGAACACCCCTTCAATATAATTACCTGTAGCATCAGAGCGTGTGGCGTGTGGACGAAATAAGACACGTTCCCTTTGGGCGCGGATTGCAAGCAAAGTTGGCCGTCAGTCGCCACCGGGTTATACATGAACACGATGGCCGACGACAACTTGCCATCGTATAGCACCTGGACAATGCGAGAGACACTTTCACTAGGCAGACCTCTATCATTACACTAATTTCACAAATAAACACAGGTGATTTTTAAACACATTTATATTACTTGTGAAAAACTATAGGAAACCCACAGTGTAGTGTTTACAAAAAAAAAACACAGCCAGTTACATTCGTTTTTAACATTAGAAATTCTAGTAAGTTATATTAAAAAAAATATATAGTCTGTGTAATTTTGTTTCAGTATTTTTGGCTGCCATAAATACTGAAACAAAATTAAAATATGTACAGAAAGCAAAAAAAAATACAATTACTTTATTACTGTGACACAAAATTAACTGCTTCACGTAATTATTTGATGAAATACGCAAAGACGTCATAGATAATCAAATTTAGCGATTTTTTTTAACAGTGAACTAACCTTTTTGCTCACCGTACATATATAATTTTGTCTTAATATTAATAAAATTTTAATGTTTTAGTAAATTAATTTCGAATAAACATATTAATTAAAATGTACACAAAAGCTTGGCACAAAGCATGCAATTATTATAACACAACAACTACATACACCATAAAATATATATTATAGAACTTTCCATCAAAATGATGATCTACTATGATATGCTATTTTATAAAAAAATAAAATAAACAATCTTCGCGTAATAATAGAGGGTTGTCACAACATGTACGAGTATTCGGGTTCGTTACCAGGCAAATCAACTTTCAAAGTTGGCTCTGATCTAAATCTAAAAAGTAGTGGGCTATGATTGAGCAAGCTTTGTGTTACATGCAAAGACTATATAATTATATTTGGTAGTGTTACATGAGCTGGGAAACATAGAACACCACATATACAAGGATTTAATCATGAAATTAACTAAAGTTTTAGAAGGCTCATCCGCCCCTCATAAATAACACGTCTACTCATTAGTGTTGGATGTACCTACCAAACCTAACTCTTTACATTACTGTAAATTAAATGAATCCACGTAAAGAGATGTAAAAGCAACGCTAATGCCTCGAGGTAAGTTTAATGTTTTGTATGAGCGAGATAAGGTAATAAAACAAGTTAGCTGTGATTAGGCACAACCCTGACGAAATGGTACTTATGCGAAGTATGCGTAGGCATGTATGTATGTTGGTACCGAACGCGCTGTGTACTACAGCTCGATGTTGTTGGTCACTAATAGCTTTGGTGTTGGATTTCGCAAACGTTTGCCGAATCGATATATCCGATACAAACGAAACAAATACCCGTATCTTTCAAACAACACCGATTGTTGATTGTTATATGCATCAAACTACTACAACATGGAACACGCGTGCCATACAAAACACAACGAATTTTATGGAACATTTAAAACTGACATATGCGTAGAACATGAACTGTCATTTATAAAAAAAACAAACATAATAATAAGTACGTAATTTAAAGAAAATGTGACTTTACGTCAACCCATTAGAGTTTAAAATGAAATAGTAGAAGTTAATCGTTACTATCTTTTACCATTGACGCGTGAAAGCAAGAGTCCGCCATGATTCTGTCAAAGGCGTTCTTTTTATGTTCCCCTTTGGCACTTGTGACGCTAATTCCATTGTACTATTTCGATGGTTATATGCATCAATACGAGTATACTACAATTATTATGGATTCGCACGCCTTACAAAACACTACGAAGTTTATGGAACATTTAAAAGTGACATATGCGTAAGTAGAGCATCAATACCTGTCATCTGTCATTTAAAACCAACTATATATCTGTCATTTAAAGAAAATGTTACTTTACTTCAACACATAGTAGTAGTTATAAAATCAATAGTAGAACTTGGTCGTTACTACCTTCTACCATCGACAGGCGAAGGCAAGACTGCCACGAATCCATTTTAGGCGTACTTTTTATGTGCCACATTGTGACGCAAATTCCATAGTTGTAGTACTTCGATGGTTTATATGTATTTCATCAAACAAACGTAGCCAACGAATCTATCGGATAGTTCAAAAGTTTATTGCAATCAACGCGATTTTCTTGCGCTGAAACTTGCACAAATATTTCAGTTATGTGCATACTCGTATATTTGATGAAACACAATATTATGCACTTGTGAAACTACAAGCGTTGCACTAGTGATTCACACTGGAGCTTTTCTCGTGGCAACAAGTTTGGATGACTGTTTTGAACCTGCATCGAGTTTGAAATTAGTTTGTGTTACAATTTCATATTCAACGTCGTGCATCTTAATCTCCGGAGTATCGTGTATTTTACGACATATTCTATCATTATCCTTTATGCTTTTAGTATTTTCTTAAACGTATGTAAGTAAGCTCTTCATAAACAGTTGGACCAAATTTAATGATATTTTGGATGTATATTTGAGTGAGTCTCTGGATCGTTTAGATTCACAATTATTGAACCCGATACGAGGGGCTGCGGCTTAAAAAAATCACGCAAGTAATCGATTATTCGTTAAGTGGCAGATTCTTCAAAAACTACTGGACCGTTTTAGAAAATTCTTTCACCTAGAGAAAGCTACATTATCAGAGAGTAACACAAGTTATATTTTATAAAGTTACGCGGACGAAGTCGCGTCCAGCAGCTAGTAATTTATAAAGATACGCAGACTATGTCGCGAGTATTGTTATATACAGATTTACCGTTTTAATAAATAAAAGTTTATATTTTGTTAAATTGTATAAGCTAAGCGTTGTATAGTATAGCTACGATTCGTTGGATCCGTGAGCGTAAAAATCCGGCTTTAAAAACAAGGCAAAGTTAGATAAGTTGAGGGCAAACCGTCCACGTACGAGTCGAGTCAATGTTGTGAAAGGCTTAAGTGCACTCGTGGCTGACGTTGGATTAGCCGCCGGTAATGCAACATGCAACGATGCGAAGCCTGCACTCTCTCTGCACACAACTACCTTCCAAATATACAAAATAAAAATACCCTGTCGAGTATTTCATCGGAATCGTGAAACCATGATTTCTGGAGAAATTTATTTAGTTCTAGATATTTTTTTTGTTTCTCACAATATTATCAAAGACACTCATTTCTCGAAGAAAATGTTTTTTGTTTTATTATAAATTTAAAATAATCATAAAACAACTACTATTTTAACTGATAATCTTATTTTATTAAAATGAAAATGAAAGCAAAATGAAAAAAAAAATGGCTTATTTTCACACAACAAATTAAAGTCATTAAAAAAATATAAATTATGTGAACTCGCCACGTATATTAAACGTCACGTATCATTTTAGATCATTGTAAACTCGCTAAAGTAGCTTTTATAAATTTTAGCAAGTATAACCTATAAGCCTATAAAATATTTATGACATTACTGGCTATTTATTGTTATGTATTATAATAACCGCTTGTTAATAATAAATAAATTTACACTTACCTAATCGAATTATTAACGATTTTATCAAATGCAATTAATATTCTACATGCATTCGAAAAGCAATCTCGAATCTGATCTAAGATATTATCAAACGCTTGAATAGTTTATCTTGTTATAGCTTTTGACCGAGATTATTACTGGTCGAGTAATATAGGTAATACGCAATTTGAGAGAACCTCCTTTTCGAAATTTTCTTTTCAGAAAACGACAATTTTCAATTTCCTAACGACCAAATTCCTATTTACAACCTCAATAAACACAAACATTAATTTACTCGTATTATGTCATAGGTAAATGAATATAACCTGGTTTCCCTACGTTATTCTAACAAAGTATATATATACATTTATAGTGAACTGACACAAGTCATTTCCACTTCCTTAATAAAAGTTTCAAGCATCCGCCGTCTGACTCCGGTTATGAAAACTCTGTCTGTCTTTGCACAACAGCGCACTAGTTATGACTTGGAGAGACGTTTTGTTTAACTTTTATGTCTACATTCTTTAAATTAAGAAGCCGGTTTGTCGGGCAACTTATAAACTTCAAAATGAACTCCGCCCACGAACTAACCTAATCCACTAACTAAGTAAGTAATAAGTACGAGTAATTAAGTATTTTTTCTAAAATACATTTAAAAAATAAAATTCTGTACCTACTTATTAAAATTTTTGTTATTAATACGCGCAATGAATAGGTTCGAGGCGATGTTGAAGTGGCGTTGAAAAAAAAAAAAAACTCGGGTGGAAATTAATTTGAATTTAATTTATGTCGTAATTAAAAAAACACTTGAACGAAATTAAACTTTTGTGAGAAAGGAATTAATTTCCCTGAGAAAAATATATTATTAAAATGAGAAATATTCATGAGGAGTTGGCTGCGAGCACCAGAATCACGTGATCGCCGAGAGATTAGCTTAAAACCGTGGGCGGGCGGGCGGAGACTTTGGGATCGCCGAATTCGTTTTCTAGACTACTATAATTAATTTGTTTCCTACGGGAAAGTTTTCACTGGCTATTAATAAAGTTAAATTAATATTACATTAGAAAAATGTGATCTTATAAATAAATTCCTTCAATAAGCACTTATTAGATTGTTCAATAGTTGATTGGTATTTCTTAATTGACATGACTTGATGTTCAAGATTCAACAATTGCTCTATAGTACCTACTTAGACACAATATTCTTAGAACTCTATACAATTCTGTATAGAGTTCTAACACTTATATAGAGGCAACCTTTCTGGAGACAGTATAACAATTCCCTTACGGAAGACCACCACCGTTGTGTTTCGGTGTAACACAGTATCCTATTAATCCCTATTTTTAATAGACAGCAGGATACTTGCTGCACTTATCTATGGCGTCAGTCGGACTAACCGTTTACATAAAAAAATGTGTGTATCAGCTCCGACACACATGGCGCAATATCTATCAAACCTCAGATATTCTAAAATATTCAAAAAAATAGAACGTAACTATAACATAACATAAGGCATTTGTGTAACAATTTTGATTTTACACCCATATAAAGTCTGTTTTTTAATCTCAGAGACAAAAATGACATATGCAAATGTCAAGTTTGCATATAATGATACCATGTAATGTATGTAATGCATGTCACATGTAATGTCATTTTTGTCTCTTGAGATTAAAAAACAAACTTTATATACATGCAAATCGATTATTATAAACTCCAAAAATACTAAAGAATTTAGACGCGTGTCCTCAATGACACAAAGGATGTACTTAAGGTGACCTGTCTGCGTTGACATTAAGTTTTAAGATACCCGTAACTGGAGCCATTAGTCTCTGGTTGGTTCGTTACATCTAAACCATTGTGTTTCAGCGTTAACTTTACCAAATCGTATAACGATTACCTACTGTTCCATTGCAACAATTATACATTCCAATTTTCCATTTCACTAGGTCTTTTGCTTCGTTGTTAAACTGAACGAGGGGTAATAAAGTTAAATTCAAGTAGAAAAAAAAAAAACAACAACGAATAACGTACAATTTAAAGTTGAGAAGACAATCTAAGTTGGAAACTATTTCAATTTAAGTTCGGTCAAATTTTAATTAACCGGCCGTCGTATAAAGCTTGACCAAAATTCAACGAGTAAGTAATTCCACATAGCTAGTTTGTATTGTAGACGAGTTGTTATATGAAACTGGCCGTTTCAACTTGTACTTAAGGCTTAAGCGGCAAACTTAGAATGGGGCGTTGATGTTAGTTCGTGTGGATACTCGTATATTGGATTGAGCTATAAGTATTCACATTGGCTTGTCTGGTATTCACTTATTAATTAGTTAGAGTAACAACGTAAATATTACATACCTCTCCAAAGTCTTATTTCAAGACCTACAATTCGAAGTGTAAATTACTTTATGATAAATGTCTGGAAGTCAAAGTTGATTTGTAAATCCGTGATATATTATGCATGAGGGAAGTCAGTTCACTATTTGTTTAGGGCTAATGAGACTGCCCCCGAAACTTGGCTCCAAAATGCCTGAGGTTACATATAACTATTCGAATAGTGGATCGCTTTCGTTGGATTCGTTGTGGCGTTTACAGCCGCGACCAAACAAATGACCTCTAAAGCCTCCCACTGAACGGGGACTTTTAGAACGTCTGCCTCGACTATTTGTATTGTTGCGAAATTTAGTGCGAGATTTAAAACAAAGGAGCACTTATATTGAACCGGGGATTGGAAATTTAGTTTTCTTTGTGCCGATGCTTCATGTGCTAACAGATTTTAGACAGGCATGTGCTCCGCGAGGTGTCTTGTTATACATTTATTTATTTATTCATTTATTTGCAAATAAGACCTCTCTCTCTCGGCTAAGCGAATAAAAAATTCATTGCAGAGAACAACAAAGGTGTACCAAATGTTACTTTAGCTACAATTGAGAGTTGTCTCTTTTAATTTAAATTGTACGAGTAATTTAAACCTCTTTGTGTCATATTTCAGTAAAACTATATTATTTCAAGTTATTCCTTTTCAAAATTATATATTAGTTTGATAAACGCATGCACAACCAGTTTATATTTGAGGTTAGATAATCCCACGATACACCCAGAGCCCACGATGTCGTAGGTATGAAATGTCTTAGCTTACGTCGTGAATATTGTGCTCGGGGTCATGGACCAATTCTCCGAAGCGGTCGATGCGCGTATCGGACGCCGGAAGCGGATTCCGGACCTCGCCGTCGAATCGGAACTGACCCTGGTGCGATCACAAGGACATTACACAAGCACACAAATACTACGCAGACGGACGAACATGGGAGCTCAGATAAAATTACAACTAAAGATAGAGCCTTGTCAACGGCACAGTGAAGCCGGTAAAACTACGCCTTCGCCGTGTACATACACGGTTACACGCACACGAATGCAATTTAAAATATTTACAAGTGAAAATATCGGATTGCGTAGTGAAAAGGTTTAAAAACGAGGTTGCAAAAAATTAAAAAAAGCACGATGGAATCGCAGTTCACACGTGTAAGTTAACTTTCCAAGTTATTTCTATAAAAATAAACAAAAAATGAGGATATAGCTTGGATCACAAAATTTCAAATATAAAAATGGCTTCACTATGTTCATAAAATTCTGTCTATAGTCGTTATTTGGTCTGAGCATGGGCTAAGGTATAAGAGGGTAGCGGCGCGACATGCTTACACGCTTGCATGCTTCAATATCTACGAGCATGGAGGCATGCGCGGCGGCCACGTGGCGAGCCTCGTCCGCCATCCGGAGGCCTCGCGGCGTCTGGTCTTCCTTCACCACGACGCAAGCCTCTTCGGCCACGATTGCGGCGTCCTGCGGAGGTTCGGGACTTGGCGGGGGTTCGGGAGAGGGATCGGGGTCGATGGGCAAATCAGCGTCAAGCTTGGGCGCAGCCGTCTCGCTCACCCTTTTATGGTTCTCCGGCAAACTGATGTTGCATTCGTTGTCGAAACGGAATTGACTCTGTCCGTGGTTGGCAAGAAAGAAAAATATATTATACAGGTTAAGTTGAGACATTTTCAAGTTTTCTTCTTGAACTGTAATGAAGGCAGGAATTGGGGATAATTTTAAGTCTGTTTAAGCAGCAGTGACTAAAATTTTTAATTTTTTTTTCTATTTTTAAAAAGAGCTTTCTCAACTGATAACAAAGGGCATTATTTTTCAAAAAATATTATCTAGAAACACTAAAAATTACAGCGTAATTACTGTAAACACAACAATTATGATTTGCTACATTCGTTAAATTGTATAAGTTTTCAGAGGCTAACTATAGTATAAAATTACAACTTTATATAGACTACAGAACTTATATAGTATTAATTTATTTTCATAATTTTTAAAGCCACTTATTTGATATCCAAATTATTGAAATATAATCAACACAAAAACTAATTTGCGTGTAGACAAGAACAATAAATGGCCCCAAGATGCTGCCCTGAGGTACGCCATACTTGTTACATCATTGGAGCGTGACTCTACTCGTTTCTGTGTGTTTTTCAGTTAAGATTTTATCCACCGTAAGGTTGTGCCCTTGGTTATCCTAATTTGCAAGCTGTGTCAGCAATAATTCTTGCGATAAAAGTAGAAGATTAAAGTAATATAGGAGACTAACCTTGTATCCCGGCCCGAGCCTGTGCATGGCACATATCTGGTGCGTGGTCAGCGCTTCCCCGAACAGGTATATTGCGGCCATCTGACCACAGAACACCCTCTCTTCGTCTAGCTCGGCGGTCGCTCCGATGTAGCACTTGTCGAAGGGCTGGGACGACAAATAACATCTTAAAACTCTTTTTAGTGGAAAAAAAAATTTGTCTTATTAAATATATGTGAAACCGTAAAATAGAGAGTAATTTTCTAAAGAGCATCGTATAAATCTGGCTTAAAAACTGTAATTAAATGCAGAGTGGTTGAGTTTACCCTCCGAGGCGGCATATTTAATATAAATAACGAGGTTACTAAGATACTTGGAAGTTGATAACGGATAAAACCCAGCGGATCATTTTAATTCATGCACCGCAAATTATATTACCCCACGCACCTATTGTAGGAAAAATCCAAATTCGCCGGCAAAAGATAGTATAATTAATATATCTTGTAATAACTATATTACTGTCTTATAATTAAATATGAAGAGGAGTTTTGTTGTGCTGAAAATTTTAATGAAATTAATTTTCATCTAATAAACTTATATGGGTAAGTACTTGAATGTTTTATCTCTGTGACATTTAAGAGGTCTTGTCATTGTCGGCTAAAGGACTTTTAGAGATTACTGGTTTTGATATACCTACTAGGACATTAACATAAAAATTATAATTAAGTTTTTATCCTACAAACAAAATGTCGGCTGTTTAAATAAATAAATAAAAAAATAATGAGCAGAAACTTTCATGCTGATAACTAATTGTTTTTAAAGAGGTATGTAGTTAGGTTAAAAATAACAGTGATAAGATCGTCTAAACACAATCTTAATGAATCTATTATAATTTTTTTGATATTATAATATGGGATCCATTTAAGAAATTGACATCTACGAAGTCTAATGTTTACACAGACTTTAAAGTGAACTTATAAATGAGACATTAAAAGGCGAAAAAGTACGACACAATAAAATTCGATGACAACGAGGCGGAACGGATGAGAGAAATCGCGTCCCTATTATCATTATATTGTAAATCAAATTGTAAGCCGAGGCAAAAACGCGTACACGAACAAAATAAAGGCACGTCGATGTAATAAACGTTAAAGAGTATGAAAGGAGCCGGATTTGGCTAAATCTCGCTTACACACTTACCGATAACAGAGTTCTCAACGGCTCTTCGTAAAGATGACTCTATTAACGGCGTGGCCCAAATCAAGAGATGACGCCACTGTTTGTTAGGAGAATACATTTACCAGTCAAAGTATCTATTTATTTATACCTCGCATTTTTTTTTGTTTTATATAGGGTGGCAGACAGATCGAACGCCCTCTTGATCGCAACATTGCAGAAAACTTTCGCCTTATTCAAGATAAATGTACACTCGTATAAACTTCGCATCTTTGACTTTATTGTTTTGACTTTATTTGATCATTATTGATTTTATCGATTGTTAATTGATCGATTATTGTTGACTATACAATATATATTTCAATTATTTATTCCCATTCAAGATTACATTAGATTAGATTTAGGTAGTACATAGGATGTTGCTTGGAGCTTTTATTGGTGCATGCTGAGCTTCCTATAATTGCGGCGGCATCCGCCTTGTGCTAATTATTTTGAACAATGTGTTACAGTTGGATGTCTGCCTCGTTGGGGGCCTTGTATAATAAATAAATAAATAAATAAATAAATCTATGGTGTACAATACGGAACAACTTATCGAATAACTCGCCATTGTACTACAGGTAGAACACCCAAAGAGAAGATATATAATATATGTGTCAGCAACGGATCGTTGACATTTATCAGCTTATGAGTGATGCCTTTGGTTACACTTGCACCAAATAGCATTTTATATACCCTCTCCTTTAGTGAGATGAAAAGTAACCCAAATTTATAATTATAACGAGGTCTATCTGTTTGCCGTGATTACTTCTAGACACATTTTTAATATTAACAGACATTAGAAAACACTTACTCCATTGTAAATCTAAATGAATGAAAGCTTTTATCGCTGAAGCGTGTGATGCAGGCTTCACATTCTCAATTCGTTACGGGTAATCGTGTATAAGTATAACAAACGCTAAAAAATCAACGCGTTTAAAACTGAACGAACGAAGTCTCTTTTGTGTGGAAATTCACCTTAAGGAAAAAAAAAAAACAATTTCAAAAGAAACTCAGATATTGTTGCTATACCTAGTCTTCTATTTTATATAAATAAATTAATATCCCTTCTATTCAATAATATCTATTATGAAATATAATAATAATCATACATTATAATATAATACACGTAAAGCGAAAACTTCGGATTTCTTTTTCTAATATATTTTTCAACCCATTTTCGTAATCTTTTATTTAGTAAGTAGCCATGTTTGAATTCCTATCATCAGTATAATACTCGTATATAAAATTCTTTAAAGTATGTATAACACGTTCAATGTGTCCAACAGAATCTTGATCGCTCTATAACTTCTTTTAAAAAGTTTGTAATCGCTACAGCACAGATGTGTCATACTTTCGTCGCTTAGAATTTTTATACCTCATCAACTTCCAAGTCACACTTGTCGTCCACCTCCGCAAAGTGGACCAGAGAAGTCCTAACTCAAACCGCTATGAACAATGTCACAAAAGAGACAGGGCAGTATAAACATAGGCGCAGGTTAATGAATGCTCGCCGTCGCCAAGCTTCAACAAGCTCGAGCAAGCACTAATTAGTGTTACATCTTAATTAAATTAGTAGACGCGACGAGACAATAATAATAATTATTCGCGACCTTTTTATATTTCATTTGAATAGGTCATTCCTAGGTTTAATTTATTATTATTATTATTAATAATAATAACTATATTTGAGACATAGCTTTTAAAAATTATAAATTAAAACTAAAATATTATGTTAAAATATACACAAAAATAATCAAAAAGTAAAATAAATAAATAAATAAATAAACATAAACTGACTCTACTAAGTGTTCCATTAAGGGTTCTCTTTCACTTTCTATTGAGGGTGATATGCTATATCACCCAATGTTTTATTACTGGGGAGTAGTCCACCTTCTCAGCAATTACCTTCAACAGCGTGTCCGTGCTGTCCCTAGTCCCTAGTGCTATTCTCATTCGTAGTATAACATAATACCAAAGATTTAAATCGAAAGATGCGGCGTAATCTCCTCGCGCCATACTAAAAACACACCAAAAATTCGTAACACACCCAACTACAGTTGCACGCCAGCTACAGTGAGTGACGGTCGCTTGTTGAGAGCGTCGCTATCACCATTCACCACAGTCACGTTTGAAGTAAGGAATGTGTTATCTGTGTTTAAAAGTGTGTTTAGACAAAAGTATATGTATTTTATACTTTTGTCTTTAGTATAATGTATGTTGTATTTTGTAACACACTTTCGCTAGTAATGCCGCATCTCTCGATTTAAATCTTTGCATAATACGAGTACTATACTACGAATCTTCAACTCTTGCATTGGCAAACATCCCTGACGCACTACCAGTAACGCGGAATCTAAGAATTTGTATCGTGCAATATCCAAATTCCAATCTTGCCAATTCAAACGGGGCTCACTGCGTTCTGTGTGCACATGTTATTTTTACAGCGCGATCTGAGAGTTGTACTTTCAGTGAAACTTTGATAAAACTAGACGGTAATAGAACGTGTTATATAATATTACAAGTTGGTGTTATTGTTATGGAACTGTTTCCATCCACGATCCAGTTCACGATGAATATTCATGGCGGCGTTCTCTTCTAATGCGCAAAACGACGTAGATTTGTTCAAGATGAAAAAACAAAAGAAAATTACCATGAAATTCATTGTCAGATAAAAATTACAATTAGGGCCTCTTTCACGAACTAAGAGTAAAGTGTTGATTACTTACTTTTAGAAATCATTTTCTGTTATATTGAATTATGCACTCGGTTTACTGCATCATTCGATGGCCGATTTTTTTTTATTATTTTCTATTTAATGTTTGGGACGTTTACCGTACAAACAAAGGTATATTAGCTAAATTATTCCCGGTTACCGGTGACTTTGAATGACAGTTTGGCCTAATTGACGTTTGAGAAATAGGCGCTTAATAGAATGAAATAAACCATCCAACAGATCTCCTTTTGCTTGTTGGATTCATTTTGAGTTTTGTACATTTTTCGTTTTGTTCACTATGCTTTTTGTACTCATCGAAAAAAAAAAACAATCGATAGTGTTATTTTAAATCGATTTCCAAGTTTGGACTCTATATTGAATTGATTGCTATTTTTCATAACAAATAACTCACATTACTATTTACTATTACAATCGATATACCAGTGGGCAAATGTGACATATTAAAAGTGCACATCTTTAGCTGGTAAAATTAAATACCAATCGCTGCTTAAAAACTAAAGGGCCACAAATCAAAATTACACTTTTTACAGGAGAGCTAATCGAAAAAAATTAAATAATTTTTTGTTTATTTTTTTCTTATTAGATTTACATATATGTATATTAAATATATGCATATTATACATCGTTAGAAGCGTATTTTTAAGTGGCTTTAAATGTTTTAAGTACCTACTTTTATAATAAACTGAATACTAGAGGAGATATAAACATATAAGTTACTTTTGAATATAATAAAATATCAAAATATACTAAATATTGAATAAAACAACCATAAGTCTTTTTGCGACATACAATATGAAGGATTGTGATTGTATTTTTGCAATAAAAATATTTTTGGATTTTTTTGTTTTGAGGCCCTTTAGTTTTTAAGCAGCGAAATGAATTTTAAAATGGCTGAAAAAAATTACTAATGTGTTGGAACAAGTGTGTTAGTGACTCGGTTGATGGACGATCATTACCGACCATTAATCTTGTTTACATTTGATTTTTTTTTTAAACAATCCGATAAAACAAGATCTTTCATTATCAATTAAAAACGAAAACCACGTGTAAATCGTGCTGTAGGTACATACCTACGTAGGTATATTAACATAGTTTGTAAGTTAATGTATAACTAACGAATTAAACGTTAAAAACCTGTCACCAATAAATAAATATAATTTTCTAGCCGTGACCCGCGGTTTCACCTGTTATTTAATTTAAATGGGCACAGACATGATGGCTAAAATTGAAAATTACATTATACGAGTTGCTCGGTTCTCGCATCGGCACCACCGACTTCGCTTAGCGTTCTTTCTGACTTTCTTCTTTTCGCTCGACTCCTACGTGTAGAGTCGTAGAGCGTCATGTTAAATAGCCTAAGACCTCCTTAACAAATTGGGCTATAGGCTATCAAACAAAAAAAAACATTATTATTTAAGTATAGATTGGTAAATAAAAATATGGCTCCCAAAAAAAGTGCACAACATAAATACACATTCTGATGTAATTAGAATTAGGTTATTTTTAAGATTTGTAGGCAAAACTTTCTGTCTGTGATAAGGGTGACATGACTTCTTGACTGTCATGTGGATAGCCTAATATTAGGACGTCTTACGGAACAGTGATGCCGAAGCTGCAACTTTGAAACCTCTGTCTCTTGAGAAAAAAGCTTTAAAAACTCTGGAGGCAAACCTCCAGCGGCACCTCCACGAAGGGTGAGAGTATGTTGACGAAAACTATTCAAATAGCGATCAAAGTTGAAGGATGAACCGGGTAAACTTTACATTGCTATGACGTCCGCGTACAAACCGAGGAATTTGCATGAATTACTTATAATAAATTGCGTCTAACGACACGTACGTGACGAAGCGAACGCACTCTCAACTCTCGCGAGACGGAGGGACCGTGTGGCGTGTCTAACCAGATTTAACGACACGTTTGATCTAGTGGCTAGTAACCCTAGCTATGTTAACCAAACGGTCGCGGGTTCGTATCCCGCTAGGGGCAAATGTTTATGTGTTAACATTTTACCTTTGTACCTGAGTCATGGGTGTTTGTATTTATAATATCGCACCTTCGGTAAGGCAAGGGCAAAACTTACAAAAAATTTTAAGATGAGTTAAACTTAAAACATATGCAGAAATATTTTAAAAACATTATCAAATTAAAAAATACTTACAAGACTATGGGGCTTATTTGATGAAGAATTGTTTAAAAGCAAAATAAGCAGAAGAATACGATACAGAATGCAAAAAAAATAACTCCTGTAAAATTACAAAAAGTGCAGTTATGCCCTTGTTTTGGCTATTTACAAAGTTGCTTACTGCGGAATTAGATGGTGCTGTAGGGAATGTGTGAAGATATTATTTATTTATTTTTAGTATACGAGTATATCGCGCGACGTTTGTCGTTAACTGGAGATTTACAGGATAGAACACAAGCAGAACCAGGTGAACTTACATCGTTTGTGGAGACGAACCAGGCCATCTCTGTGCTGGACGCGAGCTGCCCGTTCACCAAACATTTGATCTCACTTTTGGTCCACCTGTTGTAGATGTATACCACTGCAATGGCGTACCACCTGAGTAACAAGTACAACAAATTACAATAAAAAAAACTACTCACATATAATTATTACCACCGTTCTCTCTGTTATCAAAAGATTACCTTCTCGGCTGGAATTCGTATTTGACGCAATGCTGGAACCCCTTCCCTCGAACTTTCATAGATGTTAGCACCAAGCAGTTACCGACGAAGTGGGCCGTGTAGCCGACACCTTTGCTCGTTTTGAAGCTAAACAAAATAAAAATAAACTTTACTTGATGTCAAATCGTCTAGTTTTCTAGGCTTCTAGGTTTTAATCATTTTCTGTTACATATTTCGATCAGAATGAAGTATTATAAATATAAGAATTCCTTCAGGGCAAAGATCGCCTTAGAGATAACCTTTGAAACTATTTAGTTACTCGTGTTTTATGATACATTTATCCATCATTTAATCCAAAAAGTAATTAAAACACTATGTAGCAATTTTGCAGGTGTTTTTATAAGTAAAAATTTTTAGCATTGGGGAAAAAACACTGAAGTCATACTCTGTGAGCGACACCCTCAGTGATGTTTAATTGTATAAAAAAGCGCCATCTACCCGAATTAGTATGTTACGTATTGGTTCATAATAAGCTTAACTTCGCCAATTAGTTTGTTAAGATTACTAACAAACTTAATAAAATTAAAAAGTATGTTTACAATAATTGTTGCTTTACAATTTATTCGTGTATGTGTGTGTGTGTGTATGTGTATACATGTTTTTGCTTGTGTTTTTTTACCATTGAGTATTCACAAATTATATCATACAATATATAAAATAGCTATTTTTATCTATTTGTTCATTGTATTTACAAATCGTAGGAGACGGTACCAATATAAATAAGGCTTCTCCCTCTCGATGTTGACGGAGTTGATGGGGTCGAGACGAAACCATGTGGTGAAGGTGAACCCGTTCTCGTAAGGCCACCTCGCCAGCGGAGGCAGCACCACGGCCTGCAACCACAAAACCAGCTACATTTCCATTCACACTGCTATTTATCCTTACTTATACCATAAATTTTTTTTTTTTTTTGCTACGCTTTCTCAAACTGAACTACTCAAATGATCATCATCAAACGTTGCAAACACGTCGGGGATACAGATACATAGAGTACCTTTCATCCAGATAACAAAAGTACCGATGTGGAGGTATCGTCCAAAAAAAAAAATAAACGGAGATATGTTAATAAAATTTGATTGAAACGACGAAGTCGCGGACATAGGTTAGTACATTTTATGACACAAAGTGAGATTTTTTTAATATACGCGTGACAGTGAAATAAGAAAGTTTGAGCTTTGATTAAAACCATAAAACATGACCTTTGCGAATTTATACATATATAAAGATGTGTTGCAAATAAAAGTTTAATATACTCTTCAGTCTTATTCCGATTAGGATTCTGATCGCGTCCCCATATCAATAAAACCTACGTGGGTATTTATCTTGAATGGCTTCCCAGAGTTTTTGAAAGTACTCCAAGTAAAATGGAAGCTCGTTCAATAGTGAACTTTTTGGTAACTTACATAACGAACGAACCAATCGATTTTCGTGTATTTGTTTAGGCTCGACATAGGGTTGTGTAATTTTAAAAATGTACTCTTAATTTATGTGTAATATTATGTATAATAAGTAATAAATAAACCCAAGGAGCTGGCTGGCTGTGCGACCCTTCTCTATTTTTGACGGAAATTTATGTTAAAAGGATATTTTTCTCGCGTTTATCGCATGTCATCAGTATTTATGAAAATATGTAGCGACATAATTCTTAAAAGGTTAGTATTATTAAACGTATCATATGCATATACATTACTACGATATTTCCATACGAAATGTTTATTTAAACGGACATCGAAATGCATCTAGATGTCGCAATTACTATCGCGGACACGCCAATGAAGTGTTTCGTCCAGAATAATAAGTTCGAAGGTATAATAATTAATTATTGTCTCCTACCAGGGCTTGGTGTTTTATTTAAAGAAGTAAACCCGAGTTAAATCATTCATATTATAAAAATATGAGTAGGAGTCCTTTACACATGCGATAAGTAAATACACAATAAAGACAAGCCAAGAATATAATTTCCATACATTATAGCAGTCTTCCAGACGTTTAATTTTATTATTGACTCATAAAAGCTCATAAGTAACAATATTTTCCTTGTGCCAAAAATTTTTCAAAAAATTAGACTACAGAAAATTGTCGCTTAGACTATAAAATATAGTTGATTGTCGTCGGTCACTTCAACACCGACGCGGCTATACAACAATAGCGGGACGAAACTTGTAGGTACTCCACTATAGTAGAAAATTCTACGCCATAACACAGAAATCTCCCAGTTCTTGTTGCTTTTTATTTATTTCAAGTGCGGCGACATGAGAAGGTATTGTTGTCACGACTTATTTTTATTTAGTTTGTTACCTTAATCACGTCCTTGGGGGTTCTCTTAAC
Organism: Synanthedon formicaeformis; assembly: GCA_945859745.1. Taxonomy (NCBI): domain Eukaryota; kingdom Metazoa; phylum Arthropoda; class Insecta; order Lepidoptera; family Sesiidae; genus Synanthedon; species Synanthedon formicaeformis. Next base: position 317,600 of record OX243974.1, on the reverse strand, counting down.
TCAAAAGGGATCATGAGTCCGTTGATCTTTAGCTACGAAAAGAAACAAGATTCGAGGTCTTACAGCACAAGTAAATAGATATTCATTGTAAAAATACACATCACTGATTCTGAGCTCAGTATCTAAATTGTGAGATGCCACTACAGCCTCTTTCCCTATATCGCCCTATGACTAAAATTCTGATTTGCCTACAATATCTGGCTATAAACACTGAATGACTGAGAATGTCTAAAAGGGACTATTGATATTTAATTGTATGATCTATACTTTTTCTATTGATCAAAAACGTAAACAAATATAGCGTCGCCATGTTCACTGGACTGTTCTAAAGATGGGATTTGTACATTAGACATTATCTAAGAGAGTTAAAATTAGACATTATCTAAGAGTATTAAAAAAATGATCGAAAACAGCAACGAATTTTTACATAAAATTCGTTGGAAAACAGGTAAAAATTCACGAAGACCTGAAGAATTTGATTTTTCAAATTAATGAAATATGATTAAATTATTTGGATACATTTGCTTTATTGTCAAATTTTATCTTTAACGAAAGAAATAAAACTTTTATTGTTTAAAAGAAAAACATTCACATTAAGTATAATGTAACCGATTTAATGATAAAAACAAGATTGTGTACAAATAATTTTCATTAAATAAGCACTATGTTTTAGACTTCGAAATGGCATTGGAGGCAAAGGCCTATTTGTAGACGACATAATAAATATCTATTACAAAATTTAGGCACTAATGATTAAGGTCAATTTCGCGTCATAGTAGGTATCTATCATCTCTATTATTTTAGGTACTGAGCTACATCACGGACTTATAGCCCCTAATGATCCTTTGCAAAGCAAACGTCAAGTTTTGCCTTGATGGGTCGTTATGATAATATGTTGGCATTTTAAAGTGAAAGTGTATATTGTGTAGGCTAAATACGAAGCCAGCAGAAAGGCAGCTCGCCGTCAGATGTACGGATAAGCGCGACGTTGAGAAATGGGCCGGTTCAGGGGGGACGACAACGATAAATAAAGAAAAAACGGACATACAGATAGTCCAGTATGTCAGGCGGATTAGGCCCGGACAGCGAGGGGCCTGCCGCGCCCATTTGAATAAGAATTGCCAATAAGGACGGTGGGTCGCTTTAAGGATCTCTCTAAAACGCTTCGCTTGCCTTGTATCGATCGCGGAGCTTTTCTAAACTTCTAAATGTAGCTTTCACACTTCAAACAGACAGACGAAAGTGTGATTATCAAATTAATTACACATTAATTTAGTCACAAAAATTAAATCGTAGGATTAATCTATTGGGAAATGTGTCGTTTACGATGACCCAGTTTGATACATTTTCAAAATAAGGAGAAAAGTGCACAAAAAAGACCTTTAAAAAAACTATGGAGGCGCCGGGTATCGATCCCGGTACCTCTCGCATGCTAAGCGAGCGCTCTACCATCTGAGCTACGCCCCCTGTGGTATATTCGAGTATATTTTTTGATCACTACTAAACAAAAGGTTGAACGCAATTTAACAAGGACAAAACAATACAAGCAAAACCTTTCACTTTTATATTCTTTGAGAAATCCAAAAGGAATCGTATTGGAGGCGCCGGGTATCGATCCCGGTACCTCTCGCATGCTAAGCGAGCGCTCTACCATCTGAGCTACGCCCCCTGTGGTAAATTCGAGTATATTTTTTGATCACTACTAAACAAAAGGTTGAACGCAATTTAACAAGGACAAAACAATACAAGCAAAACCTTTCACTTTTATATTCTTTGAGAAATCCAAAAGGAATCGTATTGGAGGCGCCGGGTATCGATCCCGGTACCTCTCGCATGCTAAGCGAGCGCTCTACCATCTGAGCTACGCCCCCTGACGTAAACATGGCTGAATTTACCAAAGTCTATCTAAAGTTTTTCCCATTAATCTATTTATATTTTATTGCCCCTCGTTCTATGTCTGGATAATCCAAATGTCGTCGATAATCGTTTTATCAGTCAGATTGTTGTAAATGTTCATATCTATATTTTAAAGAAAGAAGATTTGTATGTTTGAAATCAATAAACTCAAAAACTACTGGACCGATTTTGAAAATTCTTTCACCTATAGAAGGCTACATTATCAGCGAGTAACATGGGCTATATTTTATTAAGTTACGCGGGCGAAGTCGAGTGCAACAGCTAGTTTTGTATTCAAAAAAATAACATTTAACAGTTATTTATTATTTGCAACCACAACAGTGTGTAAGGTTCAGTTGCCAATTGCAAATATGTATTATACAACAGATAGGTCAGCTCGAGCTGAGAGAATCCACAAGAGAACAACATCAATAGTCCCTGGCCCTCTGAAACATGGATCAAAGCGGCTACTAATGTGGGTCGCTAGCCTTACAAAATATATCGTGTTATCCGGGCAGGTGGGTGTCTCCGAACTTACAAATTAAGTACAGAAGGTACATAGTACACTCCAACAAGTTAGGCAAGCCTTCTGTAGCACCATTCTTCGGTTTCTCTGAGTATAATTTAAATAATTTGAATTTTCAAGGCAACTTCGCCGAGGGACTCGTGTAACTCCGAGATTGAAATTTGAGTACAATGGCTATTGGAAGAAATTGAAATTCCGTTCGCTCGGTGGCAGACAGACCGAGTTTGAGCATGTTGTCTTAAGTATGTCAGATATTTCTTATTTGCTCCTCGGCTAAACTTTCCATTCGTCTTTTTCTTTACAATTCTATATTTTAAATAAATTTTTAAAACATATACTATTATAAAATAGGTACAACGATTTATATAAAAACTGATATCTTTCAGGTATCTCTGATAAACGCCTCTATATGAGAATGTGTGCTGGACAAGATGACGATCCGTTTTATTTTTATTAGAGATGAGTTTGCTCTTGGCCAACAACCAACTGTGTAACAGGCATGAGGCCTATGATGGAGCGTGCTCACCCAGAAGATGCCTTCACTCCAACTTTGAAATGATTTGGGTTATATGAGCTCGGAAATACAGACGCCGGCAGGAAGTTAATTATCAGGTCTTCACAATCAGATTATATTCTTAGTCTGTCCTGATAAATACACTATGGAACGCAGTACCACCGTTGAATGGTTCATATAGGATAAAACTTGGTGGTGTTTATTCTATTTTAAGGCGAAAATACAACTATCAGAAAATGAAATTATGATGAAAGTTGTAACTACAAATGACGGAAATTAGGAAAAAAATATTTATTGGCAACATTGTTTTGTAGAAAAACTCCAAGTTTGTGATCTGATAACATGATTCAAGTAAAAGCTTCGGTTAAGCTATGTTATTTAAACATAGAGAAAAACTTTAGTTGCTGTAGGGAATAGAAAAACTATTTTTTTATTACAGTATTGTAATAAAATACTTTTATTTTTTCAGCTTCGACACACACAACTGCATCCCAAGGGCTCGAAACAATTCGGAAAAGTTCATTTCGAGAAACCAAAAAGACTATTGGATATCTCTACCCAGTTTTTTTATACTTTAATCAGATTACTTATATTGACTATAAACCCCAAAGGTTATAAAATTATTACTAACATCATAAAATTTTCGAATACATTTTTTCGTAACGACACTTGAAATTTTTGATGTTAAAAAAAAATTTTATAAAATATAACCTAGGTATGTTATTCGATGATAATACAACTTTCTATACTTAGGTGAAAGAATTTTTTAAATCGGCCAAGTAGTTTTTGAGTTTATTCATTATAAACATACAAAAATACAAATCTTCTCTCTTTATAATATTAGTATAGAAAAGCTAAACACCACCAATAACTGCGGTGTCCACGTCCAGATCATAATCATTGGATCATAACCATAGCTTACTAACATTTACCATTTACTATTTACTTAATAATTCAGTAATGACACGAACAAGCTTATAGGTATGTAAACACATAACCTTGTTCATGCTTGCTATATAAGCTTAAAGTAAATCAGCTCGCAAAGCTGAATTACTTTAGGCATCGATTAAAAATTAATTAAAATTAAAAATATTTTTGTTTGGTATAAATATTATGGCGATATATATGTATAACTAGTTTTAAGACCGGTTAGGATTGTGGGCAGCATGCTGAGGCCGTACTGCGAGTGAAAGGCCACCGCCAGTAAGTAGTTGACATTGTGAATGTAGATCAATTTGTTTCGTGCCTGGGGCGACAATAACTTCATTTGAATCCGAGTACGAATTATATTTTCGTTCATATTACTATCAGGGGGCGTAGCTCAGATGGTAGAGCGCTCGCTTAGCATGCGAGAGGTACCGGGATCGATACCCGGCGCCTCCAATATGATTCTTTTTGGATTTCTAAAATAATATAAAGTGAAAGGTTTTGCTTGTATTATTTTGTCCTTAAATTGCGTTCAACCTTTTGTATAGTAGTGATCAATAAATACTCTCGAATTTGTAACAGGGGGCGTAGCTCAGATGGTAGAGCGCTCGCTTAGCATGCGAGAGGTACCGGGATCGATACCCGGCGCCTCCAATATGATTCTTTTTGGATTTCTAAAATAATATAAAGTGAAAGGTTTTGCTTGTATTATTTTGTCCTTAAATTGCGTTCAACCTTTTGTATAGTAGTGATCAATAAATACTCTCGAATTTGTAACAGGGGGCGTAGCTCAGATGGTAGAGCGCTCGCTTAGCATGCGAGAGGTACCGGGATCGATACCCGGCGCCTCCAACAAGATTCCTTTTGGATTTCTAAAATAATATAAAGTGAAAGGTTTTGCTTCTGTTATTTTGTCCTTCTTAAATTGCGTTCCACCTTTTCTATAGTAGTAATCAATAAATACACTCGAATTTACCACAGGGGGCGTAGCTCAGATGGTAGAGCGCTCGCTTAGCATGCGAGAGGTACCGGGATCGATACCCGGCGCCTCCAACACTAATCGTTTTTGAAACTTACAACTGTTTATTATTAGTTATACAAAACCATTAAACACACATTTAGCGTGCAAGCTATAACGGGCCCGAAATTACAAAAGTTGTAAGTAGATATGAGAGTGTAAAAACAATATCGCGTGCTTACCGAACCCTTTCGTCCCGGAAAACTGAAGAAAACGTCTGGGCCGTTCCGGTGAGGCATCTGGCGTAAAACGTTGAGCAGCTTGGCTGAATGGCGGGGCTGAAACAATTAACAGTGGCTGGAAATGAAATTTTTTTTTATGAATTTACGCACAGCTTACGAACAGGTTTGCTATACATATAGTCTGGCCGGCATAGCCGGGCGGTAGAATCGAATATGTGTAGATGAATTCGACAAATTGCTATACTTATAGCCGTGTCGGCAAAGCCGGGAGGTAGATATATATAAATGAACGTTCGGCAGAAAGGCCTCTTGGCCTACTCGCGCAGTGTATATATACTAAACAAAACCCGGGTTATTTTGCCGATCGGGTGAGCCGAATGAAAGTCGAACATAAAATATTTAGAGGATACTTGGGGTCGGCTTTGTTGTTCAACAAAATATGCCGAATGAAATGTGCCGGCCCGACTATATGTAGAGCAACCCTTATACCACCGTGGACAAACACGTGCAGTCTTATTACTCATTTGGCGCACCTGAGCGAGGTAAAGCGAAGCGCAACGCAATGGTAATTAGACTTTAGCCCAGAAAGCTTTTCCTACGAAGCAAACGTTCAATTAGCGGCGACTGCGAGAGCTTTTATTCGCATAGTGGTAGGGTCGTGAAGCGGACATAATTGGCTTCCCAACAGTTAGTAGCTGGTGACTTACAAGAATGCTGCACTTTTAAAACATATTGCGTGTGTTTTGTACGTTAAGACAAAACTGCAGTACCTCTCACAAAACTGGGGAATTTCTTATTTTATTTTATTTTATTATAAACAAAAAATATAGTACTATAAAATTGGAATAAATTATTATATACAAGTACAAATCGTGATACAAGTATTTTTATGCTTAATAGTAGTATTTTTATACCCAATTTGTACCTAGGCTTAAAATAAAAAAAAATAAACTATTTTATATTTTTGTATTTTTTTTTATAAAATAATTATAATTAATATATATAAAGTTAATGAAAGATTGTTTCATTAACTTTATATAAAACGAAATAACTTTTAAACGAACACACACAACATTGTGTTTATGAAACAAATTGTGTATATTTCAATATGAATAACATAATTATTCTAATAAGATTACCCATTTCCCGTTAACTGCTTTCATGGCGTTGAACAATTGTTTGAGCTCCTTGACGGTGACGCTGTAGCTGGCCAGTACCCCGAGCATCTCTATTAGGAGATCTGCAACAAATACATGAACAATTTAACTCAAAAAAACAATTGGCCATAAGGCCATATGGCATTATACATACGGTTTTAAATGTTTTGGGTGTCATTTTTATTATTTATTGTATGAGAAACTAATACAATGAGACGTAAAATTTGTAACTAGTTCATATTACATAATAATAAGCTTGGCCTCAAAATAGTCATAGATATAACATATAATTATTCAAAATAGATTTCTCTATTCAGCTCGATTTCAGTTTGTATATATGGCAAGTTAAGTTAATCTATAATAACTATAAATTATATAATTTTCTAAGCATCCTCACCTCCTGGTTGAAGAAATTACTTTTTTAAAAGAAACAATTTCGGTCTACAATTACCTACTTGTTTGTAACTAACTATGATTCAGAACTAGCTGACTTCAAGTTGGTAAAATGAAAATGCTGAAATGTATTTCCGTAATTATCAACTTGTAGATACTTTTACGAAACGCGTCCTACGGGATTAAAATAACGCGGCGTCGATATGTTTCGTGTTAAACTGATTAATCTCATTACAGCGAACGTTAGCGTAAATTAATGTGACACAAAATGTCGCCAATGACACGTGACAAATTTAATACGTCATTTCATTAATTAATTTCACGATTAAATTAACTTTGGCTCGACGCGAAATAAGAAAATTCTCATTACAATTGTTTCAAAGCTGCCATTCAAAAAAGAAATATAAGGAAGATAATATATTATTTTGGTTACCAACACTAATAATCTATATATCTACGAGTATAATATACTTTCTTGCATGCTTGTCCTGACTAACTCTATCAACGCATATCAAAAACTTTTAGAATGCTGAATTTTAGAACATAATTTTATTTTATAAATTAGGCACTTGTTGAGAGAGAATTTTTAAAAATTTCAAATCCGTGAAAAGCCCGCGGCGGGTCGCTAATAAATAAGTAATAGTTGTAGGTAACCCAGAGAAAATTATAACCGCAAAAGTATAATAAATTGTACATTGTAAAGTAATTACTTATGTCGCGGTCCATTAATTTGACAAGAAATCCTTACCCGCAATGACCCGGCTCGTGTAAATTATCCCGCATCAACAAAGGCCACCGGGACTCCATAAATTTCGAACAAGCTCTTATTTCACACTGCACTCGTAATAACTCCGCGTTCCCCTCCAATTACAGTGGACAGGGGATCTACATACAACAATGCGCAAAGACCATTCGTCACCAAAGAGCGGTAGCGTATTGTTCTCGGGGAAATCCCGGTGGCTTATCCAGATGTAATCCTGGGATACATCCGGGTTATACTTACGTGGGCGAGCGCGTTTAATAAAAACCAAGTCACTTTTGATTCTGAGTTATTTTTACGTGGGAATATATAAAAGACATGAAGAAATTTTTTAATCAATATACGTATAAACGTACATTTCGCTTTAATACAACGTTGAAAATAAATAAGACATAATAGATGATAATAATGAGCGCTTGCTTAGCAATAAGTATTTAACTGAACTGAATATGTTATAAAAGTAAAGTTTACTTTTTATATTCAGTGTAAATTTTGGTCTTTGCAATAAATTACTCTGCTTAGTTACTTTATATTCAATCTTGGTGTTTTTAAACAAAACTATTTCGTCATTATCTAATAAATACTTAATTTCACATTAGTTTATCGTTTAATTCTAAATTTTACCCACTTTTAATAGTAATCTATAAATATACCGACACTTCCTCTAAACGGTAGATTTGAACGCCTTGAATGCGAAAGTTTCCGGGATCTATTATTGGGCGGAGTGTCTTCAACAGTCCTTTTATAGAATAACAAAAGATAATCTTTTATAGTATAAATAAGTCTTCCTGGAAACTAGAAATGTGTTTGTGAAAAAATAACATATGTACTTAATATGTACGTTGTAGTCGCTCGCTGTATTTGGCTCGACTAATTGTCCCCGAACAAAACATATTGTTCATTAGCGGAGTATTGTGTTGCGTTGTGTCTGTACGCACTAATTAGCCAATTTTGTTTCCAACTTACATGAAAATCATTTACCTAGCTGTATCGGTAATTATGTGGACATATTTTAATACTCTTTTATGTATAGGAAAATGCGTGTTATATGTGAGTGACGATCGGTACTATTTTTCTATTGCGACTGAATAAGTGAGTCACATGGACAGAAATGATGCAAGAAAACCACTTACTTAATTTACTGAAAAATAAACACAAAAAATATCTAGCGATACTCGTTTAAAATGCATTTTGAATAATACTTTTATTGAAGTGAGTCTAAATTTACAATCTGAGATAAGCCATTTCCCAACAATTAAAAATAATTAAAAGCAATTAAAAGTAATATATTGGTTACTATAAAACATATTTTCTTATAAAACATTGGGGTAAAATATAGTTACTACGATAAATGAACACAATAACACGAGAAAAAAATTTTCACTTTATATTCTTTGAGGATAACTAAAAATAGATATATTGGAGGCGCCGGGTATCGATCCCGGTACCTCTCGCATGCTAAGCGAGCGCTCTACCATCTGAGCTACGCCCCCTGTGGTAAATTCGAGTGTATTTTTTTATCACTACTAAACAAAAGGTTGAACGCAATTTAACAAGGACAAAACAATACAATCAAAACCTTTCACTTTTATATTCTTTGAGAAATCGAAAAGGAATCATATTGGAGGCGCCGGGTATCGATCCCGGTACCTCTCGCATGCTAAGCGAGCGCTCTACCATCTGAGCTACGCCCCCCGACAGCAATCGTATCGTAAAAGAAATACACTTTCAAAGTATAAGTTTAATTTTATCATGCATTACAAGGTATGCCTACACAACTTTCGTTTAAAGCCGCGTCCTCACTAGGGCCGCACGGCCAAATCAGGCCGCGGCCGGCCTTGTACACACTACACGCGTACACACTATACAAGGCCTGGCCGAGCGGCCGGCCTGATGTGGCCGTGCGGCTCTAGTGAGGACGCGGCTTAAGAGTGTAACACCACACAGTAGGCAACCACTCGGTGCAACGTCCATTGAGTACAGAAAAACGTTTGGGCTAATGTGAGGCTCATTAAAATTTGTTTTAAAAATTTTAGTATTACATACTTTTAATAACTATTTTTCCTATGTGTAAACAACAAAAGTAAAAAAAAATCGGATCTGGGGAGCGGATAGTAACTATTATACCATAGTTTCTCGATCAATCCCAACTTCTTATTCAATACTAGCTGGCGCCCGCGACTTCGTCCGCGTTGAAAACGAAAAAAAGTAGCCTATCCTGTGTCCTGTACGTTTAAATGTTTATCTACCAAGTTTCATGAAAATTCCTTAATTCCTTTAAGAGTTATGGAGATACTGCGATTCAAAAGATATTTTTTTGTTACATCCACACAAAAAACATAGCGGGTTCCGGCTTTCTATGCCGGCTCTCAGGGGTTTGGTGTTTCTCACGAATACCAGGGAAACATAGCATGGTAGCTTAGCTATTGATGAAAGAATGATACGGAGATACGGTTCAATAGTTTACACAAATTACAAATTACGTGAACAAACAAACAAATTTTAATGACTCTTTACTGTAACTATTGAAAACTATACTGCGATTCAAAAGATATTTTTTCAGTTACTTTAAACCGGTTTGGTGTTTCTTATGAATACCAGGGGAACATAGCATAGCATAATCATAGCAGCTAGATAAATAATATAATATAATATAATAAAAAAAATTATAGATCTTGGATAGATCTATACGATTCAATAGTTTCAAAAATTACAAATTACACGAACAAACAAACAATTTTTACCTACTCTTTTACAATAACTATATTGAGACTGCGTTTCAAAGTATTGATTTTTTCCGTTACATCCAGTTTAAAATATCACACAATACATAGCGGGTCCGGGAACATAGCATAGTAGCTTAGCTAGCTAGCTATTTATTTATTTGAAAAGGTTTACCAACTAAAGCCGACTCTTTACAATAACTATATTGAAAACTAGATGATACTGCGATTCAAAAGTTTTTCCGTTAGATGGATATTAAAATCCGGCTCACAGGGGTTTGGTGTTTCTCACGAATACCAGGAGAATATAACATGGGCATAGCCTAAGATGAGCAAACGCGTTTCAAGTTAATTTTTAAGTTCCCAGGCACACCAGGCTTTAAGGACCTTGTAGCGTACAAGTTTCATATAATTAAGCATATTTATCTTGCATTTCCTTGTATATTTCACAATAATATTTTTTTTGTGTTGTTTTTTTTTTAATATTGCTCCTTTGTGGGTTGACGAATGTACCATATTGTTAGTTTGTTCCCATACTTACCAGGACAACAGGAGCCAAAAGTAAGATGTGAAATTCTACCTGGATTTTTTTTTACGAAAAATAATTGTAAAAGTAGATAGTAAAACGGGGAGCCGATCGGGAAAAAATCAATAGGAGAGTGGGTCGCTACTATCTACGTTAAAGATATAATAATTAATTATAGTTGTTCTAAAATTGAATAATACAGTGAAAATCGGTTATAGCGACCTTCAAGGGAACACATGGTCGTAATAAACGGATAGTCATTATAAGCAATATTAAATCTTTATAGGCATTCAACAGGGACCTTGCCATTTGGTCGCTGTAACCGATATGTCGTTATAACCGAAGTCGAACTATCCGGTTTCTACTGTAATTGATGATGCGTACCGGCCACCACAGTCTCGGCGCGAGGCAACCTCTGCAGCACGTGATGGATGAGACCAACGTCCGTGCACGCCTGCAGATTGCGAACGCTCTTGCGCAAGATCGCGATGAACACCGACCATATCTCTGCCTGCAAACAAACAATCCACTGTCAACAAACATTCCAGCCGTCTCTGTATTCAAATATTATTTCTAAATCATATAAATTTTAAGTGTCTGTTCGTCATATCAAAATAACTGCTATCAAACTATATGCGGAGCTACTTATAAAAAAATACATAATTTTTTTTTAAATTTTTGTCTGTGTGTTTGTTCTTCTGACTAATCTCCGAAACTGCTACACAGATAAATTGGAATATAAAAAAAAAAGAAACAGACTTCGTCTATGGCAAATATTGGCTTGGCTTTAAACATTGTAAATGGTTTAAATAAGGTATCATCCACTTCACTCTTTGTATTCATTTTTCAAACATCCTGTATACTCGTATATGTAAGCAGTGTCCAGTACCGCACACAAAGCGCATGCAGCATGTAAATAACGTAATATTGTCGTCTCCTTAAGTCCTTACACGCTAAAGTTGCCCTGATTTTAATTTCACACAAGAGTGTGGCTAAATTCGGCTTAATTTATGCTAATGCAACAGAGTGGAGATGTGTCGTGCGCCCCAGGGCCGCGGCCGGGGAGGTAACGTCACTCCACTTTTGTCTATGCCACATCTTTTTTGTCATTTGCGTGCTCATTAGTAGTGACGTCATTATGCAAATGAGAGCCGGCTAAAATTAGATGAGAGGGTGGTCATTGTTTTGTGCACCGGTACAACGGTTTCAACGTTCCGTCACAACACTTACACATAACATCCTTCGAACCACCTTCAAATCTAATAATCGTAGTAAGTATAAAATAAGGTCACTTCCCGCCCTCTATCCCTCTCTATGTTCGCTTAGATCTTTTAAACTACTCTAACGAATTTTAATGCGGTTTTCACTAATGGAAAGAGCGTCAACTGGGGAAGGTTTTTATATTGTTACGACCGAACATTCTCGAAGCGTTTGTTTATCATAAACAAACAGCGTGTTGTTGTTTATCATGAGACCTGGGCGTATGGAAATTTCCATACGTAGAAGGAAGCCCTCCTGTCTCGGAGAAAACTGTTCCTTATGTTCGCGACATAAGGTTCACATTCCCTTAAGCCAGAAAGTTGTTTACGATGTTTGTTTTTTATGACTTGTTTACTTGTGTACGAGCTTGTTTACCTTAAAGTTTCTAGTGTTTTCCAAAAACATCGCGGCTGACTGCGCGTGTATAAATACGGGTGCCATCGCTCGAGTGGGTCAGTTCTGCGACAACAAGCGATACGAAAACAACTCTTGGGAGCTTTTGCGAAGATATTTGCGACAGTGCATTGTTGACACATAGAGTGAATTATTTACGACTTTTGGCAAGTTTTACGGTTTAATTGGAAAAGCTCTGATATTTTGGAAGTCATCTTGGTCTGCGTAATAAATCGTGTTCTTACAACCCTAAACGGCATTTTAACTCACCCCGCACGTAACAACTGGTGTCAGAAGTGGGATGCCGTTAATGCCACGGGACGAAGGAACTCGTACTCCACGGACCAGGAGGCAAGTGGAGATGGATGCTGCGAGACAACGAGCACATGAGGAGCCAGAGGAAGGCACCGATGCTGATTTGCTTCCTACGGCAGTACCTACATCGAGCCCGTCGATGGACCTCGCTGCGCTGCTAGCTGCTGTACAGAGCATACAGGCTAGTCAAGAAGCCGCTCGCCGTGAACAGGAAGCTGCTGTACAGAGCATACAGGCCAGTCAGGAAGCTGCTGTACAGAGCATACAAGCCAGTCAGGAAGCCGCTCGCCGTGAACAGGAAGCTGCTGTACAGAGCATACAGGCCAGTCAGGAAGCTGCTGTGCAGAGCATACAAGCCAGTCAGGAAGCCGCTCGCCGTGAACAGGAATCTGTTAGCCAAATGCTGCTTTCGAAATTGGACACAAGCCTTGAAGTCATCTGCGATAAAGTTAAAAAGGTAGAGTCCGAAGTTAAAGGGGTCTCAGTGAAAGTCGAAGGCCTGGAAGAGAGACTCGACCAAACTGACACTCGCCACCAGGCGCTCGCCGAGAAAGTGCAGAAGTTGGTGACGAGGGAGGCAGTCTTCACTGCGCCGGTACCTACACAAGGTAGGCTGGACTTGCCACGGTTTGATGGCACATCTTCTTGGACAGCCTATAAGTACCAATTCGAAACCCTCTCTAACTGCAGTGGCTGGACCGAGGATCAAGCATTCATGGCGTTGACTCTAGCCTTAAGAGGAGACGCCCAACTGATTCTGGAGCGACTCCCTACGGAAGGAAGGTCTCTGCAAGCCCTATTGGAAGCCCTAGAGACACGGTATGGTGACAGGCATTTGGAGCACGTGTATAGGGCTCAACTACGAAATCGCATGCAGAGGCCCACGGAAACACTCCAGCAGTGGGCTGACGAAATCGAGAGATTAGTTCATCGCGCCTATATATCAACACCGAATGCAGTGGAAATAATTCTGCTCCAAGCCTTTGTGGACGGGATAAGGGATGGCGAAGTTCGCGCAGCGGTGCGATTGGGTCACCATCAGACCCTGAATAGTGCACTGGCACATGCTCTAGAAGTGGAAGCTGTGCGGCGTGACACAAGGCCATTCAAGGTCAGGGAGCTGGTAGCCGAGGAGCGAAAGCCTCGCTATGGTCCGATCTGCTATGGCTGCGGTGAAAGAGGCCACATAAGGCTGGACTGCCTAAGGAAGAAAAGAAAGGGGGTCTCAGAGATGGAGACCCAAGTTGACGAACGACAGTGGCGTGCCACAAGGCCATCCAAGGTCAGGGAGCTGGTAGTCGAGGGGCGAAAGCCTCGCTATGGTCCGACCTGCTATGACTGCAGTGAAAAAGGCCACATAAGGATAGACTGCCCAAAGAAGGAAAGAAAGAGTTTCTCTGAGATGGGGACCCAAGTTGACGAAGAGCAGTTAAAACTAAGCGTCGCCAGGGCCGAGGGGCAGGCACCGGCTGGGAGAAAGATAGCCCCTGCTATTACTGTCAGACAAGGTTCTAACGGAAAAGGTCATGGTAATACTGACGCTCTATCGAGAAGACTATGTCCTGAAAACTGTAAACACTGCAGGAAACAAGAGTCTCAGGAATCAGTAAAAAATATCCGTACCCAAGGATTAGACGACGACTGGTCTGGAGAACAGCTGGATGAAGTGCATAAGCTAGTTCGCGAGTGCAGTCTCAAGACCGGTGAAAAAATGAAAACCCGTTATGATAGGAGATCAAACATCAACGGTTTTGAAGAGGGAACTCTCGTATGGCTTCATAATCCCTTCAGGAAAAAGGGCAAAAGCCCAAAGTTGCAAGCACGATGGGAAGGACCTTACAATGTGGTTACAAAAATCAACGACGTCACCTATCGAATCAAAAAGGGGCAAAGAGGAAAACCGAAGGTCGTACACATTGACCGTTTGACAAAGTATCACGGCACGAATGATGATCGGGACGATCATAACTAAGAGGGGGGTAATGTTACGACCGAACATTCTCGAAGCGTTTGTTTATCATAAACAAACAGCGTGTTGTTGTTTATCATGAGACCTGGGCGTATGGAAATTTCCATACGTAGAAGGAAGCCCTCCTGTCTCGGAGAAAACTGTTCCTTATGTTCGCGACATAAGGTTCACATTCCCTTAAGCCAGAAAGTTGTTTACGATGTTTGTTTTTTATGACTTGTTTACTTGTGTACGAGCTTGTTTACCTTAAAGTTTCTAGTGTTTTCCAAAAACATCGCGGCTGACTGCGCGTGTATAAATACGGGTGCCATCGCTCGAGTGGGTCAGTTCTGCGACAACAAGCGATACGAAAACAACTCTTGGGAGCTTTTGCGAAGATATTTGCGACAGTGCATTGTTGACACATAGAGTGAATTATTTACGACTTTTGGCAAGTTTTACGGTTTAATTGGAAAAGCTCTGATATTTTGGAAGTCATCTTGGTCTGCGTAATAAATCGTGTTCTTACAACCCTAAACGGCATTTTAACTCACCCCGCACGTAACAATATTATAATTTTCAGAAAAAAATGCACAACTGCGAAGCCTCCGAGGGTCACTAGTATTAATTATATACATAGTAAGAAAATACAAATTCCTTTTTTTTTTTCTTCACAGTTAATTTAAGCAGTAACCTGATATAGTCTGAAGCAGTAGCCCGAATCTCACTGCATTTCGCTTTCATACACTGGGAAGCACGTTTGGTTGCATTATCTACTCTCTTGTAGACGACCATGGTGAAATATTTTTATAGACGACGGTAGCTAACTACCATCGAGCGAATGGTAAGCATGACTGTCACCATTTCTCATTAAAATACATTAAAAAAATACAATTACGCTTTTAAAGCTAATTGAACACGCTAGGTAAGTACTACGATCATGTTACTCATTGTGACTCGAGTAAATATAAGTATGTATCTAGGCATTGCTATCGTGCGGATGATGAAAAACCTCTGCGAGTTAGGAGTAGATAGACATTCGGTCACGTACCTGGACGTGCAGTGAACGAGAATCGAATTCTTTCAAGTTTCAAGCTGCGGCTTCGGCGGGAGGAGAGAATTTTCGCACGAAACAAAAGCTCCTTTAGTCGTAACGAGGCCGACTGTAATTGCATTACATTCTTCTCCCGTTAACGGAACAATCTCGGCGAAATTACGACTTTAGTGGGGAAATTCCCGCGATTCACTTCTACCTACGGGAGCTGGTGGAATTTTAAATAAAATACGCCTCTCCTTAACCAATTCCTCAACGGCTGCTTCTTTTAGAAACATAACTACATAATTCTTGAATCGTTTACGTTTATCTCTATCACTTCGACTTTCTCGTTTTGTGGACATGAATTTTCATTCAGAACATGATTTCGCGTTAAGGATAAAAAATAAGAAGCAATTTCTTACTCGGTTGCAAACCGAAAGAATATTATATGTGGAAAGTAAAAGTGCGTGGTCCGAGAGAAACGATTTTTCATAACATCATAGAGAAAATAAGTGAGGCAGTAAAAAAATGTATGTACATACGTCTTGTAGGGAAAAAAATAAATCTCTTATGTGAAAGTATGGAAGAAACGTTGGAAGATATTATTAAATCTATGACACACATGTCGACCGGCGATAACGGCATTTACTTTATTACTTATTGTATAAATCGACAGGGGCCGAAGAGCGAAGCCGAAGGCCCCAAGCGCCCGTTGCGATACACATTAGATGTATTATATTTAACACGCCCCTAACAAAAATCTTATTGAACTATTCAATTTGAATTCGTGCTATGATGTTTGCACCACCAAATAAACCTAAAAACCTTATTGCTTTGATATTGCATGCATTTGCAAAATAAATAGTCCTAAAACAAGACGAATACATGATGAGCAATATTTTACAAACGGTTGGCAAAAAATAATATTTACATGAGATGCATACATGAGAGTTTATATGTATTATTTTTACCAAATAAAATTATCACAAGTGGTGTTGTCATTAAGGCCGTTCATTATGACATTTTCTAATTGTTGACATTTTTGTACTAATTGCTGACTAAGTAAAACAAAATTTAATATAGTCCTGTATAACGAACCGGCAGATCGTTAACAAGTTCCGAGTTGTTTAGTGGCGGCAACGGCAAACTTCATTCACACTTGCAAAAGATACGAGAGATATTTGCAAGTTTCGTGTTTGGTTCCTTATCTAAAGAAACTCGCAACACGCCTCATCACCACCACCCGCGCAACTCCTATGTGTCCCTGGTAAATGATACAACTTGCTGAACAAAGTAAGCGACCGAGCGATCGCGTGACGAACACACCAAAACTCAAACACAACTAAACTAACTAATTCATTTATGAACTTATAAACTTTTACTAATACAATCATTAGGATCCAGTGAGTGACGCCCCATGCACCTTTAGATTTTCAATTAAACTAGGCAAATATAAAACGCGAAAAAAGAAAAATAATGTATGTAAGCAGCTTGGACCATTATCATACAATAATTATAGATATGTGTACTTAAATCTCATAAACGCGGGTGAGTTGTTGAGTGAAAGAGCACATTAAAGCTGAGGGTAGTCTTTCGATGACAGCTTCCCTGTGGAGAGTGTAATATGTTTCGAAAGAAAATGTCTCATAAGATGAGTAGGCAGAATCCGTCCGGTGACGTGGGATCCGTCATCCGCAAATGCCAGCCGAGAACGCTGAACTCACTCTCGGTAAACAATCATTTCGAACTAGGTACAATACAAACACGCCTTTATTATTTTCTTTTTAATTGGCTAAATGGTGATGAAAAATTTCAAACATTTCGTTCGGAAATAGAGGATTTGAGTAATAAAAGGTCGGAAGGACGGCATTCATCGAGTCCATTCATTAGAAATAATGTGGGGAATTGTAAGCCAGATTCAATGAATATCAATAGTTTAGTCATATCAAATCAAGCCCAAGTCAATCATCGATATTTGCAACGTAAAAAAAAAACCTCAAAACCTCTTTTTTGAAAACCTTTTTCGTTACGGACAAATCGAGTCGAACGAATTTTGTTTCTCCTGTGTCTTTGTTGCGTAGTAAGTTTAGCGTAGCTATTTATTGCCTAGATTTTGTTTGTTAATTGTACTGTACAAGTACTCTCCGCTAAACCGTGAACTAAAATAAAAATTAGGAAAGAACAAAATTTGAATACATCCTTAATATTATATTGTGTGAAAGCACAAGTTGAAAATCTGTTTCGTGTCTCAAGTTACAATTGCGCGTACCCTTACAAGAGAAAGGAGATATATATTAAGGTATTAAGATCGGTGTCGGAGTTAGACCAACTTAATGTCTATTGTGTGGAGTAAGTAAAGTTGTTTAAATACGTCCAAAATTAATCCGAGATGCAGATTATTAAGGCGAACATTCAAACGATTCTGTGACTGACTTGTCTCGGTTAAGTTACTCGTACATAAACTCGTTTCGTACCAAACGAGGGAGAATAAATATCTAATTAGAAATATTTTTATGTAGTTTAGGGTAAGTTTTCTAACTTTAATACAGTTTTCTACAAGTAAGTCCGGTAAGTGGTTGATTTAATCGTATTTTGAGATCACTAACATTTTTTTTTAAATTATGATAGGTAGGTAACTGGTTTTATTTGGTTTGATTAACAAAAAAAATAAACAAACCAAATATATTTTTTTTATATCTATTAAATTTGTTGAAATACTTCCGTTTCGCATTTATCTATGAAAATATAAATATACGAAATATACAGGGTTAAGACAAAATTAAGAAATCTAAATATTTGTTAAAACAAAAATACAAAACCGCGAAGTTATGTTTTTTTAAGAATTAGGGATTCTTTCCCTACAATTAAAGTATTGATTAGTTACTTTTCAAGTAAAGCTTATTGGCGAGTAAATGTTACGAGTACATTGTGTCAATTTCATTTAAATTACCCTTGAGTAATGCTACTCGAAGATGGTGAAACTCGTACGCTTTCATACCGGTGACTTTAAATTGCGGTTTGCCTACTTGACACGTTACTCAGAGATGGTGAAAGAGGCCCTTAACTTAATAATTTACACTGATTTAATATAACTATTAAGTAATCTTTATAATATCAATGAAAAAATTCAAAACAAGAACAAGCCCAGCAGATTTGTTTCCGCCCGGGATCGAACCGGGGGCCTTGTGCGTGTGAAGCACACGTGATAACCACTACACTACGGAAACCAATGTGTAACAGAACCAAAAATTATTTCTCTTTGTCCGAGTCTAGTTGAAAAAACAAAATTTGACTTTTTGCAAAAATAGCCTAGATGGTCAATTTTAATTTTTTGGAGAATCGTTGTATTGCAAAACCGATTGATTGTAAGTTTATTCTAACTGTTGAGAAAGTACATCACTTGCAGGTCTTGTAAAGCAGAGTCTAATGTAGATAATGAACTTAGTTAATTAGAGGAAATATAGAAAATATTTTAAGGAAAATAATCACTAAGTACGTATTATAAAACAAAGTCCTCCGCCGAGTCTATCTGTCTGTCTGTCTGTTCGCGATGAACTCAAAAACAGTTACTACACCGATTTTCATGCTGTTTTCACCAATGGATAGAATGGTTCTCGATGAAGGTTTTGGTATATAATTTGCATCCGTGCGAAGCCGCAGAACAGAGGCCGCTAGTTTAAATAAAAAAAAAAAAGTTCGTCTAACTAACGAAAACGAAAATCAACAATTTAACCCTTTGAAATGAAATCTCGGCAGTTACCAGGATAGCATATCTACGGAGGAGATTGAACCTCGTTAAGCTACGCTAAGGGAACGATGACTCGCCGATCGCAGACCGTTTGCCCCTTGAGGTATGCGAGTACGCGTATCCCTAATAGCTATAATAGCACTTGGAAATCGCTGTTTCTCTTCGTTTTCGAAATAGAAAATGTTTATAAATAAATAGTAAAAATATTGTATTTTTAAACTTCATATTATATAGTTATTTTAGCCTATAATAAGTAATAGTGTGCGAGTGATAAATTAAACTCATTTAATAATAGAGTGAGTGTACATCGGCCAGTGCGGAAATTGTGACACGAGAGTCAATTTAATAATGCAAAAGTCAATTTCCTCACATTGTCGGCACCGGCACACGGCACACGGCACACGTCACGTGCACCGCTTTAATGAATCAGGTACACCAACTAACCCACGTGCAACGAACAGGTCAAATACAATCTGTCACATACCTTTACTACCTATACTAAGTTAGCGACACCACAGGCCATTATGCCTTGTTAACTAACATTGTTCACACTTCAAACTAAGTGGCATAAAAAATGAGTTTTTTTTTGATACCGAAATGCACTCAGCCGTGATTTGTTCTGGTTAGGGAAACCAGGAGAATATAAGATCAGTACAAGATCCGATTTCTATGTTTTTTTGTTAAACCTTATACTCACAAACCTAACTGTTCTGTTTGTAACAGACATCGTAATAGTACAAGGATAAGGGTAACTTTCATTTAGAAAAAAGTACTGTTCCCAAGAGACGCGAACGCGTATGAAGTCGCGGGCAAAAACTACACAAAATAAAAAATACTAATTTGTACCCTTTGTTAACTATTTAAAACTCAGCTACTCTTGAGGATGGGATGTTATACAAGTTTTTTAGAACTTGAATGCATTAAAGGGTTGATTTGATCTAGTTAAGAACCAGGAGAATATAAAATCCATAGTAAAAGTTGCCGATATGTACTCGCAGTGTGTGGAGTGGTGGAGAGACAAGTTTGCTTACCTGGAGACTAGGCGGACAGTGGTCCAGGAGCTCCAACATGTGTTGGATATTCTGAGCATCTTGGATGACGAAGTTCAGCTCCATGTCAAACTCGCCACCAACCAACTGCAACAAGAAATTCAATTTCGTTAAGTAAACATTTTGTATATAAAGAAAAAAACCCTAAAGCAATTGACATTGCAATTAGTAATGTCAAAAAATGCAAATACTTATAATATGTTAAAAATAAAGGAATCATAATTTCGCCGGTCTTAATAAATAATATAGCGGCGTTATTCGATCGACGTCAGTCGACACACTTGACTAGGCGCGAATAAGGCCTTCTTTTGCTCTTCTCATTGCTTTTGTGGGACCGACTAAAATATTGGCTACATCTAAGAAAGTCAGTTGCGACACAATGAACATGTCCGGTAGACATTCAATTTGCACGATCGCTGAATCCAGATACATTAGCCCCATTTATCCCATTCTATTGCGTGGGTAGACGTTAAAATCCATTTTAGTTACAGGACTTTTTAGACTGGAACGAAATCAAGTTTGATTGTTTACGAGTGTGGGCCATACCAGGAGAATATGAGTATGGGGGCCTTATTTTCGCCCTTTAAAATGAACACCGTGCGAGATGACAACTAAACCAAAAGAGGGTGGGTGTGTGTGGCAAACTTTTACTGTAGGGTGGTTAATGTTATAGACCGATTCTAATAAGCATAATTAATTAAGGTGCGAATTAAATAAATGTGGGCAATAAAATCGTCTATGTGTAATAATGGAATTCACACCACCTAATAAAAATCCCTTCAGCCACAACTAATAAATATAAATCAATCTTTTCTTGCCATCATATTTGGGAGTTTTACGATAAATTTCACACGGCGGAAAGAAAACATGATTCCCTGTCGGAAAATGTATTCTCTGCTATTCTATTTACTCGTAAATGAATTGAAAAACGTCGCGTCTGCGCTCAAGTGTCACAATGTATAATACGTACTATTACTGTTCAAATTATTACTTCCCCTTTCCTACTTACTACTGTTTAAATTCAAAAATCATTTCAGTAGTTTTCCCTTTTCTAAATATCAGTAACAGCAGCTGTCCTTCTATGGCAAGATTTTCTGAAATAAAATTTCTTGGTTCACAAGTATCGTGTCACTCATTAGGAAGCAAGGATACATTTCGTTAATAAGATCGACAGCAACGGTCCATAAATGTGGTTATCGCGGTACCACGGCAGCGGGGCCGGGGGAGGGAGTGTCGGGGCGGTAATTTGATTGCGTACCCGCCGGTTATTATTGCCGGCAACACCCTACATCCGGACAGATCCGGTTATGACCCGGTAATAAGGCCCGCCACTCGACTCCACTTATTCCCTTAACTTAGCAATTGACCAAATTATTATTGCGTTATTGATGACGTGTAGGTTATATGGTCGGTCGGGTCCACTCGTAATTGCCTTGGTCGTCCAGATAACGGTTTCATCATTTCAGTTTACATCAGACTCTCTTAAATGACATAAAATCTGGGCCCATTTTGTTGAAATAACACGCGGGTGGTAATGTTCCCGATTGCATCAACGGTGGCGCGCGTGTAATTACTGCAAGTGGACGGGGCCTGGCCTTGCGCGGGGACGCGGGGAATATAGCCCGCATTAAATTGTGATGAAATCACATACACGCCCCGCTCAACGAGTGACATTTTCAACCTGCTTACTCACTTTTTTTTATGTATGTGAACACGTGCATTCCGGATAATAGAAGAAAATATTAACCTAGATTTTTTTTTTTTTTTTTAAATTCTCTTCACATATTTAGACCGAACAAAAACTTGCGTCCATTTACCGTTGAAATTCCTGGAGGCAAAACATTACACGGGTTCAAACCTTTTGTTTAAAAAGTTACTAGTGAGCTTTTTTGCGAGGGCAATGTTAAACATGCGAAAAAGTAAATGGCAACATGGCAACATGAAAAATTTTCATTATAAATACACGTACAAACTGCATACGATTTCCAGACGCATTTATTCTACTTTAGCAACCCCCATGCCCCCGGCTTTACACGGGTGTAATTTTATTCTGCAAATTATTTATAAGTACCTACACAAACCATAATATACAACCTTTTTAAAGAAAATATCCATCTCCACAAATCATTTAGGAATGGATGAATTATATTATTCATTAATAATTCATCCATTATTTGACTTGTTTAAAAAATTAAACTAACGTTTTTTTTATATTAAGTTTTCATCGATTAATTTTAATTCCGTGAGTAGAAAAACTGTTTTATGCAAAAAACACATTGGCTTAAGTTAAGATCTATTAAAGTGTGTACAAGTAAGGAAAAAAAGTGGGATTTCACACAATTTAAAAAAAGCAAACAAATTCCTTTGGGGGCATTATGAATTCACGTCGCTATTAGGGTTGCAGAGAAGAGCAGAAGTTTTCTGAAACTTCATTTAAATTTAATCACACCAGCATGGGCTGTGCATTATTTTCTATTAGGGATTATTTTATGGTACAGATTTAGAAAATGAGAATTTAAAACATCCTCCCTTTGATTATTACAATGACAATCTATGCAGTTTTTGAAATATATATTAATATAATATTAAGATCGCCATTATAAATGGTCGAATTTCGACCATAAACAAAAATGTGCACCTACATCTCTACATATTACATACGTATAGCGTCAAACGTGTGACAATGGTAGTGTTTTTTATATATAATGTTTATTTTATATTAATTAATTTAATGTATTTCTAATGTATATTAAAAATTAGTTTATATTAAGCTTTTTGTACCAAATTTCACATTCCTATGTCCGCACAATTTTTTAAAAAGGGATCCAAAGTTTTCGTTTCACGTTTACTTAGGTACGTATACATATACTTAGGTATATAATTCTGTAGATAAATGAGTTGGTAATATACGACGGTATTCGTCTACTATCAAGTGGATCGATCGTATCAAACTTAAAAATAAAATCCATGCTGGAAACAACGATGTTTAAAAAAGGGCGACCGTGTGGGGCGATCGCGACGGAGTGTGCGAAAATAAAACGCACAATGAATATGCAATAAAAGTACCAGGAGAACATATAATGTAGCTGATAGTTTCGCAATAAGGGATGCTGCAAGGACCCCTGTGGTTAGGGGCGGTGATTCCCCTTTGACAGTGGGGCGCAGTTTTAACCGCGTTGTCAGGTCAGTCCACCATTGTCAGCTACATCAGTTACAAAGTTGTACCAGTATATTCCAGTTCCAGTAATCGTTGGGTTAATTTCTCTAATGTGTTTGTTGTTGTTATAAGACTATATGCAAGTAAATTTCGCGTATATCAATTTAAAGAATTAATATAATCACAATTATACATAGCCGCCAAATATTATAAAGTGGGCAATGTTTGTAGTTTTTACGTATAGAGAAAAATATTTCTCCTCTAGTTTTCCAGATATCATCAAAAATAGTTGAATGTAAAAAGTGAATTTTATGCATTTTTTTCCGTGAATATTTTATATTTCCGATGTGTTTATAGTTATTTTCCCATTTGGGGTGAACAAGACAAATTCAACAAATCAAAGATGATGAAAAATCGGTCAAGTCGTTCTAAGTTATACTTAAATGGCATAACTAGCCCGACTTTGTTTTATATAAAAGATTTACCAAAAACTACCTAATACAAACAATCTATTACTAATATTGTTATTGGGGAATGTTATACACAACTAGCAAGTCAGTGGGAGCTGCAATAGTTAGGGTGAGTCTTACTTACCGAGCATTACCGAGCTCTTACCGTGAAAGAGAATATGATTTATTTTAAATCAAACGACGTATGAAACCGCGAGGTCGCACACAAATGTGTTATAAAAGGGAAGCAATTCACGGGGAACAAAAACAAGAGGTTATTGCAATTTGTACAAACTCGTTTGGGGATAGAAAAGAGTCAAAGTTAACTCTGACCCTTCGCATTAACAGGTCTCGGGGTTTGAGTTCACGCCTTTCAAGTTTCCGGCTAAGAAGTGAACACGAAAATTCACGGTAAAAATTATTCAGATACATCATTACAATTAATTAATAATACATTACAATTGTAAATATTTTATAGGAACTCTCAAGTATTGTTGTTCATATAACACACACATAGCAACAAAAAAAAAAAACTGAATCTCAGAACTACACCCTTGGGGACTATGGAGTGCTTATTTCATCCCTCGCAGAGTGGGAAACACGGAACACCTACTTACACTCACATACGTCAAAGTAACTCGCCATGTCGACATTACTTACCTCTTTGTGTCCATAATAGCCTGGTACTTTAAAGCTCGAAATATGACGCAATAAAAGCTTTCTTAAGCCCCGTTATCTCGTCGGTGGTAGTTTAGTTTCATTTAAGAAAGATTCGGTTACGAACTTCCATAAAATTAACCATGTCCAATCAATCAACTTTAATTGATAACATGAAATTTATAATGGAAAAAGACCTTAGATGTAATTGTAAAGAAGCCGCCATCACCGACGCGACATGTCGCGTGTCGCTTCGATAAATATCTCATGAATAAGAATATTGCATTACGTATTCGACGCAAGACTGTTCCCGGGCGCGACAAAATTATTTAAGTAGATATTCATAGGTTATGTTGGATCGCCTACTTCAAAATTATAATACTTTTACTGCTCTTCGTTATGCAAATATTAACTTACAATGCAACAAATATTCTCCTATATTTTACAACGGCTTTTTTCAAGGCGAGGCTCTTTATCCGAGAATCTCAAAGGCGTCAAGGGATTGTCGGACGAGCGCTGTCCGCAAAAACCAAAACTTTCTGCAACTATATGTAATAGTTTGTCCACAAGTCGTGCTAAAGACAGTTTCTGTCGAAGTACCGAGGGCAGAAACGGTCCCTAGTGATCAGAACAGGTTGGTGTGGGATGCGAAAGATGAATAGTATTAAAATACATATATCAATATTGATTTACATTTACGTTACAATTAAAACAGGCCCTCTTTTGATGTATTCCTAAGTTATAAATACTTTAATTCGATAATATCATAAGCTTACTTAGGGGTTTATTAGTCTAAACGCCTGTTTCACAAACGTCAAATAGACCAAACTGTCATTTAAAGTTACCGTTAACCGGTCGATAATGGAGCGGTGGAGCGGGGATTGTTTGTACGGTAAACGTCCCAAAAATTAAATAGAAAATAATAAAAAAAACATTGGCTATCGAATGATGCAGTAAACCGAGTGCATAATTCAATAAAACAGAAAATGATTTCTAAAAGTAACTAATCAACACTTTACATGTAGTTTGTGAAAGAGGCCCTTAATGATTCTAATATTTAAGTACACACAATAAATGTTATGTTTATGTGAAAATAAATTTGAATAGAATAGAGAAACGAAAATTAATCAGAGCACGGGACGCCGCCATTTTACAGATAACAAGAAAAACACAAGTTACGAAAGGGAATTGGAAATGTGAAGCAATATTTTTGTTAATAATGGTAAAATAAATATTGTCTTGTAATGTCCGCCAACCTTCTGATAAAACAATTTACGAGTAATTTTGTATTAGGTTATTTTGGAAGGTAACTTTATGATATTTTAATAGGATAAAGTTGCTTAAATTATGTTCTGCCGAAAATAATTTTGATAACGAATATTAACTACGTTACTGTTATTTTTATAGGCTTGATTATTAATTTTTTGAAATGTTTTTATCCTATTGCAAGCAGTAGATAGGTATAAGATGCCTTAAACAGGAGCAAATGCCGAGTACCTTTGAATGCCGCATTCACGCGTTCATTGTGAAATATTGAGCACTCCTGCTAAAAGCTCTTTATAGTGCTCTCAAAAATTCCTTTTCACATTTTTCCCTATCTTCGCGGAAAGTAGTTTATTTCGAAGAAGGAGTCAGATTTACTTTCGTTATCTAACGACCAATGTATCTATATCTCGCAGATGAACATCTCCTCAGTCTCATATTGTGTATGAGATAAAACATTGACAAAAGACAAAACATCGAAGTCAAGTAAGTAGGTATACGCGAAAGCGTCTGGTTGGGAACGAAGCTTTCACGTCCGCGTCTAATACGTACTTTTAATAGAGCAAAAAGTTAGACCTCCGTTGATAGCTTCCTGTATGGATGCCGTAGTTTTTGTGAGAGGAAACTTTCGGCCAACATGAATGAATAGCAAATAAAATTCTTTGCCTTTTTTTCGGTTAAGCAGACCGTTAAATTACTTATACGTTCAATACTTTTGGGATAGGTACTGTTACAGTAATATCAAAGTATGTTTTAAAGTATTAGCTGTGGTAGTTATTAGGTATTTTAAAGCCGCGTGGTCGCTTGCAGCAAACCATTCCTGGTTCACTGTGTAAAAGTTAATAATGGTTTTGTGAGTTGTTACCGTATGGCGGATGATGCTTCAGGGGCATCATATTTAGATTCGTTAAATCTTTGTGAAATTGTCTGTTGGAAGGTTAAAACTAAGTAAAATTACTAGTATTTTTCCGAGAAATCATGTCTAGAGTCTTAGTATTTGAATTATTATTTTATTATAGATTTTTCTAGCGTAAGTTTGTACGAGTATAAAAGGTAGCCGAATTGAATTGCTGCATGCGTAAGGTAATTACGAAAAATCATGATCTAAGTAGTCAGCAATTCCCACATACTGGACTTAATATTCACAGGATCACGCCCGAACCTTAATTCAACGTCAAGAGTACATTACAAATTCACGGATCCCCCAACAAAACACATCAAACGTCTTATGATTAGACGCATGTACGCGTTATGAGAGCCCGGTCCCGGCGTATCCGCTGACACCGGATAACGGGCTGCTCTCCGCCTGTACCAACTCCTCACACGGCTTACAAGACCCTACTCAACCTGCTCGATGATAATTGGAGGTGTGGGAAATTAATTTGCCACTCCTTCATTAAACTACGGACAATATGATCGCTATGTTATTACCTCTTAGAAGTGTTTTGTTTTTCTAATCAATACAGTTTTCAATTATTTAAAAATAACAATAATAATATATAGACTTTACAAATGTTTATTTAAAACTAGCTGGTGCCCGCTACTTCGTCCATGTTCTCTATTAGCCTATAGCCATCCTCGATAAATGGACTATCCAACACAAAAAGAATTTTTCAATTCGAACCAGTAGTTCCTGGGATTAGCGCGTACAACCAAACAAACAAACTCTTCAGCTTTATTATATATTGATATAGATAGATTAATTAAAATTAAGACATAACCAAATAAAATGGACACCACTACGTCCCTCACTTAAATTTTTCAAACGTGACTTCCGGAAGGATGCTGCTACCTTGGCGGATGATAAATTCGTGATCCCCGTTTTGATAAACAAAAAAAAACGTGAATCGCCACTTTGTGAGGCTTGAAACAATGTTCCATTCTGCACACACTTTTCAAAGAAACAAGATTTCTTTAAGCTGCAAAAACTGAATGGAAGCATTTTGGAAAATGTAAACCTTAACTCTTAAAGGCTAAGTTGCCATAAATGGAGTCTTGTCTTTTTCTCTTAAAATCCTGCCAACTTTTTTGTGGGATCTTTTCCGCGGCTCGGTTCGCAATTACGCCTACCTATAGCCGTCTTCTTGAAAAGGAACTTTTTCTAAAGCCTTTGACGGAACCGCAGGGGTATGATTCCACCCCGGAACATTCCTGTTTACGGGCTACAAAGTTGAAAAGGACTTCCGAGGATGAATTTCCGACAATTTTTTTTCTTGGCTAAGCCTGCCTAATTTGCGACTTATTGATTCCTTTTTTTTTTTAATTAATCGAAGCTATGTTTGAAATATTACGATGACTAAAGAATTTTTTTATTAAGTTACTTACTTTATTAAATTAGTCTATACCCCGATAGCTAGTTAACTATTGTAAGAGGTCGATACTCGTATGAGTATGTTGGAAGTATGACCGTAACATAGACGATTAACGGCCGAAATTAATAATATATCTAAAATCCGATCTTGAAAACAATCTCCAGTTTGTTCCCATCGGCCGATCGATCTCCGATCTGTGTGCCAATATTAATTTGTGTGTATGCGATTGGAAACTAAGGATAGATCGGTAGGCAATCCATTCCCTCCCACGCCGTTCCTTTTCATGCTAACTATTAAAATTTTACTTTCGAGACAATTTAAATTTCTAATTTTATGCATATTTAAAATGTGAAAATAATGAATTACCTACAATTACAAGATAAAGTAAATATAGTTCAATTTATTTTTATTTATTTATAAGCGTACTACATAATTTTGTTTTTAATAATAAATACATTCATTCGTTTTTCTGAATAGTAAAGGAACGAATGGCATGACACTTGACAGTTGACAATTCAATGTTTGTTGTGTTCAATTTTTATTATTGTTAATAAATAGTGGAATAATTTAATAGTTAACTAAAATGAATTCAGAAACAGTAGTAAATTATATTTCTTTAATGCGTCACTGTTCTTTGGGGCGCTTGCATTTCTTGTTATTTTTGCGGTGTGATGAAGTTTTTATTGTTTTTATTTTAGATCAAGATGAAACCACTTACAAAAGATGAAACGAAAAATTTGTTATCCTTTATTGAGCATAGCAAAATTATAAACAATAAAACTAGCAATGCCTGTACCAACAAATTAAAAAATGAAGAATGACGTCGAATCTACGACGCATTTAACGCCCAAAACTCAACGTGTCGCCGTACTCCACAACAACTATACGATTGAAATGGGACAATTTAATAATTTTATTTATTATTAATACAATTAATAAAAATATTTTAAATTCTTGTTTGTTTATCTTATATATTTTTTTTAATGTTAAGGTCGACAGACAGGCTGACGGTCCACTTGATGGTAGGTGGCTACCGTCGCCTATAACTCAAGTAACGCCATAAGTGCTACAAGTGCGCTGCCGACCATAGAAGGATTAAGGATAAGGGATAAGGGATAAGGGAGGGTGGTGGGGTAATGGGCTCTGGCATCCCTTACTCACTCACCGAAACACAACAGCACATAATGCTGTTATTTCACGGTGGTATTCTGTAAGGTGGTGGTTACTGCCGCCAGACGGGCTGCCCAAATGACTGCGAAACGCAGTGTGCCCCTACTACTACTTTTAAATCCAGACCAGTCAATTTTGAAAATTATATTAAAATTTCCAAAGTTAACCCCGCCGGGAATCGAACCCGGGGCCCCTGAGACGTAAGGCAAGCACCCTTGCCATTCGTCCAACGGGCTCGTCAATTATAATCCGTGATATTAATCCGTGAAATTCGTGGGATTGCAAATCTAGATCGATTGCGCTATGTCAAAATGTACGGATTGAATATTGAGACACCCAAACTGTCAATTACGAACAGAGGTCGATCTTTAATGTGAGATCTGTCCTCCCAAAGATAGTTTCATGTTTTAGATTGAAATATAAATCCGTGGATACGTTATTGACACACTTCACACACAAAAAAGATTGATTTTTCAATCCTAGATGGGTAAAAACGGATCAGGATAGGTTATTAATTTCGGCCGTAAGTGAGACCAAGCTAATTGGTATAATGCCGTTGAACATGAAATAATATTGAAAATCACAGACGAAAACTAAGCCGTTTTAAGTGGTTTTGTCACTAATCCGTTCGCTTGTACTCGTGTAATCTCGGTCAATAGAAGTTGGGTTTACTACAATTTAATTTGGTACAAAATTATTGCAAACGAGAACCGTATGGAGTTGAGGCACGTTGAGGTAACAAAGGTGTTTAATTTCAACCTCGGGGCTGTCTACTGTAATGCTAATTGGTTTCAGATCAATTTAAACCTAACCTGACATTCAGATTAGGCAAACAAACATCTTGGTAAACATTAAATTAAATTTAAAGGTCTTATAACCTTAAACCGGCTTTTTTATAAAACTGGCATATACTAGGGTAGCATAGTAATACGAGTAGACAACTGTTTCAAAAATGATGAAACGGGGAAGATTATTTTCTTCCCTAGTAGTGTTTTGAAGACATTAGAAACAAAGGAGCAAAGTTGACATTTCTTCGCGAGTACTAGGACAACATGAACCAGCGAGAACTATATACATAAATCCGTCACAAAGGGTAAAGGGATGCATTTAAGAAAAGGACAGAAACAACTGTTACGATTTACGATCCATGAGCGTTCCGTGAAAGAGATGTTTTTGTAACTGTCTACACATGAAAAAAAAATTAATATCATAGTTGTAATGCGTGCCTTAGTGTGTGTGTGTGTGTGTGTGTGTGTTGTAGCACGTGTGTATGAATGAATACAACACGATTATCCCATGGAGTTTTGTAGATGAGAGGTATCTACTCGTATAATAAGTCCCAAAAAAGTTTTATTTTACAGGTACGTCCTGAAATACACACCTCTAAGGACAGATCATTATACTGTTTTCAAGTAAGTAATTATACATATATGTATAAATAAGACAGGTTTCAGGCAAAACCAGAAAAGAACGTTAATTTAAAACTTGTTAGCGAAACAGGAGACTTATTTCCGCTGCAAGACGTTTAAGCTGTATTGCAGCAACTTCCGGAAAAAAAATTAAGCCAACAATTAAAATGCAACCAGACTCAAGATGGCATTTCAAAAGCAGAATTTTTAAATTGAATTTTCCTTGCGCACTATTTAACAACTAGGCACTTCAGACATTTTTATGTTCACCTTCAACAACGAATTCTTTATCGTAGATCCGAATGTACCTCGAATATAATTTAGATGAGTAAATAAATAAAGATAATCCAATTAAAAAAAATGTTTTGATAATACATTTATATTATCAATACCTTTAAAATCATAAACGAGTCGTGTCTGTCTGTCTGTTCATTAAATATTTATATTTAAATATTACAACCTACAACATTACATTACCTATTACATCCCCACTTAAGAAGGCTTTTTTCCTAAATGAGATTGTGGCGTCAATTGAATAGTACACGCGGACTACTCCCGGATGAATCCGATGCAACCCGGGAACAATATTATACATATAAGCGAGCGAGCGCACAAAGCCTGCTGGGCATTGTAGCTCTCTCTGAAATATTGATAGACCTAACAATGGAATAAAGGGAAGTAATATGCTGCCGTGTATATACCGTGTGAATATAATACATAACATAACACATATCATTTTCTTCGACGGTACCTACTTTGCTATTAAGAATTATTCCAAGCTGCTAGTGAATACTAAGAAAAATGTTATAATCAGATCTCACTAGTTCACAATGAGCAGATTTCGTGGCAATTTTCACCCAATTAACGCACCCTCATTAATATTAATTATGTAAGCTCTTATATACATCTTTTTTTTATTATTTTTATAAGCTGAAAGTCGTATCAAATATCGAACATTAAGTATGTTATTACTTCCTGGTTATTATTACACTTATGTACATTTTTGTATTATCAGGAATAAGAACTATAATGACGAATGAGAGCATATAGGGGCGCAGGTACAATGGTGTCACATCCGGACTTTGGGCGGGCAGACGTTACTTCCGGCCATCAATAAGCCCACGCTGCCCATACCCGTCGGTGTGGACGACGTCAAATAGCGCCCTTTGTTCTGAATAGCCTCTCTATTGTGTTGCGGTAAGTACCGCAGCGGTCACGAGTTGACAATGTTCAACTTCATTGCAGCCACGGATTCATGTAACAATTCATACTGATTGACATCACATCGAAGAGTACTAGCAACAATTGTTAATCAAGATATTCCTGAATCACCAAAGTTTTTTTTTAATGTTAAGGTCTACAGACAGGCTGACGGTCAACTTGATGGTAGGTGGCTACCGTCGCCTATAACACAAGCAACGCCATAAGTGCTACAAGTGCGCTGCCGACCATAGAAGGATTAAGGATAAGGGATCTGTCATCCCTTACTCACTCGCCGAAACACAACAGCACGTAAATGCTGTTGTTTTACGGTGATATTCTGTAAGGTGGTGGTTACTGCCACCAGACGGGCTGCCCAAATGACTGCAAAACGCAATGTTGCCCTACCACTGCTTTTCAAATCCAGAAAAGCACTTTTCACTACTTTTCAATTTTGAAAATTACATTAAAATTTCCAAAGTTGACCCCGCCGGGAATCGAACCCGGGGCCCCTGAGACGTTAGGCAAACACCCTTGCCACTCATCCAACGGGCTCGTCTAAAGTGTCACCAAAGTGCACACGATATGGCCATGTCAACCGAAGACGACGTCAGGAGGTGTCTTAAGAGTAGGTAGCAGGAGTAGTAGTCTTAAGAGTCTAAGGATGAGCAAAGGATGAGCAAGTGACAAACCAGCAGTTAAGAGGAGTCTAAACGTTTATGTGGTATTTCCTTTCATAATTCTAAAAAAAATATGTTTATTTACTGCGCCATTCGTATGCATACCTCGTGTGATGCATCAAGACAATACGAAAAACAAGACATTATGTAATGTTACTTTCATATAAATAAAAAAAAGCAACATTTTCATGTTTGTATAGCTTTGCGATTCTAACGAAATAGGTATTTAGGAACACATGCTATCGCTCTTGCTCTCTTGCCCGATCCCCGGGGCAATCGTGCGATTGAGAGCGTTGCACCTCGCGACTGACAAGGTACATTTTAGATGAAATTTCTATTTCAGGAGAAAACAGTTTCCACTAACTAAATCTTAACAAATCACTTTGATTTTTATGTCGATCGTTTCAGCATAATATATTCTAGGTTTATAGGCTTGCCTTTAAAAAAAAATTAGTTTGTTTTTATAAAACAAACTGTTTAATTCGACAAAGTTTTATTCACAAAAATTAAGTTATTTGAAGTTAATAAGTTTGAATCTATTGAAAATTTTGAAAAAAGGAAAACCTATAAACCTAGTCTTTCATTGTGTCAATAACATACAAAGAAATCATGGAGATTGGAAAATATTTAAAAGTAGAAAAACATTTTCTCTTTTTGTATGGACGAGTACGTACTATTCTCTCTCTATTATAAAAAGGCGGAACACACACAAATGGTCTATTCTCATTAAAAATAAATATTTTTATAACTTCCAAAAAATAAGAACCGCAAACGCACACTGGATTCAGACTGCTTCTGGCCGAACCTATTGTGAAATTGTGATTTGGTTAAATCTATAATACCTGAAGTACAATAATCGGCATGTCTCTGTCATCCAACAGGGCCGATCAAATAAATTTCCAACGTAGGCTATATAGAAGGAATATGAACAAAGAAGATATAGAGGAGACATGATCTGTTTGCGTCTGACTCACCATTCATACAACTTAATACCAGTTTGGCGGATAGTTCACGAAGTTGTAACAATGGAAGCCCATAATACCTATTGTGTGACCATACGGCGACAGTTGAAAACTTTCAGAGGAACTTCCTCTTGGCACGTGCGACTTCATAACTCCCGCCTCTCAGGTAAGTTAGATAAGTTGGTATTACACGCGGACTCTTATCCTATATACATACATATCTATAAATTATTCCTTATAAAATCCCACTTTTCTTTCTATCTCGGTATAAAGTTCCTTTTTCAAATATAATTTACATAGAAACGGCTCACGGTTAACGAGGAATGTGGATGCAAAAAGGCAAAAATGTTCACCACTTTTTTCAACTCCCATTGATCCTATTGATTGCCTGTACATTGATAGCCTCCCTCCACACTTGATTGGGCTTTCTGGCATAATTCTTTTGACTTTCAGCTCACATGGGGTACTAGAGCATTTTTTTAAGCCCTTTAATCCCGTTTGCTTTTAATAACATGTTAACAAAAAATCTTCAGTTCTATTAATTTGGAAAACATATTAAATACCAAAGCACGCTGCACATTTACGTACTAAATAAAAATTAAAAGAAAGTTTATAGTCCTAAAAATACAAGAACGTTTAGCGGGTACGTCTGCTTGTGTATGAGTGTATCCGTGTTCATAACCTATTTATTCAAAAAAAAAATGTGATGTCTAACATTCGCAATCTGTACTATATTTTTCTCCCACCAAGCATACGTAATTTATAGGTGAGCTAACTAAAGTTGGCACGTTTACAGTACTCACACCAATGCATTTTTGATATACAGTATGTTGAAAAAATGGTTTTATTTTAACTAATTTCGAAATCTGTTGGATGGAGATCTGAAATAATGAAAACAAGAGGTATATGCGAAATATGTCAATATGTTACACGTGCCAATGTTGCAGTCGCCTATAGTTGCACTTAATAGCGTTAATTGCAATGAATGGGTAGATCTAGTGTACTAAGGATGTATATCACTAAGGAAGTATTACAGCTGTGACCACAGTTCTAAAGTATTCCTTAGTTATCAACTTAGTTCCACCATATTTAGGAATTATATGTATACAAATAATCCCAACTAACAGATACGAAAGAGTGGAGCCAAATTAAAAGTTGTTTTAAGAAGCCACGGCTCTCCGCTGTGAATGAAAAGAACAGGTAAAATATTGCCATTTTTTTTTGCTGGTCCTAAAATTAAAAAAAAATTCACGATAATATCTAGTGTAATAATTTATCGAAACACACTAACGATATCAACGCGTTTCAAATAAGTAGGTATATATCGACAATTTTTACGACAAGATGGATTGTCTGTCTCTCTTTATAGGGATGTTGCTGATTTGTGCTCCATTTATCAATGTCACCTTAAAGGTAACTTAGGCTCTTCCTGAAATATTAACCTTTATTTATTTTACTTGTGGCATATTTATTTCCATCACATTATAAAATTGGTTGAAGAAAAAATTTTTTAATATAAAAAAAACTGAAGATCTACGTAGGGTACCTTACTGAAACAATGTTTCGGTTTAAACTCGTTCAAATGTCAATATCTAACTGGAGTCAGTAACTAGGGCAACATCGGTTTACGGAGGTCAAGTGACCACCCAGAGTCCAATACCAACATAGTACATACCAAGTACACACAATAAAAGTACTCGTATTCACATCCAACAAACCACACATTTAATTAAACCAATTGAATGTAAAAAAAAAACAGCGAACCTCTTCCACAAAGTAACGGCCATATTAAGTTGACGATGTTTATTTTATATTTATTTATATTTAACTGGTATCCCGAAGTAAGCAGTTCCGAATTATGTTTGGCTCGCAAATAAAAAAAAAAAACTGAAAATGTCGTCAGTTTTCAATAGAGCATGGCTACACGTATACTGCATATTGGCTCTGTCTGCTTAATATCCAGCAGTGGGCATTTGTTGGTCGGTTACTGTGACGGACCGCTGTTTTCCATGCGAAATGACTTATTTTCAAAACTCTATTCCATCGTAATAATTTTATTAGAAGTCGAATGAAATAACAATTATCGTTATTACAAGAGCCATTAGTAGAGCCGATAAAGATAGAAAAAAATACACTTATATTTGCCGCCGGATGGAAAAGTATAATTGCAATACAAGCAGGTCAACACCGCTGCAGGGGATCATATAGATTGGATCACGTTTCAAGTACTGGAAGCCTCCCAAGCGCACCTATTTAATGACATGACAACACAACCGTCTATCAATAAAAGCGAATACCTTACGCGATTGTTCCCACTAACCACTTCTCATTTTGATATTTCATTTTCCGTCATTTTGGGAACCGTCTCTTCAACTCGCGAGGGCATTCGTAATAATGCAACGTTAGCGGTATTAGCATTTTAAATGACGCCGCCCGTTAAGCTATACCAGGAGAATTTT
Source organism: Synanthedon formicaeformis (assembly GCA_945859745.1). Taxonomy (NCBI): domain Eukaryota; kingdom Metazoa; phylum Arthropoda; class Insecta; order Lepidoptera; family Sesiidae; genus Synanthedon; species Synanthedon formicaeformis. Next base: position 281,511 of record OX243974.1, on the reverse strand, counting down.
TACATTACATTTTTATTTAATACTAGGCTGTTGCACGCGACTTCGCCCGCGTAACATTATAAAATATAGCCTACGTTATTTGCTGATAATAATGTAGCTTTCTATGGGTGAAAGAATTTCTAAAATCGTTCTAGTAGTTTATGAGTTTATTCATTAGAAACATACAAAAATATAAATCTTCTCGCTTTATAATTGTATAGATTTCTTATTTATATTAGAACAAAATCATTACAACCACTCATCAGAGCATCCGTCATAGAATCTGTCGTTGAATAAAACTAATAAGATCCAGTAGAATCTGCGTTTTTTTGTGTAATTATTAACAAGTGACGCACCACATTTATCGCTCTTTTCATTAGTGAAAATCGTATCATAATCTGTTGGGTGGTTTATTCTAAGCGTCCACAGGTCGGTATCGTACGCATCGCATCGCATCAACCGCATTATTTTTTCATACTGCGTACACTGTATCGGCAGCGATCGGATTGCCGATCTGTGGACGTTTAGCTCGCGATGAAGTTAGCAAAGAAACATGCAGAAGCAGATAGCGAAGCTTTATTTTATAATATGTATATTATAAAATTAATAATATACTTAATATTTATAATACATAGATATATGTATACAAAATATACACACAGAACACATAATATAATACATTATATTTGGTGGACGCGCGGGCTTTAGAACAATCTCATTTCTGAGGTATTTCTATCTAGCTACAATATGGGCTTTGACCAATAATTGCTTTTGTAATGGGGTTGCTAGTGTCCTTAGACGACGTTACCCAATCAACGAATAGATAAAAAAGATATAAATCATAGATGTAATAGTTTTGAGCCAAATAGGTCCAGATAACGTACAATAAAATTAGGTGTCCTAACGATTTGTCACGAGCGCGCCACCGTTGTAGGCAATTCGGATTCCAGGAGCCAATAAACACGGTACGGGTGAAGGTGTAAGTGACAAGGTACGTGAATTATGTCCCCCCTCCCCTTCTGAATTCTGGAGGCTCGAGGGGAGTGCGCGGGTGAGCCATTGTGCGATCCTCATGTTAATTTAATTTGACGGCGTACTTTGCGGCCGCAATATGCTGCGGATATTGGCTGAAGCACCTTCGCCACGCGCCAAATTATTCAAATTGTTTATTAGGTTGTTGCGCGACGCAAACTCTTAATTGGTGTGGCAATTCCCACCCGTGGGCTCTACGCCTCGTTTCAACAAATACATTCTCATCTTTATAGAATAGAATAAATTTTATTTTGCGGCAAAGGACATATGAAAACATACATAGGTGACATATAAAAATACAAACACAAACGTCCCCCGCAACAAAACGTCGTAGACAAAGCCTACGAGTATGACTCCAACTTATAAAATATTATATGTTAATTGTGTCCATAATTAATTTGTAAGTCTATAATTAACATAAAACCAAATATAAATTAATTTTTATGGGTATATTTTTCGTTAAGACGTGCAGCTCGCCATGAATGTTAACGAGATGGTAAAACTTTTAATTAATCCAACGTGTTAATTACTTTCAATATTTTTTTAATAAAAAAATGGAATTTTTAATGTATGGTATTTTTATTTTTAAATTATTGTTAAAAATGATTTTATAACGTTTATTTTATAATTTTTATTTTATATACTTATTAATAAAATTATAAATCGTCTAAACCCTCATACGGCGATGCGTATTGGATTGGATTTTCATAATCAGCCTAATTTTTTTGCAAATCCACAAAGTTTTACTTAAATATTATGGTGATTGACCTTTTATCATTTTTAAGCATTTACCTAAATATTTCACTACATATAATGACCGCATGTTTTCATCTTACAAAATCTTAATAAAATCAATGCAAAAGCTTGGCTCGAATACTGTTTCATTAAAACAACAAGTATCGAAACGTAATAATGAATTATTAACGACACAATAATTATTATAATAGGGAAGGCAAGGCACGGCGGAAACTCAGCGGAAGTTGTACGCCGGAACTAATTAAAAGAGGCTATCGATGTAAAGAGCGGAAAACTTTGAGACGTCGAACACTTTTCTTGCGAAACACCTGCGCACAGATAACTTGTACGGTGACAACGCGTTCTGAACCAGAGGAGACCACACTCAAACAAAACCTAGCTCCCACGCTAGATTATTATCATCGCGTCTGATTGCGAGAAAATCTACAATTTGTATTTTGTTATAGAACAGACATTGGTATATTTTAAAATAATAATGTCATGTATTTTAAAATATATTTAACATTGTCTGTTCTATAAAAAATATATAAAAATAATTGTAAGAGTATTTAAATAGTAGGCAATAAATAATGGAGCCGAGTAGGTATACGCCTTCATTTATCTGACTATCAACGCTCAGACAAAACTACTAAGCCTATTAGGAAGCTGAAATTTCAACCATTGGTTTACCTACCTATATTAATGTATAGCATTCGTCAAGAAAAGATTTTTGAAAATCTCAACTACGTGCGAAGCAGGGGGCGGATCATTAGTAAACTATAAGATCAGATATAGGGGCCCATTTTGGCATCCAATCCACTACATTGAAAATATTAACAAATAATATATACCCTGGGATTTGAACGTTGCACATTGGAAGTAACCCTCGTTTGTCTTTAAAACTTTCATTCACTGGTCATGGCATGCACATTCGCTATCAATTGATATAGCTTCGCATCGGCGGTACAGATGAGGCTCATCTGCGAAATTTCTTCGCGTGTTGCTCTCCATCGCTTGCGATTCGAACGGATTATAAAGTTTAAATTGGTTTACGTTGACGTCGCGGAATCCAATCTGGTTCACGGCATGATACCCTCCGCGTCACAATTGTCTTATACTCGTACATCCCCAATACACTGGTTCCGGACACAGTTTAGGGGAGGTTTGTTTGTGTTGTTGAATCACTCGCACAAACCGTGGCACGGGCTGTCACTGCATTTAGTTTTTAAGTTGTAGGTACTATATTAATCTCTTCTCAGTTTCACTACAGACCTTGACCATAAACGAAAGAGTAAGTAATACATACGTTAGTGTTAAACGTGTGTGCGTGTGTCAAACACACTATAGTGTGTGTAATGTTTATTTTAATTAATGTATTATACAATATAAAAATATTAACTTTTTTTTAAGTCCTTCCTCGTATAAAACTTTAAGTGTACGAAATAGCACACTCCTCCGTCTGCGCAATTTTCTTAAAAAGAGATTCAAAGTTTTCGGTTCACGTATTAATTGAATAGGATAATTGTCTTACTGTCGATATTAAATATTGTATCCTACCTTAAAACCGTCGCTTACTTATATTAATTTATTGTTCGCCATAGAAGGAGCTTTGTCAAAAGTCTAAATAAGACACCTTTCTCGCGGAGTGGGGCGCCGACGTTACGGCGAGCTTTTCGCCGCCGCGTCGCGACACCGCGGCGCCTCGCCATCAAAAGCTCTACACACAAATGATCGAAACATGATATGTATGTAAACTCTCTTGTGTGATTTCACTTTGTTGGAAACATGCACAAAGAACACAAAAGGGTTTAAAATAAGATAGTTTAAAGTCTATGGAAAATGTAAATATTATTATTTTTTGAGACTACCAATTCAACAGGTACTACAGAACGTCCAAATATATGCAATTATGCATATAATGCGAAGTGGCTTGAAATTATTTTTTTCTGTCATATAAATTGTGTTTTCAAGTTCAGTTTTTTTTTAATATTACACTGGCAGGCAAAAACTATCAGTCCTATTGATTGATCTTAGGTGATCACCAAAGTTGTCCTCGAGATAAATTTTCTATCAATTCGTATTATGGACAATGGTTGCTTATGCTAAGCAGTGAGGATGAATTCCGCGTCCTTAGTGCGCAATGCGACCGCAAAAACACCAAGTGACTGGTGTATCTATCAGATTACTTCGCATTGTTACAATGAACATACAAAAAGAGATAACATTTCTTCTGAAGAACTTAGATTTTATAAACTCTATTCTAGTGACAATTAGTAAACAATTTGATTGTTCGATATCAATGTTTTCGGGGGTATCTATATTTGGTCCAGTTTAAAAACCAATATCTGTCTTCGAAATAGCAGATACCTGGTTAGTAAAGCTTTAGTTTAGATCCTTAAGACATGTGGAATGGTTTCTATCGTTAGGTAAGTAATACATCTTTGACAAATGACAGATTGTGAACAAAGCGACACGGATTAAGTTGTAAAAGTGTTCCTAAGAAAATTAAATCCAATCGCGACGCAAACATTAGCCGAATCTGTGCACCAAATTCCAATCAGAGAACAAGACGTCGGATTCCCCGAGGGCGCGCAATCTTATGATTTATCTTTGGAATTAACTGCTCCCTCCGTTCCCCGCTCCCGCCCCCCCTGCCTCGTCTCTCCCCCGCTGACCTCATGAAACAAACAACAATAATTATCTGATAGCTCGAGTACTTCACTAATTACTTAGCGCTTGCCACCGAAAGCAGGCACCGTACAACTCTCGCACCAATCGAACGACCTTTGACCCTTTGCAATATTTTTAAGAGCTGAAGATTGTCTGTCACTTCATGGTTACCATCGATAGCAATAGGATTGAGACCGCACTGCTAAACCTTCTCATTACTATTGTAGGAACTAGGTCGTATATAATTAATTTTTTTAGAGAAGTAATTAACTCAACTTTGAGTCTTGTACCCAATGCGGGTTACCGGAATTTGGTTGGTTTTAACGCATGTATATTAATACGAGTATAATTAATAGATTCGAAACTTCCATAAAATTATTTTTTAGTTTTTTAGTAAGCCAAATTTAAAATTTAACAAACGACAAAACAAAATCAACTTGACTATACCATGACATTGTTAGTTTTGCGCAGTTTGAGATATGCGAGTAAATCGCAGTCAGCATGCAGCAAAATGCAGACGCGCCCCTTTATGAGAATATGTTAAGTCGAGAGACAGAATAAGAACATCTTCCTATAAAAATGCATTCCTTATAAAAATGCATTCGAATGCGCTGACGTTTTCACGAGTGAAGATCACCTATTACGCTATAGAAAACAAAAAAAAAAAGGTCGCTGCTTAGTTATTTTAAAACATTGTTTGCATTAAATTTAACATTGTTCTCACTTTATTTTCTGTTTGTGTTTGTAACACTTCTGTTTGTGACATGAAACGATCAGGTTGTCCACGTAATATTCGTATCAAGCAATGAAGATTGCCTAAGAATTTCAGTTCGAAAGCAAAGGTAAACAAGAAAACTTGTGGCCATATTATAAATTATTATTTTCTTATTAAATCCATAAACAGAAGAGAAAACTCGAATCGTTGCAATCCATTCTTTAAAACAGATTCTCAGCACTTAATATTACAAGTCCTAGCCGGCTAAATTTTAAATGCTTGGCCATTTTATGTAGATATTTTTGTTAATGTAATATATCAGATATTTTTTCAGATTTTATATTTTTCATTTTTCAACGAGGACGAAGTGGCGCGCATCAGCTAGTAGTAGGTATATGCATAAGCACTCGTACATAGACTTTTTTTAAAGGATTGGAATCACTTATATTCAGTTTATATTTTACACAGAAGACCCGCTTAAAAAACAATTTGGAAACACATGCCCTCAATAACACAAACTAGTAGAACTCTTACGGTATGCCAATGCAATGCACCTAGTGGTGTTGTATGCGCTTAGCGCCTACCACCTAACGTCTAGTGCCCGCACCATTCATATAACACCTGACGCCCACTCATCTCAGAGCCAACAGAGAAAGCTTCACACACGCATGTCCGTTCTAACATTTCATTTATCGCATTCTCTTGATTATTACTACAGTATTCATGTAAAATCGTTTCACTCATTAGTGGATTATATTAAGTGGACTGTTATCATTACATTCTGCTACCTCACTCATCTGAGTATCGTTAAGCTGCGTGAGAAGCTCACTTATTCAAAATTGATTATCCTCATATGCGCTGGTGTCCCAGTGAATTATTTTACTTGCAGCAACTTTTATTAAATCGTCCAGTTCGTGGAACGTTTTTTTTTTTTTCAGACTGAGGGCGGAATATATTTAATTACCTTACATGCCAATGATAAATTCATAATTAACTACATTATGCAACACCCAGGTGCGTGAAAATTTTCAATAAATGTAATCGAGTGTCGAACTAAGTAAGCGAGTACAAACTCAGGAGCAGAGTGGTCTATCATCGCTTTGAGCCTTAGGTGGACTCCTTAGAAGCCATTCAGAAAACGAGTAATGCAATAATTTCGAGGTGCGAACAACAGCTGCGAAGTAAGCAAACGATTTCGAAATAATTGGAGTCAATTACGAAGGCAGATGGAAGATTATGATGAAAAATCGACGCCGATTGTGGAATCGTTTTCATTTCATTAGGTTAATCGGTCTTCACTGTAAGTGGCTGTGAAATAAAACCACCTAAAAGCTCTCTTAAGACGATCCTTTATAGAAAATGCTAAATAAAATTAGGAATCCTAAAAGTCGCATTGAGAAACCATCTCCTCGTCCACAGTTTTTTACAAGGAGGCACAAGTTCTAATCATGAGGAGGCTTTATTTGATGAGAGTGTCGGCCTTTGTACACAAAAGAGTGATGAAATTCGATAGATGTTGCATACTTAGACGTGTTTTTAAAGTACCTAACGTGGCCAATGGCTTCCTTCCTTTGCATATAGGTTCGGAAATTTTCTTTTTCCTTTTATTTACAGTAAAATAGTGAAAGCTTTCCTCTTTTATAAGTAGCTCAACTAGTACCAAAGGTAGAGCTATATAAAACTATTAATAAGACTATTATATATAAGACTTTTGAAAAAAACAGAGCGATTTATAACACACACATAAATACTCGTAATTTGGAATATTTTACATCGCCCTTAGGCCTAGAAGCCAAGAAAAGATTTTTCAAGATAAATTTCTTTTTTCCTTTTTTCATTGAATTATTTACAGCAACAGCCACAATGTCAGAAAATCCATCTTACATAACTTAAGGAAGCTTCACCTAGTGCACTGTCAACCTTGAGGGACATAGATCAAGTAGTGAAACTTCAAAAAAGTTAACACGGTGAAAACGAATAAAAATGTGTTTTTAGTAACAATACAGGTGGGGAGGTATTTGCAAAACGGCAAGAGAAGGGTTGGGAGAGGAGGAGGCGGCACTCTACGCGTGTTTGCACGGTAAAAAGCCGTCAAGTGGTGAAACGCCGCCGCTGCCAACTCCTCACTCTGTTGCGGTAGAATCTTCAATTCGCGAAATCGTTTACCTTGTTTCACACACAATCAAATTTATTGTAACAAAAATAAAACTGTGAAAGGAATAAAACTTTTTTTCAAATCTTGTCCATAAAGTAAATTTTACGAGCTCTTTGGATGAGTTGGTTACGGTGCTTGGCTCTGTTAGGGGGTTTTCAGATTCGATTCCCGGCAGGATAAATTTTGAAAATGAACTGTTTAAAGTTGGTTCTGGTCTGAATTTGGAATACTGCATTTCGCAGCACGTGTGCTTTTGTGTTTCGACGAGTGAGTTTTCGGCCTGAGCCCATTTGCCTATTCCCTTATTTTTAACCCTACTCTTGCAGCAACTGTGGCATTGCTTGTGTTATAGGCGACGGTAGCCACCTATCATCAAGGGGACCGCCAGCCTGACTGCCGATCATAACATAAAAAAGTGATTTCAACTCAAATATTCCAATTCGATATCACAATTCAATCACGTTTACGTCACTACAATTCAGATGCTCAATTGCTCGTAAGCAGCGATCTTATACATATTATGTAATCTTTACGTAATATAAAAGAAAAAAAAAACAATTATAGAAATGGACGAGAAAGCATTCTTTAGAGTAAACATTTTCAAAGGTTAAGAAAGGATATTGTTATTCAATAAAAGGAACTAGTATCCCCGCGGAGCCATAAAAGTTCGCTTTGTACTTTACGCTCTCTGCGTGGAGTATTTTCACAAATATCCCGGAGCGTTGTCTTGCGTAACATGCGGAGCGAAGTTACAAGTATGCGCCTCGTGTTACAGCGAAAAGGTTTAAATAATAAAATAGTCTTGAAACTTTTTTAATTACCGCATTCAGGTTGGAACGTCTCGAACAGCTTCGGTGAAAGTGGACACAGTACATAGACACTGATGTGCAGTAGATTCGCTCATTTTACCCGCGCGTTTTGTACCTCATTAGTGTGTTTCACATTATTCATAATAATATGCTTAACTAGTTCCCCGTGTTGGTAATTGACTATTATGATGAAATATCAACCATATTTCATATTTAACTGGCGACTCGCTTCAGCTCCTATATGGGTTTAGAGAGAATTGCATTTTCCAGTAGAAATCCTCTAAAAGAAAATGAAACCTTAATCAAATTATTTTTCCTAATGGTTTATAAAGGAGAGATCTAACTCAAAGACTCTTTATAATGAATATTATAAATGACGAAATTTTAGTGCCGTGGAACTAAGAGTTCCCACATAATATGACAGATTTCGCGATGAGTAAATCCAAAGAAAAACTAAAATCACCGCCGTAGCCCAATGTGCTCTAATAATGTTGTATAGCGATTACACACAAATTAAATTTTTCACCTCAGACCGCGAAAATGTGGTTTGTTTAGCCTTGTTGCAACTTACAATAGCGGGACTAAATAACTAAGAAATATGTATTATATTATTGACGAAAACCAAAAAAATTCAACCTGGGTTGACCTCAATCCCGATCCCAAATACAAATTAATCATCAAATGAATATGTTTAAAATTGCGCTCTTTAGCAAACGTCGTTTCATGTCCTCGTATACAGTACATATATGGGATTAAGTCACAAGTATAAATTATACGTAAACACGAAACGGCAACGCATTTTCCAAACTTGAGGAGAGGCTGTCGCAGACAAATTGAGAAATGTGCGTCCCGAATCTTGTTTACTAACGAATTATTTATTCATGTAAATGCGATTACGTTATTCAAATCATAATCTTCACGTGAACATGACAATAAGTAGTAGTGGTATTAGGAACGCATGACTAAAGAGATGCCAACAGACTGCTTCCATATCCTCACCTTGTCCCTTAAGCGTACTTTTGTCCTCCTGCATTTGACAAAGTAATAAACAATACACATGAAATAATCCCATTTTGATCTAACTCCAAAGTTGTCGATGCAGAGCCAGTTAGATACGTCGCGGTAATAACATTATATTAAGCAGAAATAAAAGAGGACCCATATAAATAATCCACCCTTAAAGATCACTAGAGATCACTGACGAAGGCGTCCCCTTATCATCTACTTGAACTCGGATAAAGTACACTACATTTAAACATGACCATCAATTATACGAACGCTGACCACTACTAGCTCTACCGTGAAATGGCATCCTGGAGCAGAATACTTACTATCTTATTTCAATGCATAAAAGATTTTTATAAAAACTTTGATTTCCATACATAATATAATAATAATAATAATAATCATTTATTTCAGATATAAAACATCCATAATTATTAATATAGGTACATAGGTATTAACACAATAATAACAAATATATACATCCATGTGAATTTTAATATATAAATATTATTACATCCTTACTACCTTATGTGAATGTGAGTTTGTTTGTTTGTTACGCTTTCAAGCAAAAACTACTGAACCGATCACCATGAAATTTTGCATACACGTTGTCTGGGACACCAGAAAGGTCATAGGGTAGCTTTCATGGTTCATAATATAATTTCGTAAAGAAAAATAGGATGTCTTGGCAAGTGAAGCTTAATAGAATTCCTTTCATTTTTCTGCATGACTTTATTCGGGGCTCAGCCGACTTAGTTTTCTTAGTTGCTGTATATCGCCTTAAAGGCTTTCAAAAGTATTGATCCTTTCCAAGTCTTGTGAGCGTGTTCAGTTGCTATCATCAATCTGTTTGTTTTGTGTAGAAAAATATATAAATTTTATCACGATCATATTAATCTCAAATAACAATTTCTGTGATAAATGCTCGCTCTCTTGAGAACCATGAGAATCAAAGAGCAATCGGGTTTTGAGAAAATTTATAGTTCAACTGCAACTATTGGTTTCGATAAAATTAATCGCATAGGTATCTACCATTATAATTTCAGTAAAAGTAACATTAAATTTAGGATTAAATTATTCTAAAGTTGCATTTGCACTCTCATCCATTTCGCAAGATTAAAAAAGATAAATGAACACGATTTCGTGGTGCTCCAGAGCTCGTAAAATAAAACAACAATGCTGCTACTTGTTAAGAAGCCCGTAAATCTGTGCAAGATGTGTGAGGGGCATTAAATAAAGAGTGCCGGAGGTTATGGTCCGGGAACCGGTTATAAAAATGGTGATTCTATTAGGGTCGCACACGTATCAAAGAGGTTTGAGAAAGAAAAGCGCTTCGCAGGTGAAATACACTCGATAAATAATACCCCGCCCTTTGCTCGAAATACGTGCTCAGATTTCAGCGATCCTGGTGGATTACGCGGAACGTTTCTTACTTCAATGCGCCGCGATTTCGTTTGTCCGGACAAAACGTTAAAATATTCATTAGTCTCTGAAATCTTTTTATCTCCGTACCGGGTGAATCAAAGTAAACCGCTGAAACAGGCAGTCGAATGGTTCAAATGACACCTCTGTGTGGAGTTGAAATTGCGGATATCGGCTTATTTCTCGTCTCCTAATTGAAACAAACTGGGCTCAAACTTGGATCGTTCACAAAGGAGACTGTCGGCAACGAGTCGGCAAAAACTACATGCCGTTTGCGAACCTTTATTTCGCCACGTTCCACTGAGCGATGATTTACTGAAAGGCAATTTGTTGCGTTTATCGTCCCCTAATAATTCGCTCAATAAACGTGTACGTTTCACCGAATTCCAACTTACTTTTCATATTATCATATGTCTGCAAAACGATATTTCTTATCTGAGAAAAATCCCCCGATTTAGAATTTTCTTAAAGGAAAAAACGAGGACAAAATACCGTTAATCTTCGAAATAAACGTACACGCGGATGTGAAAGTTATCTTCATAAGTAGTGTCAGGCGATGATTTATATCGAGCGTCAAAGTTTGAGAGGCTGCAGCGTGACAAATGAGGGCCGCAGCCCTACTGGAGATCCGTCCGACGTTAATTCGCCATTTTCAACTTGCTGTAATAGCTTCTTCAAAGATTTACACGCTCCAGTTATTATTGGCGCGGATAGGACAGCCTTACCTATATAGTTATTTAAAATTAAACAGTAATACTTATAGTAGCTTTTGTACATGACGCAACTTATGTATGTAACCTATGTAAGAGCACAGTATGTCCGCGACACAATAGCTTTGCGCAATCGACCGGCAAATGGTACGCACATGTTGCGGAAGTGTAACTGCACGTAGCGGTGGTTTTTTCACGCAGCTTCCGGTCGTACTTGCGACAGGGCATTCATTTTTCATCTGTATCTTTATTGGATTTAAATCAGAAACTATTAAACTTCGCCTTTTAGATCATTTTCTGCCTTTAGAACGACACGTTGAGGATAAGAGATTCGAAAACACTGCATTTAGTTAATTATAAAAATTATAACTGTTTGAAGAAGTATAGGGTGAAACTAGATCAAAAATTATCGACAAAAATTTTTTATGTACTTTATTCATGAATTAAGATTTTGATTACTCACTAATGACTCTATTCACAAAAAATCTATTTCTTCCAAAGTAGTGGGTCCATTTTATTAAAATAAAAATAAAAAATGTTAAATGATGTGTTACGATAAAATAACAAATAACTCAAAAACGAGTGGCTATCGTGACAAAGTTAAATTTTTATTCTAAAATAACTTTTTTGTGCTGTTTTTTTCAATAATCTCTAAATATCTTAAAATTAAGCCAATAAAACTTCATATTTTTATGACTAATTATTATTCTCTATCATAATAGCTTTAAAACAAAAACAAAAAAAATTACGTTCTAACACAAAAAGTAATAGGGTGATCTAGTTTCATCCCCTTTTGGGGTTGCACTTTATCGCGGGACACCCTGTATAGGTATGACACTAGCAGGAATCTTAGCTTCTCGAGGTGTTTCTTCATTGTTGAATGAATGGATTCTAATTCAGAGAAAAAAATCAAAAAGTCTTAAGAGTAGCACGCCTAGCCAACAGTCGAACAATCGTTTGGGGTCCTTATTCGTATTGAATTACAATATTATTTAACTCATCATCATAGTTGTCACCCTACTCATACTGGTGACAGTAGGTACAATGAAATATACATAAAATAACATATTTGTAAAGGTCCAACCCGCAAAGGCGGTCGTGAGCCCTGAGAAAGGTTCTCGTATATCCTCGCAAAAATCGACGACACCTGTGCCGGCGACGCTAAGTGCTTCACACGCGCAAATTATGATAAATGTAGTACGGCGGAGCGCCCACTAATATCTGCAATACCTTCGCCACAAACCCCGGGCTCACTTCGGCTGCTTCTTCTCAAACTGAGACACTCGACCTTACGCAACTTCAAGTTGTCGCCTTCAATTTAATTCAAATATATTAATTTTGTCATAAATCTCAATTTGAAAAAAGGCTCAACCCTTGTCAACGTCTCTAATAGATATTTTTACTTATCCGTTAGAACGACACGGTGTATTTTTTTTTCTTACGAAACGAAACACCGTCGCCCCCTGGCCCCTATGTTCTAACGAATAATAAGGGTGGATGTTTTACGAAGATATAAGCGATTTTCGAGTGCGACCGTGACAGTGTTTTTCAGTGAATATATTTTTTTATTCACTGAAGAGCATTTTACAATCTAAACCAATTTAACATGTATAATAACTGAAAAACTACACCAAATGAGCCTATTACTAAACAAGCCGTTTTGACGGCGATATAACCAATAATTTTCATTTAAAAAAACTCATATTAATAATTAATTTGTTAGCCAAATAGCACAAATAACTATTTTATTAATATGAGACAATTCTTCAGTTTTCTCAACAAATAAGGAAAAGGTTTTGTTGCGATGTATATATGTATGTATTTAACAAGGGAGCAGCATAATGCTGTTTTTGTACATATAAAATGGAATATAGAACTAATTTGGCAGCAAGAGTTGTTCCCATTTCCGTTCACGAAGCCAGCTGACGATTTCGCTTTCGTCTATGGAACAGAACAATTGTTTTACTATAGTAAATTTAAATCCACGATTCTATTATTTCAATTTAAACTACGTATTTTAATAATAAATTTGCTTAGTCTACTATGATACATTATCATAGATTTATTAAGAAATTAGTCATTGGTTTGTGGAAGATGATACTAACTTGCAAATATATTAATGAAGTACCTGAATGTAATCCTTACTAATATTATAAACGCGAAAGTGAGTTTGAATGTATGTTACGTTTTCATGCCTAACTACTCAACCGAGTATGAGTATCATGACATTTGGATACACGTCAGAGGTACAAACAAGGTAATAGTAATAATAGGGTACTCTTCATCCATAAAAAAAATTATTCACGAAGATCATCTACAAATACAAAAAGAAAAACAATTCAATGCCTCAGAAAAATCAATGCAATAAACATTGTATACAATAAATGTACGAGAACCAACTAGTTTATAATAAATCCTACGTCTATAAATAAATATCTTCTTCTTCACACATTCCACACAGCACCATCTAGTTCCAAAGTAAGCAAGTAATGCTTGTATTATGGATACCAGACAGTTGATATAATATATAGATTACTTTTTTTTTGTAAATACATACATATTATAAATACAAAACATCCATGACTCAGGTACAAAGGTAAAATGTTCACATAAAACATTTGCCCCTAGCGGGATTCGAACCCGCGACCGTTTGGTTAACAGCTAGGGTTACTAGCCACTAGACCAAACGTGTCGTCACAATATAAAGCATTATATGTACCTATAGATAAAAATGTAATAAAAATGTACAATAGTTTAAAATGATGCATTGCAGCGCTCCCGAAGGGTGCGGCAAGGCGGCCAGCTACTGCCCGCGGGTAACGATATCTGTGCACATTCATTTCTCCGGAATACGTCCTTTGTATCACGCCACTCTTCGCTGCTTTAATAAGAATCTCTCGTATATTTCACTCGCGTTTGCTTTTTGTAAATAGAAATTCGTCTTCATTGCCATTTTAATTTTATTTCCTGGAACCCTAAGATTTAAAAATTTGAAATTATCCATTCCCTTAAAACAAAGGTTTACGACCAACGTGTGTTACCAGTGAAAACATATGGCGCTGAAACGTGGTTTCTAACTGTGGGCCTCATAAGAAAGTTCGACGTCGCTCAAAGTGCTATGGAGAGGCTTTGCTCGGAGTTACACTTCGAGGTCGATTCAGGAATGAGATCCACAGACAAAAAAAGTGACCGATATAACCCGGCGGATCAGTAAGTTGAAGTAACAGTGGGCAGGACACATATAGTACGGAGAATCCACGACCGCAGGGATAGAAGGTTCTTGTATGAATCACCTAAGATGGACTTGCCGCATAATAAGTAACGTGGTAAACGCTGGATCCAGACTACTTGTGACCGCTTCTGGGTCACAAGTAGTCATTATGGGGGAGGCCTATTCCGCAATAAAAGTTCTACAGCTAAGATAATAACGACGACGATGATCAAAGGGTTCATCAACTAGGCATCCAAGACAAAAGCGATTTGTTTCCACAGGACCACAATGTGGTTCAATTCTTAATTGTACTCGTAGTTGCGATGAGCAAGAAATACCTACATATTAAATGATGTAGATTGTATAATTAACACAAAATTCCCTTGGAACAACATTGTAATGTTGTTTTTCCTAAAACGGGTCTTTGAATCGGAACGCTAATCAAATTCTTATATTTGTTCTGGCCAACTTTATCTTTAATAATTAGACTACGGTCGGTCCTAAGCAAACACGGCCAGGTTCAACTAGGCGACCTTTCACACGACACTTTTGATGTGCTGCTCGGTACATTGAAAACAATGTAGGTAATATTTATCTGAAGTCAATACTAATAAGAGAAACAATTCAGAAAATTCACTTGAAAATTCAGGAATTGTGCTTAAATAATCCTAGGTTCCTTTTATATTTATCAAATAATCTATACTTCTATACTAATATTATAAAGAGGAAAGATTTGATTGTTTGTTTGTTTGAATTGAATAGGCTCCGAAGCTACTGGACCGATTTGAAAAAATCTTTCAGTGTTGGGAAGCTAATATCAGCGAGTAACATATATTTTATAGTTACGCGGGCGAAGTCGCGTGCAATAGCTAATATCTAATAAAAGTTTGTTATGGTCTCTTGTGGAAATCATATAACAATCAGTCTGAATAACGGATTTTAACAGCCCGAGATTTTGCAGAGCTGGAGTTACAACTCGAACTCAACGTTATAAAACGTCCAATAGACTCAATAGAATTGAAGTAAGGCCAGTACAGTTTATGGCACCCGACTTCCTCTATGGCACTATTCTATTGCACTATGATTTTAGTCGATTTCTAAAGGCCTCATAAACAAGAAATACACTCATACTTGTAGTGAAGTTGCTTCACAGTCCTTTCTTTGTTTTGCGAGACCTACTAGATAATGTGTTGCCTAAATTATTCACGAGATACTCGTAGTCAGGAGGTATGTATACACATTACACATTTTCTTCGCGTCGTGTTTGCAGTTTGTGTTTGTGTTGGTTCCAGTTCGTAGCACATGTTGCCGGCGGAGCTAACTCGCGCCGTGCTGTTGTTACAGCTGAATTAACATTAAGACAACAGAGCTGGCACAAAGGATGTGAACCGCCTACTTAAAACAACCACTACCAGGAGGAGTAGTAAGGTTTTTGAAGCGAATCCATCGTCGCCTGTTGCCCGTTGAGGTAAAACAAAGTTTGAATCACAGCTCCTCGATTTGTAAACATTCAAAGTATTGCATTTAATCTTTTGTTCTCCAATTACAAAATGTTAACAAGCTATCAAATAACAATATAGAGTATCTTAAACAAGGCCACTTCCTGTCTGTTAAACTTGTTATATTGTTTATATTGAAAACTGGAACGTTATAATCTAGGTTGAGTTAAGATAATAACCGGCTCGGTGTAAATCTTGCTGCTATTAGAATAATTACAACCGTCGAGACACTTCTGAGTCGAGTTTAACTTCAACTTAGGGCGAACAGTTTAGAAATTTGACAGAGTTGATTCCGACGATGATTCTACAGTTAATTTAAATGGAATATGTAGTAACTATGATAATTATTATAATAATAAATGTTGTAATGTGGTGGATATAACGCTACACTTTCTTCGTCCCGTAACAAGTCCAAGACCGTAACTCACGAGTCATTTAATTTCAATAGGAATTCGAAACCAGTACTTTGGCCCTTCGTCTCTTTGTTGCACTGCTTTAATCTTATTCACCCGTTCACAATAGACAATAGTTTTCGCTCTAACCATTGAAAGGATCCAAACTTCACCGAGAATATTAGCAACATAAGTTTCCACATTTGCTCAATGGTAATTTAGTTTATAGCCAGCAGCTAGCCTAAGGAAGCAAACAATCAAGATGTTCTGCCTTTCGTGTTGTTCAATGGGTACAATCAATCCTATTCAACTCTGCAGCCTCGGAAAACTGAATTTGGAAAAAATATTTCTTGCTCGACTTTATTGAATTTGCGTCAGTGTCGATGCTTGTATAACGGAGATTTCCGACCAAGGGTGGATTCGTGCCTGAATCGGGAATCGAATTTGAGACCTCGAGCTACCCAAATTGATTTACTTTACCCTTCAAGTCGCGGGGATGTGCGATTTCATAAATTCCAATCTTGCCCAAATATATCTCACATTTTCACTTAAACAAATATTATATTCTGTAAATCTAAAATGACAAAGTTAATTCATTTTTAAAATAACGTATTAATACATCGGTTTCACATAGTTTATATTGAATTATTTACAATACGTAATTTACTGTGCCAACAAAAACTGCTAAGCGTAATTTGTCATGATTACCTTGTACAAATAAAGCTGTAAGCCTTCGTAATTGGGCACTAACTGTTATTAATTAGTGTACACATGTTATACAAGCGATAGCCCACATCGACCGGAATTGTACTTCGCGCCGTGTTGCGTTAATTGTCATCACAATACATTCCTGGACCGTAGTTCTGTAAATGTAGCCGACGGTCACGCGCCATTGCATTCCGTCGATGCGGAACTATTTATCGACACTATCGACAACAAACACTCCCAATTTCAATAAATCCAATTTGAATTAAATAAATGTGGTAAGCCAAAGTTCAGTCACCAGGAGGGGACGACATGCCCTTGTAACGATTGTTTGCAAACGGTTATAAGTGAACGCGATTGAAAATGCTGATTTGTCGCAAAGTTGTGACATCTCAAATATTATTGAATCAATAAACATTGTTAATAAATATTTCGATTGTAGTGCATTTAGCTTTAGTCTATAATCTAACTATGTAAATGTTCACGAATTCCGTTTGCCAGAGCACTTCGGATGGAATTCAGTGCGTTCACTGCAAAACAAAGCAGTTTCGATATTCGGCTCGTACAGTTCAGCGACGCTATATCAGATTATTACAGTGAAATATTACGAGAGATATACGCAACTCATACCTTTATATATATACACATATAGCCAACAGAAGTTCAACAAAATGTAATTAGAAGCGAAATGTATATGACTTAACGAAGCAAAAAGCATTCAAACAATAATAAAGTGAGGAGTACACGTTCGCGCATTTCCATAATCCGAGAGTAAACGTGAAATGTAAACCACGAAATGTCTCGAAGATAAACGCCTCTAAATACCAGACAGAACCGCACACTGCTTCCGAAATTCAATCAGATATTCTCCAGTAAATAATCACGGGCTACGGACCTGCCCATCGTTTAGTGTGAGGCCACGAAAACAGCGTGCCAAATAAAAATGTGACTACAGTAAAGCCAAGGATACAACGTAAAAAAATGTACACACCCGGCCCTCTGTTTTTTTCCCTCCACGAAGGGACCGGCGCTATCTGTTTCATGATATAGGAAGCCATCGTGATAACTCATGTAAGTTTGTTTACATTCTTTGCGTTGTTTCGTTGGCCTTGCTTTACTATAGTTTCAAGTGTCATTTTTTTATTTTTTTTATTTATATAGTTATATGTTTAAACTGTTTAGTAGTGGAAACATACTTTCATGAAATAGTACCTGTGGAAAAAACAGTTGCACTGCTAACTACTAGTGGAGTTGATTAGTGGTTTTATTTCTTATGAGTGGCATAATTTATGCATATAAACTGAAATCTGAAATAGTAAAGCACACAAAGTTGAATAGTTGATGAAGCCATGTCGCGAGTTAAGTGGCCCAAAGGCACAGTGAACATTTGTCATTCCGGTTGTTCGCGACGCGTTGGAAAATCCACAGCCCGAAGGACGGGCATCCTTTGTTTCCTAAATGAAGTGTTGCCGCCCATCTCGCCAGCCGCACTGACTCTGATAAAATGCTTTGGCTCGATTTTGAATTAAATGTGTACATTTTGAGGGGCGTCTGCGGAAAGCGGACAGGTCCGACTCGTACGGCGGCGGCGTCGCCGACCGCTCGGACCGAAACTCGTTCATTTTGCAACCAGACTAATGGTTGTTCTACTATTTGCGACTTCCTATAATCTATTGACCCATTAACGCAAATTTATGACTATGTCAACTTTGAAACTTCGCTTTAGTTTACACAAACTATAGCATTACTAGATATGAAAACAGCAAATAAGTATTGATTTTTAACAAAAATTAAAGTTGGAAAAATTTATTTTCTTTCTAATGTTTTTGGTGAAACTCGTTAGGTAATAGTAGCTTTGTCATTAAAATAATTCCATAACTACTATAAATAAAAAAAATCACTTGATGGTAGGTGGCAACGGTTGCCACTTATCAAGTGGACCATCAGCCTGTCTGTCGACTTTAACATATCATAAAAATGAAAAAAAAAATATTAGAAAAAACTTGCATTCGTACAAAGTTGAGAGTGGGTCGCTAGTGTATTATAAGAGTTTAAATTATAATATTTTAAGAAATGACATCGGTAACCAAACCAGTGTAAAACATCACTAAATACCATTGGTGGCCAAATTATTAGGGACAGTGCTCATACTCACGTAATCAATTAATGAATCCCCGGTAATGACATCGAAATACTACAATGGAATTTGCGTCACAAGTGCCAAAGGGGAACATAAAAAGAACGCCTTTGACAGAATCATGGCGGACTCTTGCCTTCACGCGTCAATGGTAAAAGGTAGTAACGATCAACTTCTACTATTTCATTTTAAACTCTAATGGGTTGACGTAAAGTCACATTTTCTTTAAATTATGTACTTATTATTATGTTTGTTTTGTTATAAATGACAGTTCATTCTTTACGCATATGTCACTTTTAAATGTTCCATAAAATTCGTTGTGTTTTGTATGGCACGCGTGTTCCATGTTGTAGTATTTTGATGGGTAATGACAACTACATTTTTATGCATGACTCTGCACCGTGTCACAAAGTCAGAAGTGTAGTAGCATTTTTGGCTGAAAAAAATGTTTTGACTTGGCCAGGGAATTCACCAGACATGACCTATCGAATAAAATGTTGACTCACCAAACGGGCGATGCCGAAAGAACTGATTACCACCAAGCGCCAATTCATTGAAACTCTCATCAGAGATTAGAATCATAACTCCACACTCCAAGAAAATGCAAAAACATTGTATTGAGAGCATGCCCCGACGAATAGAAGCTCTTATTTCAGCAAAGGCAGGCATCACTAAATATTAAAACTTGTTTTATTAATTTTTATCAATATTAATATTAGTCATACGAAAAACATAATTTTTTGTAGTTTTTATGATCCCAATAAAATACAGATACAAATAAAAAATACATAAGAGACCTTCAACCAATCATTTTGTTAGAGAAATCCAATTAGACAAGAAAATTCTAAAATCTCAGTAGCTACTGTCCCTAATAATATGGCCACCCACTGTATATCGACTGAGTATTTAGTTGCTTGCGTTCGAAATTATTAAATCGTCTTGTATCTAACAAATAGCTGTTGAAAGGGGAGAACAGAAAGCAAAGTGGGGCCGGATATTACGTATGCCGTTAGAATGCAAACGAACGCGATTAGTTATGCAACGCATTCATGAATAATGGAAATAAATTTATGTACAATTTATTTACTCATACAATAAAAACAAATAATACTTAGAAGCTTTTTACTCATTTCGAACTTTAACAAATAGTAAAATGTTCTAAAAATGAGATTGAATTATTTCCAGAAAACCTTTTCCATCGAAAGGCTTGCAAGCCGCGCAAAAATTGAAAAATAGTGTATCGTTAAGAGGTGCTGAGTAAAACTAACTCAATAGATATCAGGGGCCGTGAAGCGTTCAAGATACGGCAATTCAATCAAGCTACCATTACTGCACACGCCCCCTAAGGGCAACCCTCGCAACGGGGGTGCTTAGGGATCCTTGCAAAATTGACAACTTGCACTACTTCGCTTTTATGTCGGCCTGGTATTTTTATTGCACATTTATGGCGAACTTACTTTTTTTACTTTTTTTGTTCAAAACGATCTTGCCAGGGATGCTTACCTGAAAAAAAAAAAAGGTTAAAATAGTTATTTATTTCATTTTGCTATACAGCACAATGTAGGTTCCATGCCAAAACATAATTCACAACATCAATAAACTATAATTAGGTATAATGGAATGAAATATGAGAGGTGACTTTATGTTTATGGCACTCCCAGAGAAAAGCCAGTCAGCATTCATAAAATCAACTATTTAAATTGAATTTGAACACTAAAAATTAAAATGGTTTTATTAGATGCCGCCGAGTTTGGTCAGCGCACTGCACCGGGGAAATATAGTAAAATGTTAAAAAGCCGACAGAGATCGATTGCGACTCGCTCTACTGGAGCCGCAGTGTCCGTCACGTGACGGCGAAGACCGCAGTGCAGCCTGCAGAGTGTTGAGAGAACAAAATATGTATTAGTTTCATACTTTGCGGTGAAGAATAATGTCAAAGAACGTTGCGATTCGCAGTGTTAAATTTGGAAGCCATTATGGTGACAGTCTCAGAGGTTGGTAAACAGTCTCACAGTATGGTGTTTCGATAAACAACTTATTATCCTTTTTTCTAATGGTAGGCAGAGCAATATAAAAATGATAGTTGAGAAAGTTCGTCAGAGCTGGTAGCAAGTGCTTGACTCTGAATCCAAACTAAAAACGTTAAATACAGCTCTTTGTTTCACAAGCTGAATGGTGCATATTGTAGCTGGAACGCGATCAAACACAAAGGAAGCCCTGTGAGCTATGTACGTGGGAATAGTAAATTTTTCAATTCAGACTTATGCTCGGTTTTCTTTCGCTGTATTTTCGAGACCATTCGATATACCTACCGTATAGAGTATAGAGGTTGAGGAATAAAAATCTCTATTTCGGCATCGTAAAATGAAATGTTTCTCAATTCTTTTACGGACGCCGGTTTACTCAAAATATTCATTCGCAAACGTTAAGGAAATAAATCGGAGGATAATAATTTTCCAGAGAGTAATCCGATACGATGTATTTATATTTTTTTGTGGAAGAGCGTGAACGCAGGGGAAGTCTTTTGCCGGTCTGCTCGAGATTACATATTGAAACGGCTTTTTATTACGGAAGCTTTTTATGTGGGCGAAGGCAGCGCCAGACGGAGCGGTCGCTCTGGGGCAGCGGCTCTGAGTCTAGTGATGCCTTTATTGAGAAGATTAATAAACGTCGAAGCAAAACATTTTTTATTTTATGTTCTTCAAATTAATAAGTCGGGTTTACGACCGTCACAAATATTTCTTTTTTCAATTTAATACCGCCCTTACAACGGTTTTATTATTTTTATTAGAGACGCGAAAACGCTCCTCCCGGGATTAGGGTCGTTTAATTCTGTTCAAAATTCGTTTCTATTCAGTTGACGTTGATTATTAAGAATATACGAAAAAATTTCATGATAAAGGATGGCAGGCAGGCTGACTGTCCACTTAATGATAGGCGCCCAACGTCGTGTTGTATACAATCAACACTCAATCTTTACATTATTGTCAGTGATATAGTTTTGTTTAAGAACTGCGTTAAAATTAAAATATTTCTATATAGTTCTTAGAACTATTGCCTGCTGCCATTCTGCGTTTGTTTGAAAACATTAAAATTAATGAAATTGAAAAATAAAAACACACCCCACGTATTGGTTCTCTGAACATCACAATAGTGAAAGTGCAGAATTTGTAAAAATGTTTCTTTCGCCGGAGACATTTCATATAATGAGATTGGAATTTGAAAGGAATGCATGCTCCTCGGTGGCGTCACTTTGCTTGATGAGGGTTGCTCCACGTCGACGACGGTGCTATCTGGCCCCTGACCACCCCTGATATCCTGGTACTCTAAATGCTGAGTCAAAGTTGTGCATTGTGTGGGTGGGGTTTGTACAGTAAATCGATATAGACAAGTTACACGAAAAACCTCGTAATCGGAACTAAACTGGGTTTTCCGCATTTCTGTTTCCAATTATTCGGAGCCCGAGTCGCATCGAGATCGCGACAAACTCATCTAACTTTTTCCCTCGTTGCGGGAGCGCCCAGATGTGGAAAATTCGTCAAAAATTTCGCATATTAAAACCGTAGCTTTTAAACTTTTTTTCGACAGACATGATTTAATTTTGGAACTCCACGAGTACTTTCTCATTATCTCTACTTTGTTTTGTTTTAATACAACACTATATGATTTTAATTTACAAACATGAAAAGTTCTGTCAGTCAGCTATTCTCTCTATAATTTCTCTATAGTGAGTTGTCTGAAGTTATTTCTCTATTTTTATAACTAGGCTTTATTAACGTCTCTGTTAAAGAGGCAAGGAAACTGTATATGTAGTCTCTGTTGTAACAAGACCTAAGACCTAGCGAGAGTTCAGGTTCAGATTTAGGTGTCTCCACGTCTTTAACTTTCACCAAATACACAATGTGCTAATTAAAAACCTTCGCCTTGAGTGAATACAAAACTTAGTTCCATGTGAGGATACGACAAAATAATAATTTATCCAAAGTCGAGTTGAAACCGCTTTATTGTAGCGAACGAGCTCGCGATTTTGTTGGTGGAGGGATCATTCTTTAAATTCTTTAAATTGAAAATTACAAGTAGGAATGAATTTTCGCAATACTTGAGATTGTCAATTTGGTGTTTCGGGGTCCGCTTAATTTTTCCCGCTTAATGAAATTAGCTGTCCGCCGAAAACGGAGGAAGGGCGGAGGGACGCAGGCCGCGGAGCGACGCGGGTCATATAAAACTTATTAAAAATACAACCTCATTTGTTTCGGACTCATTTTTATGCTAATTTAATTTGTCACGGACGTTGGGACGACTTTATAATGGGAGCCCATTTGTTTTTTTTTTTTTTACTTATTTTTGTCAGCTTAATAAAATTTTGCTGCGCTCTCGTAGGTACATACGTGCGAGGAAAAATACTCGCAAGACATATACACATGCAAAGTCGGCTTGTTGTTTCTTTACAAAAAGTGCAGTTTTTATGTCAAGAACAGAAGCTCGGGCGAACGGAGGCGGCGAGACAACACCGGTCGCCCATTATGTCTCCCAACAAAGCCTGCCATTACCTGCTGCTCTGTCATGTCATCTTGGTACTCGTCGATGAGACTATTATATATATATATATCTGACACCGCAAACTAACAACTACACCGCGTCTATAAAACCATATTAAATGTTCTGTAATTAAAAGGAAATAAAAATTAGCTGAAAGTCCGTAGGGCGCGTCACTAGATTATGAAGTAAACGACAACCCTTAACGGGCTCCCGAGTTACGATCTCACTTTTGAAACTTTTCTTATTTAAAAAAGTTTACATCAGGAACCAACAACTCCGATTTTGAACTAAAAATAAATGGCGAATTGGTCTGAACTTTTTATTTCATTTTTAATCAGAGTATTTGAAAATAAATGAGATTCCTTTTAAAATTGATTACCTACATTGGTTTTTTTAGTTCTTAAAAAAATTTGGTTTGTATCGATAATTTATCATTTCTAATAAATAAAAATGTTAGAAACGTTTGTAATAACTGCATAGAATAAAGCAGAACATATCTTATAACTGTTTAATTAGGATTAACGTGGGTTTGTCATTTATGAAAAGCACGATGATTTCATAATTATGTTCTCTTATATCTTTTGTGTACCTACTGAAGGAACTATGACACTGATAATTACCAATCCGTTATTCAGTAATGCAAATTAAGCCATCCGGTTTAACGTATACTGACACAAACAGATATACAAAGCTGACATTTAGGTAAAGTTGGCAAACTAGATCAAAGACATGTAACAAACATACACAAACATGATTAGAACTGCTGGTGGAACAGGCACCTCCGTCACCAATCACGAATAAATGGAATAGAACGCTAACACGTGTCACGTTGGCGAGTCGACACAGCGAACCGCCAACACGCTACTAAAAATAAAAACAATGGCCTCCTCCAATAAGCTGAATTTGATTTTTTACACGTACGCCGCGTAAGCGAGGGCAGCTAAATGTTACAGGTTTAACGTGGGATTTATACTCGTAGGTTTAACAAAAAAAAAAAAAAAAGGTATAAAACCTTAATTCAATTCACCTGCCAGAGGTTTCTACACAATGCTAATGTGACAGTCGATACCCGGGAGGATTATCATCAGTGTTAATCTGGTCGACATGTTATTCGCGCGTTGGTGGGCCAAGAAAATTACATTTGCATAGATGATGTCATTACATTTAGTCGACGGTATCGGTAACGAGCGAAGATAAAAAAAAGAGGGACGTTCAGGCTACAATCGGCCGACATAAAGGCTTATCGGAATTGGTCGAATGCCGGGACTATTCCGGGCGGGATCCATTACGGGATTACCGGGATAATGGCCTTTTATACGGAGACAATTTCACGCTGCAACAACTGCGCCAATATGTAAATTGTATCATTAATTTAATATTAGTGACGAATTACGTGCCTATATATTCTATCGATTGAATGGGATTCCACAATAATTATAATAAGTTTAAAAAACCGCCTGGACTTTCGACTACCTACCCCATAGTTGCAGAATCTTTCGATAGTGTCTACTTAAGCATTCCACAAAATAAAAATGGACATGTGACACTTTGTAACACTGGACATGTGACCCGACTGTTTTCTACCTACAAATTAGTCCAGCAATAAATAAATGTGTCTGATGTATAAACCCATCAGATCCGACGGCTCGCTACGGTCCACGAGTATATTAACTCTCTCCAACGCGTCTAATAGTCTTCACGTTCGTACGACCAGGGGAACGTGCTGCGGAATAATTTAATGAAATTATGTTCATAGACGGCTATAAGTAGCCACATCGTTGCAAAGTATAATAGTTATTTTTATTTACAAACACTTTTTAATATTAACAAACCGACAATAAGAACGTCTTATTAAAAATTAAAATTACACCGAAGATATATTTTGGGCCCGTTCGTCACAAGAAATATAATCTGCTTAAAAATTTGAAATACCTTTTTGCTTCCAATTCGTCCGGCAATCTACTTTATGCGAAGGGGGAAGGCGACCCGGTGAACGGTGGCCCGTTAAGAATGCAATATTTTATTCTGATACAGAGCTCAATTAAAGAAAAAGACGCCTCGAAAACAAACAACCGAAAAACGTAACGAAGCAATTACGGTCGGCAAACGAGCATCGTTTCGACGATAGAAAGAGAGAAAAGAAAATGGCTTCATTAAAATCTTCTTTTTGGTAAGTGGAGCAGAACGAGCAAACAAGTTTCTCTCAACCATCCAGTTTGAAAATATAAATATTAGAACGGACGGAGGCGATTTGAGGACGAGGCTCCAGGGACCTGGCAGTGACCAATGTTTATATATGTATTTCATACAAATATATATACACATCCACAGTTTAAGCTTTTGCATTTATTTATTTATTTAAAGCAAACCTAACAGTATAATATCTATTTTTCTTTTATTCCATTAACAACGTTAGATTGTGACACAAATAGTTTATAACAGACCTACTTTATGACAGATTATATTACATATATGCCATTCTAACTGTCTCTTATTCGGTGCAACTTATAAGTGTAATTATCATGAGGCGTAAATTTTAAAAAAATAGTAATATACGTATTATATATAAAAAGAAAATGCTACTCGGATTTGTGTGTCCGCACACATACTGCTCAGTAAAAGAATCAAGATTTATATTAGATTGTATACCCAGTGTAAACAATGTTTATTGTTCCAAGAAGTACTGGTTCATTCTTGAAAACTTCAGCACGAGTTTAAACCGCTATAAAATTACTTTAACGTGACACCAAGATTGCGCTTGAGGAAATAGGCGATTAACCGATAAGCGCGAACAGGAACTTCCTCTTCACATTTTTATGGACTAAAATTTTAAATTTTTTCAAGAATAAAAGGCCTGTATTAAAATTAACGTGAAAATCTTCCAGTGAAAAATTATAAAGATTTAAGATTGGCGTGCCCTGATGATGTAGGCGGAGGTGTTACGGATACGTAAATTTCTGAGGGCGAAAACGTTATAACACGAATAAATACACGGTAACAGCCCGCGGCAGCCACAATAAAGAAATTATTTCTTTTCCTTGGTCGTTATTCATAAACGCCGTCACAAGTATGGACTGATTTACAAGCGTTGCTTGAATTCTGTTACATTTGTTAACAGCCGGAAATCACTTTCTTTTTCTTTCTTTTAAAATATCTTTGTACATTATGGTTTTGCAATAAATAATTGAATTGAATTGAAATCTTTGTTTTTTCTACAGTGGAAGCGTATTTTAAACTATTATCAATTGTGACCGTTTTTCTGAGTTACTCTAGTTAGTTGATTCTTGATACTTTAAATTGTTGATTGTTTATTTAAATATTGTCTACGTGTACTATAATTATCTTCCTCATCAAATCCATCCATCGATTAGGTGTAGGCATTTTTTACAAATAAAAAACTAGTCTTCTGGAATCAGCTACTACTCAAATGCATATACATAATACATAACTATTAATATTATAAATCTTTCTATCTGTTACATAATCGCGCCTAAACTAATGAATCTGTTGTTATTAAAATTATTATGGGGATAAATTAGACATATTACATGTTTTGTTTTAAGGTAAAAAGCACGAGCTAAAGCTACTTTACACTTTTTAATTTTTATGACCAATAAATAGTCGATCGACGCCAATAAACCATTGGTTTCATATTCATGAAAAACCAAGAATTAATAAAATGTAAAAATATATATTCTAATTAATTGTTATTTTGTATCAATTCACTCCTATCATCGTGTTATACGACTGGCTATTATGGCCAATCTATCACAAAAGCGACCTTCTCAGTGGTTTTTGTATCATTGAAACTTTCAGCCCTGCACGTCCGTCAGACGTTCCAATAACGAAAAATTTCTCTGCTGCCTGTTAAACCTCAGTTGCGACTAATATTGAGTGTTTTTTAATATACTTAAAGCTCAATAAAAAAAATATTTTTTTTTTTTACTTTTTTACGTATATTTATCCACTAGCTAGGCATGTCCATACCACATCCCACCGTTCACTGCCGCAAAAATACAACTCAGGTAACATTAATAATGAAATATTCATGCGGAAACAATCTGCTGATGTTGAAGCGAAATGGTTAGACCTGGAAAAACCAAAATAATTGCAATCACGACGTGGAAAACTCGCTCTTATTTCAAATACACTGTGAACTGAATTCACGCGTCGTTACTGAAGGTGGATTGGTACAAATAAGGGTCAGTCCACATCACAGTAACACAACGGTCCATAACAATAAGCATAATATTAACCGAGAGGATTTGTTGGGGGACTGAAAGTGTATACACAAAGTCAACTGACACTGCTCTGTAACTTCGTAACGAGTGAATTAGACAACGCAACTTTAATCTGTATGAAAATGACAACAAATCCATTAGTATTTTTTTAACCTGTCTTACATTGTAAATCTAATACTCGGCAGTGTTGATATGATAAGTGATTATATTAAGTGTAGAGACATTAGGTAAATGGTCGCGAAGAAGCACTTGATGTAACGATATAAAGCGGAGATCAGACGAGAGTGACAACGGGCCACTCGAGCCGAGATCGAGCTCAGGCCAATTAGGCCTCGCCCACTCGGGCTCGAGGACCCCTTCACTTGCCCGCTTATACTGGAGTGCCTACCTCTAAGAAGTTTCCACAAAACCTTCACTTTGGAAACACTTACTTATACAAATACATCATCGATACAAAAATCACAATTTTTCCATTGAAAACAGGTGACATGTTCTTTGGACATTTCAGATAATTATAACGAGGTGATCACTGTATGCTGGATCAACTACAAGTTACAAACTACGAGTATATATGGCAATTCTAAAGATTCTATTATCCATAAGGGAGCCCACTTGTTAGAGGTTTATACTCGATTAGCAGCGACTGGGTTGGTAAAGGGCGCGTTACGGTCCCAATCTTTTAGCAATTAGTTCGCTTCGTAACAGAGAAGCCTTAACTAAGCACCCGTTCTACTAATTCCTTAAAAGACACACGAGAGAACTAGACATAGGTAAATGAAACGAGTAGTTTTAATGACATAAAACGAATCGTTTCAAAAGAAGTCATTTAAAATGGAAAAGTCTAAACAGAATAACGAAAACAAGTCCTAATTACCTATACAAAAATTAAGGCTAATGTAACACTATGATAAACAAGAGATAAAAGAAATTATAGTACGTATGGTACGATGGTAAGTAAGAACGTGACTGTTCATTATTTAAAGAAAATTCTTAAAATGCAATACATTTTTATTCAATAAGGTGCTTACGAAAAAAGCCATCGCTCGCCTTCATGAATAAATCGAGAGAGGTGCTACTTATGGCGAACACCGTAATCGATTAATATTCCAGAAACATTTAAATATTGATATCGTTTACTACTTAAATGTGCTTTGGCGTTCATTTCAGGACCACTCATCATTTTAGACGTAGAATTCAAAGTTTTCAGTACTGACTACTATTTTGTATACCGTACAACTTTCGTTTCCAATTTTATTGCTGGTTCTCTCTTATATTAACGCATACGAAACATGTAGGTACTTTTATCAAACTAACAAAAAAAATATATATTCATATTTTGCAGGTTAGATAAGAGTGAAAGAGCCTTACGCCTGTGAATTGAATCCCGAATTTCGGGTTAAGTCTTTCGAGTTGAGCCACAGGTAAAGTAATGTTACTATGTGATTAATATTTTATAAGCGATTATGCATTAAACTAATAGGCGAAATGAAAATTGACAGTGTGTGCTCGAAGTGTCTCGAATACGAGCTCGCTCCTCCACTCCAGCATTCGGTTCACGATATTGAATAATGTAGTAGAGACAAGATCACACACCATCTTGAATTCGTGCGGCGAGTGACGTACATATATATATACATGTATAATATACTAACTAAGTACATGTGGCGATAATGACGGAGTAATGTACTCAGCAAACCTCAACACAAAGAACCAACTAGAAATGCGTACAATCAAATTTACAAGATGTACTACGTCCAATCAATCTAAACTAATAATAAATCTGTAAGGGTTGGTTATGGAGTAAGTTACTTTGTTTTCAGAGATATCGTGTTTATAGGCTCTATACATGATACTGAAACTAAATTGACCATTTTTAGAATTTTTTTCTGTTTGTATGTCTATGTATAACTCTTAAACGAATTAACTGATTTTCATGAAACTTGGTAGATAAACATTTAGACGTACAGGACACAGGATAGGCTACTTTTTCTTTTTCAACGCGGACGAAGTCGCGGGCGTCAGCTAGTACAAAATAAATTCTATATTTACATATCATATCATGCAAGAAGTACTTATAGATCAAAAGTTCTCCAATCCTATTACGAAATATTTTTATATTATAAACGCACACAAGACAGTCTAATTTAAATAAAATAAATAAGTACTTCAAGCAAGGCGGTATAGAAAGGTTATATAGGCTATTTAAGACGTTCGGAAGCTGAGAGAAAAAGTCATAAAGAAGGCTAACACAAAATTATAGCATGTGCGAGCGGGCTTTGCAAAATCGCTGATTTGAGTAACCCGAAGAATAATATTATAATAACACAGATTTAAATTAAACTGCGGTTGCTACCGCGGTTCTCAACTCATTATTAATATTAAATAAATCAAGCGAATATCTCAAAGGTGGCTGGCCCGAGTGGATCGCAGCGCACGTCTTCGAATTCGGGTGACGACCGCAATTTTGTCAGTTATACTCACAGTAATAACTCAATGATTTCAGCAATTGCAATACGAATAGGTTATCATATTCCTTGTGGTGTCGCTCCTGATGGATGTGAAGGTCCGTCCGAAGCGGACACGTTTCATTATTGTAACGAATGACGACCCATCGCGTGGCCTCGTTCCCTGCCCAGATATCGGGAATATTTCTTGTCTTGTAATACAAAGCCAGTCTTGTGTAAACTCACATCAACTATCTCTACCTACTCGTATAACTCGTATTTAGACAAAATAAATCAATTTCAAGATAGAATCCAATTAGGTGTAAGTGTATAAAAACTGAAATAATACATATAAAGTTAGAATATGGCGACACTACAAAAGCTCAATACTTTAAAAAATAAGTCATATTATATCATTCACAATGAGCTGTATTAGTTGCTCTAGCTCAACGATATTCAACAACGAATTAACTAATAATGTAAAAAATTCTAGAAACCTGAATCCAGTTTTAAAATAAGTACTAGAACCCTATCGAGTAGTTCCGATGATAACACGAATGATTCACAATAGCCAACATGTGATAGGAGATAGCACTTAGTGCATATCTTAAATAGGAAGAAAATTTATTAACGTTCTTCG
The DNA here is from genome assembly GCA_945859745.1 of Synanthedon formicaeformis. Taxonomy (NCBI): domain Eukaryota; kingdom Metazoa; phylum Arthropoda; class Insecta; order Lepidoptera; family Sesiidae; genus Synanthedon; species Synanthedon formicaeformis. The sequence goes on along the minus strand of OX243974.1, from coordinate 250,471 downwards.
ATGCGTTATCAAGCGTCCTTCCGATAAGTAGCACTATTAACATCACTAGCACACTTCTATAGTTGGTTTTCAATTACTATGGCATAATTACGTACCTCATATACATATCTACAACAATCTACATAGAGCAAAGTCCCGGATGGCGCCGAGTTGTCGACGAGCGACGCCGATGAGTTTGTTTTATGAGGAAGTTTCTCAAATCCACGATATACTTATCATAATAATCATAAACAGACATGCATTATACATCAGGACATACATAAACAGTGTATTACTTTTATTACACGTTACCATTATTATTAAATTGCTTTTCATGTGTTTCTTTATTAGAACTACTTAAAATAGTTCAACTTCCGGCGACGTACTTTTAGCACCTGTGGCGTTGCTTGTGTTATAGGTTACCGTGTGTGGCTACCGGCTACCGCCACCAAATGAACCTATCTGCCGACTTTAACAGATTCCTATAACAAGTCTCGACATATAGTTGAAAAATAATCAGGTACTACGAAATTCAGCAGAAGATTATCCCCACAATGGACGACATCGTCTCTGTCGGTGAGAGAATTCTTACACAGTATTTTTTTATAACAAACTGCAAATAAATAAACAAGAGACAAAGTGACTGTTGTTGTTGCAACGTTTATTTCAGTTTAATTAATGTTTTAATTAATGCCGTAGAGTATTTCCTGGTACACTTACCAAGGAAACTAAAACACGGGGCACAATAAACATTTGTAGTCACTTAATTTGCTAAACAAATTCGTTGCGACTTTAGCACGCTTGTCGTGAATGAAGAACTGAGGCTTTATAAAAATGAAAATAAACAAAAAACGAATGACGCAACAAACTACGTGTAATTCAACTGTAACGATATAATCAATCTTGTACCTCAGTCCAGTCGTTAATGTAAGTCGTCAATCGAGGCCTTCGCCTCTCCGGACGGACAAAATTGAACACAAATCGAATTCTTCCTACTATACCAGAACCGAAGCCTAATCCGGTAGCCATCAGAGAGGCTACGACAAAAGGTATCGTTATGAGGAATGGCGCTACTAACATATTACGAGTATATCTCACATTTAGGTACAACTCTTTATAAAATTCGTATATAATGCTCAACCCACATTGATCTTTTAAATCCAATTGAAAATAGATAAAATTTATTGAAAATAATGTGTCAGCGAAAACTCGTATTGTTCACTGTTCCACAATTGAATGTTTTCTACGAGTATTTAAAATTAGATTGCGAATTCTGACGCTGAAGTTGATTCATGATGGCGGAGTTATCGTTCACGCTCAAGTAGGTACACAAAATTAAAACAAAAAGTTTGTTTAAAGGGTTTCGATATTTATTTTTACGAGAATTACAAACAGATGTGATGACACTAATAATAATAATAATGTTTGAATAAAAACCTAATAAAATTATTGTCCCCAATCAAGATTACTAAACGAGGTGAGAACGCTTCGAATGAGTCTGACCATCGATTTTAGTTAATGATATCCCCCAAATATAGCTCACTAGACAAATACGGCAGTGTTTTTATTTTTTTGATATCTTAAAAAATGACCGAGTTATAAGCGTTCAAAGTACGCGCGCCACCCAAATTTTTTAATACTACTCGCGAACGTTGATGACGTCACAAGGGCCGATTCTAGATGCAAGAAAGAGAGATTTGTATGTTTGTAATTAATTAACTCAAAAACTACTGGACCGATTTTGAAAATTCTTTCACCTATAAAAAGCTACGTTATCAGCGAATAACATTGGGTATATTTTATAAAATTACGCGGGCGAAGTCGCGTGCAACAGCTGGTAACATTATAGAGAGAGTAGATTTCTATTTTTGTTTACGAGTATAATGATTAAACTTAAAAACTACTAGACCGATTTTAAAAATTATTTCTCCTTTAGAAAGCTACGTTATCAGCGAGTAACTCAAGCCATATTTTATAAAGTTGCGCAGAAGAAGTCGCGTGAAAACAGCATGTTGATTATAAATTATAAAAATATTCTTAAAATGATTCTTGAGCGGGACTTACGACAAAGATTTCCTCAATACTTTCTGAAGTTATCGGGTTCAGAATATCTTAATGAAGTAGGTATCTTGCGGGTCAGTTCTCTTTGTCTACGTTTCTGTACTACAGATCATTCATTTGTTTTAACTGTCTCTCGATACAAAATGTAAATGTACGTTTTGTTGTATCAGCTAGGTTGCGGTTTGCAACTTTACTTGCAACTTTGCTTTGCAAGCATATACTTGGTTGTAAGTCATCCTCATATCATAAAGAGTGTAATAGGTATTTTTGTTAGTATACTAGGCAGGTAAGTATATTTTTATAGGGAGAAAAGTGACGATGTCTTACACACACTAAAATAAAATACGTGTGTGACGGGCTTCATGGTCATCCACTTTTTATGTCTTTTCGTATCCATTGGCACTTGGAAAAATAATTTAGAAGGTGTTTGGATGGTTGAATTTGTACATAATATATAAGGACTATATATTATGTACAAATTATTAGTATTTTTATTATTATTATTATTATTAGTATTTATTATATGGCAAAAGTAACGGTCATTATTTAAATTTTCAAATGCTCCGGCGCCACTGACCTATAATAAGCACTGGACTTTTTGTACCTTTTGTACCATTTTGAAATTTTTGAAGATTTTGACGTATTTTTATTCCGAACCTGATAACTTCAGAAAGTATTGAGGAAATCTTTGTCGTAAGTCTCGCTCAAGAATCATTTTTATAATTGATAATCAACTTGCTGTTTTCACGCGACTTCGTCTGCGCAACTTTATAAAATATAGCTTGAGTTACTCGCTGATAACGTAGCTTTCTATAGGAGAAATAATTTTTAAAATCGGTCTAGTAGTTTTTAAGTTTAATCATTATACTCGTAAACAAAAATAGAAATCTACTCTCTCTATAATGTTACCAGCTGTTGCACGCGACTTTGCCCGCGTAACTTTATAAAATATGGCCTATATTATTCGCTGATAACGTAGCTTTCTATAGGTGAAAGAATTTTTAAAATCGGTCCAGTAGTTTTTGAGTTAATTAATTACAAAATACAAATCTATCTTTTTACTATGAACTTGCGTCTAGCATCGGCCCTTGTGACGTCATCCACTTAGCACGGGCGAACTTGAAAATTTGAATAGCGACCGAAGTTTCGGTGTCAATAACTTCGGAAATACTGCATCGATTTTGATGAAACAAAAACTTTTCACATGTACATAACCATAGCTCTGATATTATGTGTGTTTTATAGTCATTTTCAAACCCATCGGTCAGACCCATTAGGTATGTAGTAATTGAAGGTAATAGATGTATGGTAGCGAACGTTGCTTTAATAGTATCGGGTAGTGGGGCTGCAATCAACTAATACCGGCTAATAGAATCCCGTGTGTAACTGGATAGATTGTCACCTGATCCCGAATTCCTGATAGCGAAGCGGAGCGTGCGAGAGGCGTCTCACAGTTCGGTGTTCACACGCTCTATGCTTCCCCGATTGAAATTATTATTGATACGAGTAACCAAATTAATACCCTAATCCGCAATAGTAAGTACATGTGGATAATTCTATTTTATTTAAGGTCATTTCTATATGTGTACTACTTACTGTTCAGGTACCTAATATTAATTTATTACTGAATGTTACAGTATGAAACTTACTATTTCCTTTATCTGTCACAAATATTAAATTACATATCAATATTACTAACTAGCTGGTCCCCGCAATTTCGTCCGCGTTGTACCAGACAACATGACGTATGCAAAATTTCATGGTGATCGGTTCAGTAGTTTTTGCGTGAAAGCGTAACAAACAAACAAACTCACATTCACATTTATAATATTAGTAAGGATAGAGAGAAGATATTTTGTATGTTTGTAATGAACAAACTCAAAAAACTACTGGACCGATTATAAATTCTTTCACTTATATAGAAAGTTCTTTTCCTTAATTCTCTTTTCCTGCATTGTTTTTTTTTCGCTTGTCTTTATTTTCTTTTGTATGTAATACAGAGTAATACTTTTATAATAAGTATAATGCATACTACTTGTGAACTTAGCAAATTTTTATTGTCATAAAAATAGTATTTTCATCCCTTTCTTAATATTAAACCAGAGTTTTATCTGGTTAGTTTAATGAATACGCCGTGTAAAAACTTTTTACAACTGTTCATGGTCCCAGCGTTTGGTTCGTCGGTTGTGTTTTTCTTCCATACTTTGTTTGTGTCAGGTAAACAAATGATCAAAGTTTGTAAGTGTGTCCGTTCTCCATTGTTTAAACGACGAAGGGTTCACAAATTTCATAAAACGGGACACTTAGATTTAAACATTAAACCAGTAATGGTTTATATGAATCTACAAAAGAAACAAGTTTCTACTAGATTTTGAATCAATTCTTTTAAAAAAATGGTCCATTTAATCAAGATTTCAAAATGGTACAACACCTACTAGGTACTAATCTTTCGAATTTTTGAAGTAGAAAGTGAAAACTTTGTGAAGCTAAGTTAGCTAAGTTTTTCACTTCAGGTCCTATATACGACTAATGTATTTTTTTTTTAATTAAAATTTACAATATTATTATTTTGTATGAACATAACTTGTCACAACGTCTTGAGGCGAATGATATTAATTGTTAGGTGTGTGAAGCGGGGGAGAGGCTGAGAGTAGGCGGTGTCGTTCCCCGAGCAGATGTATCCTCGGCGTCGATAAACTTTGCAGATAGACGTCGGCACAACTTGTGACACGGTGATAGATGTGCCTCACTAATGCACGGCACGTCTCAGCCGACAGGAGACGAGGCTGCCTCGCGCGGCGATCATGCCACGCACTTTTACCCACTTACTTACCTACAATATACATACATACATACATACATAAATAAATACCAACCTACATTCGAGGCTACGATAGCTTGTAGGGAATCAAAACAAAATAAAATCTACTTATATAGTACAGCATTAGCTGTGCCTAGGCAGCCGAAAAAATCATCATCATCATCTCAGCCATAGAAAGTCTTTTTATAGGTTTAAGATCGACAGGCTGACGGTCCACTTGATGGCAGGTGATTATCGTCGCCTATATCACAAGCAAACTGTCCCCGTCGACGAGAGATAGTGCGCAAACGTAATTTCCTCTCCTAAAAAACAAGTACTACAAGGTGCCCTGCCAACCATAGAAGGATTAAGGGTAAGAGATAAGGAAAGGATTGAGTCTACTGCTGACATGTCATAACATGACATGCTGTCCTGGAGTCTATGATAAGGAAGGAAGGTAGGGATGGGGTGGAAGACTACTGCTGGAGATAGGTCAATTTTCCAGTAAGACCGATCAGATAAGCAGCCTTAGATTCTACGTCATCAAATAAAATTACATTAATTTAAAAGCAATTAAATAATGGTGTCACGCCAATATTGAGTATAGTGATTAGAGAAGCGTTTGCGAAACCATAATTTAGAGGCTGTCGGGCCCTTCTCATTTCGGAGTGGGTGCCCGATCGGACACTCGACGTCAATCACAGTAAACGAATCGGACAAATTGAATGATGCGGTTTACGTCTCAATTTAGTATTGCCGTCTATTAATATTATGTAAATAAACTTCCAACGCTAATTGAAACACACAATTCCAATTGAAACGTAAATTTAGTCACAATCTTAGCACATTTCACTTAGAAGATTGTGTCAGAGATAATTTTGAAAATGCGGCTGCTTTTTTTACATTCCACAATTTCATTAATCTCGTCGGGCGTCTTAAAATAGCGTAGGCTTTTAAAAGCATCGCTCCGATATCCAAATGAAAGTACGTATACAAATACAGCGAATCACTTGAGACGTCACTCTAGAATCCAGAAAATAAACAGCGAACAAAAAACATTTTCACCAAAATAAACAACAAATGGAACGCGAAGTAAACGACGCGTCCCTCAGAACTCTAAACGGTATTAAGACGAGACAACCAACGATCCCGGACGGTGTCGTCACGTCAATCGTTCACGTGACGTTGTCGTTGAAGTGTGAATACGTTATCTGGTTCCTTATGGACACCTCGTGCGACCAACGGCGACCTATCAGTTGGGTAGTTTAGTAATAATAATATGGTGGTTCGCATCGCTAACACTTTCATATGCCGGAAAAACAATCATGAAACTTGACACCACTTCCATTTCCACTTAACATTTTTTTGGTCCACACGGAAACGTATCTCATTTCCCGAAGTAAATCCATTAAGTAACCTATATTTTTCAGCAATATTATGCAGGGTGTTTGAAAGTGTGAAAGGGTGACTGATAAGCTTAGTTAGATCATTTACCTAGTATATTTAAGACATAATTATGTTTTAAAAACCAAATGTGTTATTTTTTTTAAATACAAATAAAAGCAAAAGAAATACTAACAGTAAAGTAGATAAATTCGATATATCTAATTGTCTTATTTTAACTGTTAAAATTACTTTTTGGTTTTTAACATTTAGGAAACATTTAACCGAGTTGAGGGAAAATAATTATTTTTTCTAAATAGTGAAGTTACAGTTTTGCTAAAATTATATTTTTTATGTATGTACTATCATACTTTCATCCGTTTTCACATAAATATCACAAAATATATTTTATGTGCACACGATATGTTGACAAGAAGGCATCCTAAACTCTATTAAAGTGGGTGGAGAGTCCCGCGGGTGGTCGCAGTCGCAGGCTAGCCGCCAAAATAAGGAATTGCCAACGCCAAGATTCAATTTGCAGTGCACTACGAGGGCGATGGCGATGGCGGATGGACCAACTGCTGACTGCAGATGGAAGGACGTTCAAAACTTTCCAAATTGAACGCCCCCAAGTGCTCTTTTAAACCACAAACAGATATTTGTGTAAAAATATTTTCATTTAACTTAAGAAGATTGACTTTCCTATGCCAATGGTTACAATATAAACTATATATAATATATCTGTTGGTTAAAGCAAGCAAATTATTCAAGTCAAGCGACGCGTGAAACACGACTGCTGGAATATTTCATTTAACAAGTCTTAATAACGTAATCCGACGTCATTACGCCGTCAGGTAAATAAGCGCGGACGCCTCAACTTGCAAAAACAGATCACGGCTCTGGGATTATTAATTTTCATACCACGAAAAGCGGTACGAACTAAATTCTATATTTTATATACCTTTTTGTCTTTACCACTAACGAAATAAGGTTAACAATTGAATGCACGTGCTATTTTAAGAACCTTCGCTAGAAAATGCAGTTTCAATTCGAGTCGACTCATCGCATTGCAATCAGATTTTAATGGCTGAGAGGCGTTCCGTCGATACCTAGCATTTATTTAATGAAAATGCAGCCTCCGTTGCAAGGCATGGCGTTACTACAAAGAAATGTTTTAAAATGAGTAACAAAAGAGCGCAAATTATCACAAAAATAAAGATTTTTTAAAGGACATTTTTGAAAATTTAAGCCCCAATTAGTTCTATAGTTTCGAGATTAAAATAGAAGAATTCACGGTGTTTTCATAGCGTAGAAAATTTAGTAATTATATTTTTTTTAAGTATTCAATATCAACATAATATGAGATGCAAAGTAGATGTGTGACGATGAAATAACTTTATGCGACCCAACACTCGGTAGTTATTAGATTTCCGCTTTTGGGAAACTAATTACTAGAGTAAACTATAGTTTTGTAAATAGACCGAAGTTACTAACTCTGTGTAACAAACTCGCTAAATCTCCTTAGTCCAACCACAAATTTATCGCGACGAGAGGCACTCACTGGTCCTACGAGCCGGATATAAAGGGAACCGCGCCAATCGAGGTTACTTTATAAACACTCGTCACATGTACAAACGTAACCTTTTCCAATTTGTTCGGATAAACACCTTAACACATTTGTTACTCGCAAAAGATATCAGAGTATATAATATACAAGTTTGATACAAAATTATATTCTATTGAAGCTGGCTGGTGGCATCACGGTGGTGTTATCGAAAATGAGTTAATTGGACATCACACCGAAACCGTTGCACTTACCTGAATAAAAAAGAAGTAAATATAATATTTTCACATTGTACTAAAAAGGCGACATAATTTTTGTGGGCAATGTTTACTGTCACCATAATATAACCAATGCTCTTTACGGTAGAAAAACCACGATCTTTTTTTTTGGACCCAATTTCGCTTTCATTTAATTTAAAAGTTTCCGGTAAAACGAATTATGATCAGATTGAAAACTTTCTACAAATGTAATCGGTGTCCAATGTATCCCTGTCGCGAGTCCCTGGACTCTAGGGCCCCGTACTTGTGGATGGGTAAGATCAATACATACGTAATCAAACTGTCGTCCGCAGAGTTCGCCGCAAATATTTTCCCATTCACAATTCTGGATGTAGCCTGGAGCTGTAATTTGATTGGATTATTTACCATTTCCATTGCTACTCCCGAAATACTCGGCACTTGTTCCTTCAACATACCTTATTTAAAATTATCATTAATTTTTACTGTAACTTATGCATATTTGCAAACGCTTTCAAAAATAACGACTTAAAGTCGAACAAGACTTTGCCATAAAACCCCAAATTAAATGAATATTTGATCAGATAGAATTCGCCAGCGTTTATGTTTGCCAAAGAAGAGAACGAAGAATTACCAATGTAAATAAATTCGTCCCTGCAGAATTTAAATATTATTTGTGAATATCCAATGGAATCGACGCGCACAGAACGCGTAAAGATTTTAATGTTTATTATTTACAAAAACAATGCGGTGTTCACATCATCAGGCGTCAACGAGCCGCCGACGTTGCGGAAATAGGAACAAATAAAATCGCAAATTGTGTGAACACAAAGTGACAAATATTTTGTGAAGAAAATAAATAGGAATCCATTGTAGAAGGGAAGTGCTCCGCGAGTATTAGTAATACGTTTCCGCCGAGTCAGGCCGGACGAAACGCGTCGCGCGTTGCTGCTATGCCTCTTGTCCTTGGTTTGAATTAATACTGCTATTTCAAATAGATTTATTCCAATGTTGCTAAAAAGTTATATCTACAAATAAAAGGAAGAAGCTGCAGTAAGTGTATCTTTGGTTACTGATAAACAATTGGTTACTGATATACTACTTAAGCAATTGCAAATAGCCCAGTGAGACGCAGAACCCGGTCGGTCTTTTATTTCATTTGTGAATTAAGACTTAAGTGATCACACTGATCACACATTCTAATGAGACCTGCATGATCGAAAACCTCCTATAGCCTCTTTCATCTTGTGGCCAACAATCAGAATATATTTGCAATCCAATAATAATTACTGTCGCTCAAAACACGTATGGAGCACACCCTTCGCTTCTAACATGATTGAACATTCATCGTTTGTGAAAGGGTTGAAGCTCAGAATGGGAAATTGAAAGAAAACAGTCGCAAAGAGCGGACTTAATGGAGGGCTCGGTCCCTTTGTGTTGTTCGATATAATGTTACAAAGGGTCAGTAGGTGCACAAAGTATAAACACTGGTCAATCGCCTGTTGCGAATGAAAGTGCTTCTACGTTTTTTGAATATATTTATCATGTGTCATATACTTCATATATTGCGTGAATAAATTTCGTGAAGTCCAAATTGATTCGAGTAGCCGTAAAAAGATGTCACCATCATCATGAACAGTTGACATAGTTTTTTTTTACCATTAAAGCGCACGACTGGCAACTCAGTGTGAAGTTCAGCTTGCTAATTCGTGATACTCTTTGAAATATGTTTACACAGAAATAGAAAAACCTAAGATAGCTTAGGTTCCCCTATTTTTAAGAGACGGAAACATAAGAGAAATTGGGTAACTTTCTCATATAGGGAAACCTCCGAGAGCTCTTGTAAGAGAGGTACACGTCCTGATTAATAAGCAATTCAAAGCATGATTTGTTAATTATTTGGAGCCTTTAATACTTTATCACACCTTAAAATGTTTGCAAAGTATTTCAGTGGGCGAACGTTGCCGAGTCTGCATCTCGTGTTGGTGTGGCGACATGTTTTATTCATAACCGAAGTAAGTAAGAACTCCCGAAACACCGATTTGGCCGAGGTCCATTTAAATCGCGTCCAAGTGAATTTAAATTGGGCCCAGCCACTGTCATCCCTTCTTACATTTGTTACATTTACCATTTTCATTGTTCTCTAAGAAAGAAAAAAAAAACACTCTGCGCAAACCTTTCAAATCAGGCTCACCGTTATTCGCGATAAATTTTATACAAATGTTACAAGAGTTAGTGTTTTACACATTGTACTTGTTATCAGACTATGTGTTCATACTCATAATATGTGTTGTATTGTTTGTATGCGTTATGTCCAGCAGTGGACGTCCTACAGCTGAGATGATAATATGTTACCTAACGGACAGACCAATTCCAAGCAAGAATCGTTTAGCATAATATGATATTCTATTTGGGTCTAAATAATTTAGGCTAAACTAGTTTGGTGTGGACAGAACTGATTAATCGATACGAGTGACAAAATAAACACCTTGAATTTGATAACAAACTTCGATACTTTCGATTTCGTCTTTATTTCGATTTCATCTTTAAAGAAAAAAATACAATCTGATAGTAAGGATATAAGCACAATTTTATTGAATCGTTTTGTATCACTTTTTTAATTGTGTAACTTATAATTTCCATTGTTTTTTGTACTGTTTATAAATATGGGAACTATTTTCATGATATACATATGATTTATCTTTTTAATTCACTTTTAGTATGCAACAATAATAATCTAATTTTGAAAATATACTTACTTGATTGTCTAGTTAGCTAGAGTATACAGACACGATTAGGATCGAAGCCTTGAATCGAGCTAGCTTAGCTCGCTTCATAGCTAGCTAGCTTAGCTTAGCTAGCCTTGAATCGAGTTTAATCCATAACGTTTTACACATAATCACAGAATCATTATCAATTATGAGATTCACTTTAGAGCTTCCGTGAAAATTGAGTGAAGGTTATTTAATATTTATTTGAGCAGAACGTTTCGTAGATACTCGGGGAGTTAAAATAAACAAGATGTCATAAAATATGTACAAGAGAGTCATGAAGAGAGTGTAACACTAAAATATTCAAGTACAAGGAGAGAGGGGGCGAGTACCACGCGGGGCGGAGGGGTACGCTTTAACATTTCTAAACGAAATGCAAAAAATGACTCCACTAAAACATGTAACAAGTTATTTTGCTTTTCAAGCGAACGTTATCTATGCATTTTGTGTTTTTCTTAGTTTGAAATAAAGATATTTTTCTCCCTGCCCTCTCATCCATTGTTTCTCCGGGTGCTGTCAATCAGAGCGTAAGTTGAAAGTAGCAAACTGACATGTTACGAAACAGATTTGCAATTCCGCACAGTGAGGTTAGGACTGGAACACAATTTGGACTCGGATAATCGGTAAACGAGTACAAAGCGGCTGTTTGTTCACGAAACGAGTTGAAATATTTTCCGTCGGGACAAAAGTGTGTAGTGCGATTGTGTGAAACTTTTATGTAAATTCCCTTTGCGGGTAACGGTGTGGGCGCGCGGGGGACAAAAACAATAAGGAGGCGGTCAGGTGAGAGCAAACGGCACGAAAGGTTAGCTTAATTAGTAGTAGTAGTACTCTGTCAGTGAGTATATTGTATATCCTCTGACGTATGTATTTAACCTTAGCCTGTCCCAGGGTATTTTTCCTGATATCTGGAAACAGGCCTCCATTACCCCAATTTATAAAAATGGCCGTAAAGATTCCCCTGCCAACTATAGACCTATTGCTCTTTTAAGTACCTTTGCTAAACTACTTGAAAAAATTGTAAACAAACGCCTTCTGTCATATTTGGAATCTTTTTACCTCCTATCTGACCGTCAGTTCGGTTTCCGTCGAAACAGATCAACCGAGAATGCAGTCAGATTGCTCACGGATTTTATCTCGGATTATCTTGACGGTGGCTGGTGCTGCATTGGAGTCTTCTTGGACCTTGCGAAGGCTTTTGACACTGTGTCAATTCCCCTGTTGCTGCGGAAGCTGGAGCGATTTGGAGTAAGAGGCACCCCCCTGCAGTGGTTTCAAAGCTACCTGTCAAACCGAGGGCAGCGTGTTAGAGTTGGCTCCGTACAGAGTAGCTCGGAAACTGTTCACTTCGGGGTTCCTCAGGGTAGTGTCCTTGGGCCAACTCTTTTTATAGCTTACATAAATGACATAGCTACCTGCTGTGGAGATGGGGCCGAGTTGGTTTGTTACGCCGATGATACGGCTGTCATTTTTCGTAACAGGACATGGAACTCGGTATTTTCTTTGGCTGAAGTGGGTTTGTCTAGGATTGCGAATTGGTTGGATTTGAATCTCCTCACACTAAATAATGATAAAACAAAATACATGACTTTTTACAAAACTAAAGCATCCATGCCAAAAAGCCTTCCCCCCATTAAAATACATAGATGCGGAATGACCTCTCCACGGCCACCTTGCAATTGCGGTTCTATTCTTGCATCCTCCTCGCTGAAGTACCTTGGCATTGTCATTGACGATCATCTCTCCTTCAAGGACCATATAGAACTTCTGTCTGGGCGCGTTAGGAAGACTATGCATGCATTGAAAAATGTAAGAGATGTGGCGTGGGCTGGAGTTAAAAAAATGGTTTACACTGCGTTATGTGAGAGCCTGCTTTCATATTGTATATCTGTCTGGGGAGGATCGAACAAAACGGCACTAATTCAACTGGAAAGAGCACAACGATCTGCTCTGAAGGTACTGTATAGAAAACCTTTTCGATACCCCACAACGTCCCTCTACAGAGACTGCAAGGTTCTCACAGTGCGCCAACTGTTTATCTTGAAGGTTGTACTCTCCGTTCACCGCCTCACCATCTCGAGCGACGCCTATGAGTCTTTGCTTTCCAAAAGGCATTTCAAGACTCCTGTTCCGCTGGTGGCCTCCAGTTTCGGAAGGCGATTCGGCCGATTCCTTCATCCGTCAATCTATAATAGGGTTGTTAATCTTTGCGGCATTGAGAATCTAAACTGCAAAAAGGTATCTTTTATTGTAAGAGGCTGGCTCCTGAACTTGTCATATGCCGACACTGAGAGCATCCTCCGCTCGCTCTGTTAGAATAAGACCATGTATGTTCCGACGTTGTGCTGGCGTAGCTGAGTGTGCAACGGTCTATCCATTTCTATCTGTTTTATACTTTGGTGCAGTCTGTTAATATTTATTAATATATTGTAATGCTTTCTATGTTTTTCATATTATTCTATGTGTATATAGGTACGTTTTGTTGTTTTATATAATGTTCCCTTATTGTACTAAAATGTGTTGCTATGTATCTATGTATTTATTGTAAATTATTGTATAGGTACCAGATATATTATGTAGACTAATTATGTATAATATGATATGTAATTCAGTAGACTCCCACGATACAAGCATAGCTTAGTGTGGGGGTCAACGACAACTTGTGGTCAATGTACTTTATTTTTTGGAAATAAATTATTATTATTATTATTATTATTATTATTAATTAGAAGAAGCCGATGTGCCGCGTCGAGTCGTTCGCCGTTTCACGCTCACTTGCCTCAGAACCTTTCGCACATTTTTAATGTCCGGCCCATTTTTTTCCTTTATTTTTTATCCCTTAAGATTATCCGTCAACTTTGTGCGCCAAGGCATCGGATTAGATCTCACCGAGACCGGAAACTTAATAAACATAATTATAAACATAAAGGTGGCAAGGTAAACTGTTCGCGTAATTTCTCGTTTCATTAATAACTGACAAAGCTCCTCGCTCTTCGTAAAAGCTCCTAGTCTTCTCTCACAAAGCTCTTGACTTTCCCTGAAATTGAACTTAATTGCTACAAGCTTAAAGTTGCGCTTATAAAGCTCTCAAAAAGCGAAATCCTCTTTAAGTGTATATTCGTAATATAGCTCTTTGTATTCTGTATTCGATTCGTATTTTCTTGTAATGTTATTCCTGTTGCTTAAGCCTTGCTCGAGTCCGATTACAGATCGGACTACAGATACATAGGGTTTGTCGACTTGAAGACACGTAATCGAGGGGTTGTACGAATACACCAGTTAGGTATTTTAAATTATATTAATAACACAGGAGTTGTACCTTTCGATTTAATTTTCTAGTGTGCTAAAGACACATTTGTGTATGATTGAGCGAAAAATTATATGAAAGGCTGTTAGCTCCATATTTGCAAGTGTGTATTTCATAATATCATTCGTTTGATTTCTAGCAACTTGCACAAGTCCAATAAGACGCTCAGAGCATGAACGTTTAACTTGACCCGGAAGATTAATATCGCAAACCACTTTAGTGTCACATGCCAGAGTCGCGCCGACTTGACATCCCTTAATTCTCGTATCACAAGCACACAACTGTCATCGCTGCGGACAAGATATACTACACGCAACAAACCACGTTAAGACATGTCTGCGTGACGTTCCAGTCACAACAATTATTATTACTCACTTAGAAACAAAGTATACATAGTAAATTCACGTAAAGTTGTATAAAATTGAATACTGAGCTTGGACTAAAAACTTCTGGAGATATAATTTAATTGATTAACAAATTGAGTTGCGTTGAAATCTAACCGACGTCAAAGTTCAAGAAGGACGCTTCAAAATGATAATCAGTTGTAAAACCAACTGCGACCTCAAACTGGAATTGGACGCGCGTAAAATGAAACGTCACCGTGCTATAAATAAATGCGAAAGCACTTTTAAGCGTAGTGTATACTCACCGAAAATGCTTTCAGAAACACGAGGCACTGTATAATGCCCTCCATGGTATCGCCGGTGAGGCAGAAGGTTCCCGTGAGGTGGCGACCTTTCTTGTCGCCGAGGGCTGGCGCCGCGGCTAAACTAGCGTGCACCAGGGCACCCCTTGGACGTGCGTCCCTGGTGGCGCCCAAGACGCCCGGCAACGGCGCGCCTTCCATCAACCGCGCGAGAGGGTCCATGACACACACGCGCGCACTATCACCACTTCACTTAACACCACATTGGAAGACAGAAAATATTCTATGGCACACGATTGCCAACTAAACACTAGTCTACGGCAATCCAAGGTCTATTCGCGAGGAAACCGACGGCGTAGTGACCAGGGTGACGTTCTGACAGAGACTCTTGCACTCGTCACAGCGACACTTCTGCTCCTCTTTCCAACAATCACAATTCAGCAGTACCGTCAACAGGGTGTAAATTAACACACCCATTCCCACTATTACGTATATTTCCATGGCATTCGACACGAGAGTTTTGCACGCGGGTAGTCAAACGTAATACCGACTCCCGCGGGAATCCTAGCCGAATCGCAGAGATCCGACAATGCCGAAACATAAAACGGAATTAACCGTTACTAAAACAATGTACACGTTATACGAAATCGAATATTCGCCCATTCATTTGTCATTTTAACGGCGTTTGTTGAAAACAATAGCGCGGCCGGAAGGCTCCGGCGGTCGGTTATGGGCCGCTTTTCATCATTTACATACGACGCGTGAACGCCCGTAACGGCTTTAACCGAATCATTCCAAACATTGGCGGCTGTTTTGCATATAAAAACTCCACTTCTGCGCTGGATATGTGCGGAATTATCGGCACATTTACCTAAGCAAACATACGCATCAAAAGAATTATTAAAAACCAAAGGAATACTAAAGCTAAAGCAAAGTGGAGCCTTGCACTAATGTAATAAACCCAACAAACGTGTTGACGAAACTTCATTGAGAAACGATACAATACGAAGAACACGCTCATTCCCGACTGATTGCCATCATTGTTCTGCCAATGTACCTTTCTTTCACCTACATCTCTATACAACAAGTATTATTTATCTTCAACAATAACAGTTTCGATAAATGAACTTCTATCTGTCGGTAATAAATACAATATTGAGAGGGAACGCCACGACGCAAATTGCAAAGCTTTCCTTTGCACCGATGGAAGAAAAACTCATTTCATTGCTTATTGTGATTTGCAGACAAAACTTTTTTTATATACATTGGTATTTTTTGTTTTATTTATTCAATTATAAATCTGTCTATTCTATTTCATGACAAAGAGTGGCTGACAGGCTGACTTTTTTTTTTTAATTCTTTTACATTTAGAATTCTCTTAGTTAAGTGTAAGCAAATTTTAAATGCATCAAAACTGAAACTAAATATTCAGGTTTTATATAATACTAGTTGGCGCCCGCGACTTCGTCCGCGTTGAAAAAAAAAGTAGCCTATCCTGTGTCCCGTACGTCTAAATGTTTATCTACCAAGTTTCATGAAAAGTAGATTAAGGCTAATATTTAAGTAGCGTTAGTGTTTTATTGTTTTATTAATATTTTTAGTTAAGATCATTAATGTTTAGTTAAAATTAAGTTAATCATGCTATGTACACTATTTAGGACTACAATTTAGTAAATTACCATAAACACATATCTTTTGAATTCATGTAAATAATTGTAATCTGTCTGTGTACTTTATTAAATAAATAAATAAAATCAGTTGATTCGTTTAAGAGTTATAGAGGAACATACATACTTACATACATACATACATACATACATACATACATACATACATACATACATACATACATACATACATACATACATACATACATACATACATACATACATACATACATACATACATACATACATACATACATACATACATACATACATACATACATACATACATACATACATACATACATACATACATACATACATACATACATACATACATACAGAAAAAAATTGTAAAAATGGTCAATTTAGTTTCAGTATCATGTACAGAGCCTATAAACACGATATCTCTGAAAACAATGTAACTTACTCCATGACCAACCCTTACAGATTTATTATTAGTATTGATTAGTTGGTGGCCGCGACTTCGTCCGCTTTCTCTATAGCCTTCCTCGATAAATTGGTCTATCCAACACAAAAAGAATTTTTCAATTCGAACCAGTAGTTCCTGAGATTAGCGCGTACAACCAAACAAACTCTTCAGCTTTATATATTGGTATCCTTTCCATGCGTTCGACGCGGACACTATAGTAAATATTTTGTTCGTCAGTTGACAATGTTATTCATATATCGGAACACGCTCTGTTCGCTCTACAATTTGAATCGTGTTTTTTTTTTTATTATTTCTATTTTAACAAAGCAAACTGGTATGCACCGTTTTTTTAGAATATTCACTCTGAATGCGAAAAATTATTTCTTTATACTTTCAACTATAATAATAATAATGTTTCAATACTTTTAAATGCTTAATTTTGACCGCTTTAAAGCCTCTAGACTGTACTGATAATGAAATGGAGCTCACATTAAAATACTATATAGAATATCATTGTAATATTGTATTAAATATTGAATATTATATTATCCTTGTTATTACATTCTCCACATATGTTACACTAACTGTTTATTATACACTAGCTGTTGCACGCGACTTCGCCCGCGTAACTTTAAAAAATATAACCTTTGTTACTCGCTGATAAATTATGTGTAAGTTTTTAAAATCAGTCCAGTAGTTTTTGAGTTTATTCATTACAGATATAGAAAATCTTCTCTCTCTTTATAATATCAGTATAGTTAGATATATGTTTTGCGTTAAGCAACCGAGTTTGTGTAATTCATTCATTATGAGGACTTCTCTTGGAGGAATGAGTCTGACCATCGATTTTAGTTAATGATATCCCCCAAATATAGCTCACTAGACAAATACGGCAGTGTTTTTATTTTTTTGATATCTTAAAAAATTACCGAGTTATAAGCGTTCAAAGTACGCGCGCCACCCAAATTTTTTAATACTACTCGCGAACGTTGATGACGTCACAAGGGCCGATTCTAGATGCAAGTTCATAGTAAGAGAGATATTTGTATGTTTGTAATTAATTAACTCAAAAACTACTGAACCGATTTTAAAAATTCTTTCACATATAGAAAGCTACGTTATCAGCGAATAACATTGGGTATATTTTATAAAGTTACGCGGGCGAAGTCGCGGGCAACAGCTGGTAATATCATAAAGAGATTTCTATTTTTGTTTGTAATTAGTTAACTCAAAAACTACTGGACCGATTTTAAAAATTCTTTCACCTATAGAAAGCTACGTTATCAGCGAATAACATACGCTATATTTTATCAAGTTAAGCGAGCGAAGTCGCGTGCAACAGCTGGTAATATTATAAAGAGAGCAGATTTCTATTTTTGTTTGTAATGAATAAACTTAAAAACTACTAGACCGATTTTAAAAATTCTTTCACCCATAGAAAGCTACATTATCAGCGAGTAACATAGGCTATTAACATAGACTATGAAATTACGTGGACGAAGTCGCATGAAAACATCAAGTTGATTATAAATTATAAAAATATTCTTAAAATGATTCTTGAGCGGGACTTACGACAAAGATTTCCTCAATACTTTCCGAAGTTATCGGGTTCGGAATAAAAATACGTCAAACGTTCAAAATGGTACAAAAAGTACAAAAGGTCCAGTGCTTATTATAGGTCAGTGGCGCCGGAGCATTTCAAAATTTAAATAATGACCGTTACTTCTGCCATATAATAAATACTAATAATAATAATAAACACTAATAATTTGTACATAATATATAGTGCCTATATATTATGTACAAATTCAACCATCCACACACCTTCTAAATTATTTTTCCAAGTGCCAATGGATACGAAAAGACGTAAAAAGTGGATGACCGTGAAGCCCGTCATACACGTATTTTATTTTAGTGTGTGTAAGACATCATCACTTTTCTCACTTTAAAAAATATACTTACCTGCCTAGTATACTAACAAAAATACCTATTACACTCTTTATGATATGAGGATGACTTACAAACAAGTATATGCTTGCAAAGCAAAGTTGCAAGTAAAGTTGCAAACCGCAACCTAGCTGATACAACAAAACGTACATTTACATTTTGTGTCATCGAGAGACAGTTAAAACAAATGAATGATCTGTAGTACAGAAACGTAGACAAAAAGAACTGACCCGCAAGATACCTACTTCATGAAGATATTCCGAAACCGATAACTTCAGAAAGTATTGAGGAAATCTTTGTCGTAAGTTCCGCTCAAGAATCATTTTAAGAATATTTTTATAATTTATCAACTTGCTGTTTTCACGCGACTTCGTCCGCGCAGCTTTATAAAATATGGCTTGAGTTACTCGCTGATAACGTAGCTTTCTATAGAAGAAAGAATTTTTAAAATCGGTCCAGAAGTTTTTAAGTTAAATCATTATAAACAAAAATAGAAATCCACTCTCTATAATGTTACCAGCTGTTGCACGCGACATCGCCCGCGTAACTTTATAAAATACGGCCTTTGTTATTCGCTGATAATGTAGCTTTCTATAGGTGAAAGAATTTTTAAAATCGGTCCAGTAGTTTTTGAGTTAATTAATTACAAAATACAAATCTATATTATTACTATGAACTTGCGTCTAGCATCGGCCCTTGTGACGTCATCCACTTAGCGCGAGCGAACTTAAAAATTTAAATAGCGACCGAAGTTTCGGTGTCAATAACTTCGGAAATACTGCATCGATTTTGATGAAACAAAAACTATTCACATGTACATAACCATAGCTCTGATATTATGTGTGTTTTATAGTCATTTTCAAACCCATCGGTCAGACCCATTCATCACATTCAATTAATAATAGGCAATACGACCGCGTTGCGTTGCGTTGCGATAGACGTGTACTAATGTTAGTGTTGTGTGATAAATCAACAACGCTGCCATATGGGAATTAGACATTCCATCACTCATTATTAAACATCGTATCATTGTATTGGCGACACCGAACCTCGACACGTTGCACGGCAATATACTCCTTATTACCACTGACATAAGGCACAAAAGAGAGCTTACAATAGTCGAGGCACCTGTTATTCACCATTGCATTATCATCATTTCAGCCGATCCAGACCGTGCCACGCCGTTATCTCGCAAAGTAACCCAGAGCATAGCTTTTTTAAACAGATTATTGAGCGTCACATGTCATCACAAAAAAATTAATATAATAATATAATTAAAATTCCCTTTGCAAATTAGGAAGTGGGCTGATGGTCTTCAAAAGACAGAACAGATCTTTTTAAATTATAGCTAAGAACAATCCCGATTACAGCTTTTAAATAATAAATAAAAACGGATCAAAATCGGTCCATCCGTTGGGGGACCTACGATGCCACATACAGACACACGCGTCAAACTTAACACCCCGTTTTTGAGTCGGGCGTCGGGGGTTAAAAAAAAAACAAATCCATTTAATGCGAATGAACTCAATCATCAACTCAACAAAGTACATATCGAGTAACGGGGAGATGATATTTATTTTCAACTAATTAATTTAATATTATTCGAGGTTTCATCAATTGGCGTAGGTAATCATTTTTAAATGTTTTTTTATTTATTTATATATTACATTTTTTAAATAACGAGTGAGTAGCAACAGTTTATACAAACAGAAAAGAGTAAATAACCCGTATTTTCCAACACACACGACCTCTTGATGCAGATACCTATTCAGGGATAGGACTTCGATAAATAAACAAGTAGCATAAAACATTTTGTCCTAAACAAACAGTTTGCGGCGTATAAAGCTCCGGGAGAGCTTCGCCTAGTGAGCATTCGCGTAAATATCGATATAAATGACTGAACATCAACCGAAGGGAGGGACGGCATACATCAATATACTAACATATTTTTCATAAACACGAGATAAATGGAACTTAAAAGCCACACATAACCATCTTTTATAAGTGTCAACATTTGAAAAGATAACAGAATTCATTTTTTTTTTTAATTTTTGTCTGTCATTGTAAACTTTTAACATTTTTAACTTAGTTTGATTTAACGATTTAAGGCTTAAATAAAGTGGAATTTTATTGACTTAACATAGACTTAACGGTGGTTTATTGTTCTAATATTGTGTTATAGCTCAACAAACCATTAAGCTGTAATGACCGAAGATAACATACACCACGGTTAACTAACTGCAATGGTAAATGCTAGGATTTGCTTTATCGTAATGGTTGGACCATTAAATTATATAATCGGCTGATAAGATTCAAAGTGTTGATGAGGTTTCTAGGAATAACGTGAACCATGAGGTTTACACTTCGATTCACAAGCAGACTACAGTGAATAATAGGCAGAACGCGTTCTGTCCCTTACCAAATGTCCTATCAAATCAAGAAAATATACTAGCTGTTGCCCGCGACTGCGACCGCGTTGAAAAAGAACATATATGAGTAATAACGCCTGACATCGTTATCTCTGTGACGACGGTGGCGCCGCCACGAGACAGTGATGCCCAATTCTTTATATTTTTAAACGATCACTCGGGAACAGTACTTTTTTTTTCTTAATAAAAGTTACCATATATGTCCTTTTTTGTATCCCTGACAACGTGTATGCAAAATTTCATTATAAGAGGTTGAGTAGTTAAGACGTGAAAAGGTAGAAGACAGACGGAGTTACTTTCGCATTTATAATATTAGTATGTATTTAAAGAGCGATTGTGAAACATCTGTTCCATTTGTTTAAAGCGAGTGAAGCCCGAGCGATTCCTCGGCGACCCACTTCCAGGAAGCATAATTAAAGGCAACAGCTATTAAATAGCTCACAAAGAACTGGAAACTTGTTGTGTTTAAAAACCGAGAAATGACTGCAGCTGCAGAACGACTGAGCGGCCATCAAATTGCACCAAGTTCCTTGTCATTTCAAATAGAACTCACTGTACCGTGATTATGAATATACATATATGTACGAGTATCTCTACACCAATATTATAAAGAGGAAAGATTTGAATTTTTGCATGTTTGTTTGTAATGGATTAACACAAAAAACTACTAAACAGATTTTAATAAGTCTGTGACTCAAGAAGACATATTTGGAAAAAACATATTTGGACTGTGGTTACTAAAAAAAAAGTTATTATTTCGGTTACAGTACATACTACATACAAGCTAAATTAAACTTTGCGTGCACGACATAGCGTTTTAGATCCCATCAGATCAATAAAGAAATGACGGAGCCTTCTCGAAGTGTTTACGACGTTTCGAAGCAAACAACCACATTGCTTGTTTCCAGAGATTTTGAGCATTCCTACAAACGATTTCAAGCGTTACGTTGCGATTTATGAAAAAAATACTAATTTATCGTCGACACCTGCCTAATACTATTGATGAACCTTCGTCAAGAAAGCTTAGAAAAACTAAACTACGCACTCGCTCCAATTACTGTGCGGATAAATACAACAACTAACCTTGCGTAATCGGAGTTATAACCTACCTGGTACGCAACAATAATATTGAGATAAATATTATATACGTAACCGGCAGCATTCCGCCCCCGAATACATCACAGTGATTGATTTGGTACGATATGAATGCAGAAACCGGAGAATCACTAACGCTAATAATTCTCTCTCCGCACAAAGGAGCACACGATTCCGTGGATGAGTACGGGAAGCGTTCAGAGTAAATATTTTGAGGGCTTCCGTTCGGCCTTCACTTTGTTTACACTAAGTCAAAGGTCGTGAATATTTTCTGCGCTAACGAGTGAAAAACTTTTCTTTTTCAATAAATAAACAACAGTCACTGAAGCATTAAATAAATAACTCGCCTTGCCTTAATATATCAGGATTAATATATTTATTTATTTATATATTTGTTGCTGGATATGTATATCTACGGTGCAACAGTAATAATGGTTTTCTATTAATTGGGATAAAATATAATAATGTAACAAATATGTCAGCGTTTTGACTCGGATCAGTATCAGTACACGTGGGATGTGAGGCGAGGTTGACTTTGCGTAGCAACCGGATTCGTAGGCGTTAAAAGTGCTACGAAGCTACGCCCTCTACGACTATGTTCGTCGCTACGTGCGCCTACATAAGGCGTAGAGGTTACCAAATGCTTCTAAGAAGACGATATTCAATTCGATTTCTGGACAATACACTTTTCTCGTCGCTGATAAACCTACTTTCACAGAGATTTTTAAGAACATCTTAGATGACAGGTGGCCTAAGGCGTACGCAAATGTAGACACGACGACACGGTACACCATCATATTTTTTTGAATTTTGACTATCATTTGATTGGCAATCCGCACGTGTCAAGTGGAACCAATTGGCCACAGGTGCTTACGTCTACCAAGGAGTGGTTATTTATACCACCAAGATTATATGCGACACAAGACACAAAAGTCTCTTACGTGTAACCCCCTTGCGGTTGAAACCGTGGCATCTGTAATCACGGAGAAATAGATAAAAAGGTATGTGGAGAGGAAATGGAACAAAAGGGTATACGCGCTTTTATTTCACAGTGAACTTCAGTAAGAACGTGATTAACGCCACCGGACAGGCTCTATACGAAGTTCGAGTGAATTCTTGGCGAATGAACGGGAAAATAATTATTGGCTACATCCTGTATCGAAGGAACAATGGCGCATTACGCGAGGCCAATACAAAACCGATGTGTCAATTTGTGCTATACAATAACTTACTGGTCTTGAAAAGACACGAATTTGTCTCACCTAAAACAAGTTGAATTGTGTGGAAATTACAATTAATTTATATTAAAATGTCAAATTTGAATCACAATCGTCTGACAATCTTTATTTAAATGGGCAAAAGACATAACAGTTCAGTGCCTTTGTCTTGTCTGTCAACCAATTTTCTTGCTTTTCGTTTACGATTATTACAAACTAGTTTTATTAATTAAACAAATATATAAACCCCGTTTTTCATGTTTTAATTATAAGAAAACAAATTATTTTCATAGTAATTGGCTAAGATTTATTGTACTTTATTTTTACTTCTTTTCGGTGTAGTTAGTTATAGTGTAATTCTTTAAAAAAATGAGTAACAAGAGTCTGTCAGCATCGCATATTAAAAGTGAGGTTGACATTGTTGTATCATATAAAATTCGTCAATAAAGGGGAATCAAATTTTGTTCCCTATTATCGAATCCTATCTACTTTATAATTGGAGTCTTCCATTCCACAAAGAAAAAAAAGATATGTGTGTGTCTACCCTCAGGGCTGTTATATGTATATTACGTTAAAGGGCAAATTATAAATAATTTAAAAACTGTTCATACATTTTTGATAAGCCTCTTACAGGACGTAGAAAGGGCGATAAAAAAGGTAATAACGACTAAATAATACAGAAAAATATTAAAGTTGACAAGAGAGAAAATAAAATTAATTTCGTATTTCACCCGATACCAATTTTCCCGTAATAAAACATAATAATAACGGACTCGAAATACAGAATGTTTTTTGAGAATCAAATTTATATTGTTTCTTAAACAGGGTATTAGCTTCCATTTTATTTAGTATATTCACTAAGTATTCATCCCATCTCTCTTAGTAATGTCTTAGTAATAACTTATTAAGAAAGAGTGTGTAAGTGTAGTACTATAGTTATTTCGTTATATATGCCATATTATTAAAAAAAACGCAACGTCTAAAAAAAGAAGGCAAATGTCAAATGAAATGTTAACTGTGTTAATAAAACACTCCACAATTGATTTATTACATTTTGGGCTTTTCTTTTAGGAAACTGGTCTCCTGGAAGGAGCGATGTATATTATATTAAACGGCGTATATTTTTCATAATAACCTTCCCTTAAACCATACCAAATCAATATCAATATTCGAGCCTGCAGACATTTAGTGCGAGGCAAACATTCACTCTTTGAAGTGCGTAAACACCTTGCGAATTTGTGATTAGCTACCACTACCCCCCGCCCCTCGCATAAGCAAACGCACACACGCGTAAGCGCAAACAAACAGCGTGTCAATACAAGTCAAAGCTCGTGTAATTTCTCATCCGAACATTTATGTCGCATTAACCCATCAACAGATAGGTACTGGCTGTACATAAACTTAAACATAACATAAACTGATTTTTTGCCAGTAATATAAACTGAAACATTTGCCAGTAGCGGGATTTGAACCCGCGACCGTTTGGTTAACAGCTAGGGTTACTAGACCAAACGTGTCGTCAAATCATTATTATGATGCCAAAATAATGACGGGGAAGATAGAAGAAAATCGTATAAAGTTGGAAGAAGAAAGATGTCATGCATGGCTACGCAACATCCGAGAGTGGACCGGTATTAAAACCGTAGAACAATAATTGTTTGACTAGCGAAACATAGGAAGAAAGATGGATTTAAGAAATTGACTGCCTTTAGTAATGAAAAGGCACAAAAAGAAGAAGACGTAATGCTAAATAATCTAACTCATTTTTAAATTACAGTGAAGGTAAAATATAGAAGTAGGTAATATAAAATATCTCATAGGGATGTATGTATGTATGTAATATGTATCTACTAGTATTTTTCAGGAGATTTGACTTCTAAATACATTGCTAAATATTGTCAAAAGAAACTATTTATCACCAATTTCACAACATCACAAAGTAGATTGAAATTAATCGTAATGTGCAGATATGAATAAATTGTTGCAAGCACTTCATTTCAAATTGGTGCTATGTGTTACGCGAACAAGAATGATATAATATAGGAAAGTGCGGCGCTTACACAAAGCATTCCGGACGCGGGAAATATTAAATTCTATTTCGTATGTCCTCCCTTTGAGCGAGTTCACGGCATATTTACCCGAGCGTCGTTTGTACACGCTTGGATCGCGGTTGACTTTTCATCCCGTCCAGAACAACGCTTGGTCCACAATGCATAATGCACACTCCACGCACTATAGGTATACAAGGCAATTCCTCGAATTCCTCAAGAGGCGACAGGAATGCAAGCAAACAAGCTATAATTTATGAACCAAATTACTAACTAACCCCCGACTTTAAGTTGCTAGGAGTTGCTTATTCCACAGACTACTAGAAGTGCTGCAGCATCAGGTTGAGTTTACTGTGTCATGAAAATATATACTGCTGAAGTAACAGTATACCAAATTACACATCAATCGAACCCGTGGAAGTTAGTGAAATTCCTTCGTCAACTAGCTGGTGGTCTTAAAACGTCTAAAGAGATCTTCATAAAATATTATTAGCTTAGAACCATCCCGATCACGTTAGCGTTCAAACAAAGAAAATAAAAACGGACCCACATCGGTCTGCGCTATCCTTTTGCACACACGTCAAATATTACACCCCATTTTTGCGTCGGGCGACGGGCTTTAAAAAGGAACAGATTAGGTACCATTCGATTGTAAATTTGTAAATGACAGTATCTGGACAGTGATCGAACGACTTGAACCGAGTTTGATGGTACTATTAATTATAACTTTAGGATAAAGATTTAAAAACTGCGCGCGAACGAGTTGTGGGCGATTGCTATATCGTTCATTAGGTTAATAACAATTTTCTATAGTACCATTTTCGGTTTAAAATAGCCCACTGTCATCTTATCGTAACGATTGTATGCACACATAAATACACCCAGGCAAAGTGCGGTATTAGATAACGGCTAGTGCTCCTGATTGATGAATGCGCGCATAACATGATATCTAGTGATCAAGTGCAACCGGTCAGTTGGTACGAAAAACAATTAAAAAGATATGTTTCTGAAATGACCATCGTAAATTACGTAATAAACATTTCAATGCAATTTTTTTTTTCATCATACAACCTTTGAAAGTATGTGTGGGGTATCTGTGATGGCTACTAATAAAACGTATAGATACTCGTAGGTTAAGATTAAATAATAACACAGTTATTTTTTATTTGTCGAAAATAACAAAAAAGATAATGCGGAAATGGTCATTTCGAAAAGCATTTCTTTTTAAAGTAATCATGTATTTGTAATCGTTAAATATATAAAGGCAGCAAACTATCACGACTATAAAATGAAAATAATAACTAGCTATAGGTACAGGCTTTTTAATTTTTAAATAAAATGAGATTTTTTGTTTCCAGTTTAAAAATTCAAATTATCCCTATCCAACGAAGTATAAAGGAACGAGGAATTGTAGGAAACGTAAAAGTATTTTAGTATAATTTTTTTTTTTTTTTATTGTTAGTGCATGAAAAGTACAGGACAGTGTTGCATAAACGCAGGCTAAAATTCTAGCTGAAAGTCAGGAAACGCAAGTTCTGACCGCAGCGAGTATTCAATTTGCAAAGTGACAAATTGACTGGCAGTCCATCCATTACAAAGGTCCATCAATATAAATCCTACCTTGTAACACAAACAAACGCACAGGCCACGCAGAATGGAAATGAGCACCGTTCGCCCTAAATAAATAATGAATCAACCCGAAATACCCCATACGAGCACAGATGGAATCACGTCTTGCTAATACTAAACATTATGCAATATTATAAGCTTGTTAAATATCTGATATGTCTGTAAACGTAGAAACACCATGGATATACTAGTCCCCTATCGACACAATAGCAAAGGAACTATGAATCTTCAGGGAATAATATGTTCTAGTATCACCTATTCATACAGCTAACGTGCTGTTACAAAACACAATATTAACAGCACGCATGCTGTTGCTGATACACAACAGCATGCGTGCTATTAATTCACTTTGTAGGGGTCTTCTGTAAGAGGATATAGTTATTACTACAGTATAATGTCATTATTAAATGTGATCGGTAATGTGTGTTTTCGGTAAATATAGTAATTTGCAATAAAATTTATATCAGTTTGAAATATTTTTAGAAATATTCGTGTAATAATTTGAAAGAAATGAAATAAATCTTTATATTCTTTACAAGTAAGACAAAATTTCAATGCAGCAACACCTCGAGAATTGGATGAAATTCGGCATACATATATTAACTAGATTAACATATAGGGTACTATCTCCTCTGCTAAATTATTAAGTTCCTAAGAAATGTAAGTTTTGGGCCACTTTCGTTTCGGGCTAAATAATATATAATGTAATAAATAATATATATTTTCTCAGGTTTTATATTTTTCATTTCCCAACGTGGACAAAGTCGCGGGCCCCATCTAGATAGAAAATAAAGACGCTGTCACCTCCTGTCTGTTTCTCCAAACGCACTTTGAAACGGTTTTAACTAATGGAAGGTTTATGACAGCTCACGGCGACACATTTGCTTCGGTTCGGCGTTAGCTAGTAACACAGTTAAGAATATCTTTCTCAAAATTAATCCTTATATAATTTCTTTTATCCCGAGAGTATTATCCCTTCTTTACACAAAAGCCGAACTTGACTGACGGCAAGGACAGACGAATTGAGGAGAAAAACAATTCCATTTCCTAAAATAGCTTCAAGACGTGGCGACGATATCAGATTATTGGAAAAATCTAAGCCTATTTTTTATTAAATATTTCAACCTATTCATATAATTATATAATTGTATTTTATGGTAATAAGTTTATGAAATATGATATTATTAATTTAGACAGTGGTCATTATGATGCAGTAAACATTTTGCTACAGTGGTCATTTGATACAGTGGACCTAACGCTACTAAACCCCTTCATCGTACATTCTCTTTATTAAATTACCAAATGGTGCGAAAGATAATTTGTTTCAGAGGAATAAAAACAAAGGAGAGAGAGAGAGAGAGAGAGAGAGAGAGAGAGAGAGAGAGAGAGAGAGAGAGAGAGAGAGAGAGAGAGAGAGAGAGAGAGAGAGAGAGTGAGAGAGAGCGCATCGGTGGCAGTCGTGAGATAAAAAGATCGTTTGATTGCAAGCGGGTGATAAATGTCGCGCATTTCTCTTGCAACTTGGCGCTACTACAAGTGACGTTTTAAAAATTAAATTGAAAACGTGACCGTTTAAGTGTTATTATTTTGAAAATCGTCAAACGAATTATAAATTCTCAATTGTTCATTTTGTGGCCAACCATTATAATATGTGTGTTTGGTAGAGAGAGATTTAGTTAGCCGGTGAATAGTCAAAACATCATTGTTACCAATGGCTAATATTCATTCTAAAATTTGTTGTTTGAATATAAAGTTCTTTGAATCTTAAAAAATAAAAAATATGAGAAAACTAATATATATTTTTAAATAATCTACTGATGCACACAGATTTTTAAACGTTTTTACTTCTTCTTTTAAAATATCACTCACTGTCTTTACTCTCAAAAATTTCATCCACCCCAGCCACAACTATGCTTAGAACCAATTAATATATAAATTATACGTTAAGCGTTGTTAGAGATCTGTGTAATTAGATTGGGTTTATGATAATAAAGTAATCGTCTTATCATTTTGGCGTGTAATCAACAAACCAAATTTCTTCACTGTCCCAGAAACAACTCGAAATTCCTTCATGGGTAGAGAACATTGCCGTTCGCAAGACCAGTTGTGTGAATGGGATGTCAGACTCACGTTGCATCCATCGTGTCAATGACAAAGAATGGCAAAATTGATCCATTTCACGTCGCATCATTTCGAGATTGCGCTTTGGAATTTACAAATGTCGCATTCCGTTAAAATTTGAAATGGATTGAACGCCACGAAATAGAATCTTCAGAATTTCAGCTAAATATTTTTTGATTTATCCTAGTGCAATAAAATGCAACATTAAAAATTAATAATGTTTCTTAAACGGGTTACATCAACTACGATACTTGAAAATCGAGCCCTGGGAATAAGTTACCTTTAAATATAATGTGACTGATATTTGATTTTCGTTATGGCATTCTATCGATACTGTTGTAGGCATCTGATTTTACTAGAGAAAGTTTTCGCTCTATATAATATTACGATGTTCTTTATGTTTTAAGTAATTGAAAGTTGAATTGAATAAAAAGCTAATAAGCGTTGCGATGAGCCAAGTTTCTCACGATTCAGCTACTATCTGATCGAAAATGACTGCGCGAAGTTTAATGGATGACAATAATATTGTAATAAGTGACGAAACCTGAGTGTATTGCTTCGGACCGAAAACAAAAGCTAGTTAGAATAGGTTTGGCGAAAGAAATCGCTTGCGATCAGGACATGTTACAGTGTACTATCGCTTGAAAAGCAAAGAATAGTGACTGCGGATCTGCTTGCCGGCGTGTTAAATATTGAACCGATAATACATCCGGCAAATAGCTCGGACCTTTCAATTGCGTTCCACTGTGAACGCATTGTGAAATGTTCCTTATAGAAGATTAGGCCAACGCCTTTTCAAAATGGTTTCAACGTAATATATAAATGTTTAGCCCACATACTATCAAACATAATAATTATGTAATAAATATAATATATTATGGTCTTATTTGTGAGTAGGTATCCAAAAACTTTCGGTATGCCCCACTTATTACAATACAGGCGGAGCGCTATTAACGAGATGTTTCATCTGTACCGTTACGAGCCAACTTCAAAAGATGTGTCCAAAGCGAATCATAAAAAAACTTTTATCTTGCGGTAAAACGAAACTAGATCTTCGTCTTGTCTGTAGCCTGGGGTCAAAAACATTTCAAAATTAAATGTATCCAACAAGCGACGTTTCGAAAAGCGTTTGAAAATATTCAGAAAAAGTTCGTGACGCGTTAACGAAATTGATAATAATTTTATGTAAGAAAAGAAAGAATTTTTTTAAATAGCACTGTTGAAAATGTGGCGTCCCATGTATTTGTAAACAATAGTGATGTAAAATGTATATATTGTGATGACAGTTGACAACTCAATTGCAATGGAGTTACGCTAACGTGATATGTGTAGCTAGATAAATGTTAAAATTATGGTCCAGCAATGAGAAGCTGTTAACGTACACAGATTAGCCTACGTCGCCTACGCTGCGTACCTACGTGAATTATGAACGATCTAACGGAGAATATACCTTACAAATATACCTAACACTTTTCCGGTGTCTATTGAACGACAGGATGACGGATTAAGTTCACCGAAAGTTTGCGAAAGATATTACGGAGGGACCGAAAACCAAACGTAACCTGTCACATTGACAGGTCGAGAGGCGACGTGCATTAACACGGCATTATTTGATATCTATCACACGAGGCATTATATCTCGTAACGGTCACCGTACGGATTGCGAGAGAGGGACTATCTAGACTAGAGGCCCTCTCAAGATATAAACTTGCAGTGGGATAATCACCAATGGCTTGCTATGTGGGACACTGCGCGTCGCGCGACACCTAGGGCGGCAGCCAGCGATAGGCGGACGCGTGCTGGCGCCAGGGCGGGCGGCCGATCACTGAGGCCTGGGCCGCCTTCCCCCGCAATCTCTCTCACTCCGTTCGCCCCCGCATCCCCGCAACCCAAACTCTCAATTATTTTATTGGGAAAGCTAATGAGTCGTGAGCCATCGACCGGATCGTTGTCTGATATTCCCATGGCTACAAGCGAAAATAAATATTGGTTGGCTTAATCAGCGGCGTAATCCACACCGCTTTCGTGTTAAACAAGGCCCGTTCGAAGGGGTGCGCCTACTGGGATCTTATCGGGGTAGTTCTCTCGTGTTACGCGATCAAAGCCTCCGGTATAATTTCATATTACATGGCCTCATGACCTTTGCCCCAACTTAAGTACTTTCTAAGCAGCTCGTTAGTCGATATTAAGTGTCGTCTCAATGCAGCTATAGCAACTGAATATTTCCTCTCGAAGCTTTATTTTCCTCAAAATAATGATTTGTTTTGGAACATTTCACGTTTACTCGATATTTGCAAGAGAATTTTAAATAATAAATAACGCGAAAAAAGGGGTTGCATTGTTAGAACAATAAATTATTTGGTTAAGTTTTAAATTTTTAAGATGGTATTTATTTAATAGTAAACATAATTTTGATCGCCATGGAGGCGGACCGATGGTGATAAAATTTAAATTTCATCAAATATGTCCCGAAATATATAAAGTATCAAGTATTAAATAGTTATATTCAAAGTAAAGGAATATCTCGAAGGGACGTTCGGTATGTTTACCATCATTTGAAGTTACATTTGATAGAGGTGGAAGGAGGACGACATCGGATGCATAGGACGTGACCGGACTTTAGCGGAGGCCTCCGCTACATCCAGTACTTACGCACCGTACTGAGCCAGCGGATCGATTCACGTCATTGTTACTGCCAATAAATTCTACAGGCTTGCAGCGTAGCGAATGTGGCAATCGCGCTACGGAAGCTACGAGGTGCTACGGAGGCTACGGGAACTATCACTTCATACGATTGTCTGCTTTGTATTATATTGCACCTTCGCACAGTGGTCCCAAATCCCAAAAAGCTGGCCAAAAGTCGAAAATGTATTCAATTTGGGTGAGTCTTTACTCAGGGGTTTTTCGCAGTCGCTGACTACGAATACGAAGTCACAATTTAGAAAAACAAAATGGCGGGAAATTTCTTTCTTTTTGGGATTTGGGACCACTGTGCTTCGGTAAGACAAGAGCATAACTCACAAAAAAATTTAAAATGAGAAACTTAAAATATATGCAGAAATGTCTTAAAAACATTATTAAATTAAAAAATACTATGGGGCTTGTTTGATGAAAAATTGTTTAAAAGCAACTTAAAATGGCTCTCCTGTAAAATTACAAAAAGTGCAGTTATGCCCTTGTCTTGCCGAAGGTGCGATATGTACTAGAATATAAAATAATTAGCATTATTGTAATGTAATCTTAACATAGTATAAAACAAAGTCGTTCTCCTCCGTCTTTCAGTCTGTATGTACGTTTAAAACTTTTTAACTACGCAATGGATTTTAGTGCGGTTTTCATTAGCCGATTAATATACGAATATACTTCTTTTGTAAATACGTAGATTATTTTAAAAGACCAGAACGACCCAAAACGAACAGACATTGCATACAAATATGTTTGTCTTGAACGTGTATCGTGCCCGACGATCTCAGGTTAATGGTTACTTAGATAAATTCATGTGGCAAATCTTTTCAAAGTTCGAGCGAATAGGCATCTTCTGGGTGAGCTCGCTCCATCATAGGCCTCTTCTTCGCTACACGGCTAGATGTTGGCCAAGAACAAAGCCATCTTTAATAATGAAAAAAAAACATATGTTACATCCACTATCATTCAACTTGATTCATCCCTCTGAAAAGTTCTTTTAATGGAACAAGATTGATTTAGATTCATCACTCTGAAAAGTTCTTTTAATGGAACAAGATTGATTATAGTTAACTTGTCACTCGAGCGATACATCCCCAACCCAACTTCGAAAATATATTCAGATTCATATTTGAGGCTTTTAGAAAAAATAGCGAAAACTATATTTGTATTAATGTAGGTACTTCGGTTCTCATTGTCGGACTTCGAGCAAAAGTGACAGGTTTAATTTCACTTGAGGACGTCATGTAGCATGTAAGTGGCTCGTTTCATCCTCCCAATTGGAATTCAGAGGGCGCGCTGCGAGTTATTGCCGATACCTGCCCTAAGACAGACCCTTCATGACCGTCGTAATCCGACCTTACGGCGTCTGACGATCATATTATATGCGTTTTGGTTCACTTACAAAAGTTTGTTTGAAGGACTTCCAAAAGAATTCTCGTATAAAATCTGCGTCCTTTTGATGAAGGCCAACATGTAAGGCCCTTGACACATTACGTTACTCAAAAGTGACATGTTTATATAATTACAAACTTTCAGACTATAATAATATGAAATAAGTTATCCAGTGAGTATTTTTATTAGTCTTCTGTTTTCATAAAATAGAAACACCGCAAATGCTTTTTCATTACTTACTATTCATTTGACATAATAAAAAATATGAAAGACGTCAAATGTTGTATATAATAAAGAAATATTAAAATTGAGTGTTTTTTCCAGTCGTGTAATGTACGAACCTCGAGTCGCGACCGAGTATCCTACTGGTATTCGACTGGAGTATCGTCTCTAATGAGTATCGTAACGTGGGTAGGGTCTAAGCGAAGAGTACAGAAGACCTAAGAGTACAGAAGTCTATTCCTGTAGTGTCACAGGGCACATTGCACACTCAAATATCCTTATCCTTTATCATGTCAGGGTCGGCAGCCCGCGTGCAACCCCAGGGTGATGCTTGTGAAAGGGATAGTAAGCTTGTCTACCGCGCTTTATATCGCTTTATATAGAGTGTGGGTAGAGTACTTATAGGCAGTCCGCACCATTTAATCTTGAAGCCATATGATCTTGATAAGACGATCTAATCCGAGCAACTGAAGGTAGTAAATATTTACTCAGAGTGGAGTTTACGAGGTTACTTGTACGTGTAATAGTGCAATATCAAATTATAAGACATGACTACAGGGGACGGTCTAATGTCCGAAAATCATTCCAAACCTCATACTTGGACCTTTAGAATTCTAGAAACTTTTTAGAAACTTGAGGCGCTAGAGTCAGATACAAATATTTTTAATTTTACAGTCAATGTAGAATGCAGGTACTCTAAATGAAAGGTCATCTTTCCCCTGGGTTGTTTGCGCTACTGCTCTTAATCTTATGTTAAAAATTCTATTCTGTAGGCAGCCGGAAACACCTCTACAGTAAGTTCCTTTCATAG
Source organism: Synanthedon formicaeformis (assembly GCA_945859745.1). Lineage (NCBI taxonomy): Eukaryota > Metazoa > Arthropoda > Insecta > Lepidoptera > Sesiidae > Synanthedon > Synanthedon formicaeformis. The sequence continues at coordinate 216,031 of OX243974.1, read as the reverse complement.
TAATCCTACAGTAATCCTACCAGCGGATGTGTTTTTAATCTCTTCAGTAGAAATAAATTTCTTGCATAAGTGTTGTATGTCGCTTTCTGTATGTAAAATCTATTAATAAACGTAATTATTATAACTGATCTCATATTATACTAAATTATTTTCTTCACCTATATCAGCTAATAAAAGAAGAAGAAAGTTACATTATCAGCGATTAACATAGGCTTATTTTACGCGGTCGATGTTGCGTACAACAGCTAGTATCTAATAAGAAAGTAATATAAAGGAAGACAAATAGTATGAGGCAACGTAATAAAATTGTATTACAATTGTCGAGCAGGACAAGCCGTCCATTAATTCCAAATCGGTCCTTCGGCAAGAGCACATTTTATAGCCATTCCGCTGGCGATCTCTAAAGCAGTCGTTAAACTTTTCCAATCACAATAACAGTTTAACAGGGCCTCATTCTGGACGAGAAGCAAACAGAAAGATTGTGCAATCATAAAGATTGGATCATTGTTTATTGCAGTTAACACTACCTACCTTGAAAGCTAGCTTTCAGGTCCACGTCCAGTCATATTTTTGCACCAAATGTATCACCAAATGTACCGCACATTTTGATGATAATAATGCAAAATCAGGCGGGATCTAAGTATGCTGTCGCGACAATACAGTATTAATAGCAAGGAAACTACGCTTATAATCTGGCATTCAATCTTTTCGCAATAAAGAAACCTATATGACTGACAGGGGCATATATGTTTTTTTTTTCTTTTAGTAATCACCCACTTAAAATAGATCACAGTATGTGCTTTTGTGTTTCAGTAAGTTGCTAGAGTAAAGGGATGCTAGAGCCCAATTGCCTATATGTACTATCGCGGTCAATGGAGCAGACCCACTTTTCATACAAATTTGTCTAACGTTGAATTGAGGTTGTCATAGTAACGTAAATGTTATAATACGAAATACGAGTAGGTATTTGAAGTAGGAACAAAGATAAATACAAAATGTGCACACGAAATTGTTCCTTACGGTGGGACTGCTCCCTTGACCGCGATAGTACCTTCCTAATGCCTTGTCCTTGATCCTACTATGGTCGGCAGCGCACTTGCAGCACCTGTGGCGTTACTTATGTAGGCGACGCTAGATATAGTATAGTGGACCGTCAACCTGCTTATTCTACGTTAACATATCGCTGCTTAAAAACTAAAGGGCCATAAAACAAAAAAAAATCCAAAAATGTTTTTATAGCAAAAATACAATTACAATCCTTTATATTGTATGTTGCAAAAAGACTTATGGTTGTTTTATTCCATATTTAGTATATTTTGATCATTTTTTATATATTCAAAAGTAACTTATATGCTTATATATATATCTCCTCTAGTATTCAGTTTATTATAAAAGTACTTAAAACATTTAATGCTACTTAAAAATACGCTTTTGACGATGTAAAATATGCATATATTTGATAACTATATATCTAAAAAGAAAAAAATAGATAAAAAAGGATTTAATTTTCTTTGGATTAGCTCTCCTGTAAAATGTGTAATTTTGATTTGTGGTCCTTTGGTTTTTGAGCAGCGATATAATAAATAAATAAACAAGTCTCATTATGAAGTAACATTTCGAATGTAAGCAAAAGATCTGTAAGCGAAAGAAGTTTTTGGTTAAATTATATTTATTGGTTTATTCAATTTCCTTTTTGGTAAAAAGAGAACAGAATCCTTTCGCACCAATTCACTTTTCATTTATAACTTTCCAAAACAACGTTGATTAACAGTTGCCTGCCGCTCATAACTGTCAAGTTAACAACTTCCCCAATATGAAATAGAACTGGAATTTCGCCGCAATTAAACCACCGTTTAACTTCGCAGTCGACTTTATTTGTTGAGCAAATCAATTGAGTGAAACAACACTTTTATTTAGATGTTGAAAGGGTGCTTTTAAAGAGCAAACTGCCAACGCCACACGGCCACTACGGCTGGACCGTCTTCTGAAAGTAAGGAAAACGTAGTGAACGAATCGAAGTTAGCAAACGTTTTTAGTATAAAAAAATCAACAACGCTTTGCTAGAAGTTTAAACAAGTTTATAAGATACAAAAGTCTTGGACAAATTGATCAGATAACTACATTTTTGCTGTAGTACATCGATGAGATTTTTGTAACATCTCTTTGGATTAATTTCGATTCACGTTACTCAAGACAATCTATACTAACATTATGAAGAGAAAAGATTTGTATTTTTGTTTGTATTGAATAAACTCAAAAACTAGTGGACCGATTTTAAAAATTCTTTCGACTATAGAAAGCTACGTTATCATCGAGGAACATCAGCTATATTTTAATATACAAAGTTACGCGGACGAGGTCGCGTGCAACAGCTAGTTTTCAATAATTGAATAGAATATTTATCGACGCAAATACGTGCTATTATTGAAATAAAAAAAAATGTTACAAATTAATAGGTACAAGTCAAAACTTCACAGCAAATATTGCATATAGGTATAATAAATAATAATCAATTTGATACTCGGTGTAAACAAAATAGCGTTGCAATTATTCATGTGTAAACAATTTGACTTTGAAAGTTTTGAAAGGCAATTATTTGTTCTCAATTATTGAATTCGATTATTGCTATGGCACGTGCAAGCAACTAAATGAGCCTAGGATCAATACGCACCTACGGCAAATACTCGTACAAGGGCATAACTGCACTTTGTGTCACTTTACAGGAGTCATTTAAAGGATTTTTTTGCATTCAATATCGTATTCTTCGACAATTCTTTTTTTGCACAAATAAGCTCTATACTCTTGTGAATATTTTTTTTTATTTAATTTATCTCATTTTACAAATTTTTGTAAGTTATGCCCTCGTGTTACCAAAGGTGCGAATAATAAAGTTGTATTTGAACAAAATAATATTTTTTTTATGGGCACCCTCTAATAGGTTTATATTGAGCAGCGGAGGGACCCTTAATCCACTTAGCTCTTTACTCGCCTCACCTTACGGACAGTTTAATTGTCTCGATAATTTATTTATCAAGGCCCTTTCCCTTTCAATTATCATCACGGCTACTGTTACAGTGCCTTTTAAAATTTTCTTGTTTATTACAATCAATTAATTAATATAGACGTTTAAATAGTCTGAATTTTAATAATTTTAAAACTCATTATAAGGGATCGATAAATAATCGACGCCTACGACGTGGTTCAAGTTATAAATAACCAAAAACATAAAGAAATATATTAATTTTTGTAATAGGTATAATAAAATGATTATTAATAATAATCCAACCGATGTAATTAATCTATTTTAACTGTACCCTTTTTAATAGAGTAGCAATAGATTAAATTTTAATAAAACGTGTACAATATTTTGTTTAAAAAAATCAACAGAACTTCCCCTACATACACACCTAATAGTTTTAATCCTTTTGTACATAATATAACATTGGCAACGTGGTCGGCGGCGGTTGTGTGCGGCACTTGTCAAACGCATAACTGTAACCCAACGGGACGTGGCAACCGCGATACGATGCATTTAGTATGCACGAGGGCATGCTGACCTGCACGCCTGCACTGCACATCTCGTGCGCTCACTACTTTGTCCGAAAGCCTATAAAACAAGTAAATTTCAAAAGACTTTCCAGTTTTACACTTTCACTCATAACTATAACTTATTCACTGAAACGAACTTATAAGGAGATAAAGCGTTCGGCTGTCATTGGTGGAGACAACAGACAATGTGAGTGAACACAGTACATGTACTTTTTACTGTTCTCACTGTTTTTTAATTTTAATTCGTATTATTGTTATTTTATGGTTTGAATTTCGTTTAACTAACGTTTAACGTATCTTAAGCTAACGTATATTTTTCATTTTATGATTATATCAGGAACCAAAATGTCTATTAATCTTAATTAATAAATAATTCACAACTTAATGGCTAGAATAGTTTATACAAAATAAAAAGTGTAGAGTTGTGGGTAAGTAAGTAGGTATATATTACTATATTTTATTATAGTTTACAAAGCTAAAAGTAGCGTAGAAAGAACGTTCACCTATTATTGTATACGCCCACTCGAGATTTGCTGTCCTTGTCTTTTGTGTGGAATTGAGTGAAAGAGAAAGCGCTATATTAGCTCGTTTCAGTAAACCAACTGTAGTACGGCCCCCCACGATACACGAACTAGTGTGTAGGGGGATGAGTTTATTCTTGACTAATGTGTTATTAAATTATAGTAATTTAGTAATTTATAGTAGGTAATTATAGTAAATATTAAATCATTTTAATTTGAATTAAACGTCAAATTTCAAAACAAATAATTGCGTTCGAATTGTTTTACCAAAATAATATATTAATTGGTTTAAATTTCGGTTTTCAAGCCAATTGTCTCCCAAATTGATTGCTCGATAGAGAGGTTGATAAAAATTAATTTTCGGTTGAAGTGGTCCATAATAGAGTCGCGGTCGAAATTAATTAGCCGGCGATATTGGGGGGAGGCATTCGCCACCCCCACTTCATCGTCTTCCCCGCATCCCCACCCGATCACCCGGACACCAACAAGACACCAAGAAACCCAACTAAATTAAGTAACACCTTCACAAAGTTGTGTTGTCACAAAATTTGAACGCTGCTAATAATTAATCGTCTCATAATCTATTACAGAACCCAACAAATAATATTCATTGACAGATATTTATGATTTATATTGAAAACGATTACGTTAAACAACAAGTATCTGCTTACAGAATCTCCGCAAAAACATAAACTAACCCCCGACATCCCATTTGGACCATTCTAATGAGCCCAAACACGCTATACTTATCTGCTCTACGTTGCCGAGGAGTTAGGTATCCCGCAGACTACTTGATACTGTAGCATCAGGTCAATCAAGGTTTACAGTTAATCAAATTTGAGATAAAACAAAAATCTAGGATCAACATCAATCCGTTTGGGAAACCGTACACAGGTTAAACTTATAACACCACTGTTTTGGGCCTGGCGTCGGGGGTTAAAAATTACACGTGTTTGTATATATTTGTATTAAATATATTTACCAGAAAAAGATACAGGGCAATAATAATAGAATATTATTTACTCACACCATCGAAATAATATATCCTTTAAGCAGACACTAATCTTCGAAATTACTGGACAGATTTTCATTGAGTTTTCGCAGGTAGATTAAGCTTAGCTTGAAGCATCGAAATCTAAAGTGGGAAAGAAGAATTATCGTATTTAAATATAATTTCAAATTCGTCGCTCGCCTCCAATACAAATTGCATAACAAACTGTTATGCGTCGCACTTCTATTGCATGGGTCGATAACGTAGGGTTGTTTGCGTACAAATATGACTTAGCGTCTCTTTCACCAACGTCAAGTAGGCTAAACCGTCACTTAAAGTCACCTGTCACCGGGAATAATTTACCGGATATATCTTTGTTTGTACGGTAAACGTCCCAAACATTAAATAAAATATAATTAAAAAAAAATCGCCTATCGAATGATGCAGTAAACCGAGTGCATAATTCAGTAAAACAGAAAATGATTTCTAAAAGTAACTAATCAACACTTTACTTGTAGTTGGTGAAAGAGACGCTTAGGTACATAGTGTAAATGTATTATAATAAATAATTTATATGTATGTATATTGAACTTAGATTCATATTATCTATGTTACCATACGTTATTTACTGTATATCATTATGTTAATAGAATTAGTATCTAACATTTTCTTGAGAAAAAGAAAAGGGGTCAGAAATATCACATTTCTTCAACTTCAGAACAACTTTTACGCTGTTTCCTAAAAGTGAATACTCGTGTCAGATACCAATTTATAATATTTTGTTTTGAAAACAATAAAAAACGCATTGCGACGACATTTATTGACATCATGACAAGGGAATTAAGCTGAGAACGAGCCGTATCTAGGACACACAGCGCAGCGCCTTTATCTCACTATAGAAACAGATCGCATCACATTTCGACACATCAAAAACGAACTGTTTGCAGACATTTAAACCACAAATAATTAAATACAAAGAAAAGGGATCGCGTGTTCCTAATAGCCGCACTAATTAGTCGCAAGGCGAAATATTTATCTCACACATATATATAAAACACACACAGTTTATTTTTTTATAAAATAATAACTCGTTTCTTTTTAACTTTGTCAATAACTAAATATGTTAACCAAGCATTATAAACGTATTATAAGTAAGTGGAAGAAAGTAATGTTCAGATGTCTTGTTCTTCTTGCGCTGCCTCTACAACTGTTCATGTCAAATTAAAAGCTCGAGCTAGACGTTACACGAGATCAATCCAAAAGGCCATATTTTACCCTCGTATTACACCCTCGATTCCAGAGAACCGCTGGTAGTGTGAAAACTCAATCACAAACCGAGAAGGCGGTAAGAATACTCAACGTTAATATCACGCGTTTTCGAAATGAAATATCGCGCGACTCTGAATTTTAACACAAATCCATTTGTGTATAAAAAAACAGCTCGTTTTGTTATAATATATGCGTTCCGCTTAGCGGAGTGAAAGGCGCAACGCGCACACAATTTTAATAATGTTGCCTGTCCTCGCCTGGGGCGCGACGTCCCAACACATATGCGCTGCTTCTATTCATGCCGAGTCTCAAACGAGCAGCATGCGAAGGTTGTCTTTCTATTCTGTTCAAGTCACACTTCTTTTTATTACCATTTCTCCCATCGTCCCCGGGCACATACCTGTTCTGTGTTCTATCTTTGTCGTGTCAACGACCGAAGTTTTTGTCCATTAAGATGGTTTAAAGCCGTAGAATAACTAAGTAATGTTGTCATCGAAATCCTTAATCCAAAAATCCGAATTAGATCTGACGGAAGGAGCATCAAAGACAATATTTCGAAACTGAGTCTTAACATTACAAATTTTAAGTACATACTTTTTCTATGTTAATCAAAAATGTTGGAATATACTTTAGTTTTTAGTACATTAGGGTATTAGGGTACCTACATTACATTTTTGATTGTGATTAAAGTGAAATAGTGAATACTAGAGTGGTTGAATGTAATCAAGCACAAAAGAAGGTCTGCAGCGCAGATCGAGGCACAATGACGGAGCATTCCCATTTCCCAAGCCACATTAGCGGGTGCGCAAAACGACGGCCATTTTATGCCAACAAAAAAGGGCACCGGGAACCGTTCGCGGGCCCACGGGGCTATTCCAAGACAGAATTGAATTTCGTCCCGAAAACTAATTTTAATGGTCGGGGATGCCTCCGCACAAATATTTCCACTGTCAAAAGAGGGTTCCTCCGTGCATGGGAAAAAGCTTTTATACATAAATAAGAAAGTCTAACTAATGTGCGTCTTCCAAAATCCCGCATGGATAAATACACAGTACGAAATTAATGAAAAAACGACGTACAGAAGGAGGCAAAAAAAAATATATAAATTAATAAAAATATTCTTCATTGCATACCACTGAATTTCAGTCTCTTACAACAGTCGATTCTTTTGCATTCAATCACGAGTTAATTGGATATTATACATGAGCTCAGGAATCTACTTTTAAGTTTAGGAGAAATTGTATTAGGAGAAATCCGCATTTACATTCTCAACAAAAAAATATAACATTCTCAAGATAAAAATATAACAAAATCAGGATGCAACCAGTTGTTAGTCAAGATGTGTTTTGACACTCTACATCGAGAATGATCGAACCATTGAATTATTAGGAAAGATATTATTATAGAAAGATATTTGAATTATTACGAAAGATATTATTATAGTAAGATATTTGAATTATTACGAAGTAAGATTTTCATTAAAAAAAATTCATAATGAGCACGTATAATATAGTAAAACATGAGTAAAACAACTATAGTTACTTGAATGTTTGTGATGGATTTTCGTGAAAAAAGGAAAATTAAAAAAGACAAAATAAGATTGTATCACAGTGTTATGATGTTAAGCAGTCAAATTAGCAGCTCAATCGGCACCTATAAAGCTAATCCTCGTAGAATGACGAAATCAAAGGGCCTCAATAGATTTGTCACAGATTTTTCTCACTTGAGCTTTTCCTATTAAGTATACACTGGCATCGTTTTGCGAAATAATATTTCACCGTACCAAAATATGTCTCCCTGTGACTTTAACTGATGGAGTGGAAAGTGGAATGAATAAGTAATGTGACAAAATTTAATCATATTACGAGTAAGTATGTGACGCTCTCGTTATTGTGAAGATATGGCTTTGCTTAGATTTGGTGTGTTCCTACCTCTAATATATCTTTCTGAAATTGTAGTCCAGTTCACCAGTTGAAAAACGTGTTCATTTTTGCGATAGCTAAGTTGATTAGTAATGACGTCCAGAATAATGTGCAAAAGTATCAAAACAGCAGATAAACAATTTGTAAAAGTTTTGAAAACTATTAATGTTACATTCCTAAAAAAAGTTTCTCAAAGCCTAAAAAATTTTTGACAATCTCTTATCGACATTATTCTAATAAATATTCTTTTTTTTAAGAATTTTTTTTTTTTTTAGTAATATATCTGACATTAATAGGTTTTGCAAAAAACTGAACCTCTTTTTTGAAATTCCCAATTGTTTACAACTTTTGCAATTGTTTATCTGCGGTTCTGAAACGTTTACACATTAGTTATTGTAGACGTCTTTACGGATCAAAAACATTATTTTTATTTAATAATTATTTGTGGCTATAATCTACTAATTACTACATTCTTAATTTTTGATTACTTTTTTTTAAATTGTAATACACAACTCCGCATTAAAATCAGTGAGTGAACAATCAGTCATTCCCTGTTTTCCTACTCTTAGGGTTGGAATTTTTTTTTCCAAATTTATATGGGACCGCCCTCGGGGTCTATATATACTCTTTCTATATATGTGTCGTTCATTGTAAAAGTGGTGTAACTCCCTATTTTTAAAACCATCTTTTCTTGCCTAATGTTATCACATTTAGTCATAACTTTCAATATAAAAGTGAAGTAACTCCAATAGTTGCATTAAAATCCCATAGATGAACACAATGAATGAATGCTTATATTTTTTTCCTACACTATAATTCGCAAAAAGCTCGTTATTCTAAAATTCAGTTACAAGGAGATAGTTCACTTTTACAATAAACGACACATATATGATCGAATTGAGAACCTCTGTTTTTTCGTTTTCGTCGGTTAAAAATTAAATGAACTATCGCACGTATTTTTACTAGCGGTGGTAATAAAATTAACACGTTTTCCAAAATGTGAAGTAGACTATTGAGAAAGGGTGTCGGGTTCATTAGGCCGGCGCTGCAGGTCGCACACTTAGCACGAGTGATAAGGGAGCGCCAACAGACGTAGTAGGTGTACCTTTGCACTAGGTACTCTAGGTATATAAAGGTAGAGACGGCGCCGGTCGGTGCACCGAGAGAGTCCTTTTACGCCACGTTCCACTTTTTCATTTCAAAGAGCACTTCTTCCATTTTAATTCATCCTACTCTTATTTCATTGCACGAGTGCCACACTGAATACCCCTTACACGGATCGCGTAACGAATAAACATAGCCACGAGAACCTACTACACATGGAATATCTAATTATTTTATCTGTACCTAATATAAAGTGGCAGACAACGAATGGCCGAGCAGTTGCTTCTGTCAATATTGTACCGAATACAGGAGCAGCATTAAGCAGAGTTTATAAAAAATATTTTAACTAGGTACTTAGTTCAAATACCGTTGGCTTATTCGAGAGATTATGAGCTAGATTGCTGCTTTTCAATGATTAGCCATGGGGAGTCGGCCAGAAATACAATATTTATAATTAGTCTAAGAGGTGACAGGAATATTATAAACGATCATGGATATGTGTAGATTTATTTTTGTGTGTTGTGGAGTGGTGCCCTGATCTGATTTATGTTAGTCTGTTTTTGAGTAAGAGAAATGGTCAGTTTTGGTAAGTATTCGAAGTGTGATCTGCGACTCTGAACGATATAGGTCTGCTGGCTCTCAGCGGTTACATCTTCGAGAATAATTAAGAAATAAAGTAAATATCCCAAAGTTTTATTGAAGGAATAGTAGGTACATATTTTCATAAAAAAATCCGAAAAATGGATAATAAAAAAAACGGATTCGCATTCCTTGAAAATGATACTTTACTTTAAACCTTTCACACATCGAAATACTACAATGGAATTTGAGTCACAAATGCCAAAGCGGCACATAAAAAGAACGCCTTTGACAGAATCATGGCGGACTCTTGCCTTCACGCGTCAATGGTAAAAGGTAGTAACGATCAACTTCTACTATTTCATTTTAAACTCTAATGGGTTGACATAAAGTCACATTTTCTTTAAATTACGTACTTATTATTTTAAATGACAGTTCATGCTCTACGCATATGTCACTTTTAAATGTTCCATAAAATTCGTAGTGTTTTGTATGGCACGTGTGTTCCATGTTGTAGTAGTTTGATGCTTTCACACTACAATAAAAATGCGAGCAAAAATATCTTTAAAGCCATATATACAGCGCCATCTCTGTAACGGTACACAAACCAGTTAGACTGTGAGCTTTCATGCGCCCCTACAGAGCAAAACCGTAACTAACTGACTGAACGTTTGAAATATACAGGCGTAGTGTTACCGAACTATACGAATAGATGGCGCTAGTCAACAGAAAAATGAAAAGAGCGTCACCACACATATTTACTATAAATTAAACTTATGTAAAAAAAAAATACGTTCATAAAACACACTTGGCGATTAACAGCACGAAATAACGTACCTGAAAAGAAAAAGAAAAAACATTTTAATTAAAAACAGAAGACAAAATTGTACCTTTTTGAACCACTTTTCTTTTTTCTTTTTCAGTAGCTATTAACGAGAGCTCTAGTGTTATATCAATAAAAACAGTTTTTCCCCTTTCTAAATAATTTTGTAATTATGTCATTGTACCTATACAAAAAAAAAATTAACGTGATTATTTATGGGTTTATTACCCCTTCCGACCATTGTAAAATAAAATAAAATAAATTGAATTCGCGTATGTTGAAACCATATTATGTTGAATTTCTACTATGGGGAATAACATATATATAAGCGAATTTTCATCACTATTATTTTGTGTAACATCAAGTAAATTATAGCCACTTAAGGGATTGAATGGATTTGTAGTTTGAATCCAGACGATACAAAAACCGGCCCCAGACTGAAATTACTTTTCTTTTTAAAGTGTGAGCGGATTGTTGCTGCGAATATTTCATTGTTCAGCCACTGTATTTAAGAGATCTATTAGAGCTAAATTACTCAGGCATCGCAACAATACACCTAAAACACAAAGGAACAAAGTTCCAAATGCAATTCCAGTCTGTCAATATAACTCGCTACCTCGCTACTGAGTTATGCAAGTTTAAATCCTAAAGTAACCGTGTTAGAGCACTGGATTGCTAAAACTCGTAATACTCTAAGGACATCCCGACTGCAGGTTTGCTCGAGATGAGCTTTAATACTAAAAGAGTCCGACATTCACCTGAAACGGACGAACATCGCGTTATGAACTCTAAGCCAAAAGCAGTAAAGTATTTTTTGCTATGATGCAGTCCAATTATGAGAACGAGAAATGTAAACGTGGATATATCGCATTAGATTATAGACTCTATTACATAAGACTAAGTACGAAATCTGTACTGTCGTAAATACCGCAGTTTTGATCACTGTTTGACTTGCCATTTCCTTTAAGTTCGTTTGACTTTGATGCATTCGTAATTACTCGACAATTAAACAACCAACTACTTGTTACACGTTTTCAATGAACCACTAAATCTGTGTTCGTTTAAGTAATATTAATGTGAACAATACTTAGAATATTATAATTTAATGTAACAACAAAAACATTAAAAATTTTTGTCCAATAATAGTATTGTTTAAATAAAACTTTTGTAAATAAATATTTGGCTATCTCTGCAACCACTGTTGCCATTTAGGTAGTACCTAATACCTACCAGGTGAAATTTCTAGAAACACTTAAAATAAATTAACATTTTTTTATTCGGTTTGCAAAACAACATACAATCTAACATAAAATAATTATATTTTTTCCATAATTATACCGAAAAAATCCCCAGTGACTGTGCCTTTCACAATGCAAACACTACTTCCATAACAAAACAAGGTGACAGAAAGATAATATATATTAAACTAATAAAACAATCATAGTTCTAACTTATAAACAAAAGAAATTAATAATACAAAGATCTGTAGACGAAATCTCGTGAAATGAGTATTTCCCCTGAATAGCCGGAAACGTTGATTCCACACAATATACGTATTCTGGCAGTAGAAATATCTCACCGCAAGAATTCATTCCACAAACTTAGGTAACAAACAACAAAGGATTGTTTAAAGAAAATGTGAGACTAATGACGCAGCCCGGTTCGCGTCATTTCTGATTGGAACAAGGACTGATTCTCGAGACTCGAGAGAGAGGCATCGAAGTCTTTCTATAAAATACACAGTCATCAAATGTCAAGATTCATTTCAACAGTACTTACCTTATAACCACAACTCACTAGACTAATATCATACAATTTTAATATTATGCTCCATTAAAATAAGTATTTCACTTATTTTTATTCATAAGTTGGAAACCGAAATTTTCAAGTACATTATTGTTTATATGTATTGGCATGGTTTTGTTCAATTTAAAAAAAAAAAGATTTGGTCACGTCGATCGAATATTTTACTACCTATGTATAAAAGGCGTATTATTAAGCCAATTAGTACGCTATGAAAGATTTTATAAGCCTGATTTTGATGATCATCGGCAGTAGCCAAATAATAAGTATCATAATCGATAACAATCTCGACTTTAACGTGAACTTTATGAACTCTTGTGCTTTTTCACCTTTTCGTTAGGAGGATTAGTTATAGACAACCATAATTATTTTTTGTAAAAAGAGTTATTTAACAAAAATAACTCTTTTTAACAAAAAATAAACCGATTTCAAACCTTCTCATGGTCTTTTCTCATGGATTCCATTGTCAAAACTGGTCAAATTGAAATAGGACCACACGGGAAGCACCAGCTTTCAAGTAAAAAAAGAATCATCAAAATCGTTTCACCCAGTCGAAATTTATGAGATAACAAACTAAAAAAAAATACAGTCAAATTGAGAACCTCCTCCTTTTTTTGAAGTCGGTTGAAAAGAGCTTTAATCTCCTGTTTTTTTTTTATCTCGATACCAACAATATTTAGGTAGTTTTACAATTAAAAGTTTTATATGCAGCCTATAGCTTAATGGGCTTTTAGTGTTGAGAACAGAGAAAATGAAGTGATTAAGGTAATTAAAGTGTACGCACAATGTGAGGGTAAGTTTCCACCTCGGTCGACACTCGACACTCGCAATTAGGAAAACAACACGTAAAATATAATAGTGCTGAATGCGGGAGGGTTCTGACGCTTGGCGAGCTGGCGAAAGGGACTTTACAATTTATTTATTTATTTATTTATTTATTGTACAAGGCCCCCAACGAGGCAGACATCCAACTGTAACACATTGTTCAAAATAATTAACACAAGGCGGATGCCGCCGCAATTATAGGGAGCTCAGCATGCACCAATAAAAGCTACAAGCAACATCTAGGGAATAAATAATAAATAATAGAAATATATATTGTATAGCGTTACACTACATGTCACGGCCATTAAATGAATAATAATCAATAATCTATCAATTAACAATCGATAAAATAAATAATAATCAAATAAAGTCAAAAATAATTAAGATAAAATGTCAGGTGTCGGGACCACGGACGAGGATGACTCTCTTAATTTTCGACGACGCATCGCTGTAAGGGTCAATTTCATGCCTTAGGGAGTTCGCATGACCCATAATTCGATTCAGTGGCGAAAAACGGCCCAAGTTTGTTCTGAAATGGTTCAGTTGGAAAGGTTTAAATCTGCCCGGTCGAGGCGCTCGACGAGGAACACTAAAGTTTATACGCGACAATTTATCACTACTTACTAGACTGACGCGATTGGGAGCATTAGTAAGTAAGTATACATAATACCCAATGTCCATCTGGAATATAGGTACATACAGGTGGAGTGGAAATCGCTGGTGGTCGATGTCGCCAGGACATTTCAGAGCAAGCACGACCTTCAGCAGTGAAGAAGACTATATTTTTTATATATTATTAGGGGTAGCATGCAGGCTGACGATCCACTCTATGGTAGCAGGTTACTGTCGTCTAAGGACACAAGCAACACCAGGGCGCCGCCGATTTTGTTTACTGCTATATTATATTTAATAACTATCATTTATTATAGTGAAAGAATTTTTCAATAAGGTATAGTGGTTCCGGGGCACTGATCTGTAATAAAGCACTGGATAGGCTGCTGTCGAATTATTTTTATGTCTATTTGAAACTCGCCATTTTGGCGCTGTAGGCTATGGAGTGTAAGTACATGGAACTAAAACTAGTGATGTCCATTTCAAAATTCAAGCGGACACAAATAAACTTAAACAGTCCCTAAGACATCAACAAATAGAATAAAACGTGAATAAAACAGACACTATTATACTTATCTATGGATTAAAAATACGCAAACGTCAAAATTAGTTTTCCGTACTTTCGTACGGTGGCGTTTCAAAATTGAAAGTATCTGTAATTTGTATGGGATAGCCTGTCCAGGTTTATTCAAGTCAATGTACCGGGGCATATCCTCAACATATTTTATAAATAAATATATACAAACTTCGCCCTCTCTCTTTGTTATAATTAGGTAGTTATAGATTGACAGCGCCCGACGGATACAGCTAATTACTTCACTGCCGAATAATCAAAAGCTATCTGAGGATGGGAAACACCCTTCAGTGAGCTTAATAGGGGACGCATTAAGTTCATATAATGCACCTATTAGATCTCCGTGAATCCCGTGGGTCTGAACCTGTCACTTTCGGATGATGTATCAAAATGACAGAAATGGGTCGTGTCATATTTTGTAACCTAAACGTGAGTGTATTTATGTAAGTACATAAGAAGTTATATACTTTTTTGGCGTCGGTAAAAAAAAGATTAAGATTTATAAATTTAATATCATTTATATATTAAAATATCATTACAAACTAACTTCTAAGCAACTTTCGGTATTTGTATAAATGTAAAATCCATAATTGGCTGTAGGGTGTGTTTTTGTTTTTGTTAGTAATTTTTGAGAGCTGTGGATTTTGAATAAATAAATAAATAAATAAATAAATTATTAAAAATTCACTCCTCTTTTTACCTCAACGTTCCAAAACAAGCTTCAAATTTCTCGTCCATTAGGTGCTTTTACAAGACGACAAAGGTCACAAAATAATGAAGGTTATTGAAAACACGATTATCGTATTTACTTCATTTGCAAAGTGTACAATTTACTTTTATTCTACATTGTATTATAATATATCATTATTTATCCGTAGGTACTTGTTTTCTTGCGTCACTTGTGCCCACATCTTCGTTTGTGTGAACAGTTAAACTGTAGTGCTATAATTAAATGTTGTGTTCTTTTCCTTTGGATCAAAATACATATATATTTATATCGTATTTCATCCGATTTGGATGGGCATATAGAACAGGTACACAGAATTTCTTTTGCAGTTACAATATCTATGAATAAAATATAGTTAAAAGTGGTAATAAACTATCATAGACGACATAGGTAATCTTAAAGAGGAAGTTAGCTTTTTAAGCTAACCTTAACTAAACGGCAGAGTTCATTTTTGAGTGTGGTCGCTCGCCTTTAGAGAGTAGGAACCAGCTCCGACTAAATAATTAATGAGAAACGGTCGCGGGGTTGCTCCACTTTAACGTCTGCTCTGCTAACTACGAGTGTGTATGAACGCGACATTTAAGGGTCAGCGCGCATTACGGAGTGGCGGCGAAGAGACTAATGAGCTATCATTTGAAAATCTACTTTAGTTACTTCAGTATGTGATTGAAAGTGGTATAATAATAAAAAATACTCTCGCGTCGGCAAGCGCGGTCGAGCGGCGTTCGGTGAATCTTCAGCTAAAGAAACTAAAGTCGATTTTCAAATGATAGCTCATTGGTCTCTTCGCCGCCACTCCGTCGGTGCGCGCTGAGCCTTATGCTGCAGCGAGGACTCGAATTAACAACAGGGCAAATAATATTACGGCATTGTACGAGTAATAACATCTTTTCAAAGATAAAGGAATTGAGAAACGTGATCACTACGAATAACCTCAAGTTATGCTACGACCAATAATAATATTGAATTAGTTAGAAGCTTTCCAGTTTTATGGGACAATGTAAATATTAAGATTACTTTTTTATGTACAATAAAAAATTAAATTTAAAAAATACAAGGTTGGCTTATTGACATTGTATTAAACTTGACTAGAGGTGAGTTAATCGCCTGGATCCTTGCAGCGTTTCTTAAAAGAATGCAGGTTCTTTTCCTCAACCTTAATCCTTGACGTAACCTACACATGCGGTAAACGGTGGTTTTAATATGTAGCGACTATCAAAATAACTGAATTAACATATTATTATGGAAAGAGACGTGGAAAGAACAGTGCGAACACAAGTACTATCATTATCACACAATTAAAAAATATTCTTTACAGAATTGCTGCTATAGTTAAATAAAAAAATAAATAACAAACAATATTAACAGAAATGTCGGACGCATAATTAGCTAGTGAAGCCAAATTTAACTGAATCAGCGCAATAATGGGAGGAGGTACGTTAGAGGCACTTAAACGTAAAAACAAGCTCAGTCGGTCTCGTTCGCTCGAGATCGTAAAAAAAAATTGTTCATCGCAAACATCGCCAGGTGACGTTAAATAATCACCGACCATTATTGCCTTCGGTGGTGGTACAAGAACAACAATAAAGCGCGCATTTAATTAGATATTAGTATACAGATATCATAATCCTTACATATTATAAAACAATGTCCTCCGCCGCATCTGTCTGTCTGTTCGCGATAAATTCAAAAACTACTGCACCAATTTTCACGCTGTTTTCACCAATGGATAGAGTGGTTCTCGAGGAAGGTTTTAGTATATAATATACAAAGTTACGCGGGCGAAGTCGCGGACAGCAGCTAGTAACTATACAATAATTCAAAGCTTTGAAACCCAAATTATCAAATATTTCTTGGCCACTCCACAGCACTCCAACGTCTAATTTCACCCTAAAAAAAGAACATTGTTAGGGATGGACTAGTTACATGAAATTCTGGAGAGAGCAAAAGCAAGCATTTACAGTTGCTACATAAAATAACATTAATGTGGTCGTATTTTACACACAAATAACGCGGGCGAGTAGTTAATCTATAAAAATAATAAATAAAATAAAACTTGACAAGTCGCTCGACCCGGGCGAGATAAATTCGGGTGATTACTCTATGCACTCATAAAAATAAATAAATAAAATTATTAAATTAAAAAGTATTTACAAAACTATGGGGCTTATTTGATGAAGAATTGTTTAAAATCAATATAGAAGCAGAAGAATAAGGCTCTCCTGTAAAATTACAAAAAGTGCAGTTATGCCCTTTTCTTGTCGAAGGTGCGAGTTGATATAATACATAGAATACTTTTTTGTAATTTTTTTTTACATTATCGATAAGAAAAGCCGTCTCCAAGTGTATGTGTTTCAAAAGGGTTACAGTGCGATTTTAGAAGCGACAATTAGAAACTTAGCGAATACAATGACTGTGAAGAACGGCATTTTTATACCCAGTACATAAATATTTTTAAGGATTCCAAAATCTCTACACTTGTACCAGAGAATAAATCGAATATAGAGAGACCATGACTAGTGAGGGTTGGTTTTTCGATAGGTTTTCTTGGTTGAGTATATTTATTTAGAGAGATTTACTTATTTTTCGGTTTCATATAAAAGATTATGGTTTGGTAAGAAATGAAAAATGATATTTAAAAATATTTTATAAAATGTTTAAATTTGGCCCCATTTTATAGTTCTATTTCTAGGTTAGTTATTTGATGGCACAGCAGGTTCTGATTCGAGTCTTTTCCATGTATGTCATGTATATTTAAAAAAATGTATTTAAGAATATTCATAAGTTGTCTTCCACACATAGTATACAACAATGGCGCTATGAAAAAAGTAACTAATACAAGACAGACACAACACGGACGACTAAACTGATCACAATTGTTGTGCATTATTAAAAGTGATAACCTATACGAGTATATTGAATGCGATGTCGTCAAAGTCGACGAAACCCTTTCCGACTCGATTGAGCACATTCGACATTTGAGTGTAGTACGGTCGCGTTTCATATTGATTTCTAAGCTAAAATGGAAAGCTTGTTACCGGTTTCTCTTTATCCCTTTTCAAGTGAATACTCTTCAAAGCGGTCAGGTAAGTTATTACTGTAATCAACTTACGACTACATAATGGTCAACATTCTATGAATCTGATTTGTCCACTTGGAGTATACAACAAAGCGGAACTGACTATTAGGCTCTGTTCACACGAACCACAACCACACCACATCGCAGCGACAAAAAGTGGTCAAGCAGTGGTTACGTGTGAATAGTGTCGCTGCTGCATTTTGCAGTTAAGTTGTGGTAACTACAAAATGTAGTTGTGGTTACGTTGTGGCTAGTGTTTGCAGTCAGACAGATCGACTTCGGCTTTCGTGCTTTCGCACCTCATTACAATACAGAATGAATGAGAGAGAGAGGGAGGGCGTAGGCGTACACGCAGTGTGGTTGCGACGACGCAACGTTGTGTTTACGAGGTGGCCGTCCGCTAGTGCGCGGTGTCGCAGGTGGTTGCGTTGTGGTTGCGATTTTGCCGGTACCGACCACACGGTTGAATTTGACGGCAAAATGTGGTCCGTGTGAATGCACCGATTCATTTTCATACAAATTAGCGCCCGTCCACGTGTTGTGGTTGTGGTTTGTGGTGTGCTTGTGGTTCGTGTGGTTGTGGTTATCTGTCTGATGTGTTGCCGTCCAAGTATAACAGGAACAGGGTCTTCTACAAGCGAGCTGTCAACAAATTCCTGCAGGTTTGCAACGCATCTGCAGGCTTGCCCGTCACTATTTTTAATCTTTAATAAAAGAGATATATATATGTTGGTTCAAAACGCATAATTTTTTAATTTACCATTATCCCTACATATTATAAAACAAAGTCCTCCGTCGCGTTTGTCTGTATGTTCGCGATAAACTCAAAAACTACTGCACCAATTTTCATGATGTTTTCAGCAATTAATAGAGTGGTTCTCGGGGGTAGGTTTTAGTGTTTAATTTACAAAGTTACGCGGGCGAAGTCGCGTGCAACAGCTAGTTAGTAATAAAACAAACGACGTATTGATGGGAAAGGCTTGAATAAATTGAATTGCAAAGTTTACAATGGCTTTCAACAGCGCACCACGCGACCAATAAACGCTCAAACGCGTGCACTGAAAACTATTGAAATCAATATTAATGAAAATATAATAAGGTTAATTTGTCATTAAGCTTATGGACAACAAAGTCAGAGGGAAAGAGTGGTTACATCCTTCTGGGTCAAAATGCTGAGAATGAGAACCCCAGCTGAACGAGCAATAAAATATAAAATACTAGCACTATAGCACTAGGCTTCGCCCGGGTTCAAAATAAAAACTATCCAATCTTTTAATTTGGACCAAATTACACATAGTTACGAAGTTTTATCAAAATCGGTTCAGTAGTTCAGGAGTTCATATGCTACAAACATGTGACGCGTAATTTTTATATATACGAGTAGGTATATAAAGGATAAAATAAATAAATAAATATGTATTCCTGGTTATTCCTGACTCAATAAAATACATCGTCGTATGTATACGTACATTTCACAATTTGTGTACACATATGACATACGATGAGGGTAAAATTAAGTTAAAATATGTAAAAATCGTTTGTTTAGGAAGAAGCTCCGACGACGCGTTATTCCAAGCTCACATGCTTATTGCTAGTCACGCGTTGGTCATCACAAAAAATATTTCTTTAATATATTGCAGTGAACTTATGCCCTTCAAATAATTTCTACACACTATTTACATTTTTCGTATATTATAGAATGTAACAATAAAAATTTGAAACCGATATTTAAAAAAAAGTTAACCATCTTGTAAGGAAATTGAGAAAGCAGAGCGAGAATGATCTATTAATTCATTCTTTGAATTAATAGATCTAGCTCGGGAAATTCTGCTTACCCTCTTGAAATTATGTTTCATGTTTAATTCTATATGTAATAGGATTTGTTTACAATATTTTTCACATTTACCTCTCCTAAAGGATTTTTAAATCAGGAACAACACCCAGAACAATCTCTTCACCACGTAAGAGCCTCCCCCTAATAAGTTAGTTTATATACATATATGGTCCGTTTCAACCTCAGTGACGGTCAAATAAACTGCATCTGGAAAAACAGTTCTAATAAATATGAGTATTGGCCCCGTATTTGTATGGAAACCAGCAAAAACTTGTTAAAACGCGAGCATATTGCGCCCGGTTATTGGCTTCCGGTGAAATATTGATGACGTTAGGGGGTGCGTCGTCGGAGCGAATGCAAATAGAATTCGTCAATTTTTGGGCACACACCGAACTACGAATATATACGGATACCTATTCGATTCACGCACAAACCAATTCTTATCAATTGAGCCGTTCGGAAATAAATAATTAAAAAATATCAACATACTAACTGTATTTTCACAGTACATACAGTACAGTACAGTTCACAGTACAGTAGGTACCTGTGTATGTTCATAAAATACTTAGAAATATAAGACTTTCACAATTTAAACTTAGAATAAGTATTAAGACAGAACAGACAGAGAAGTGGCAGAACTATTAAGACAAACAGCTTTGACTCAACGAGTCGGCTGCTTACCGCGAGAGGAGGCTTTGGGCTATAAAACATTTTGAACGCGGACGAAGTCGCGGGCACCAGCTAGTTTATAATAATCCGAACAGATGATTTAGGCCTGATGAATACATTTTTAAAAAGGCGGCCGACATGCTAATGGTGCACTTCATGGCTATCGTCACCTAATTCTTACGACCTAAGTAACGGTCACGGTTTGGGTGGATAAGGGTCAGCGCCGACCGACGGAGTGACGGCGAAGAGACTAATGAGCTATCATTTGAAAATCGACTTTAGTTACTTCAGTATGTGATTGAAAGTGGTATAATAAAAAAAATACTCTCGCGTCGGCAAGCGCGGGCGAGCGGTGAACCTTCAGCTAAAGAAACTAAAGTCGATTTTCAATTTCTAGCGCTTTAGTCTCTTAGCCGCCACTCCGTCGGTCGGCGCTGATCCTTTTAGCATTTCCTTTTCACAGTATTCTTGTATGAGATAACTACCACACTACACTGAGATTCTCATCAGTATTTCATAACCAATAGAACGCGCACTTGAAGTACATCTACTCTAGACTTGACAGGCTTCGCATGAAGATCGCGTATTGTAGAAATTGAAAGGCCAGTTTATCAAGACACCAGGATACAATGAGGTGAGTGTTCAAGTGAGGTTCAAGAGAGAGCGGCTGTAATTCAGTATTCAAATGTGCAAACGTTATGCCTACATAAGTTAGTTATCTCAATATGGGAAGCGTAATTGTTTAAGAGCTATGAAACCTGATGAGGGTACTATTTAGTAAGCTAGATATGCGACGGTACTAAATTGTTTCTAAATTGGCTTCGCGTAACACAACGGAATCGCTGCCAGCAGACATGACAGAATTATTGATTATTTAATATGCGCTAAATTCAACGAACATTGAATACTCAATGCTTAGGTTGTGGCCGTTATTAATTTTTTAAAAGATTTATGTTTTTCATATTATATATATATCTATACATAACTCTATCAAATAAAGTAGCTGTCCGCGTCTGTCTGTTAATCAGTTAAGAGATTTTAATATGATTTTCACATATAGGCGGCGAACAGCGAATTTATTTTACAATGTGTAATAAGATAATATAATGTAACAAGACATAAATCTGCTACTATTAAAAGCAATAATGGCACAAGCTAACGCGTTGGTAGTTTGTACGTCGTACGTTGTTAATGGTTAGTCGAGGCGTTCGTTGTGACGAATAAAAACAACATTTTACAGAAGAGCGGCACAAGTTTGCGCAAAGCTTTATTAATGGCCACTGAACAAAAACAGTGTGGTACAAGTTATAAGCGAAATCATTTCATACTGTTAGCGTCTGCTATTTATGTCGACTGAAGTCGATTTATTAATTGATTAAGGCAGAAAGTATAGTAAAACGTACTCTGTGACGTTGCAAGAACAGGAGCTCATTCATTCAGATTCTTTAGGTGACGTGATATTAAAAAAGAAAGGTATCCAGACAGTTGAACGAACGCGTTCGCGAAGAGAGGTCGTCGTCGTATGTACGCACATCATTTTGCTAACAGTGGTAAATAAATGAATACAAAACTGGTGGATTTGAGGAACATATTGGTACGCAGTACTAGACCGACCGACATATTAGTGTTAGTGTAGATAAGAATCTGGAATAATGTCCTTATCTAATAGTGAAAGAATTATTTAAAATTTTTGGAAGTTAGGTATCCTTCAAATATAAATAAAAGTATAAAATCAGAGCCGTTTTGTAATTTCATTAATAATATTAGTATAAATTTACTTAATAAGCTGTATTTTGAAAAGATTAATGTGCATTTTACAAGTGACAAGTCATTGTGCAAGAGAGAAACTCAAATATGTATAAGATCGTTTTAAATGATGTGTAACTTTTTTTAATAGTTTTTTCCGAGTTTAAATACTTATTAAGATACACAATCCAATAGCTATTACTTTCCCATTTTTACCAACTAAAAATTGGTACAACAAAAGCTGTTTTAGTGAAAAATTATACCTATAAATGTCGTTTGATTTGTGTTATTTTTAATTCTCTTTAAAAGACAATGGGTAATTTTGGGCCCGTTAGATATACCGTTAGATAGGGCTTTTTAAGCGGAACATGAGTTACTAAGGTCAAATGTTAATACTTTCGGATATGACGTCTTAAAATCGTCTTAAGACCACATGAACCAAATAAAAATTTTAATTTTAGTATAGTTTGTAGTATGTAGCGTACCTAAACTGCCACTTTACTGGTTTTTGCTGTGGCAGCCTTCTCAACGGTTTTATTTTTATTTTATTTTATTTTATTGAAACACCAACAGCACACAGAATCATCCAGGTCACATTCACAAATTACACATTACACGTTTACATCTGTAGGTCAATTACTGGTATCTACAGCTATATCTACACAATATTGTCTCCAAAAATATTGTTATTGGTCCCATAACGTCACAATTTCAGAAGGAGACAGTTTCATAAGGTTTTGATCGATCGCTTGTCACTGACACCACACCCTCTTTGTAATAGGATTAACTGGTACCGCGGAGACGGAGAGACCGTCGCAAAACTATTGCGGCCTGTCTTCCTCGGTCGCTCCGAACTCACCGCTGAACACTGCCATAAATAAAATTACTAAAAGATAAACGCAATTCGTTGCTATTAAAAACGACCGCCATTTAAAGTCGAACTGTAAAACAATTGACACACATCAATAAATAAATTAAATCCTAGTTATATTAATAATTAGTACCTAGTTAGTGATCTGGCAGGTTACGAGGTTGGTAGGTTGTAGCGGGTGGCGTCTACGACGTAGCCGGCATGGCGTGTTCTCGTAGCAAATAAACCTATCGTAGCGCATTGACAGTGGCATAGTAAGGAAAATTGTGATCTAGGTAACACTAGGCATACCTAGGACATAATATTACCTTCATAAAACAACAGAGAGACTGGCGACATTGTATTTTCAATTTTGTTTTTAGTTCACTCCATTACGAATAGATTAACATCAAAACTGGAAAAAATAATTTCCAATTTATATTCTCATTTTTTTTTTATGTTTAAGTTTTTAATTCGAATGTACATAAGATTAAATTACATTTTTCCTCATTTCGTTAGACATAATAATTTGCATGGCATGGCAAAGTGACTGAAATTGTGATCAACATCAGAGAGATAGTGCAAATGATGGAGGAAATATTTTTAATAATTTATTTGATGCTTTCATATTATTTATGGTGTTGAAATAAATAAAATTTAGTTTTATGAAGATGTAATAAAAGAAATTTTATTTGGATGACGATAAAATTGACTCGGTAGTGCAGCCAAATGATTACTAGAATGTTATAGAGTGGAGTGGCGTTAACGCTTTTATGACAGGGAGGGAGGTATGTAATGAATCTGAACGAATAACTCGGCTAAAACGAGGCGACGAAAACGGCTCGTTGGAGTTTTAAACAAAACATTAAGCCAACAGTTACAGCGGCCGCGCTTTGTGCTCGGCTCAACCACCATTTTTTTTCCTTTACAATTAAAAAACTTCCGAACAACAGTTTGTTTTTAATTCTCAAACTCCGTCGAGTTGTTTCGGATGGAGCAGCTCGTGCGAAAATCATTTCCTTCAATGTAATAACCCTTTTGTCGAACTCTCCGGCTGAGCGCGACTAATACCTACCGAGTCACCGAACACAAAAATAAAGGGTTGGCCTCCAACCTGGGTAAATGAAAACGTGACACTTATTTTGTTTGCATAGGTATCGGTACGAGGATTGTACTCAATCGTGAAATTATTTGAAAATAAATCCTAAATATACTGAAATACAGAAATCCATTGCAGTCCTCCATTATGAACTAAATGAGAGCGTGCACGCTCCAATCTAACGAATGTTCATAAGTCGGTATTCATATGTATTTCTTCCGGAAATTTACTAAAATTACCACCGTGAAATAAAAGCACTAATGCTGTTGTATTTCAGCGAGTCAGTAAGTGATACCAGCGTCCATTTCCTAATCTCTTATCTTGCTAAAGTCGGCTATGCACTTGCAACACCACTTGCTGCAATGATAGCCTACAAACATCAAATAGAACATCAATAGACGTTACTAATATACAAAAAAAAAATACATCACCATAATTTGCACCTGCACTTGATGTTCTCTTTCCTTAGAGATTAAAGTCCTCGTAAAAACCAACACACAATATACGAGAAGTTAGAGATAATATACCACACACACATAAATGAGACGAAACAAACCTCTCCCGTCCCGACTAGTTTACGGCGTAAATAGACATGTCCGTAATGCGGTCCCATGTGACGCCCGTCGCCACAACTGCCTCGACTACCCACAACTTTCGCTGTTTGTTAGCCACACCACACAACCGTTGGTACTTTCTTTTAACTTGATCGCTTCGAAGACAACGTTTTTCGAATCGCCTCAATATTTGTGTGGATGGTTTCAGCTTTAAAGATGGAATCTAATTTGAAAAGATACACGGATCTAATTAATAAAGTCCTTAGCAAAAACTAAGTAATGTATATATCAATTCATTTTACCTGATAAAACGTTAATATCTTAATAGAAAAAAAAACATATGTCCCACATTTTTTAGTGCATACAATAAGTACGAGTTTAGTCGTAGTTAACAGTTGCGATACGCATGAGTATTTTATTAATCTTAATCGGCTTTGATAACTATCTGGTGACAGTTAAGATGAAACTCAATATTAATAAAGTGGTTTTGTTGATGTGACTATTGAAATGGATTACCTACTGAGAGCGGATATTGAATGTTTTAATATGTAAATAAGTCAATAATCCCAGTTCTAATAGTCGTTAGAGAGGTGCACTGAACGATAAACGATTGTCGATAGAGACGTCGTAACTTACGGTCGGGGTTCGAATAAATTTACATTCATTACACCTACGTATCGACACCCCAGTCCCTACAGAACCCTGTAGGGCTGCGCCATATCGATTGTTTTCGTGTTGCCTATCATCACGGGACAACCCTGAAGCTTCAATCAGTCAAACCAAGGAGCAAATGTAAAACTCGAGATTTATGACTCCCAATATCATATCCGCCATCGTCCATAAACAGTTTATGATACATAAAATACTCTTTTGCCACATAAAAAGATAAAGCAAAAACGAGAAACCATTGGAAAAACAACACCAAAATTTAGCAAAATTATCAAGAAGCCGTCTCGTTCGTTTCGGAAATTAATGCTATAACTCATCAAACATTTCGGATTAAATGTTTAGACGCATAATTAATCTTTGAGAACTTGGGACTTAACAAATATAATCTGTGTTTGGGTACAGTTGTTTAGATTCTTTTGCCTTTGCAATAGAGTTCAATTTTAATAGAAGACCCTCAAATATATTACAGTGACTGGAGACAAGTTCGAGTGTCGGGCACGTCAACAAAGTGCAACCTCATCGCAATGATTAGACGAGCTGGGATACTTTATTTCCTTGAGAGCAAGTACGTTCTTAGAAAAAGAGTATAAGAAAATATTATTTAAAATTTAACTTGAAAACGAAGTGTTCTACTTCTAATTGAAACAAGAGATATTGATAAGTTCAATTTGAATAATTTGCGTCGCTCTCCTAACTTTCGGTAACTAAAGAGGCGGCCGTAATGGAATCCGGGCATAATTTATGACAATTCACTAACTTTGCCAACTTTCTTCCGCAATTCAGTCTTTTCACACAACCTCTTACTCTTAAAGTTAAGCCCATACTTACCTACAGGTTTAAGAAAAACAGAAATTCCAAGTTTACGTTACTGTGGTTTTCGAACGATTACTACCTCGTCTTGAGTCTTTAGCCAAGAGCAAAAAACTGGAAGCGAGAATACAATCGCCGTATAGCATGTGATAATAAAATGGTCTTGCTTGAAATCCATTATGAATTATTCATATATACAGCATCGAAGTGTCATTTAAAAGTTAATTGTCGTTTTTAACTCGTTGGCCGGCTGGATTGGTGCAAAATGTATTTTATCTAAACGCTTTCATGGAATCCTGAAGATTGATTGCGCCGCCGTAGCTCGTAGCTGTCGGTAATATGATAAATCTCTCGCCGGTCATTGTCAAACCTAACTTTTATAACAATGATAATTAAAAAAACCAACATATTAACGTTCTATTTGGAACACAATGTATTTTAGAACGGAAATCTATTTTGTTAAACCCTTTTAGATAAAATAAGACATAACTAGTTATTAAACAACGAACTATTTTTCCATTTTTGTAATTGTAGTTTAGTAATTTTCATAACTATAAAATACACTACTGTCTAAGAAGGGGATTATACAAAAAAGAGATTAAGAGCTAATTTACAGATTGTTTATTTATCAATACTAATAATAAATCTGTAGGGGTCGGTCATGGAGTAATTTACTTTGTTTTCAGAAATTTCTGTTCTATAGGCTCTATACATGATACTGAAACTAAATTGACGATTTTTAGATTTTTTTTCTGTATGTATGTATGTTCCTCTATAACTCTTAAACGAATTAACTGATTTTCATGAAACTTGGTAGATAAACATTTAGACGTACGGGACACAGGATAGGCTACTTTTTTTTTAACGCGGACGAAGTCGCGGGCGCCAACTAGTAATTATATATATGTCGCAATGTCGCAGAATTATTTTAAATTCCGTAATAATTATTATAAACTTATTAGTGAAATATAACTACTCGGACTTTTGTCGATAGCAGTAAATTCGTACGATTCAACGAGCTTTTAGTGTTATTATTATATCACTAGACCCATACGAAGATATCTCCGAAATTATAGATAGTATCAACATAGGTGTGAAAAGCCGTCTTATGATATCAATATTTATATTTTTTATTTTACAAAAATATCGGGTGACACATTTGTAACTAAACTAACCTGTAATTCAATCACTAATTT
The DNA here is from genome assembly GCA_945859745.1 of Synanthedon formicaeformis. Lineage (NCBI taxonomy): Eukaryota > Metazoa > Arthropoda > Insecta > Lepidoptera > Sesiidae > Synanthedon > Synanthedon formicaeformis. Next base: position 188,226 of record OX243974.1, on the reverse strand, counting down.
CACATAATGATAAACAATCAAACAAAGAAGCTGACTTCTTAATGATGAATGAAATTAAATAGGAAAAAAAAACCATATAGGCAACTTGTATCATTTTAAGAAGTGACACCACACACTTTTCCTATAACTATTATAAGTATGATAATGATAAATTATAAACATAATAATATGTTTTAGTTATACAAATTTATGTAACACTTGGAAACAATAACAAGAGTCGTTCGCTAAATAACGAAACTCGTTTAATTCTGAAGTAGTCGAGAGAGAGGCGGAGTGAAGAGCTTTTACATAATTCTTTTGAAACGACCTTGTCATCCCCAACAAGTGCTAAGACGTTGCCAAAACACGAACCCATCATGTTTATTACCTTAAATAGAACGTCTCGAGGTTTTGTGTGTGTGCTACATGCCGGTAACTACGTACATCTGCAGTAACTAGACGCATTAATAAACCACACACATTTGGAGGTTGTGTTCTACGCGCTTATTAAAATTATTATTACCCGACAGCAATATTCTCGGTATGCGAGATAAATGAGATTCTCGTGTACACGAGAGGAATCCACGTACGAGTAATTCATGCAAAATGTTACTGGAGGCATTTCAGTCAATGCCTCCAGTAACATTTTGCAACACACATTCAGAACACATTCAAGTATGAAATATATAGTCTGTGCGTTTGCTGACTTGAGTTTAAGCCAAAAACGAATATAAACATTCCCATTGGAGTGGAAGGTATTCCAGTAAAACTTATATAACAGCATATTATTAAAATTGAAAAATTGTACGTAGCAATGACTAATTATTTAAAAAAAATGTTATCTCCTATTTTCTCATGTTATCGATTGAGTAAAGAAAAGGTAAGGTATTTATAATTTACAACTATTAACTTATAAGCTACAACTCATAAATATCATACTAAAGTTGCAATATTCCATGCAAGATCGGGCTTGCGCCTTGTACTAAGAGAGGAGATATCCTGGTGTGAAGTAACTATCGCCAGCTTTTTGCCCGCTGTTTGGATTTTGAATTCGATAGAAGTGCCAAAGTTGAGGTTTGATTTGAACACAACCTCATGCCAAGAAGCTCGAGATCATTGGCCACAGGTACGGATGCACCTCGAAAAGTTTGAGCCAAAGAAAGAAAGGACTCCTTTTCGCAGATAACAGATACGCTTATTTGCGTTAAAACTAACCAGATTTTTGGCACTCCATTGAGAAACAAGAAATTAAGGTTGAGTTAATTCGCTCTACCATTGCTTTCTCAGAATAAACTGACTTAGTTACGGAGTCAAAAATGAAAAATGAGTCTCAAATTACAAGCCAAGTATGATTTAAATAGTCGGATGCCATCTCGTTATTGCTACGTAAAACGTAGAAGACGAGAGGCGCAAAAGAAACCAAGCGTACAGATCATGCGAAAACGCAGCAATAAAACTATCTCCGGCCATTTTTACACAATTATTATTAATTAAATTCAACAAGTTTGTGTAAATAAATAACTACATGTTTACAAGTATTTGTATAAGTAGTACAAAAATATTTTTCACTATCATGACTATATTAAAACCTAATTTAGACGTGACTAATTCAGTCGTCATGTTAATTAATAATATAATAATAGTCATAATTGACGCAATTATCACAAAATTTAATGTTAATTTTAATAAACTGTTTCAGATGCATGGCTATGTTTGTGTCTAACGCGAATTCCGTTAGCGTTAATTACTAATATAAACAAAATACATGTAATAGGATTACCACCACAACGCAATATGTTTCAGTTATCGTTTGGCAGTTTTTCAATGTGCCTACATGATAGATAGATAGATAGTAGTAGTTAGGTTTCGCTATTTTACTGAAAAAATAAAGTGGTCCACAACACAGCCACACGCTATGTTGCTGTGTTGGAATCGAAAGGCATTAAACTGTACCTTCCGCAGGCTTATTATCTAAATACGTCTGCTGAGCGACAGGCGAAAAATGCGAAAAATTTGTGCAATATCACACTAAATCGTATTACGTAGCTCATAACACTAGTGTGGTTTGCGTAAAAATTAACGATTTAGTGTGATATTGCACAATTTTTTTGCATTTTTCGCCTGTCGCTCAGCAGACGTATTTAGATAATAAGCCTGCCTGTTTTGTTATTACTTTCCGAATTGCCTTCCACTATGGAAGCAAATATAGGTGTATCGCCTGCCAATGATTGTCCACCGTTTCTTCCAAACACTGTGAGCAACCTGTGCGTAAGTAAGAGGCGGCCGCCGACGAATGCCGGAGAAAACTTTTTCACGCCCCTAAAGTTCGTTTGATGTATTTACGAAGTTGCAAAGTTAATTTAGGTCTTAGAACGCCGTCGAGCAGAATCTCGGTTACCATCCCCCGCTATTCATTCAAAAATTTGATTCTTCGCGTTTCAATCATTTCGTTTTATTTTTAACTATAACAATTTTTACCACAAAAGTAGGCATTATCAAATTACTTATAAAATTGTTTAATACATTGATTGGCTGTCAACACAGCTAAAACTACTGAAATTTGTAACATAGATTTATATCAAAGTATTGGCTAAGAAACGATTTTTGAAAATTACAACTCCGAGCGAAGCCGGGAGTGGTTCGTCGCTAGTTAATAAGAAGTAATTTTTTTTCATGTCCTTTTTCAGAAATAAAAGCATTTGAAGAAAATTATAGCATGTTTTACTTTTAATGTACTTTTAGTATAATTGAAATAAATTTAGGTAAAATATAAGTAATTCACCTAAAATATACGTGGAGTTTATTGCTTCACCTTTATACCGTACAGATTATCGAGTGATGTAACACAATAGAACTAATAAGGCTTCCAGAACGTTCGATGAAAATATAAAGGCCACGTCCGCCGCATCCCGGGAGCTCGGTAATAGCCGAGGCGTGCCGCCCGACTCCCGACTCCCGACTCCCGGCGCACCACACTCGCAACGGCCTCCTACACAACCAGCTGAATCACTACTACACTATAAATAATCCCGTATTGAACAGAGATCAAGCAAACTTATTTAACTTAGATAACATTGCTTTATTTACTCCATTTCTTATTTGGGAAATTGATACGAACGTCTCTTCTTACCACACACTCAATTCTATTTATGGTTGAGTAAATAAGAAGTGTATAATTATTATTGTTACTTTATAAAAATCTGATTCTGATAAAAAGTGACATACTATACCTTAAACAAACAAATACAAAAATCATTCCTAATAAAAAAAAAAAAGAAAAGTCCTGCAGGTTATTTAAATTTTCGTCATAGAATAAAAAAAAATCCCAACCATTAGCATGGGAAAAGAGACAAACGCTTAACCTAACCGACTCGTCGAATAGTTTCCCACGGTACAAATTAAATAAACAAAAAGTGAATGCGAGTAACGAAGCCTATTTAGTGCTTAACGAATACGTCAACGGCAAGTACCTAGTATTTTTTGTTGACACTTTCTGACTGAACTCGGTTTGAATTCATTGAAATGACGGCTTGTTGCAAACTAATTAATTGAGCAAATTATTTTTCGAATTTCGCTGTTAATGGAAAAATGAATGGAACGAAACTAGACTTGTAAGTTGTATGGCTTCTCAAAACAAGAGTTAATAAACATAAGACCCAGTAAAAATAGGTAAAAGAAAATGGGATTCATATAAAAAAAAACTAAAATACTTGTACACCAAAGTATATATAATTTGAACTCGTAATCCTATCTCAGCGTAAATTGTTTGCGAGCTAACTAATTCACGTCCACAATCGACAAACAATGTCTCAAAGCCAACTCCCAATCCGCCAAACTGACAACTAATCGAACTAGGATACTGGCAGACATTGGGAGTAATAAACAAAGTAAGCCAAGAAGATTTCCAAACTAACTACACCTCGATAAGAACTAACTACGGAGAGAGTAGAGCTTATATTCCTCTGGCATTAAAATGCTGCGATTGCCCAGCTCTATTGCTGATTGCATTTATTTTATTTTAGTACTAGCTGTTGCACGCGACTTCGCCCGCGTAATTTTACAAATATAGCATAGCCTATGTTACTCGCTGATAACGTATAGCTTTATATAGGTGTAAGAATTTTCAAAATCGGCCCATTAGTTTTTCAGTTTATTCATTACAAACATACAAATTTTCTCTCTTTATAATATTAGTGTAGATTTCAATAAACAACAAATTCAAAGCAATATACAAAACATTTGACACAATATGACAAAAAGAGGAGGTGATTGTGTAAAGTTACAACTACTACTGTAATGTGACGTGACTGAGGATTGAGGAGCAATCTTGCAACTCGCTTGGGAAATTAATCCGTGTTGAGAGGAGAGGATGAAAACGTAACTTGTTGATAAACTTACACAGTCCCCCATCAGAACTTCACTCGGCGTGAAAGGGAATTTAGGCATACGGGATTTTATATTTTATTCGCAGTATTTTACGGGCCAAGGTTTGGAACTCCGTGCCGTCTGTATTACCGAGCTCATATAACCCAAATATTTACAAAGTTCGAGTGAATAGGCATCTTTTGAGTGAGCTCGCTCCATCATAGGCCTCATCCTTGCTACACAGCTGGTTGTTGGCCGAGAGCAAACCCATCTCTAATAAATAAATAAATATTCGCAGTATATCCACTGTACTCAAATTGCCAGCATCATAGACCACTAACTGCATTACTGCATTGGATCTACAAACTGAGAGTCCATCCGTATCGAATACATTCAGCCATAACGACATTATGTCACGCTGCATATTGCAAAAATAACTTCACATTTCATACAGGGTTGGAACAGGAGGAAAAACAATTTCTGAATTTTAAAACAGAATAATCACACTGGTAACGAGAGGGACATTTTGACTATTTAAAACAAAACGTACTCAGAGGAAAAAGATATTATTTATCCTTTGCAATTAAACATCATCAGGTTTACTGGTAATCATCATGGGCTACGTTAATTTTATAAAATAGAAAATAAATAAATAACAGTGGTTTCCGTGTGTTTTTAAAAGATTTAAAATGCTCTAAAATTTATTTTTAAATCATAGAAAAAAGCCCCATCGTTGCTTGTAGCGTTTGTAGTTACTTTGGGAATTCTAATGGTAAGTTTCACCTAAATCTTTGTTATAATTTTAAGCGACGATTGGAATGTAAGCTTATTTTCCAATAAATATATTTTAACTAGTTCATTATCTACGTTAAGATAAAATTGTCACCAGAAGATCTGAACGCGCCGCTTCACGTTCGCCGCCGCGGGCGTCAATTTCCGCCACCGTTGCTGTGCAAATTATCTTCTGACAAATTAGAACGACTGATAGATCCAGGAAATAGCACTTTATTCATGCACCAATGCATCCAATATTTAACGTATAGAACCACCGTCAACATTACTTTATTAATTAACTAGCTGATCCGCACAACTTCGTACGGGTAGTGAAATAAAAATATAACGCCCGACAAAATATATGAGCAAATATAACGTCTAACATCTTTATTGACGTTATAACTTTGCCAGGTATTGTATTTTTATTTTTAAATGGGAACACAAGGAAATTAGCTAAATGTTTTTTACGTAAGAATAAGATGAAAACAAAATACAAATATGAAAATATTCCAGTGTTATTATGTTATTTATTCAGTTATCTATTATTTTTTTACAGTGTTCCAAAATCAAAAAACCGAATAATGTTTGAAATGGTTAAATTTTGACCCATATATGACTGGGGTTAAATTACTCCAATATAGTTATAGTATCATCTCCCCGACAATGCGAAGAACACGAGGCCGTCGATATTGCAAATGCATGATCCCTATCTGTTTAAAGTGTCTTCCAGTACAATAAGTTATTCAGCAGAATATCTATGGAATAAATCGCACAAACTAAGTGATTGAGACCAGGTTGCGTGAGCTTAAGGGCTTTTTGGGCAACTGGATGGAGCGGTCGTGACCGGTGACGGATGACCGCGCGCGGTCACCGTGTAATAGAACTGTCGGCTTGTTGCTTGAACGACAATGGAGCCACATAAATCACAATCTCGCAATAGGAGGAGAGTTCGGCGCAACATGAGAGACGACTTGTTAAATTTTACATGCGTATTTCCGGCACTCCGGCAAGTGAAATGTTAATGTGTCGCCGACACGGACCGAATCCGAAATAGGACGAGGCAATCGCATTAAAGCGAAGCCTGGCCTACGCTAATGCCGCCACACCTCGTAGCAGGAAGAGTACAAATTAAGTTAATTAAAAAAAGAACTGTCAGTCGTAGGACTGCACGTCAGAAGTGAAAAGTTCTTACCAAGTAATAGGCACCAAGTAATTTCAGCGTTGGTCCATATGTATTCTTTCAATTTGTGTTTAAAGCTAGACATGTTACTACAATTTGTTACACTCTCAGGTAGTGCATTATATATCTGTGCTCCCTCGTACAACATATTTTTTTTTACCATATTGTGTTCTAATTTTAGGCAATTCAATTTTATTTATATTTCTAGTGTTGTATTTGCGTCTTTTTTGAAAAGTGATTTGAGAATTTATATAATTTGTTTCTATTTTTCTAATTAACATACATATCGAATAATTATATAACTTTTTTAGATTAAAAAATTTAGTTTTATCATATATTAATTTTGTAGATGTTAAGTAGTTATAATTAAAAAGAACCTTAATAATTTTATTTTGAGTGGTTTCCAATAAACGAAGATTAGTTTTCGCAGATTGTCCCCAGACTTGAATCAGATATTCTAAATGTGGTTTTACAAGTGTATTGTATATAGAATACCGTAATTTAAGTGGGACACATTTTGCAATGTTTCTTAGTGCTCCTGTTAGAGGAATTATTTTATTGCGAATGTACATTTCTAATGTTTAATAGGTGCAAATTGTTATTCTTTCGGTATAAAATAAAACAAAGCAGCGTGCACTCTGACTGAACTGCACTGAATTCCAAAATTGGCTTTAGCTTAAAACGAATCCCGTCGTTTAACATGGATTATTCATACCACAAGTGCACAACGCAAATAGCGCGGGTTTGAAAATCTCACTCCTTCTTTTATTAGTACTTCTTCGTATTTACGGAATTCTATAACGTACAGGAATATTTCTACAACGTATCCAATATATTAGTCGTGAAAGCAACTCGTATTGATCAAAGTGAAACATTATTATGTAACATTACATACCTATACAGAATATTATTGTATCATTAAAACAACAATCGAACACTCCTCGTTCAACAATTATTATACGAATGAGAAGTACTCGAGTAAGTCAACACTTTACATTCTTGCTATTGGTAAACAGATATTCAATTATTTTCTCGAACCGCGAACAGAACTTTTAATGATAAAAATAATTGTTCACTGAAAATATATAACGATTTCGGTAAATCGAGACTCTTGTGCTTCCTTATACTTCCTTTGTGATGTTATTTTAAAAACAAGTATTATACTAGTATTTTTTTTTAAATTTCTATGTACGATTTTTATATTATAAATTAACTTATTTAGCATCAAATTTATTTTCTCATCTGTAACACAACACTAATTATAATTATGAACACCTAAATATAGTAAGGCCAAAGAAAAAACGCAAACAATGTACATTGTTGGGAAAAGGCCCTCTGTCCTTTTCCCTCACACGCCATCTGTTTCATGGTATAGGAAGCCATCTTGACAACCCTTCAAAGTTTGTTTACATTCTTTGCGTTGTCTCGTTGGCCTTGCTTTATTTAGTAAAAAGTATAGTAAAAGCAACAGCTAGTAGTTATTCACCAAATCTTTATATAAACTTTCGAAAGAAAACAATACTGAACTGAATGGAGTAAACCTCTTTCCTGTGCCAGAATTACTGAAAAACGACTCATTTTGACGGGTAACATTCGGGACCAAGGAAAAGAAATAAAATAGAAGACATACTCTTTAAAAAAATAGACAATTTTATTTTGCAATAGTTAATTAATTGTTGCGATATCAATAAAATGTATTCAGTTGGATCATTATTTCGAAATATTAATCCCACATAATTTCATATTAGAGTGGGTAGTCTACAGAAACCGCGGTGGCGTGGCTTAAAACTAGATCACGAGTCGATTAATTACTACAATTAATTACAGCCCAACCACGACATATGGGATGTACAATGTATTACATACATACATGTTATATATAATTCATGGGCGGGGATTATGTAGGCATCAAGTAGAGTGAACTCGACACCCGAATGGGATACCTCGCAGGCTCAGTAAGGGAAATATAATAAACTTGAGGCAGCTCCGACTTCTTCCAATATTAAAGTCACAGGAGGAGAGGAAAAGTTCAAATAAAAACATCTGCAGGGAAGCAAGTGACAGAGCTCGTTTTATATTCGTTGTGTTCAGTTAAATATAAATCAAATTCTTGATAAAAAAAATTGAAAAAGGTGAAATAATGGGATACCTCGTAGGCTCAGTAAGGGAAGCTTTCAAACAAAAAAATCCGGAATAAAATCGATGTACCCGTTTTGGAGCTACGATTCTACAAAAATACACACGTGTCAACTTATAACACCTTGTTTTTGCGTCGGGCGTTAAAAAGCGTACGCAAACGAAGGCTACGGGTGACCTACGGTTATTATTAATTAGTCGTAAATGCGGGAAACGAGATTGGACAACATCGAGTAGGTATTCCGTCGAGCGCTTTGCTTCTACAACGTGAAACAATGAAGTGGTCGGGTTGTCGGGTTTCAAAGGCGTCAGCGGCTGACTGATCTCGAATGGGCGATCCGCTCGCACAAAGAGCACAGATCCGACAATGCGTTGACTTAACAACATTAAACAGAGCAGTCGTTAGTTCGCCGTTAATTGTAGGCTCCATTTAATAACAGCTCCGTGTAAAACCCTCGCACACACACAAATACTGGTTATACAGTCATGGTGTGAGAAGAAAATTACTTTTTTAAGTTTCAGAGAGCTTTCAGCGTACTTACCACTTAGTATTTCAACATTTTTAGATTTTAACAGTCCCGTCGGCATAGCAATAATCATCAGTTCTTATTATCAGATGTTGGTTCGACCGGGATTTTAATCACCGTCTGCTTAGACAACAGTCGAAAAGAATTCCAAAAAACACAACACTTTAACCGTTATTTATTGGTTATTTAAACCACAAAACTCATAGTTAATAGAATTGCGAAGCTTCGGTTGTGGAAAAACAAGCGATGCATTCTTCCCGTTAAATAAACATTTGAACTACGAAGTTCCGGTGGTGGCACTAGAACAAAAGCGCAGCTACGCTCGTAGCGCGTAGCCCGCCTACGGCGTAGCCGCATACAAGCCGAGCTTACAGCTGAACAACTTTCCGTTCGTGAATTTTTTACCTCATATTCACAGCTCTTCGAACGTCAAGTGAAATAACGTCCAACTATTGAGGGCACAGAGGCACGCTATATTAACTCGTCTCTTTACAGCAAAATGAACATATTACAAGTTAGCAAACTCAGCATGACGACTAATATCGTTATCGTGGAGGCGATCCCGTTTCGCCTTGAGACTACGTGGCTTGTGTTGTGGCTTAGTATGCGGACAAGCCGGGCATTAACTTGCCGGACAACCAAAGTTCATAGTGAAAATAGTCATACCATAATCAATAAAACCTTTACACAACATAACAATGTCACAATTAAAGATTTCCCATTTTATATTCTAAAACACATTTAAAACCTTTTCAAGCAATGTGACTTATTGTGGAAACTTAATTTTAATAATTTACTGTGGATTAGTAGCAAAAATCGAACTAAATTATCTTCCATCTTCCTTAAAACACTAATTGTCTTTTATTTTTCAGTGCAACCGAAGCCGTGGGGACTAACTAGTTCTTATATAATATGTTTTCTGAGTATTTCGAGTAAGTTTTGTACTTGCTTGGTTCTTGTTTTACTTGGTAAAAACACAATAGAATTTTATTTGCGTCAAATATTAATTAATTCTAATAATTTTAGTCTCTGTTCAAACTTCAACAAAGATGTAGAATAGAGCTTCTTACAGTTCCCGCTCGCAATACCTTTTAACAAACAAATCTGAAAGATTACCGATGTCTGCGCCGTGATTGATGATGACGCTGCTAAGAACCTCGCAAACCTGTGTTACAATTAACGCTGCCTCCACTATATATTATATAGAAGACTAGCAGTGTTATAGACTAGTTCATTACCTCACGATCTTATGAATGTTAAAATATTAATATCAAAAAATCTACTTTTTTTCTGAAGTTGGTTATGTAAAATTTTTGGCCATTTTAGAAGCATAATTGTTGCGTGATATAAAAATTATTAAGATATGAAATATTGTATGATTGACCACAAAATTTGTCGCCATAAAATCACGAGGCCTTGGCTAACTTATTAGCTGCGGACATGGCCCTGTGCGAGTTTTACTTATTTCCAAACATGCCAATAACAAAAGACTTTATGTTATCGACCATGGACGAAAACAAAGACTTAATAGATAAAGGAACTACAGTCTATACCAAAATATGCATTTCAAGACTCAAAGATTTTAAAACTTTGCCACAATTATAACTTTCAAAGATAAACGATGTTAAACATTAAAGAAAAAATAAAAAAAAAACTGTGTTTGACTATACACAATTCCGGATATAACTACTATGTAGGCAAAACTACAACTAGTCAAATTGCGTTCTAGACCGTCTGAGACCAAAACCTTCGATCAAAGTGTAAGTATATGTAACACAACTAGTACTAACGGATGCAATTTTCTTTAAAATAAATCTGAAATGTTGAATGAAAAATACGATGCACGTATCGGCCGAGAGCGAAGGCACGAGGCGCTCCACATAAATAAGTTTATCGTATCAAATTCGCCAATTCCGCAGTTTACCCTAACATTTTATATTTACGAGCGCGACTTATGGATCTCAATCTCAAACCGTTTCGACCTATCGCGTATTAGTCACTGCGTTGCGAAATCCAAATACATTTAGCATACGGACCGACATTCCATAATTATGACGTTGTCATGGTTACCATTACATAAAATATCAAGTGCCTTCTGAATATCTTTTGTGACTTTTTCATTTCTATAATTTCTTTTATTATTGTTTTTATTTATTGTTTTTTTTTTTTTGTAAGTGCGTGACCTCACTGTCGCCTCTTACGGAAGACCAGCGCAGGTTTTTATACAATCTGCATTATGCTGTTTTAGAGCCGATTTGTGGCGGGGGGGCGTTTGTGTTTGTCTTTCTAATTCTACATATATTCTATATTTTTTGCTACAAATAAAATTTGTTCTTATGCTTATTCAATAAGGTATTGAATGCTGCAGGCGATTTTATATCATGCTGTATACCCTCAATACAAGTGGACATCTAATTAATCAAGTCGACTGTGGAGACGTGTGGTGGTGGTGGCCAGGGGCAGTGGGTGGCCCCCATTCAACGATATCCGGTTAATTGGAGAGCCCCGGCGAGTAATGACTAGCATTCGCATACGCGATAAAGACCCAGCGATTGAATTCGACGCTAACAATATCAAAATAGTAATAAATCAGGTTTATTGCTAAGCATTATCTTTTATAATCTTTTTCGGAGTTAATCTCGTAAATTATTGTATCGTAAGTATTCATCAGCATATCGTTTTCCAAGCTACGGCTATGTATATTTTCAGTAAAACGGTTATAAATAGCTTTCAATTTAAAGATATTATTTTATTACTAGCTGGTCATTACCGCATTGAAAAAGAAAAAGGTAGCCTATCCTGTGTCCTGTACGTCTAAATGTTTATCTACCAACTTTCATGAAAATCAGTTAATTCTTTTAAGAGTTATGGAGGAAAAAATTCAAAAAATGGTCAATTTAGTTTCAGTATCATGTATAGAGCCTATAAACACGATATCTCTGAAAACAAAGTAACTTACTCCATGACAAACCCTTCAAATTTATTATTATTATTATTATTATTATTGATATATCTTTTTAGAAGTCAAGTTGTGTAGCCGAGCCGGTAGCAGGAGACATATTTTTTTCTGAAAATAGGCTCAATGAACTTTATTAACCTTTATAGTTTAAAAAAAGATTTAGTATTCATTTCACCGGTACGCAATAAATTTAGAATTGAGATCGTAGGTAATTATGGTGTCCAAATATAAAAGCGGATAAAAGCCCCCGAGCCACCTTCATTAAACGCTCACTCCCGACGGACGTGGGTAACATTGTTCCGACACGTGGCACGCGCTAAATGTGTCAGTCGAGTCCACTTGAGGTACAAAAGATACTTTTTTGTATGAAGCGGACTGCTACAATTATAACGCAGGAAGAGGTCGGTATTAATGTGTGAAACTGTTCGTATTACCTACATTAGTAATCATATCTTATTATCAATACTAATAATAAATCTGTAAGGGTTGGTCATGGAGTAAGTTACTTTGTTTTTAGAGATATCGTGTTTAAGGCTCTATACATGAAAGGAAATTAAATTGACGATTTTTACAATTTTTTTTTTGTATGTATATTGTATATATGTATGTATGTATGTGCTCCTCCATAACTCTTAAACGAATTAACTGATTTTCATAAACTTGATAGATAAACATCTAGAGGTACAGGACACAGGATAGGCTACATTTTTCTTTTTCAACGAGGACGAAGTCGCGGGCACCAGCTAGTGTATTAATAAAATCGCTTTGTTTGTCTGTGCGTTGGTGCACGGTAGGTAATCTCAAAAACTTCACTGATGTATGGTATCAATATCAACGTTCCCGTAATATTTAATGTTGGTTTCAACATTAAACATGTTTCGTTAACCGCTAAAAATTTAATCAAATAAAAATGCTGTAAAAAATCTGCAAAGCGAAAGTAACTATCAGTTCAAGTGGCGGAAGCGCAGCCTTCAGTAGCCATTGTCAGGTTCCCACACATAGTTACTATAAAAAGTTTATATTTATAAAAATGTGTGAAAGGTTTTTAGTATATCATTAAATATATTTTACTTAAAATCTTACAACTTTTTTTATGATCTTATAAGACAAAACTAATAATAATAAAAAGTTAATGAGGTATTTATTGCAAGAGATTACAGTGAAAATATGCTAGCTAATATAGATAAATATTACTAAATGAATAATATTACGTGCTAGAGGCGCATTATACAAATCACTCATTTGACCGCTATCTACGTGTTATATTAATAGCTATCAAAAAGTAGGTCTACCATGAAAATCTGAACCCGAAATAAGTACTAATACAAAACTACAGTTTCTTTTAAGGCAATAAGGTATGTTCGTATAAGGACAGAATCTCTAAAAGGCAGATTCTAAAAAGAACAGAAATAGTACAGATGCATATATATATATATATACATCAATCATATTTCGAGTATGTTAATAATTATAAACAGATGCCGGACAAACAATTTTATAATAAAAAATAATAACAAAAATGAATTTAAGATGTAATGTCAAACGATAAAATTAAAGACATTCTTTTTAATAGCGAAAAATTATACTATGAACAAAATAATTATGCTGTTTTGATTTGTTATCAAATCGTAAGTAACTCTAATAGCGCGAGATATAAAACAGCTTTTACTAAACGAATATTTTATTTATATTATAACAATGATAATTATTGTTTCGCAAATTGTTTTGAAGACAATAATTGTTGTGATTATGACAATTGAAATGTTTTGTTAATGAAATTACATCATAACCTGTCTTCTACTTAGTGCAATTTTGGAATTTATACGTTTCATTATATGAAATTTCGGTACGTTACTTCGAAAATTCGCTTCACGGTAGGCCCAACGGGTCACAAAGTGTGCTATCGATCGATCGGAGTTTCCAACTCAATATTGCATTGTCACCATATTATGCGCTGGTGTCGTGGTTTGGGTGCAATTATGCCTCTATTTAATAGAAAAATGTATTGAACCAGTACATGTGAGATAACTACAAATTTGGACGCTTTAACTCTCTATCTAGTTACACTAATCTGGTTATAAATATCATGTTAATTCTATTGCGCATAATAAACCGCAAAATATATATTTTTTCGTTGGTTTTCTGGCGATTTTGCTCATAAGCCGCTAACGAGAAAAATATTTAAAACTCGGATTCAAAAACTAGAGACTTGAAGCTACAATTTACCTTTTTAATGAGCTCTGTACGACCATTTCTTCGAAGTTGCCTGCCTGTTGAAAATCACCTAAAAATTTGGAATTTATTTTATACCCTTTAATTTTTGGGACTAATGTAGGTATATAAAAAAAAGACAAATAATGTACCCATTCCTTAAATAACTACTGTTCTGTCGCTGTTTTTAAAAATATTCATTTTAAATCCTTATATTAATATTATAAATGTGAATGTGAGTTTGTTTGTTTGTTTGTTACGCTTTCACGCAAAAACTACTAACTAAACCGATCACCATGAAATTTTGCATACACGTTGTCTGGGACACCAGAATGGACATAGGGCACCTTTCATCGTTCAACGCGGACGAAGTCGCGGGCACAAGCTAGTATTAAATATATTCACTACTAGAGCCCGCGATTTCGTCCGCGTTGAAAAAGAAAAAAGTCCCGTACATCTAAATGTTTACCTACCAAGTTTTATGAAAATCAGTTAATTTGTTTAAGAGTTATGGAGGAATATACATACATACATAAAGAAAAAAAAATCTAAAAATCATCAGAATCTAAAGAACATAAATAATGATGTATACACGGTACACGCTTTTAAAATATTGAAAATGTTTGTATAAAATTATTTCATGAAAATAATATATCGCTGAACATACACTGTGATCGTGTTGTACCTAAACGTCCGAATAGAAATGGCTTTTATAACGCGGTAATAAAGGAAAAAGTGGAATGTAGGGGACGCTAGTTAATTACACCTAAACGGTGGACGGTCACACCCATCGTCGCGCAAATCAATCATGTCCTAGACCTACCCAAGTAGTCCAAGCACCCACGCCTTTGTTAAAAAAAATATTACGGGAATTTCCTGTAAACATTTCTTGAAAGCGCTTGTGACCTTATGGACACAAACTTCAATGGCGTCCAAAATTTTTGTAAAAACCTATCAATACTAATAATAAATCTGTAAGGGTTGGTCATGGAGTAAGTTACTTTGTTTTCAGAGATATCGTGTTTAAGGCTCTATACATGATAATGAAACTAAATTGACCATTTTTAGAATTTTTTTCTGTATGTATGTAAGTATGCATGTTCCTCCATAACTCTTAAACGAATCAACTGATTTTCATGAAACAGCTAGTTATTAATAAAACTAACTGGTGTATGCGACTTCGTACGCGTCCGAAATATTATATAGCCTAAAGCCCTCATCGATAAATGGACTAATCCAACACAAAAATAATTTTTCAATTCGAACCAGTAGTTCCTGAGATTAGCGCGTTTAACAACTTTTATATGTATTTTAACGAAATAGTTACTATGTAAACCTTTATATCATGAATATTTTTAACACGTGTACTGTTTGGTGTATCCTAAATAAATAAATTTAAAAAAATAAACAACCAACCAAACTCTTTAGGTTTATATAATAGTAAGTAAGTATAGAAGTACATATCTATAGATTAGCTGGTGCACGCGTTAATAAATAAAAAATATACAAAATACCGACAAAATAAATGATCAATGTAACGCGCAACATCTTTATTGCTGTTTTACTTTTGCCAGGCGTTGAATTTTTATTTTTAGATGATCCTTCGGGAATAGTACTTTATTCTGGTTATCCTTTTCTATACCCCTTACAGCGTATATAGAAGCCTTCTTCGTCTAACGCTCTTTTCACTAGTGAAAATCGCATCAAAATCCATTGCGTAGTTTAAAAGATCTAAGCGTAATACGGAGGGACAGACAGACAAACAAAAAGACGCGGCGGGGGACTTGATTTTATACTATTGTATGTAAAGTTTAGCATGGATGTCCGAAAGCCTATTATTTGTCTGCTAAGGTGCAAATTTACATTTTGTTGTGTCATATATACCTATATAGATATTATTTCATTGGTATTTAAACATGTATGTAAACAAATGATCAATTTTGTCATTCGACTTGTAGCCTAAATTGGTTTTGTACATAACTCGTATCGTTCAAGCGAAGGTCAAAATTTGAAAATAACAAAATATTTCCGTCAAAAGTAAGCTAGGACAGAAATTATTCGTATAGCCACTTTATGTAAATTATAAAAAAAAACGCTTAATGGAGCTAGCTGCTGGAAGAGCTCATTAGAGCTACGGGTATCGTGAGTCGCATCGATCTGAGCCGGACGTCGTCGCCCGCCGCCGCTCTGTCTCCTCACTAAACATAGCTACATTATTAAAATACTATATTGCCTTGTGCAAAACCTTTAGCATTATTATATTTTGTACATAACAAAACATAATAGGTAATGCTAAAATATAAGAAGCTCATAAACAGCTCAAAATAACTGGTCCACAAGTTCAAAGTCGTTCAGCGAGAGTATAGTATCAGAAAGTCTGAAAGTTGTCGACATTGCCGAGAGAATTAGCAAGCTGAAGTGGTTGGGGAGCCCAAGAGGGGATTTCTGGGAGTCACTCGAGCGCGTCAGATTAAGCTATGGTAGATTAATTACATGCTGAAAAGTGTGCATTTTAATAATCTGACGATTTGGTTGATGGGGTTGGCGGGGGTGGGAGTAAAAATTTAAATACAACTCGATAGCGTCAGGTTTTCAGAGGGGATGTTAAGTGAACCTAAACTAAGCTCCCATTTAAAATTCAGACGATTCGGATGTAACGCAAGGTCGTGGCAGCTTTTTGAAAATGCAAAAATATTTTTGACGATTCTCATTTTGTAATACTCGAGCGCGTCAGATTTTCATACAGACGGTTCAGCCTAAAGTCCTGTTCGTGCTGATTATTAATCTGACGATTATATGGAGGATTTTTTAAAATACAGCGCCTACAAAATTTTAAACACCTGTAGACGCTCACCCCACCGCTGAAATGAAAAACTTCATATAACCTTTTTTTCTTCTTACCATCCAATCTTCAAAGTCCCGTAGGTCCCCACGACGCTCGAGTGACTACACATTTAGCATCGTGGGCTCCCTAACCAAAGTGGCCGTGAGTCAGTTATATCTGTCGCAGAGCAGATAACTGAAACTGATGAGGTATCTGCTCAGTTCTCTAATGGAGGTTTCGAATTGGAAAGCGTAGCGTTGACAGACAAACGACCTGAAAGACATACCGGGCTTTATGCGAAGCGCAGGGGACCGTACATGGTAGGGACCTCCAACAGTGGAGAGACACAGGCTGATGAAATGTAAAGTGACGAGTAAGCGAATAAATAAAGTGCAGTGATATACTAATACCATAAAATAATTATTTAATGTAAGTAAGTATATTATCTAATTAAACATCAAACGAAAGAAAGAAATTAAGAGTTCCTTATTCGTAAAAACGACAATATCCCAGCGATTCTAATTAGCTTCCCTTGTTTGATCAGGAAATATAGATATCATCTTTTTCGACACTATAACCCTCAATGGCAATTGACATAATCTTATTATAGAAACTGAACCTCTAAGTAGTGTCCAGTCCTGTCAGATTTTGGATCGTAAACTTGTATACGTCGATTTAGAATTGGTTATTTCGCGAAATTTCTGAGGCTTGAAAAGCTAAATCCGCTAGAGTGATATAAATAATCTTCGAGTAAATGATCAAAAAGAACTTATACTATAGCTGCAGCAAGAAGCTGCCACAAAAAACTTAAAACCTTGGTCTTAAAACCCGGCCATGGTACAATGCAGACTGCGCAAGAGCTGCAGACCGTAAAGAGTCTGCCTACCGTGCCTGGGTTCATGCTCGCGACCACATGCGTGGGGATCGAAAGATTCGCTCAGAGAAGAGAACATTCAACTCCGCTGCCAAGTCGTGCAAGAAGGTATTCCGCAAGGCTCGTTTCGACCATATTGGTCGGGTGGGAGCCAGGTTAGCAGCCTACCCTCCCGGTAGTAAGCAATTCTGGTCTTTGTCGAAGTCTATTGAATCTAATTTCTGCCGTCCAACTCTTCCTCCCTTACTGAAGCCAGATGGCTCTCTGGCTCACTCTGCGATTGAGAAAGCAAATCTTTTTGCTTCTCAATTTGCCTCTAACTCATGCCTCGTCACGAGCTCTCAACCACCACCACCATTACCTCGTTGTGACTTTTCAATGCCGGAGGTCTCAATTCACAACAAAGAGGTTCGAAGAGCGCTACAGAGCCTTGATGTAAACAAAGCCAGTGGGCCTGATGGCATACCTGCAAGGGTCTTGAAGCACTGTGGTCCTGAATTGTCTCCTGTGCTTACACGCTTGTACCGTCTCTCTCTCAAAACAAATACCGTACCGGCATCCTGGAAGCTTGCCAATGTACAACCAGTGCCTAAAAAGGGAAGTCGTGCCGACCCCTGTAATTACCGACCAATCGCCATCACTTCCATACTCTGCAAGGTTATGGAGAGAGTACTGAACAGTAAGCTGATAGCATATCTTGAAGCTAATGACCTACTCAGTGATCGTCAATATGGCTTTCGCCAAGGACGTTCAACTGGGGATCTTCTTGTGTATGTCACGCACTACTGGGGTGAAGCCATCGAGAGACATGGCGAGGCTCTCGCTGTGTCTCTTGATATATCAAAGGCTTTTGACAGGGTTTGGCATGCAAGTTTGCTAAGCAAGCTTCCAACATACGGCATCCCCTCTGGCCTCTGTAGCTGGATTTCTGATTTCCTGAGTGAAAGGTCGATTCGAGTAGTCATTGATGGCTGCTCCTCAGATCTCATGGCTATTAATGCCGGTGTTCCTCAGGGATCTGTTCTCTCTGCGACTCTTTTCCTGCTACACATAAATGATCTGCTTCTTCCAGGAGTAGTTGCGTACGCAGATGATAGCACAGTCATGGAGAGATATCTGTCCACTGCAGGGGCTAGTCGCGATGAAATTAATTCTGAGAGGGAGGCAATGGTTGAGCGAATTGATTCTACCTTGGGTCTTATATCCCAGTGGGGTGACAGGAACCTGGTTAGTTTTAACGCCACCAAAACGCAAGCGTGTTTGTTTTCAGCTAAAAGGAGCCCTTTCGACTTGGCTCCAACCTTCCGAGGTGCATCTGTACCTGTTGCCAATAATCTCGAACTTCTTGGCATGAGGTTGAGCTCTAATCTCAACTTCGGCACATCTATTGAGTCCAAAGCCCAAACAGCAGCCAAAAAGCTGAGCATCCTAAACAAGGTGAAGCGATACTTTACGCCTGGACAGCTCTTATCTTTGTATAAGGCGCAAGTCCGATCTTGCATGGAGTATTGCTCTCACCTCTGGGATGGCTCAGCCAAATACCAACTTGCCGCACTCGACTCAGTGGAACGCAGAGCTAGGAGACTCATAGGCAAAAGTACTCTTTTAAAATCTAAGATGCACAGCCTGGCACATAGACGCAAAATTGCCAGTCTATGTGTTTTTTATAAGATGTACTTCGGAGAGTGTGCTCAGGAGTTACATGAGCTCATACCGCCTTCCCCTTTCTTCCATCGGACACACAGACGTACGGCTGATTACCATCCTCATCTTGTCGAAATCCCTCATTTTCGGACCAAACGCTTTGAAACATCCTTTATAATGCGCACTGCCAAGGTTTGGAACTCCCTGCCGGCGTCTGTATTTCCGAGCCTATATAACCCTAATCTATTCAAAGTTCGAGTGAATAGGCATCTTCTGGGTGAGCTCGCTCCATCTTAGGCCTCATCCATGCTACTCAGCTGGTTGTTGGCCAAGAGCAAACCCATCTCTAATAAAAAAAAAAAAAAAAAAAAACTACAACAATAAAGTAACAATTAAAACTACTGGAGCGATTTTAAAAATTCTTGCACCCATAGCTATATTTTACAAAGTTAGGCCGACAAAGTCGCGTTGCAACAGCTAGTTAGGTAATACTTTTTTGTGGTGTTGGCGTGTTGGTGCTGTTCTAACATGAATCAGAAGAATATTGTCAACAATCTTAGAGCGCGGTTAAGGTTCAAGGTTGGCAGTAAATAAGTGGTTCCGGTTAACGAACCGCGGTGTAGAGAAATCGATACGCATTCGGTGCCGTGGCTCAACATTTTCCATGTGCAAGAAATTAATCTCACTCGGCACCGGCCACGGATCATTTCACCAGATAATAAACGCTGCAAATGAGTACGGTTTCACTGGATCGATACATATACTTCCATTACTTAACTGCTAACTCATTTCATTATTAACTACAATATTACTTATTTATCAATGAAAACTTCACACAGGATCGATAGAATAACACTAACTATTTTGTCATGAAACTATAATATTTATATACAGTAGGTATTCATTTAATAAAATTAGCGAATTGTACTGAAAAAAAATCTCCATTCAAAAGTTTTGGCTATATTTAAAAGACCTATTTATGTCATAGTTGTTCGTTGTTGTACGAAATAATAGGTAGTTAGGTACTGTTTTTCTTGTTGATTATTGTACTTCCTGGGGTAAAATTAAAGAAATGTTACCAAAAGAAAATATTATACAATATTTTAAAAATAATATTAAAAATAAAAATAACGCAACTGTTTCATGAATAAAAGAGAAACCGTAGAACTCTATATGAACCTGGACTGGACCTATTGTTTCCGACCCTGATAGCGCTTCGACAAAAATTACTTTGTATTTCAACTAACTAGTGTTTTGTATTCTGGCAAATAAATAAATTATTATTATTATTTTGTTTTCGAATGGATCAAAATGTAAACTAATGGAGTCAAATCAAAATCTATATATATATATATTGGTCCATTATTGCAATGAAATACAGAGAGAAACAAACCAGAGGCCTACATGGTATTGAACATCTGCGGATAACCACGAGGCGGGAATGCATCAAAATTAAATGGACCATTACATTTATTCAAAAATTTTCATTATTATATAAGTAATATTTGATATTATTATCTACTCAAAATAAGGCAAAACCAAAGTTTCAAATACATCCATCATTCAAATAAACTCGAAAAAGCTAGCAACGATTCGATCATAGGGGGTTGGTTAATCGATCAATATGAAAAGTACAACAATATCCGTACTTAATATTATAAATGCAAGTTTGTATGGATGTTTGTTACTCTTTCACGCAAAAACTACTGAACAAATCAGCATGAAATTTTGCATACACGTTGTCTGGGACACCAGAAAGGACATAGGGTAACTACCTTTAATCGTTCAACACAGACGAAGTCGCGGGAACCAGCTAGTACCTAGTTAATAATATGAGGAAGATACATTGACTGGTACAAAAGCCAATGGAGCTAGGTATATATGTTATTGATTTTTTTTAATACAGTAATTTATACTACGAGTAACAATGCGTTTTATTTAAAAGCAATATCTTTTTTTAACTTTATTAATATTTTATAATTCGCCCATTTTGGGCGAGCAGTCCATTAACTCTAGCGAATCGCTTCACTCGCTGCGACCGAGTAGGTACTATTTCGTATTCTATTACATTATTTGACCCAACCGAATTTTTGTAGTTGAGAACAAAGAAAGGTGTTACTTTCATTTGGTCTGTCTGTAGCTGTACTACAACAAAGTTAGGGCACATTTCGATTAGCATTTTTGACAAAACTCCAGTCGCCCAATCCCGCCTCACTTTCCTGTCTTAACGAGCTCGAGCGTAGTCGTAACAATCTTACGGGTGATAAGAAAAATGGCCACTCGAAGGATAAAATTAACATTTTCTTCACTGAAACCTTGCTCAAACTTCTTTGAAGGCTACAGAAACTGAAGTTACCAAGTTTTTACCGAGTGAAAAATAATTTATCTATCTATACTTATTATTATACTTATACATTTGCTTATAATATATAATAATTTGTCCTGACTACGAACACATAGCCAAAATTCTGAAATTGCGAACATAGCTTTATTTTCTAAAGTAACTACCTACTACTTAGCTGGTGTGCCCGTGACTTCGTCCGCGTTAAATTATAATAGAAACCTTCCTCGTTTCAAACCGCATCCGTTGCGTAGTTTCTAAGCGTACGGCGGGAAGCGACTTCATTTTATTTATATTAACTATGTAATAAAATAATAATAATAATAATAATAAAGCATCCGCTACGTAAGGGTTTTCGCAAAATTTGGATACCGTGCAAAGCCAGGGCCGGATCGCTAGTGTAACAACTCAACATAACAATAACTAGTTATAACAATTTCACCGAATTAGTTTGTGTGGAAACTGCTGATTCCTAGGTAATACCGGGAGAACAATGTGTTTCATAGCTTTGATTCGTCAGAATTCCGACACTATATTAACTTGTCCGCATTGTTTATGTTAATAATCAAATTATACACAAATAGGTATATTGAAATACGTTACGATTTAACCGTAGTAGTTAGTGTTATTTTTTCTCGTTATTTTGTAATTTTTTACAATAGCTCCACCAATAAAATAAATGTGGTCCAATCAATAGAATAAAAAAAAAACCAGTCCCATCTGTAACCAAACTGATTATATATGTGTAGTTTCTTAGACATGTCAATGTCATTCAGTGACAGGTTTGTCGATGAGCAGTGGTTTTGGCAACTTTGGCAAGGTGCAATAAACATTGTATGACTTTATCCATTTGCTTTTTTTCTAGATTTCAACAAGAGAAACAATCGATCCCTTTGTGTGAAGCAAATATCATAATAACTAGTGGATCATTGCTTTGAATTTTCTCACTATAAAATGATTTAACATGTAACTTAATTATTATTTTTATATTATAAATAGTACCTAGGCAATTGGGTAGAATGAGGGCGATTTGAATGAATCAATATGCAACATTTGGATTGGTAAGTTCTAACTAAAAATCATTTATTAGTTCAAACCGATTATTTCGCTCCATATTCCCAAACGCATCGCATGGACTTCGATCATATAAAATAAAATATTAACTCATTGTTTTACAAGGTCAACTATATACTAAACTAATATTGCGGAAAAGTGGTTATAGAAGGTCAAGTTATTAACATACATACTAGCTGACTTGAAAATATTTTATTTTTACTTTTTAGGAGTCAAATGGCTGAAATGTTTTTTACATGTTTTTTTATGATATCGGAACTGTAAAATTTATATTTTTAATTTATTTAATTTAATTTTTATTTATATTTTTATTTCTACTAGGTAGTAAATCCACCCAAGTCTAAAATACTTACTAAGAGTACTATAGGTAGGTACTACTACACTTTTCTGAAAAAAAATCTCCATATGCAAACTATCCCACACTATCCGGTTATTGACTATCCATTTTTCCTTTGAACTATTTTTATGTCTTTTCAATATCACATCACACAAGTAAATAGGTTCGATTCAATTGACTTCACCGAAGACATCCATGGAAGAGAAATGTGTGCGAAATCAACCTCGTCCATTATATTTTCCAATTTCGTAATTATTTTCAATCAGCTGAAAAAGCATAAGGTGTCTAAAATGTTATAAATAAAATAAATAAAAATACGACATTTTGTAATGTGGCGGCGCAAAGGTGTAAGACGATAGTTAAGAGCGGGTATAAAGAGAAATAGTAAATCCTAGATTTGAATTTTATCTAAGTAAACAAAGTCTAATTTTAAAAAATGATAAATGAGTGACGACTGTAACAGAAAACATAATATAATGAAATTTTCTCGATAGAAAAATATCACCAAGTGAGCTCTCATTTCCATCGATTTTAGTTTTATTTTCAAAATAACACACATTACAAAGCTAAAAGTGTAACAGTAATTTCACTTCACATATTATCTAAGGCTGTATGTAACAATTTTTCATTTGACATTGTAGTTTACGAATAATTAATATTTAATACTTTTGGCACTTATAACATTTTTATTGAGCGAGATGCGCTCTCTTCCGTCGCATGTTGTGCGTAGTTCTACGTATTTTGTGTCACTGTCATGTCCAAAGGGCCACGCGGGTGAAATTACAAATTTTGTTTGCTTTATACCCACTCTTAATATATTTTTCAACGCGGACGAAGTCGTGGGCACGTTGCAATAAATACAATTTAAAACTTTTCTTGCTTATTTCTAATCTGAAATATTGTTTTCTCTAAAAATATAAAAAATAAAAATTAACGCCTGACAGCTTAACATAATGAGCAATAAAGATTGAATAAATTTTTGTCAGGGGTTCAATCGCGAATAATAAATCGTTGTGTTATATATATCGAGTGGTTCTAATTGCACGTTTGCGGCAAATATATGTTTAAACTCCACTTAAATTCCTTAATTGCGACTGTGACAGTGACAGACAGATGAACCGGTTACAAGAAAGCGTCGACAAGATAAAACCACAATAGGTACTCGTACATTTTAAAATTACATCGTATAAAAACCTGAATATACAAAGTAATTAAGCATAGTTAGGTGCCTTTTTTATAAAACACTAGCGGCCTGTTCCCGGCTTCGCACGATTGCAAATTATATACAAAAACTTTCCTCGAGAACCACTCTATCCATTGGTGAAAACAGCATGAAAACCGGTGCAGTAGTTTTTGAGTTTATCGCGAACAGACAGATAGACAGGCGCGGCGGAGAACTTTGTTTTATATCAACCAAACAAACAAACAAACAAACAAACAAACTCTTCAGCTTTATATATTGGTATACTAGTAGATGGAGGTAAATTTGTCAGCATTTGTTTTTATTGGCGGCAATAAAAGATAGAACAAATTTATTTTTGTATTTGTCGAAGGTCTTGTTCTCATCAAGGCTTTTTAGATTAACTGAGTCCAATGCAAAGTGAGCTATCGAATAACATTAAATTATATGCATAATTTAATATTAAGCAAATATTAAATATAAAATTCATTCGTTTTCCGATATATCTTATCTTAAAATTGCATAAAAATTATCGATAAAACCAAGCAACAAGAAGTGTGGCGAATCGTGTCCTAAATAGTTAAACATGCTACAATGGTATTCTGCAGTCATAAGCTATATATTATATGCGAGTGTATAGATTACCGTGGCATAACAGCACTTGTGCTGTTTAGTATCGGCCCTTTGTAATGGACGAAATACACGATCAGTCCTTCGCGTCAAATTGACTGACGTGAAGCCAAAATTTGATCGTGAATGGTAAAATGGCGAATGGTGAATGGTGTGATGGCTTGATGTCAAACACTGGATTTCAAATCGCGCCGTTGCGTCACGTCAGTTCATCGCGCCAACTGATCGTGAGTGTAGAAACCAAGGAGGATAGAATACATTTTCTTATCCTCCTTGGTAGAAACACTACGCCATGGTATCTTGCCGCGCTTCCGAATCAGAGCTCATGTCAACGTCACTCGACCCGGTTAAACGCATAAATGACAGAAAATTGGACTGACCGTTTGTGGGCCCAATGTTTCGCGTGGCTCCATTTGCTTTAAGTCGTTTGGAGTCACGTCAAATGATTGATCGTGTATTTCATCCATAAGGGATGCCAAATTAAATTTTTGAACCGAGGCATTGTCGTTTCGTCTTTTTTTTTTTTGTGTACTCTGTTAGCAAAATTCCCTTTGAGTGCTAAAACACCGTAACTATGAGTTTTACGGCAGAAGGAGATACATAAGTTACTTTAAATTTCTTCAGGGGGTCTGTACCTTTCTTGTGCCACTACATAGAATCCTTATCCAACTGACGTGATCTGACGTGATCGGAATAGTTCTTAGATATAATTTATGAAGATCTTGTTCAGGCGTTTAAAGACCATCAACCCATTTTATAGTTAACAAAGGAATTTCGCCACCTTCCACATGTTTAATTGATTTGAAATTTAGTATACTGTTAGTTCGGTGGTATTTCCGTGTCATCGTAACCTTGATCTGATGTTGCAGCATCAAATAGTCTGCGGGAAACCCAACTCTTCAGAAACTTACAGCAGATTAGCGTGTTTGAGCTCAATAGAAATTCGAGGGTTATTTTAAAATTTCAATTATAGCTCGTTTTTGTATAGATTCTTTAGATACTTTTTTTATGCTCAACAACGGCAACATACCTATGAAATTCTTTTTATTAATAAAAAGTGTGGCATACAGAGAATTTATTTTTGTTTTTTTTTTTATAGGTCTTACGGTCCACTTGATGGTAAATGGCTACCGTCGCGTCGCCTATAACACAAGCAACGTCATATGTGCTGAAAGTGCACTGTCGGTAGTAGAAGGATTAAGGATGAGGGATGAGGAAGGGTTGGGGTAATCTCTGGCATCCCTTACTGACTCACCGAAACATAACAGCACATATTTATTTCACAGTGGTCTTCTGTAAGGGGGGTAAGGAGGCACTGCCACTACTTGAGTTATCGTAATTTTAAATTTAAGAAGCGAATTTTAAAAATGTACAGTACCTACTTAAAGAATTACACTTAATTAGAAATTAATTTAATTTTAAATAGAAAGACAATAATTAGAAACGCTTTAATTAGAAAGACATAATTTATTACCATCAGCACTAAGCACAAACCACAAGCACCGTCATCCATCAGTCAACCATCACTTCAACGAGCGAAACAATCCAACCAAAACAAACAAGGTTCGCCGGCCGCAACACCTCAGGGCTGGCCGCGCGCCTACGATTCTCCACCACTGCCACCAAGCGCGATCGATAAAAACAATGAAAATAGACGCGACTCCACCGCGTACGACACTTATTACAAAAATATGTTTGCACAGAGATAATGCTTATTTACAAAAATCACTAAATAATAAAGATATAAAATTGCAATTTTTTTTTATACTCGACCGTACGAAATAACCTTTTGAAGTGGATTCTAATAGGAACTATCTCCGGCTTAAATTATGACGTAATAAGGGGTATTTTTTTTTTAAACTCACCAGGTGAAGAACGGTGTTCACCACCTCCCGGTTGGTCACTTGTCCAACTTCAATCAGTCCGATAAGAACTGCGAATTTCAAGCTATCATTTGTCGTCATCCTTACGACTTCTTCAGGTCTTTTAATTTCACTAAATGGCGGTGATTTTAGGTCCGCCATAGTTTATGGTGGTACGATTCACTGATACACAGATTTAAAATTCACTCACGACCGAAAAATCAAGAAAATATTATTTTCATCGGCTCACATGATAACACACCAATGTCGCATTCTGCCATTTTGGAATTTCTAATGTTGCCATATTCAACAAAAAAAATTACCAATTTGTATATCGGGTAAAAGTTAAGTTAAATGACTGTATAATAATAGTAGAATAATCAATGATTTCAAAGTAATATATAAGTCAATAAGAATAATATATTATGTGGATTAAAATAGTAACTGTAAATCACTAATACATAATTTTACATTTTTATAAATTATAATAGCTAATAAGAACCCATTTTGTAATAGGAAGGTGTCGCACAATATGAACCCATTTGTGTAACTTCGTAGACCGTTACTTTTTTAATAAAAATAATTTTTAATAAGAAATATTATAAAATAAAATAAATATATTTAAATAAAAATTAAATTATTTTATAATTTTTAGAAGAAATATAAAAATTTGTGTGATACTCTTAAGATAATTATAGTAATGAGTAGTATTTTTAGTATTTTTAATAAAAATAATTTTTAATAAGAAATATTATAAAATAAAATAAATATATTTAAATAAAAATTAAATTTTTTTATAATTTTTAGAAGAAATATAAAAATTTGTGTGATACTCTTAAGATAATTATAGTAATGAGTAGTATTATATGTTGTGTACAAATTACGAAAAAAGAAAAAAATATTAACAGTCATGTAATTTATTAATTAATACAAATAATAAAAAAAAACGGATTTACTTCGATGTTTCCATTAATTTAATAAATTATTTTACTTACACAGACTTATTAACAATCAGTTAATTAAAACGTTGATCCTATTTAAATACTTCCCCTTTATTTGTGCTAAATTTTTAATGTGTGAAACACTGTTATTATGTGTGTTGCAAGCATAAAAAAAAGATTTTCTTTATAATACCAGCACCAATAACTCAAATAATGCATGATATTGTTAAAAATATGTGGCAATATGTGCGTTTCATAGTTCCAATTCAAACCATGTCATAAATGCTTGTATCAAATGTAAATTCAAAGATTGTAATAAAATGACTAATGAATGTTTTATATTTTTATTCACTGCTCTATCAAATATAGATAATTCAAGATCTTTAATACCACAAAACGAATACTACACTCACGACCACAGAGTACCATGACAGTACCTCATCAAATAAACGTCAAAGGGACGTATGATTTCCATCAGCGACTCGCTCCTCGGGGGTCGCTCGCTTCAATAACTTCAATTATTAAATCAGTAACTTCAGTCAGTCTCAGTCGGTCAGTCACGTAAACATGGCGGCTATAGAAGTTGAGCGTAAAGTGAGTTTAAATTTTTTAATAATATATAAAATAAACAGTAATTTACTGCAATATATACATATTTGGTGTTTAATTTTAAACTCGAATCAATTAAATGTTAGGAATTCTATTTTGTTGACTTACTTTTACATTGTAACTTAAATAAGTGTATGTAGAATTAAAGGGCGGTGTACTACATTACACTATTTATTTATGAACTGCAGTGAACCTTATTATTATTTATACAATATATTACGTGTATTCATTTAGTAAAAAGCATTCAGGCATACTAAGGCCACTGTATTACTTTGTATTATAGGTAGAAACGGTCCTTCGTACCCTGAAACTATCAGGGCATGTCGGATTCGACAGTTTGCCCGATCAGCTTGTCAACAAAAGTGTTCAGAATGGATTCGTTTTCAACATCCTCTGCATCGGTGAGTAACAAATGAATCATACTATATTTATTAAGTAAGTGTATGTTGTATCAACTATTGTTTTGATAGCTTATCGCCCACGTATCTGTTAGCTAATGATTGTTTAATGAGGCTAAATATGTGGGTGAACCTACCGTATCTACAAGTTATACACCTTACTGCCTATTGTAATGTTTCTTTTTTAATTTCCACTTCTTGTTTTTTTTTCTACTTTAGTTTTCACTCCTTAAATAACACTTGGCTAATTGCTTGTCCTAATAATCTATACTTCTATACTAATATTATAAACTAGCTGGTGCCCGCGACTTCGTCCGCGTTGTCTATAGAAAAAAGAACACAAAAAGAATTTTTCAATTCGAACCAGTAGTTCCTGAGATTAGTGTTTACAACCAAACAAACTCTTCAGCTTTATATACCTATATTGGTATAAATGTGAAAGTGACTGTATGGCTGTCTGTCTGTCTGCTACCTTTTCACGCTGTAACTACTCAATCAATTTGCATTTTGAAATCTCAATTTTGCATAGACATTGTCAGGGATACAAGAAAGGACATAGGGTATACCTTTCATCCAGAAAAAATTACAATAAAGATATCTGGCGTTACCTAAATATAGGTTCTAACTTTTCAACACAGACAAAGTCGCTGGCACCAGCTAGTACAATAATAATAATATCAATTTGTGTTTAGTAAATAATGGGTCATGACTGCTATAAAAGGAAAAAACATGTCTTGTTTATTGACATTAAATGAGCTATTTCCTTAACTTTGATTTAATAATTTTTTAATTTATTCTTTTTGTAATATATTTTACTCACTACAAATATTAAAATCAATAGTTTAATTAATTAGAATTTAATAGTTTTTCATTTCTACCTAATAACCTATTATGTCGAATTTCAACTATGAATTAAAAATTTATAAGGTAAAAGATCCATAAAAAGTTCCGCCAAAAAGTAATGGATACGGATTTGGATCTTTCTTCTCCCTCGGATATCCGCGGATACGGATACCGATATCCGGCATATCACTACATTGTGGGGGGGGGGGGAAATTGCAGATACCTCTTGCGTAAGCAAGTGACCTTGTTCATCAATTGCTTTATTATAATTTATTATATATACAACTAATCTTCTATTTAATTTTAGAAGACCTTAACTTAACATATAAAGAGAGTTACTTTCATATTTATAATAATATTAGTATTTAATGTATTAATAGGTGAGACGGGGCTGGGAAAATCTACGCTAATGGACTCGCTGTTCAATACAAATTTTGAATCTACTCCGAGTCCTCACAACCTGCCTACTGTCAAACTAAAGGCTCACACCTATGAGCTGCAGGAGAGCAATGTCAGACTTAAGGTAACTTTTACAAATTGTGCAATTGATGTATTTAATCTTCAATATTGCATTTTAAAATTGCTTAAATATTTTGTTTAGAATTTAAAGATAAAAAAAGATAAAGCATTTTAATTAAAATATTTGTATAGTTATCGGAAGCAAACTATCCAAAGTCACATTTAGCAGTGTAAAATCCTAAGAACCATAACAGTTTTTGATTGTTTTGTATGATATTCAAACATACAAAACTTGTTAAATATATTTTCACTTTTCACTTGAATATATTGAATGTAAATGTAAGATGTAATAATTTGTTATGTCTGTTGCAGTTAACAATCTGCGATACGATTGGATACGGAGACCAGGTGAACAAGGAGGACAGTTTCAAAGCCGTTGTGGACTACATTGATGCTCAGTTTGAGGCGTACCTTCAAGAGGAGTTGAAGATCAAGCGCTCCATTTCCTCGTACCATGACAGCAGGCTGCACGTCTGCCTCTACTTTATATGTCCTACAGGTCAGTACCATTAGAGGATAGAAAACCTAGGATAAATAATAACTTAAGTTAACCACTAGCAAGTTTTTGTATTTTGTTTGCAATCTATACTTTATATTATAAAGAGAAACGATTTGTATGTTTGTAATGAACTAGCGGCTGCCCGCGACTTCGCCAGCGTAAATCCTTACATATTATAAAACAATGTCCTCCGCCGCGTCTGTCTGTCTGTCTGTCTGTTCGCGTTAAACTGAAAAACTACTGTACCGATTTTTTTTGTTGCTGTTTTCAACAATGGATAGAGTGGTTCTCGAGGAAGGTTTTTAGTATAGAAAGAAAGAAAGAAAGAAAGTCGCGGGCAGCAGCTAGTTATATACTAAAACCTTCCTCGAGAAACACTCTATTCATTGGTGAAAACAGCATGAAAAATCGGTGCATTAGTTTTTGAGTTTAACGCGAATAGACAGACACACAGACGCGGCGAAAAACTTTTTTATAATATGTAAGGATAAACACAAAAACTAGTGGGGATTGATTTTAAAAATTCTTTCACCTATAGAAAGCTAGTTATTAGTTACTTATTAGTTGTGACATACATTTCTCTTTTAAAATCATACATAGAGTTTGAAATGCAAAGGGACAAGTGTCTGATCTGATGTATTTTCATTGCCTGGGTCATCCTGGTACGAGGTTTTTATCATGATTATTACTAGGATTTGTTATTGTTTTGTGACAACTTTCTCCCGACCCACTGTGCGCGGAATCGCCCTTGAGGCCTTGACATATTATCGTTAACTATACATTGATTGTATTCTGATCGCGTGTGTCACACAAACCGAAGTCGTCTAGCGGTATCGCACTTTTACTTTACTCCCATCCATCAAACTACTACAACATGGAACCCGCGTGCCATACAAAACACTACAAATTTTATGGAACATTTAAAAGTGACATATGCGTAGAGCATGAACTGTCATTTAAAAAAAAAAACAAACATAATAATAAGTACGTAATTTAAAGAAAATGTGACTTTACGTCAACCCATTAGAGTTTAAAATGAAATAGTAGAAGTTGGTCCTTACTACCTTTTACCATTGACGCGTGAAGGCAAGAGTCCGCCATGATTCTGTCAAAGGCGTTCTTTTTATGTGCCGCTTTGGCATTTGTGACGCAAATTCCATTGTAGTATTTAGATGCTCTCATCAATCAACCTACTACGACTACGGATTTCGCAAGCCATACAAAATACTACGAACTTTATAGAACACTACTAGCCAGTACCCGCGATTTCGTACGCGTTCAAAATGTTATAAAGCCTACTAAAGCCTTCCTCGATAAATGGACTATCCAACACAAAGAATTTTTCAATTCGAACCAGTAGTTCCTGAGATTAACGCGTTCAAACAAATAAACAAACAAACTCTTCAGCTTTATATAATAGTAAGTACATATAGATATCGATTTCAAAATGACATAATTACGCGTAGAACATCAACTCTTGTCTTCTGTCATTTAAAACCAACCAAATATTTGACATTTAAATAAAAAAGGTGACTACGTCAACACATTAGAGTTTAAAATGAATAGTAGAAGTTGGTCGTTAAGCCCCATTTACGCCGGAGCAATATCGTGCGACATTGTAGCATGCCACACTACCTTTTGACTCTGATTCCGTTTTAGGTGTACTTTTTATGTGCTGCTTTGACATTAATTGTCACGCAAATTCCATAGTTGTACTACTTCTATGTTTACTCCCGACGAAACTGCGTTCCAATTATAGTCGTAACAGACAGGCAAACAATTCCTCAGAAGCATGGTGTCTCTTATTACTATAGGTTTTCTTGAAACATATTTTTTGGTCATAAAATAATGTAGCAATGTCTTCAGTAATATACCTACATTTTTAACAAAATTTGGTAGATTTTAGAACTGAGATGCTAATTTTTTTATATAATTGTTTAATATTCAATTGAGAAATATGTGTATTTTACAAACACAGTGTTTTGTTTGGTTATTAGTAGAATGCATACAATGCAATGTATTGGCGTACATACAATGCGAGGAGGGGAAGGAATGCGTTGCATTTCATTCACAAACAATAATAATTGTTCATAGTTTTCAACAGTGATTTGGTAACGATATACGGACGAGAATAATTAATGGGGAATGCACATGAAATCGAATCATAAATTATAATTATAATAGGGTTATAATTAACTGATTTTCATAAAACTTGGTAGATAAACATTTAGATGGGACACAGGATAGGCTACTTTTTTCTTTTTCAACGTGGAAGAAGTCGCAGGCACCAGCTAGTTTTTAAATACACATTGAATAACAGTAGTTAAGGTAGTCCATTTAATAATTTGCATATAGCTTAAATAATATATTACACCGTTTCAGGGCACGGACTCAAGTCCATTGATCTGGTGTGCATGAAGAAACTGGACACCAAAGTGAACATAATCCCAATAATAGCGAAAGCCGACACCATCTCCAAGACTGAACTGCAAAAGTTCAAATCTAAAATCATCGAGGAGCTCAACGCGAACGGTGTTCAGATTTACTCGTTCCCCACGGACGATGAGTCCGTTGCCGAAGTGAACGGAGGCATGAACTCTCATGTGCCCTTTGCTGTGGTCGGTTCAACGGAGATGGTTCGAGTTGGCAACAAGACTCTAAGAGCTCGTCAGTACCCTTGGGGCACGGTTCAAGTCGAGAACGAGGCCCACTGCGACTTTGTCAAACTCCGTGAGATGTTGATCCGCACTAACATGGAAGACATGCGCGAGAAGACCCACGCTCGTCACTACGAGTTGTACAGGCGCAGGAGACTCCAGCAGATGGGTTTCAGCGACGTGGACGCTGACAACAAGCCGGTGTCCTTCCAGCAGACGTTCGAAGCGAAGAGGAGCACCCACCTGGCCGAGCTCCAGCACAAGGAGGACGAGATGAGGCAGATGTTCGTCCAGCGTGTTAAAGAGAAGGAGGCGGAGCTGAAGGAGAACGAGAAGGAGCTGCAAGCGAAGTTTGACAAGTTGAAGAAGGAGCACACGGACGAGAAGAAGAGACTGGAGGAGTTGAGGAAGAAGATAGAGGACGACACGGTCGAGTTCAATCGTCGCAAGCAGACAGCGGCGCACTCGCACCACACCCTGACGCTCGGAAAGAGCAAGAAGAAGTAACCGTACACTACACTGGCGCCACACCTCAACAGTGACTTATCACAAACAGCGCAACTCAATATGATAATAAATTGAAGAGGCGAGTGGATGAAGGTGGTATGTCGCATTTTTGGGTTTTTTCGTTTTCTTGCGTTAATGATGAAGGTAATAGGTATGTCCATATCAATCATAACAGACCTTAAGATGGTCGATTTAAGACATATTTTGGAAAATAGAAAGTTGAAAAGGGTGTTAATTTAAAAAGCAAAAAGTGCAGAAAAGTTTACTTTTATTAATGGAAGAAGGAGCTGTGTTCACTTTTTATTTAAAAAAATAATACAAGTGTTTAATTGCATCATAATTTAGTACAAAAATCAGTTTGGTGGCGACTTATCTCAAAAATCAAAAGTAAAACTTTATTTACTAAAATTAGAATTAAGCGACTTATCACCTTCATCCACTCACGTCTTCAATACATTAGTTGTCTCAGCGAGGGACTTCTTTTATGAAAAGAAGTCTAATGCCACGTTATAATGGCCGTTTTGACGCTTACCATCATCATTGTCTCGGCCATTATACGTCCACTGCCAAACATAGGCATCCCACCGTTGACCTGGATTGAACCTGGATCAACTTTGTGAACTCTATTCCCAAGTGTAATTTAATTTGGGACAGTCAGGTCCCAAATTATTACAATTAATTGGATGAGCAGAATATGAACAGAACACAGTCATGACTTTCGTCTTGTCCATATATTCATTTTTCATTTTAGCAATTTTAAGTAATGTGTTTTTGAGTTCGCCAAAACTACAATATCATCGGTCAAAAAGAGCCATTATAAATTGCCTTTAATAAATTTTAATGAGTAAATTTTTACGTATTTGATCAAAATATAAAAATTCTACTTTTGTAATTTCTCACTACTTGAATCTCTCACTTCTGTGTTCAAGTATTGAGAGAGATCTCTCACTACTGTGTTCAAGTATTGAGAGAGATCTCTCACTTCTGTGTTCAAGTAGTGAGAGAGATTTCTTACTTCTGTGTTCAAGTGGTGAGAGAGATCTCTCACTTCTGTGTTCAAGTAGTGAGAGGGATCTCTCACTACTGTGTTCAAGTAGTGAGAGAGATCTCTCCCACTACTGTGTTCAAGTAGTGAGAGAGATCTCTCAATTTTGTGTTCAAGTAGTGAGAGAGATCTCTCAATTTTGTGTTCAAGTAGTGAGACAGATCTCTATGTCATTTAAAAGGTTTGTCTAAAAAAAGTTTTGGTGGATTTAATAACTTAATTTTTCACTTACATGCTTAATATTTTAATACAACGATTGAAAGCAAAAATATTCACTTAATGATGCATGAATTTTTTTTAAAACTTATATGTCTTATTTAATTATAAATAAGACTTACAAGCTGATAATATATAAAAAGAATTTTGTATTTTACACATTGAAATAATTAAATCAACACTCATCTACTAACTTATAATTAATTAAATAATAATAAATAATGAATGTGTGAACGGTCCTTTAGTAACGAGGAAAAATATCTCTGCCAAATAAATTTAAATATATATCATCGTACACTTAAAAGTATTTATTATCCCATCGGCAAAATTTATCCCATACATTATAATAATCTGGGATTAATTAATAATAATAGAAAATATACACGTGAAGATCTTTTAGAGATGGGTTTAGTTTTTATATTTAAAAAAAAAATATCGGTTATGTTTAAAATAGTTTAATATTGCGTAACGTATCCAACTAATAATTAAAATACGTCCTAATCGCTATAGTAATTAGAGCTATTTTTCAATGGCTATTATTTGCAACTCGTTGCCCACACTGTGTAATCTTTTTAGTATTTAGATTTAAGCTTAAAGACTAGATAATAATGTTTTAGTAAGTACCTGTACGCTTAGAATTTTGTAATTTTTGACGCAAAAAAAGGTTTATATTATTCATAAAGTATAACTAACTATTCATGTGTTATATTCACAATATATAGAGTCGTATTGCAATACAAAAAATACCAGTAATTTTCAGAGATTATTATTCCAATATGCATTTCTTTATTCATTCCACATGTTACATAATTATGTACTTTTATTTCGCACCATTTTATTATGTATATGATTGAAAATTATTTAGTAAATCTTATATGAATTAAATGTGGTTTTATTTTATCCTTCACTTATACTTAATAAGATATGTTAAGGCACGTAATATCATTAAGAAAATGTCCATTTATGTTATAAATGTTACCAAGATATTCAGCCTATTATTATATCCAAGTAAAATGTTAGAACCGTTTTTTAGATAATCTCAGTAGATGGCGCTAAACAAGTAGTAAATGCAAGTAGTTCAATAAATTCATTGAACTAATGGGAATAGAGCATTTTTCACACGGTTTCATCTGCAGACTGGCTGAAGTGACGGTCCTCTTGATGGTAGACGGCTACCGTCGCTTACGACACAAGCAAAGCCACCACTGCCTACAATAGTAGGATAAGGGATTAGGATGACGTGCACAATTACATTTGTTAACCCCATGGTTTAGAATGGGTATAAAGCAAACAAAATTAGTAATTTCACCCGCGTGGCCCCTTGGACATGACAGTGACACAAAATACGTAGAACTACGCACAACATGCGACGGAAAATAGCGCATCTCGCTCAATTAAAATGTTATAAGTGCCAAAAGTATTAAATATTAATTATTCGTAAACTACAACGTCAAATGAAAAATTGTTACAAACAGCCTTAGATAATATGTGAAGTAAAATTACTGATACACTTTTAGCTTTGTTTAGTGTGTCATTTTGAAAATAAAACTAAAATCGATGGAAATGAGAGCTCACTTGGTGATTTTTTTCTATCGAGAAAATTTCATTATATTATGTTTTCTGTTACAGACGTCACTTTCATTTATAATGTATTTATCTATTTAAAAAAAATAATTAAATTAGACTTTGTTTACTTAGATAAAATTCAAATCTAGGATTGGCTATTTCTCTTTATGCCCGCTCTTTAGTCCACTAGAAATTATGTCATGGTGCCATTACTATGACATAATTCCAAAGTGGTGCAAATGTAACTGGTATATATCGTTTCCACTATACAAGTGTTCCGACCAGTGGTTCGCCTCAACCATGATATGTTCTGGTTGGTTTAAGGAAATGAGTGAAATCTAGGTAATTGCTAAGATGGGTAACTTCCTGGTTTTTTCGTAGAAGGTATGTTTTGAAATCAATGATAACATTGTTACCTAGTACCTACACATCTATAACTATAATTTATATCTAAGGGAATTAAAATTACACCTATTTATAACTTTACCTGACTACGTAACGTTGGGCATTGCATTGTTTTCTCACCTCGCTCACAGCATCCGTCACGTCTGGATCATTGCACAAAAACCAATTTGGTAATAAAAGGCAAGTTTAGATTACTTAGACCTTAGACTCCTTACCAATGATCGATATAATTACACAATCTGTAAATTGATTTTAAGTGAGCGCTGTCGATTAGGAGCTTAATTACGAAATCAGTTGCTAGCACCGCGTGGCAGATGGAGTTAAAAAAGCGGTCCACTTTTACACGTACAACGTGAGTCTCCTTTACACACTTGACAGTGTAAACCTAGCTTTATTTACTTTGCGGTTTAAACTAGCGATATTTTGAACGGTTGTGGCAGCTCGTAACACATAGGTTTGAACATCTTGTTGTAATAAGTGTAACGCCGTCGGTGCGGTGTGACGGACGCCCGGACCGGCACGTACACCGGACTCTTCTCCACTCGCAAAGCCAACGCTCGGCGGCGACACTAAAAACATTTATATTTTATTTATTAACTAGCTTTTGCCAGCGACTTCGTCCGCGTTCCTAGGTGTTAAAAGAATGAGGTATTAATTTGTAGGGAATTGGACTAATTAATCTACAGATTGCCTGAAAATTTCTTCAAAATCTGTTGAGCGGTGTTGTAATTTCTTTGCGCTGTCTCGTTGGCCTTGCTTTAGTTTAGGTATCCTATGTTTATAGTCATGAATAAGAGATATGGAATATGTAAATCACAAAGTACTTACATAGAACATAGGAGTCTGCCTAGGTAAGGAAGATATCTTCGTAGAAAGCAAAGTGATAGTATCTAACTGTTACCTACAGAGCAGTGTTTACTCAAAGTGATAAGTATAAGGCCACAAAACTAATATTTAACTAAATAAAAACTAATGCTACGAGCATTAAACTACTGTCAAACCACGCTCAAATCTTACTACATATCTGTGTGTGTGTATTAAATAAGGTTTTTTTTTATTGTCAAGTAAATTCATTTCCTTTGAGAACTGAGAAAGAATACATAGGCTTAACTGTACATTTTCTTTTCGTAGGTATTGTTTTTGTAAAATAATTAGGTCTTTCGTGGATAATAGACATTTGAAACATCTAAATTGATAAGGTCTACGATTATATAGTCCTAATAAATTAATTAAATATGATAGTATTGCATCATAGGGATACCAGCGAAGTAAGATTCGGGACACCAACCAGTGATTCCATCCCATATTTGTATTGTTAAGTAATTATTCGTGTGGTATTGTAAGCGTTATCTTGTGTACAAAATATTGGGATGTAAAAAGATTAAAACAAAATATGTAATGAATAGTTATTAAAAAGTTTATTATCATACATTACATCAAAACTGTTGGCACAATATTGCAAAAAGTAAGTAGGTAGATAGATTGGCAGTTTCTTTATCACGGACCTATGCCAATTTAAAACTAACAGGCCCAACGCTAAGCTCTTTATCATTGTTGTATTGTATAGGATTGCGGACCAATTTGTTAATTCGTCAATACGTCTATAATATGTGTCCCTGATACTATCTAATTATGTACTAAAATGGGCGTTACAGTACTAGAAGCAATGATTTTCATAAGGTATCGGCATATTAATACTAGTGCGCTAGTAATCAGACGATCGTGACTAATTAGTAACTCCTTTCTATCTAGTGTCAGTGCAAAAATATTTAATATATTGTCTCGTATGAAAATAGTGGATATGTGAATATTTTTATACAACGAATTTTGTACCGTGGAGGTCGCTACAGCGTTCGAGGCCACTTCTATATTTCGTACTATAGCTAAGAGTAGTTTATTGCGTCCTTATAAATATAAACTATATAATTATTATTATTGTACCTATAACTTGAAAAATATTAAATATATCATTATAACACATAAATCATTAAATTATAATATCATACATAACACGTTACATTAATATGAATGAAGAAATGACAGAAACAAATTTGATTATGACTAGTCTCCCTAGAGTCAGAGAGTAAAATTAATTCGCGAGAAACTACTTCGATATATTAACGAGATTGCTCTTCGGAGATCTAAATGGGTTCACTCGCCGTCAAAGTGAATAAAACTAATGGAATGTGGGTTCGCGGCGCGTTCGCGTTATCTGGGCGGCACCTCTCGCGGCGGAGGACTTCTGTACTTGGCCTTGATGTGCAGGAAAGGCTTCTTGGGGCACGGGTTGCTGTCCTCCAAGGTGGCCGCCAGCGACAGGCGGATGCTCTCCTCTATGGCGGCCTGCGTGATGGCGCCGCTCAGAGGCCTCAACGCGCTGGGACTCGCCAGACTCATGCTGCGAGTCTTCTTCGCGTGGCCGTTCGTCTCGTGCGAGGGCGTGGTGGCTAAGCTTTGGCTGCGAGTAGGCGTGGAAGCCGCGCTCACGCTGCGCGTCTTCTTCGCCTGATTCAACCTGTCCGTGCCGCAGAAAGGCTTCTTCTCGTTCGTGGGCACCGCGGCCAGACTCATACTTCTGGACTTTTTCGGAGCGTTTGGCGGATTAGAGACCGCGAGTGATTTTCTGTGTTCTACGGGCGGCGTTCGAACGACCCTACCGGTCGGCGTGCTCGGCGTGCTAAAGCTAGAGGGTGCTGATTGTTTTCTAGTGCGCAGTGCGGGAGACTTCGGTTGACGTCCGTCAACGGAGTCGATCCTCAGAGGCAGCGTCAAAGAGGATCTGAGGCTTCCGGCGGAAGAGGTCTTGATCGGCGTTGAAGTGCGCTTCACCTGGACGGGAGAACTCTTCCCGCTGCTGGCC
Organism: Synanthedon formicaeformis; assembly: GCA_945859745.1. NCBI lineage: Eukaryota > Metazoa > Arthropoda > Insecta > Lepidoptera > Sesiidae > Synanthedon > Synanthedon formicaeformis. The sequence continues at coordinate 148,264 of OX243974.1, read as the reverse complement.
TTGCTGGAGGCGCGGGTGGTCCTGCCGCTTTTCTCCGTGGGTGATGTTTTGCCGCTAATCGAGGAAGCTTTACTGTCTACGGGTGAAACTGTGCCTGCGAGAGAAGCCTTGCTGCCTGTGGGAGATATGTGTTCCTGTTCTACTGGTTGCGATGGAAGCGGAACAGGGAGAACGTCTCCGCGCCGTCCCTGTGTCACCAACCGCACCTGACAGGGCTCGTGGCGAGATAAGAAATGCTCCAGAGTGTCCCAACCGCCGCCGACGCGTACCATCATGTGGCGACCTTTCAAAAGCTGGAAACCAAGGAAAAGCATCTTTAGTCGTGCATGTCTATTCTCATTCGATATTTTTTATGTAAATGTAGGCAGGCAGAGTGAAATCACTGTTAACACAAGCAACGCCACAGCTACCAATTACGCTGCCTAATTATGTAAAATTAAGGGTAGAGATAAGGAGGGTAATGGAATCTGATATACATTACTTACTCACAGAAACACAACATTTTAGGTGCTGTTATTTTACAAGGGATAGCTACTGCCTACTTTATGCCAGTAAAATAACGTTTTACCCTAACAACGTACCCTAATGAAGACGTTCCTCCCGGCGATATTGTACCGTCCCTCGCCGACCTTCTTCACCTTTAGCAGTTTGGAACATTTGCCGGAGCCACAGTTGCAACCTCGCTCCATCAGCCGCGTCACCAATTGTACCTTCACAAATTATTATGGTCATTCATAAAAACAATTCAGCAAAGCAAAACAAGTTTTCCCTTGATAAATAATTAAAAGAAATACCCTCTTATCCAACTCGTTGGTAGGTTTGAGAGGCACATCCGAGTCGGTGCTGTCCACTGTGCCCTCGGACTTGGTGCTCTCCGCATCGGCGTTGTCAGGAAGCGCCAGTTCAGCTGGAATAATATCAATTTCCGAATGTTAGTCTGGCCATAGCGTTTTACATTTTCATTGTTTCATACATGATTAGTATTGATGGACTCACGTTCGGGGACCTCGGGCGTCAACGGTGGAGGTTCAGTGTTAGGCCTAAAAATTAAAACACAGTATTTTACAGATTCTGTAAATTTATCAATTATGTACTAAATTTAAAATGAACCATTGTGGATTTTGGATAAGTTTGTTTTGTTTAGTAAATGTACAAAACTAAATCATTTAAATATCTACCTAAAAGTTCTACATTTGAAAATTGAAAATACCATATTAAACCTAATAGATTTAGCGGTAGGTATGTTATAGTATGTTATAAACGTATATATGTGTGTTTACCTGTCACCTTCAGCAATCGGCGAAGAGTCTCTGAACTGCCAGGCGGCGCCTGACATGGCGCTGTCGAGCCCCGAATCTCGCTCCTCCATCGCGATCTCCTTCTCCAGCTGAACGAGACCCGGTGGCTCTATGTTGAACTTCGTGGCCAGTCTGGATACTTCCAGGAGGCAAAGAATCACTTGCCGAGGCTGATTATGGAGAACTGTAGACATCATCTCGATTTAATACCAAACCACAAAAATCATACTTCATAGCAAGTTGCAACTTGAAAAAAAATTAATCAAAAATGAAATTATTTATCAATAAATTTAAATTTACCAGGGTTTCGGAAAAGAAGCTAAGATGACGACCCTGAGAAGAAACCCCGAAAGAAACTCAGGGTACCATTCTTTTTGTCATCTTTACAATATAAAATTACAGCAATTACACTTTATTATAAACAAATCAAAGTATATAATAAAAACAGTTACATGTTTTTGGATTTAAAAAATATTAATTGCATGCAGTTCTACTGTTTACAAAACTAGCACATTGTATGCGTTCAGCGCACAATGTATTCGTTTCAAGTTCTCAGATAGACAAAGCGAGTAGTGTTATTTTGTGTTGCTTTGTGTTCGTCGTGAGAGATTAACCATACCAAGATCGTCGCTTTCAAACAAAAGGTTCTCGTGGACGCCGAGCTCGCGACAGAAGGTGATGAAGTTCTCGGTGTTGTCCCGAGAGAAGAAGCTGCGACGAGCCGCTCGCTGCCAGCAGCGACCGCGAATCTGAGGCACTGGCTGAAAAGTATTTGGGTTTTGCCATTATTTAGATTTTTAGGGGATTCACACTAGACACACCCACTGTAATCCACAGGTTTTATTGTTTATGAGCTTCTGAAATAGTAGCTATTCGTATACACCACTAACTGTGCTGTGTTTCAGAAGACGAGAAAGAAAAGAAGCAACAAGGAACCTGTGCTTTTAGTGTCGGATTGGTTATTCAAGTTCAACTCTTGTCTTAGCTTTTTATTGATCACAATGAAACTTTATCTGTGGTCTTATAACAGAGTTTCTTTATGACATTTCTTGTTTATTTATATTTATTATAATATGTTACTTATAATATGAATTATTATAATATGAATGAAATACGTTACTGAGTGTATATAATCACTTTTATATAGTCTGTATTTCCGAGCTCATATAACCCAAATCTTTTCAGTTCGAGTGAATAGGCATCTTCTGGGTGAGCTTGCTCCATCATAAGCCTCATTCTTGCTACACAGCTGGTTGTTGGCCAAGACCAAACCCATCTCTAATAAAAAAAATCACTTAGAGTTACTCGCTGGGGTACGTCCTTTAATTTAATTTAATTTATTTATTTATTTATTTATTTTTTTTAATTTAATTTATTTATTTAGGATACACCAACAGTACACGTGTTAACATTATTCATGATATAAGTTTACATTGTATTTCGGCTGACACGAATACCAATTACAGTCCTTTGACAGCAATCACTATCGACTTCGCAGTTCTATTCCACATAGTTCAACTAGTTTTTTTCTACCTTAGCATCACCACCAAGGAATTAAAACAAATCAAAATTACACTTTTTACAGGAGAGCTAATCGAAAAAAATTATTTTTTGTCTACTTTTTTCTTATTAGATATATATCAAATATATGCATATTATACATCGTTAGAAGCGTATTTTTAAGTAGCGTTAAATGTTTTAAGTACTTTTATAATACACTGAATACTAGAAGAGATTATAAGCATATAAGTTGCTTTTGAATATATAAAAAATGATCAAAATATACTAAATATGGAATAAAACAACCGTAAGTTTTTTTCCAACATACAATATGAAGGATTGTGATTGTATTTTTGCAATAAAAACATTTTCAGATTTTTTGTTTTATGGCCCTATAGTTTTTAAGCAGCGAAATGTATACATACCCCCACGATAAGTCCCTGATCGAGCGCTTCCCTCGCCCGGTCGTGGATGACGGCTGCCAACTGGCACAGTTCCGCACCATTGTCGAGCACGTCCAGGAAGTTCTCACCGCTCAAGTACGTTATACCTGCGGACACCACATCAACAAAATTAAGAAGTCTGCAGTGATTATATTGTTCACCGAAATGTACATGTGAACGCTATTATAGCAACCTATTTTTTGTGCAATTAACACGTTACCACTTTAACCACCTGTAAACAATATTATTTTATTGCTCTCGGACACGTAATCTCAATGTTGAGTACAGTTAAAAGTTTTCGCAATACTTGCGTGCTCAGAATAACGTGGTCAATATAAAAATTCTATATAATTTCACTTCGCAATATCAGCAGTAGTTACATAGTAGACATTTCTTTCTTTCTTTTCTTCTTCCCTTTCTTCCATTGGATATACAGACGTACGGCTGGTTACCATCCTCATCTTGTCGAAATCCCTCCTTTTCGGATCAAGCGCTTTGAAACATCCTTTATAATGCGCACTGCCAAGGTTTGGAACTCCCTGCCCTGTATTTCCGAGCTATATGAGCTCGGAGCTTTTCAAAGTTTGAGTGAATAGGCATCTTCTGGGTGAGCTCGCTCCATCTTAGGCCTCATCCTTGCTACTCAGCTGGTTGTTGGCCGAGAGCAACGAAGTATTGTGTTATTGTGTTTCGGCGAGCGATTAAGAGATGTCAGAGCCCAAAGAATTAGCAAAAAAACTTTCATTACCAGGAAATTTTGTCTATGCAGGACAAAGACAAGCCATTTTATATGCCTATAGTATATAATCTCTAATAAATCTCACACCGCTAGAATGTTCCCACCGTGTGATATAGGCATTAGGTATACAGGTAGATATATCGCAATATCGGCCAACGGCTAAAACGATAATTAACAGCAACCCCGTGAACTTTCACGACGGCGGTTGAGGTGTGCGGCCACTAGGGATTGAACTCGTGACCCGCCATACCTTTGTTATCAATATCTGCTATTGTATTTTGTGAATGGTCAAGTAAGGCGTCGCTTTGTTTAAAACTTAAGCTATTCTCAATAGATTGAAGCTATTATATATGTATAAAACAATATTTCGAACATGCAAGTATACAATATGTTCAGATTGCACAATTGCACATGTTGAAAAATAAGTACCTAATTGTCTTGTCGCGTGAACACAATGTCTAACAGGCAACTCAAGCAGGTTATTAATATGTTTTATTGTCATAAAATAAAATAAATAAATATTATCAACAAAACCCCGGAAATTTTTATAATATTTCGAATTGTTTTTAGCTTTAATTTCTATAACATAAATTATTATTATATATTGTTCTAGTCTTCATTTTCAGAATTATTCGAAATGAAGATATTTTCGACGATTTGGATCCTATTTCGTTGTTTTTGGCAGAACAATTTGAATATGTAACTTTCAAAGTAACAGCAAATAACTTTATGTTAAAATACAACATACAAAGGGTGACATTTTCACAAAATAACATTCCAAAAACATTTTTAATTGATTTCACATATTATGTCTTATAATTAGTATTAAAACGTTGTCTTTATACGTAACCAACGTAGGTACCTACAGGTACGTTGGTTGGACCGAAGGCTCGTATGTAAAATAATGTAAAAGGCTCTATGAAACTATGTGAAGGGTATCCGAGATCCGAGTTGTGTTGGGTGACAGGCTGACAGGCGGCGACCACACACGCCCGATCGGAGATAGCCCCAATAACACCTCATTATTATTGCCATTACTTACTTACTTACTTACTAGAAAATTCACTCACATAATAGTAAATTTTAATTAAAAAATATGTGCAAAAACACTGTTATCTATACCAAAACACTGTGATAATATTATCACAATATTATAAACAGATTTGTATTCAAAAATCAGCGAGTAACATAGGCCATATTTTATAGTTATGAAGGACGAAGTTTTTATATATATTTTATCTTTAGCTATTTTATTTCTGTTATTTACATAAACAAAATATGTACTAATTGTTTGAAATGCGATAATTTTTCTAATATTATATTAGCGACTGATTACATTTTCTCAGTAATCAAATGGAAGACAGTCGTACAGCTTCAACTAGGTACAAGGTAACGGAGAATAATTGCATTCAAGGAAAGTGCATTTTACTTATTTTCTCAATGATCTGAAGCAGTACACGGCCGAGATGCCACTTCTCGGTTAGCGACAAGGATCGCGGGAACCGGTTCCGATCGACTATGGTTTTTGCAGATAATTAGCGGCCCCGGCTCCGGCGGCCCACTCTTGTGAAATAAATAAATATCGTCAAATAATAGTCGCCTACCAACCGCGTGAGCTCGTTTTGCAAGGACACCACTAATGAGAAGGTTCTGGGAGTGAGCACTAAACTTGCCGAGGAAGACATCTCCAACTATGTGAGCATGTTAATTCGGCGCCGCTCGGCCGGCCTGTTACAATTGCAATGAATTAACGCGATGGGTTTTATGAAGACGATAATCAGTTAACCCAAATAGAGTTGCACTAACGGTGAAAGGAAGGGTGTCGATCGCACGCAATTAAACGTTCAATGGACGTGGAACGTAACGGAGCTCCGATACTCCGACACTACAAGCTGTAAACGTAATGCAATTATCGATCTATAACACATATTATGCAACGGCTTATTAACTTAAGTGTTACATGTTACACTTTTAATCAAAAATATATCCAAATTGGATTTGTTGTTCTCAATACGTCGGTGGGAGACCTCAAAACCTCAAGCCAAAAGTTGTGTATAATGTCCATGTTGTGTCGTTGGGAACTGTCGAAGTTGTTGAGGAGTATCTACATCTACTTGGGACAACTCTCCAATTAGGTAGCGAAGAGGACAATCGTCAAATTCAGGTCGGATAGGCAGAATTCGGGAAGTTCCGAGACATCTTCTCGTCCAAAATTTCTCAGTGTCTTAAAACAAAAGTTTTAGACCAGTGTGTTGCCACTTGCCAGTGATGACATATGGCGCTGATATGTGAACTACTATGGGTCTTGTAAGAAAACTCTATGTGACTATACGAGCTACATATGAGCTATGTTTTAACTAATCTCGGGGTTCTAAACTAATCTAAAACATACTTATAGTTTGATGATTTGCTTTCTGCTTTTTAGATTATTTCTTCAAGTTTCTTACTAAATTGTTCAACCATACTGTATTTTTTGTGTTATTTTCAAGAAGTTTTTTATATTTTTTAGTTTCTAGATGTGAAAACATAAAATACATCACACTGTGCAGTATTTAGACACCATAGACGCACCATAGTAACTATTTTAATTGATTTTTATTATGATCTAGCTGCGGCACACGCTAGATGTCTTTTTATTGGAGTCCCATATCATCAACGCATTGCATATTCATAAGACGGCGCGCAGTGGGGTCTAGTATGCCAGTCTGCTTGCAATATTGTTGTCATCATCTATGTAGCGGTACTTTCATACAAGGTAAGTGCCAATAAATCTATAAATAGCAATGCATTTGCATAAATATTTTTGGCACATCAAACAATGAGTCATTCTAATAAGATGAGTGTATTATGTATTTATTTGTTTGTAAATCCTTATTTGCTCTGCTTATTTAGTATTCATTGCTAATTAATCTTCCTACTACATTCTATCTTTTATCTATAATTATAATAATATAGGTAAATGGCTGCCAAATTTAGTCAAGGATCAATGGAGATAAGCTTTTTCGAATTAGCAAAGATCTAAACCTAAAGTGTTGTTGGGCAGAACACATCCTGCGCTATAGTCCTAAAATATGGACATTACTACTCAATGGAATGACGCTGGGTTAAGTAAACTGTGGGAAATAAAAACGTCTTTATTATTATTACTTATCTTCAATATAAAATTAATATTAAAATTCAATAGTGTTAAATAAAAATAAATGTATCGAAGCAGTGTTCAGCTAGGTGCTGCAATGCGATCAATTAAGCTATTACTTAATTGAATATTTATGTAATTTTTAATTGTATTTTAATCAAATAGTTAAGTACATGTCCGAACTAGTTGTCTATATTGGCATAATAAAACCACATTTGAAGTTCCTGGTTGTTACGAAGGAAAATGATGTAAGGATAATGATATGGCTTTCTTGGTGTTAAGTGGCTATCATCAGCTTCAATCGTGTGTGTCCATTTTTTACTACTAATCTAAATAATCATAATATGTATTAGTTACTTGCATATCGACATTAAGAAACCGCAGCTAATATAAGTATAATATAAGTATACATACTTAAATATCTAAGTATCAATTCGATGGCTACATAAATGACAGTTCATGTTATACATATACAAAAAGGCCTACCTGAACGTCATAATATGTACACCTAATAGGCCAACGTTTCAAATTGCATTATATTTATTTAATAGGTTGCTTGTGAAAGCAAATAATAAAATAAATTCGTATGCCAACGATATTTTGTTTAACCATATGAGAAAATGTGTTATCTATCTATTTTTGAATTCGCGACTTCATTCTTACTGCTCGTCCATTCGCTGCTCTCCCGTTACTCGCAACCCCAAAGATAGCAAAACCAGGATTTGCTTGTCATCATAATAAATGGTTTCAACCCCTGGCTTCGGGCCAATCATTTGGCAAATAAATAGATCGGGTCTTCGTATCTTCATCCTACCCTCCTCTATCTCCTATGCTGACATTTTTTTACATTATATAAGTCTTGATTTATATAATGTACATTATTTTGACTCAAAATAACTTACGAAAAGCTTTTATACAATAACCAGGTATTTTTTTGCGACTTTTTCAACGCCAATTTTTCTTAGTATATTAAACATTTTTTTCAATCTTGTTCATATTTATATTTTTGTCATGCGTTAAATTACCATTTTTCATTTATTTTCATTACTTAGTAATACTACATCTATCGCATAAGTATCGTGATAAACGATTGAAATTATGCTCATCGCTTTACATTTGAAATTGTAAACAATTTCTTTTAAATCTTGAGAAGTTACGAACTCAGTCTTGCATGAAAGTGTGAAACGCTCGCTATAAAATGCACGCAGGTTTCATTAAAATTTTGTTCAATTTGGACATTGTGTTACCACATTAAAGTTGAAATTTCCTTGCACTATTTTCGTTAGGAGGAAACTCGTGAGAACGCCGATATCTCGGTGACAGTGACCATCAGACATAGAGCAGAGCCGACGCTGCGCAGTAACTTAAGATTTATGTGAAAAATGATTGCTTATTGATTAGCTGTCGCCCACAATGGGCGCTAGAACTGCTAGAGGCCCGCACCGCACTTATATGGAGGTATGATACAACTACCTGTCAAACTACGTTGTTACAATTCAACTTCATTTGTTGTAACGTCATTCATTTTATAATAACTTCATATTTATATTTACTTAATTACTGTCCGCAGTTAATCACCATCAATAATGAATTGTCGGACGCAATTATAATTAATACTAATTAAATTACTCACGGGCGTATAAAGATTTTTTAAAGACATAAGTTCTGGATAGTGAAATGGTATTGTAGGTGCCTGCAGACCGTCAGCTTGTCTGCTCGCATTCGCGTTTTAAAAAATATAACGCCTGACAAAACAAAATATATGAGTAATCATCAATTCTATCTTTATTGCTGTTATAGTTTTGCTAGGAAATGAATTTTTATTTTTATATGATCCAAAAAGAAGAGTACTTTTTTCTTGGCTGAAAGGTACCCTATGTGCTTTTCTGTATGTATTCCTGACAATGCGTATGCAAAATTTTATGATGTTGGTTGAGTAGTTAAGCGAGAAGAGGTATCAAGACAGTTACGTTCACATTTATAATATTAATACAGATCTGAAAAGAAATGAGACACCCACCGATTGTCTTGTTGATCCAATCCGCCAAATCTTCCTGCAAGGGAAACAGCTGCCTCGCCTGCGAGTACTGTATCTTCTCTCTGTAGTAGTCCTCGTCCTCGGAGCAGGGCGTTTGCGCTGCCAGCGCGCAATCCGCTCTCTCGAAGCTGCTGCTCATCTTCCTGTTGACCACTATGTCCCCGTGGCCAACCACTCGCTCCTCCTTCTCCCCTTCGAACGCGTTCTTCACATATTCAAACGCGTTGGTCCTCTCGAAGGCGTTGAAGATCCTGTCGAAGTTGCCGCTCAACGGTCTGTTAAAGGTCTTCGGGTCTACGGAGCCCGGGGACGAGACCGGGCCCCACGAAGTGCGGTTGCCGATGGTGGCCGTCGGCCCGCATCGGTAGTAGGCCATTGCGTCTCCAGCTACCCTGCAACAAAATCAAAAGTCGCGTTTTGCTTTACTCATATTTGTATAGAGGGTGGTCTGAACGCGTTTGGCCTTCAGACACACATCTACTCGGATACGTAAAACTGATTTGCGTGTCGGACAAGGGCCGTATTGTATCTCTCTGGTTCGTTAAAAACGACAACTAATGAAGTCTGACGAAGGTCGGTTTGACAGTGCGTAATTATGACACAAAGGCTGCCGATTTCTTTACCGCGAACCATTAACAACGGCGACAGGTATAATTCATTTAAATGTGACTATGAATGAGAAGTCGATACCATAATTAGCGTTTTCAAAAGTACTAATTTCGTTCAATTATCTCCAAAGTCGTGTCAGTTTAGCAGACATCTTTAGGTAGATACTTATATGAGGCCCCATTTTGATGGAGGTTTGTTATCGCATGATCATCATGTAGTTCTTAAATCCGGCTCACGTTTATGGTGTTCGCGGTGATGAGCAAAAAAGCGGGAGTCGCGGCAGAACCGCATTGTGTGCCCATATACGAGACGAGTCGTGAACATTGTACGTGAGCCTCAGAATTCCGTCTCGAAGAGCAACCTCATACATGACGTAGGATATTATTCCTTGTACAATAGGTACATAAAAATCTGTTAAGAATACATAATAAATGTACCTTTTAAAGGACCCAATTTGTAAAACAATTCTTTGCTATTCTTTTAGTGGCCAATTTGTGTATGTCAGGCATTTTTTGTTACCATTTATTGTAGTAGTTAATCCAACAACAGCAGGCGATACTGCGAGTCACAACTAGCCATTTTTATATACTCGTTTTTTATCAATTTCATTTCATTTTGGTAAATATCAATCTGACGGGCGCTTGTGATGATAGTGATAGTGATATAAAGGCCTTATTGAATAGTGATACTTGGTTAAAGTCATAATTGTGAATTGAGAGCGATATGCCGGTGCATGGTGTACGGTGGGGCGGATCGGTACCGGTACCGCTCCCATACGGTACAATAACACGGAAATTGTACTCAAATCGATTACACCAAATTGGGACAATATTTTGCATGACATACCACGCGCCCTCAGACGAATTTAACCCTTATTAATAACGGTTGACATTTGAATATCGCTCGGAATGAACTGTACGAGCACGACACGCGAATGCACGGAAAGTAAGGGGCGGACGGGAGCATAATTTGTGTCGGTTTAATCGCGCTGATATTATATTTAAAGTTTGATGTTGTTACGAGGCATGTCTGTGAGATCATGAGCAGGCCGACGTAATTTATGATCGTCCATTGTCACACGAAGTACACTCACCTAACGTATTGCTCGTGCCCACGTGCTTCTACGAATAGGTCAAGTTGAGCAGGCGCAAGAAAATCCTCCATTTACGCAAATTCTTGATCAAATATAATATTATAAGGTATCACAGTAGCACAACTCGAACCTCTATTTCCATTTTGTAAACATGCAAGGATTACTATGAAAATACAGTTATAATAGTATAATGGTTTCTTTGTATTTATTTCTGAGCATCTCCCTGAGATCCATTTTGTATTATAGAAAGCACGAACAGATAGCTTCTTAAACACAAAATTATTGAATTTAATGTCAGCGGTATACTAATACTACACATAATATTATGTACAGTCGGGGTAATAAAAGGTTCGTCACGTTTAAGTCGACATTTGCACCAGGGCAATTGTCAATCGTGCTAAAATTTCATTTCAAACGTCTATCACTTGTCTGCTTAGTTCTTTAGCTTCAAAATGTACCTCGTACCTCGACTTTACATACATACGAGTACATAATAATGGTTCAGGCCTTCGCAGTCCTGCGTTCCATTCATAATTTCATTTCAAGTTTTTATCGTATTCCCATTACCGACTCGTTCTCGGTACTATATTATGTCTGAGACCCAATCGTAAGAGACGAGTGGCTAGGACAACGTTCTAAATCGCTCGACAATCTATTAAGTGCATTGCTCCCGTCGAGTTTGCGTTAATAGGATGATTGGTGTCCGGCTTTGCTCTATTCACACACGCACGTCTAATCCTTTTGCCGCTTTCAGTCCGATTCCCCCTTATGGTTGTCGCCTGACAGATCTATATTATATTTCTGAAGCATGCACTTGACAGATGACATCGTTCATATGCCGATTCCCAAAAGGATAACTTTGTTCCCGTCGACGTTGCGCCGGCGCAAAGTACACTGCATTCTATTTAAGGATTGTGCGAGTCTAATAATTACGGCTCGGATAATCTTAATTCAAGTTAATGCTATCATTAATCAACTACATTCCATACTGAGAGCACAATGGGAAGGTGAGAGGATAATATACAAAGTAGTAGAGGATCGTTAGTTCTCGGTCCTCGATAAGGAAGTGCATTAAGGATAAGAGGGAAGGATAATGGCGTCGACCCCGGAAGGCGCGTTGGGGACAATGCTAATAAAACGATATTAAGACCTAACCTAAGAAAAAAGTAGCCTATCCTGTGTCCTGTACGTCTAAATATTTATCTACCAAGTTTCATAAAAATCAGTTAATTCGTTTAAGAGTTATGGAGGAACAAACATACAGAATACATACATAAAGAAAAAAATTCTAAAAATCGTCAATTTAGTTTCAGTATCATGTATAGAGCCTATAAACACGATATCTCTGAAAACAAAGTAACTTACTCCATGACTCAGGTACAAAGGTAAATGTGTTTTAAACATATGCCCCTAGCGGGATTCGAATTCGAACTCGCGACCGTTTGGTTAACAGCTAGGGTTACTATAGCTACTGGACCAAACGTGTCACATTAGAAAAACATTTGCAAAAACGTGTGAAATACGATCCAAACATAACCAGGTAATGTCTGCCAGTGGTTTCTCATAGTGTCCGACCGCAAAATACCGCAATATGGAGGTGCCACCGCAGTTCGCAACACATATCTTTGCTTTCGACGGCTTCGGTTACCGGAGTGTGGTCGGCATTATTACATTATCGCATTTACCAGTGCAAACGCAGCAAACAAAACATTAAAACAAAACAAAAATACTTTATAGAAAGTGTCTTTCAACTACCTAAACGTTCTCACAAAAGTTCATTCTACTTAGTTGGTTAAGGCACCAATAAAGCGCGCTCTTGTAGGTATATTTATAAACAAATGCGACACTTTGATGCGTTGTTGTCAACTTTTTGTTTAAGTGTTGACAATATTTATTTGTTTATGTTGAATTTTATGTTTCCGATGCAACAAGGCGACGACGAAGTAGTCGTCAACGCACAAGTCACAAGCGATTTTGAAACTTGATAGACCATCTTGTAGTTGAAAGTTGAAAGCTTGTAATTTATAAATGAAATTATGCAGCCAACGTGCAAGGAAACACTGGCATTTTAGTCTTATCAGCAAGGTCGAGTATAGAACGATCACGATGAAAAAAAAACAATTAAAATAGCTAGATTTACTTGAACTCTTTAAATTATTATTTAATAATAATAATAATAATCATTTATTTGCTGAATATAGGTAATTGCAATAGTTTTATAATGAATAAGGCTCGCTACATTCTACCCTTTGGGGTGTGCAAATATTCTGTCGAAACTCTTAATTCCCGAATGTCTTAAAGATGAAGAAGTCACCAGAACGGAATACTTAGAAGATTAATTTCTCGTAGGACAGTCATTCAGCACAGCAGTGCCAAGTGCCACCAGCCTAATATGAAATCCTGCCTAGTTTAGGCTAGTTTGAAATAGATTCGAAATAGGCTTTGAAATATAAAATTTTTAATGTTTTTTGACAATATACAATTTTTAAAATGAAACATTCGACGCTTATTTAATAAAAAAAACGTTAACTCTTGTCTCTTTAACCACTCCCTAAGGGCGTTGCAACGGAAGCCATATACGAGTATATGTACCTACGTGTCCGTAGCCCACAGTGCTATTTGGTGTACGTTACAGAGAAATGTTTAAAACTAAGTATATTATTTAAAAAGTTTAAAAGTTTACAAGCGTATTTTGAAAACACGCACATACATTCAAACAAGTAAATATTGTGGATTCCACTATACCTACATATTTTGCTTTTTTTAGGTAGGTATTTAGAATATCAATAATTTAAACCCCATCAGCCACATTCGTAACCATTTTTCATAACTAGGTATCGATTCAGATACATTCGTATTGATCTCCATTATGAAAAAAGTTGCTTCAAAATAAAAGTCAACATACTGCTGCTAATTTTTTTTTAATGGTATTTAAGTATATATTAGTTAATAAGTTTAGAATGTCGTGTTATCGTATAATATAATAAAAGTACGTGTGTATCGTCATCAAAATTACAGATATAAAATTACTTTTTATAATATTAGTAGGTACCTATAGTATAAAAACACATAAAATTTGTCTAGCTACTAGACATTTTATGTATTTTTATTTAGGTAATTCAAAAAATAAAGAAATATTTCTTAGTATGTATTTACGTAAGTAAAATTTTAAAAAAAATTTGTACTCTTTAAAGTTAGTATAACCCAAAGATTTAAATGGAAAGATGCGGCGTAATCTCCTCGCGTCATACTAAAAACACACCGAAAATTCTTAACAATGGGTTGGGCGCAGGCGCTCAACCCAACTACAGTTGCACGCCAGTTACAGTGAGTGACGGTCGCTTGTTAAGAGCTTCGCTATCGTCACAGTCACGTTTGAAGTAAGGAATGTGTTGTCTGTGTTTAGACAAAGGTATATGTATTTTATACTTTTGTCTTTAGAATAATGTATGTTGTATTTTGTAACACACTCGCTAGTAATGCCGCATCTCTCGATTTAAATCTTTGGTATAACCTATAAAACCTAGATGTCTATAATTGCACGTTTTTCTTCAAGTCATAAACTACTTTAAGTATAAACGATCCATATGAAACTGCTCCATTAGCCCACTGTACTTACATCACGATTGACATCAAAATTGAGTAGAAAAACAGTCGCCCACTTGCGACTTCCAGAACAATGTGAACATGATAATGTATGATAAATTGATGCACGATGTGATGAGAAAAAAACAACGGTCGGACATCTGCCCACGCCATCTGGCGTCCACGCGTAACATTACTCGTATAGTATTTTAATGAGCACGAAAACGTAGCGTAACATTTAGTTTATCGATAAACAAAACACACGTGCGGTTTTGAAAAAATATATCTATAAGTATTAAGTACATTAAATACAAAATAACGGGAGCGATACTCCATACTCCTCGGCTACAGGAACTTTAGACACAGTTTTTCGATTTCAAGTGTGATTTAGAAATTTTGATTATATAAATACCGATATAATTATCATGGAAATATATTGGAAGATTTTAAAAATTCTTTCACCAATAGAAAGCGAGCAACGAGCGAAGTCGCGTACAACAGCTAGCCTGTAATAATATATGGTAGAGGTAATGGTTTGATATGAGGATAATGAAATTCATCCAGAAAAGCGGCACATTTTTTGTTTTAAAAAATTAACCTCAAGTGACGACTTCATAAGGGAAGTTGCCATAAATATGGGAGTATACCTTTACCTATTGGTTAGGGAGCCCACGATGCTAATTGTGTAGTCACTCGAGCGTCGTGGGGACCTATTGGACTTTTAAGATTGGATGGTAAGAAGAAAAAAAGGTTATATGAAGTTTTTCATTTCAGTGGTGGGGTGAGCGGTCTACAGGCGTTTAAAATTTTGTAGGCGCTGTATTTTAAAAAATCCTCCATATAATCGTCAGATTAAGAATCAGCACGATCAGGAATTTAGGCTCAACCATCTGTATGAAAATCTGACGCGCTAGAGTATTACAAAATGAGAATCGTCAAAAATATTTTTTGCATTTTCAAAAAGCTGCCACGAGCTTGCGTTACATCCGAATCGTCTGAATTTTAAATGGGAGCTTAGTTTAGGTTCACTTAACATCCCCTCTGAAAATCTGAAGCGCTCGAGTTGTATTTAAAATTTTACCCCCACCCCCGCCAACCCCACCAACCAAATCGTCAGATTATTAAAATGCACACTTTTCAGCATGTAATTAATCTACCATAGCTTAATCTGATGCGCTCGAGTGACTCCATCGAATCCTCTTGGGCTCCCCAACCATATGTTTGGTTATTTACTTATCGCCATAATGCCCTTGCCTCTGGCATCGAGCCACTGATTAATTAATATCGAATTCGTTCAACAATCGATTCAATAAATATTATTGTGTTAATTTATCGATTTTACAGACTTATTACTTTTTTCTTAATATGGCATGCTATTTGTATAAGGGAGGGCACTTATACTTGTAATATATGTAATAACATTAAACATTTAAAAATTGAGGTTTTACAAGTAACTAGAGATCAATCGCAAAGCACATTCATTAGACATTTTAATATAATTTTCAAAATTGACTCTGGTCTGGATTTAAAAGTAGTGGTAGGGCACACTGCGTTTCGCAGTCATTTGGGCAGCCCGTCTGGCGGCAGTAACCACCACCTTACAGAATACCACCGTGAAATAACAGCATTATGTGCTGTTTCGGTTCGGTGTGTGAGTAAGGGATGCCAGAGCCCATTATCCCCCTTCCCTTCCTTATCCCTTATCCTTAATCCTTCTATGGTCGGCAGCGCACTTGTAGCACTTATGGCGTTACTTGAGTTATAGGCGACGGTAGCCACCTACCATCAAGTGGACCGTCAGCCTGTCTGTCGACCTTAACATAAAAAAATAAAATAAAAAAAAAACATAATATTGGTCGGATATTTTAAGTAGGTAGCCTAAATATTAAAACACTAAGCGCCTGTCAAGTAGGCCAAACTGGCATTTAAAGTCACCGGTAACCGGGGATGGATGGAGCTGATATATATATACCTTTGTACGGTAAACGTTCCAAACATTAAATAGAAAATAATAATAAAAAAATCGGCTATCGATGGATGCACTAAACCGAGTGAATAATTTAATTAAACATAAAATTATTTATAAAATTAACTAATCAGCACTTTACTTGTAGTTGGTGAAAGAGGCTCTAAAACTAGTCTCTTGTATAAAACTAATATTTCTTCAAAATTTACAATTGGGATTTTAGTTTTTTTTACTAGAATATAGATGATAAATGGAGACTAAAAATATAAGCAGATATTTATAACGACCAAGTAACAATAATCAATACTAATAATAAATCTGTAAATGTAGGTATTGTACATATGTATGTTGCTCCACAACTCTTAAACGAATTAACTGATTTTCATGAAACTTGGTAGATAAACATTTAGACGTATAGGACACAGGATAGGCTACTTTTTTTCTTTTACAACGCGGACGAAGTCGCGGGAGCCAGCTAGTGATCTTATAAAGTCAGACTAGTCATTTCGTCAATGTTTGGATGAAAATCGTACGTTAACTGTCATCGGCTAGCACCGCAGCAACCCTCAACTAAAATCTTGTTGGAAATAGTTATTATTGGAATGTAATACTGGCCAATATTAAGAAAATAAAAAGTTCAAAATGCTAAAAGAGATTTTAAATGTCAGATATTTGAAAAATAATGAAAATGTAGTAATGAAGTTTTGAGACGTATAGTAAAATTTATTGAAAATGTTTGGATAATGTTTTATAAGTATATTTTTTATGTATTGAAAGTTTTATGTTTTAATAAGGAGATAAATAAATCGTTATGAGAATATGTATATAAAGTGTTAATTATTTAAAGAAAGTCCAAGATTTTGAAGGAACAAATTTAATCCTTTAAGAAATCTTAGCCAAATTACTTTAATTGACTGCGGAAACATATCTCGTTTTGGTTAAAGCTGAATGTGATTTACTTTTGTTGCATAAGAGGCAGCGGATGGTCGAGAACAATTAAAATAAAAGTGAAAAATTTGCCAAATGTATCATCCGGCGTCAAGATCACGTTACGGTGACGCAATGCACTCGGTTCCGCTTTCCGAAGCAACTGTGCTATGTCCGATTCTAATTAGCGGCTGCACTTTCATACCGCACGGACACAGCCTACGTTCGTGAAAAAAAAAATATACTAATTCTAACAAAACAATCAATCAAACTTCGAATCGAATTCAAAAATGTGTAAAAGTTTTTTCAACATTGTAATTTTTTTTTTTGACAGGCTAACAGTCCACTTGACCTGTATTATATTTTGTTACTAGCTGTTGCACGCGACTTCGTCCGCGTAACTTTGAAAAAATTTAGCCTATGTTACTCGCTAAAAATGTAGCTTTTTATATGTGAAAGAATTTTTAAAATCAGTCCAGTAGTTTTTGAGTTTACTCATTACAAACATACACAAAAATATAAATTTTCTTTCTTTATAATATTTGTATAGATTGAATGATTGAATACTGCTAATTGAAGCAGTTCATATTTCTCTTTGCTAAGTGTCAAAATCATTAACACCTTTTTCCAGACAATGTCGAACCAACCGTTTCTGACCTTTGGCAACATCTATGTGTATTTCTTTTCTTCACGATGAGTGTTTTCAAATTGCTATTGCCTTTATTACCTTTATAATCGAAGCAAGTTTACAAAGTTGATCGAAGCAAGGCAAATAAAATATAGCGGAGTTATTTTGATGAGTTTCTGTAGAATTGAAGCATTCAACGGAATCTTAAGCACCACATCTAGAAACCAGCATTAATTGTATTCCGGTCCGCTGATCTCATGAGTGTACGTCTCAGCACCATAAGAGAAAACTGTTAATTTATACAAATCCAAGGAATGAAGTTTTTGAAAAAGTCGATTAACACAATTCTTACTTAGGAAACCGTACTTTAAAAGTCTTTCCTACTTTAAACTCGTACCGTACGTCGTACATAGTTACAGTTGGTTATATATTTAGCATCATTCATCGTCTGAAGAGTAGGCATCTTCAATTTTTGAAGCTATACAGCATACTCTGCGAGTTCGTCTTAGCTATTTTTCCAATGTCTCCGGCTTCAGGAATCAGTCTGCTAAACAAGCCTCTGTACAGCGAGCTCTAGTAAGAATAGTCAAGGAAAATTCACAAAGGAATGAAGAAATAAGTAGGAAATATTGAAAAAGTTTCCGCGACCGCAAATCGGTCACGTCATAGTTGTAACAGAACAGTTCGTCGCGGCTCGCTAATGGTGAAGCAATCGAACGACAGTGCTGACCTATCCAACATTTAAATTGGACGACAAAGTACTGACTAATGACAACAAAGTATTGTCGATTACGTAGGCAGCTACCGATGGAATTTCCATTTTACTGATAAGTGCTATCACTTAAGACTGTTGTAAAACAAATTTGATCGAATGATGTTTCACGTCACATCGGATGATCAGGTGATTTTAATTATTAGTGGCAATGCGCATCTGTTCTGATAGAATACCGCGTGTTCTCTTTTGATTTGGTTCATAAGGTATGGCAAATGCGTATGATATTCTCGATCATGCTCATTAAACTATTTGCATACCCTCTTCTTATTCTTATGGTGACATTTCTCAACGAAGTTTGGCGACCATCATGGCATTCTTAATCTTGGAAGCTGTTGTACGAAAGAAGTAGCTGTTGTACTCATACTAAACCATTTTTTCAACCGGGATATTTTTCTAGTTGAATACCACGGTATCTTTTGCCCTCATTACGTGCATGAAATATTACAGCTTCCACTCCATATCGTTCACCTACTTTTATTCTCTTTCTTGTAATCTTCTTGTTTGGGGAAGTCCTACAAGATAGTGTCAATTTGCAAATCTATAGACATGCTTCGAGACAAGGTTATTTAAACCAATACAGTTGAACCTTTTTCATTTTATATGCAAGTAGTGTTTGCACACACACCGTGGCACGCCGTGATAAGGGCCGCCAAGCAGTCAAGTAAGAATAAGTGGTATAGGGCAAGCTAAGTAATGACATAAACATTGGTGAGGTCCATTACCATAGTGGCAACGCCGATTTGGGAGCGTCGCGCGACTCGCCCGTTTTGGCGAGCCTAAGCACCGATAAGCGGATAAACTGAGCCTTTATTCAGGGCGCGCGTAGAAAGCAGGCGGCGCACGCGCACACAATACTCAACTTTGAGCGTTTGTTTTAGAAGTGCTTAACATTTGTAGTCTAAATATCGTCTAATTTGATAGAGAGTAACGTCTGAGGTCAGTTACATAATGCGTCCTTTTTTGGAACAATTGTATTTATTGTTTAGCCCCTATTATAGAATTGTTGTTTCGAAACAGTTTCATTTTACGTATTTTTAAAATGAAAACTAAATTCAAGCAAATTTACCTTATGAATCAACCTCTTACGGAAGCAAGGGTGGTTCGTATTCCGTACTGCTAGGTACTAAGGTATTCGTACTAAGGTATTCGTACTAAGGTCAACAGCGCACTTGCAAAACCTTTGCTTGTGTTTAGGTAACCAGGTGACCACCTACCATCAAGTGTACCGTCAGCCTATCTGACTACTTATATAGAAAAAAAAATTAAAACGCTAACGCACTTTGCGAATAAACATTCAGAGCACTCCTGATTTACGTGAAGGCGATGTTGGAATATATCAAAATAAATCTGTCTCACTCTAACAAATACATTGAGACCCTTTCTCCTTCACACATATAAATATTAAGTTATTAACAATAGCTCTTTGTTTCTTACAAGTCTTATAAACGTTTGGCATTGAGCTTTAGAGTTAGTCTGTAGTAGTACTGCGCCCCTTACTAGTGAATACGAACACGCCTTCCTGATATATTAAAAGAGACTTATTAAATAATATTATCCAGAACGAATTCCATCTTTCAATGCTTCCCATAACCCAATAGGTTATGGGCCCAGCAAATGAAAGTTTCCTAGTGAAATAAAAACTTTTCAGTGAAATTTGAAATAAGACTTTATTAAGTATATAAAATATAATAAGTGAAATAAGTTTTAAATAAAATAGTATAAAAATAGAAACCGGACTATATTAAAATAAAACTTTCCAGTGAAATGAGAAATAAGACTTTATTATATAAAATATAAGTGAAATAATTTTTCAATAAAACAGAATAAAAAAATAGTAAAAGGACTATTAAAATAATACTTTAATAAACGTGTAATTTAAAAATAAACTAAGTGAATTTGTGGTTTAAATAATATTATAAAATGGACAATTCAAAATTAAAACGCAATATTAAACCGTTTGACGGTGAGAAATATAGTGTGTGGAAGCTAAGAATTAGAAATTTGTTAAATGAACTTGAACTGTTAAATATAATAGATGAAGAACCTACCGCGGAACCTAATAATCAGTGGCTCCAAAAGCAGAAAATTGCAAAGAACACAATTATTGAATATTTATCGGATTCTTTGCTAGGCTTAACTAACGAAGAAATTACTCCAAAAGAAATCTTTAAGAAGCTGGATTCAATCTACGAAAGAAAAAGCGTTGCAACGCAACTCGCTTTGCGAAAACGGTTATTAAATTTGAAACTGCAGAGTGATCACTCACTTTTAAAACATTTCCAACATTTTGACGAATTAATTATCGAATTATTAGCTGCGGGTGCAAAATTGGAAGAGGCTGATAAAATTACACATTTATTCATGACCCTTCCCAACTGCTATGATGGTGTAATTACAGCTATTGAAACATTAGCCGAAGACAGCTTGACTTTAACATTTGTTAAAACAAGACTTCTAGACCACGAAATAAAATTGGTACATGAAAGAAGAGATACGAGCTTGAAAGTGCTTCAGGCCGACACTATAAAACCTCAAGCTGCGTCATCAAAAACTTACAATGGAAATTTTAATAAAAATAGAAATTTAAAAGGAAGAAAATTTTATCATTCTCAATTTAAATCAAAAAATAAAAAAATAAAAATCTTAAAATGTCATTTCTGCGGAAAGCATGGTCATTTTCAAAGGAATTGTTTCTACAAGAAAAACCAACGCCCTGAAAACATTCGAACAATTCAGACCATAAACACTGATAACGAGAAACCCAATAGGATGCTGGCATGACTGTCGTTTTTGACGGCGTCGATGGTGGTGTGAAAATATATAACGGAGGTAAAATTGTATCATGTGGTAAGTCTTTGAACAATTTAATCGCAATTAATTTTGTGTACGATATACAAGCTTTAGTAGTGAATAGCTCATCAAACAAATCCGTAAATAATAATTACGAATTATGGCATCAAAGATTAGGTCACATTGGTAAATCTAAATTTATGCAAATAAAAAGCAAGCAAATGTTTTCTGACATTAAAAAATTAAATAATGTTACTCCAAATAACAACCTATGTGAAGCTTGCATAAATGGAAAACAAGCATGTTTACCATTTAATAAAACAAAAAGTAAAATCGTAAAAAGACCACTTTTTAATGTGCATACAGATGTGTGTGGTCCCATCACTCCTTCAAGTGTTGACGGCAAAAACTATTTTGTCCTTTTTGTTGATGAGTATACCCACTACTGTGCGACCTACTTAATAGCCCATAAATCAGATGTTTTTGCTGTGTTTCAAGATTATGTAGCTAAATGTGAAGTTCATTTCAATTTGAGAATAGTCAATTTGTATTGTGACAATGGTGGTGAATATTTATTAAAAGAAATGAAAGAGTATTGCGTGCGAAAAGGTATAAGCTACCACTTAACAGTGCCGCATACCCCAGCGTTGAATGGGATTGCTGAACGAATGATAAGGACAATAACAGAGCGTAGTCGTGCCATCTTATCTGGCGCTAAATTAGACAAAGCGTTCTGGGGTGAGGCTATGCTTACTGCTACATACTTAGTAAATATCAGCCCCACAAAAGCACTGAAATCAGTAACCACACCATTTGAATTGTGGCATAATAAAAAACCACAACTGAAATACTTAAAAGTTTTCGGTTCAACGGTTTATTATTTAAATAAAACCAGGAAAACCAAATTCGACGAAAAGTCCTTAAAAGGAATTTTAATTGGTTATGAACCGAATTGCTATAAGGTGTGGGATGTGGTAGATGAAAAGTTTGTAAGGGTCAGAGATGTAATAATTGATGAGATCAATTTCTTATCGACAAGACCTTTAAAGTCTGAAGGAATTTTTATAGAAAATTCCAGTGTCTCTGATCAGCACTCCGTAAAAAGGACGTGTAATTCTGATAAGTCTAAATCAGATAATTTTAAACAAACTGGCGAAATACCTGTATTATTAGGTCCACCACCTAATAAATCTGTAAGTGAAACAGATGGCTCTTCATTTCAAAATACAATGACTTCATCTCAAAATGGATTGACTTCACATAATCTAAGAAGAAGTGAAAGAATTAAAAACTTGCCCTGCATATCATATAATGAAAACGAATCTGATAAGCATGTTAACTATTTATTATATGCTTATTCTTTAATGTGCAAAATACCTTCGTCATATAACGAAATTGAGTCTATGAGTGACAAGGACTTATGGTTAACGGCAATTAATGAAGAAATTCAGTCATTAACCGAAAATAATACTTGGTCCCTTGTACCAAAACCAATGCACAAAAACATTATAGACTGCAAATGGGTATTTGCTATTAAAAATGATGAGTTTGGAAAACCCCTTAAATACAAAGCACGTTTAGTAGCTCGTGGCTTTAGTCAGGAATATTTGATTGACTATAATGAGACTTTTGCACCAGTTGCAAGAATCTCAAGTTTCAGATTCATATTAGCATTTGCGAATCAATTCAACTTGCTTGTCCATCACATGGACGTGAAAACGGCATTTTTAAATGGGATATTAGAGGAAGAAATATATATGAAAATTCCTGAAGGAATCCCAAATAATAATAATAACGTTTGTAAATTAAATAAAGCCTTGTATGGTTTGAAACAATCTGCACTCTGTTGGTTTCAAATGTTTGAACAGGCCTTACTTAAAAAAGGTTTTCGATACTCATCAGCTGATCGATGCGTTTATATTTTTGATGCGGGTAATATCTTGAAAAACATATATGTTTTACTTTATGTTGATGACCTTGTAATCTCTACAGCAAATACAAATACCATGAATTATTTTAAAAGATACTTAATGAACGAGTTTAAAATGGTAGACTTAAATGAAATTAAATGTTTCTTGGGGATAAGAGTTGAACGGAATCATGATAAAATTACATTAGACCAAGAGTTGTACATAAAAACAGTTTTGGAAAAGTTTAACATGAGTGACTGTAAAACTGTCAGCACCCCTCTAGAAAGCAAAGTAAATTATGACGGCTTAAATTCAAATGAAACAACAAAGGCCCCTTGTATGAACCTTTTAGGTTGTTTAATGTATATAATGGTATGCACGCGACCTGATATGAGTTTTTCTGTTAACCTCTTGAGTAGATTTGTGAACAAAGGTAACCAAACAGTTTGGGCATACTTGAAAAGGTTATTACGATATTTAAAAGGAACAATGAGTTTAAAGTTAACCTACACCAGACGTAATTACAATAATATACTGTGTGGCTTTGTTGATTCCGATTGGGGAAGTAATGAAGTGGATCGGAAAAGTACCACAGGTTATTTGTTTAGATTATTTGAACAATGCACAATATGTTGGCAAACAAAGAAGCAACTCACAGTGGCGGCATCGTCTACTGAGGCCGAATATATGGCTTTATATGAGGCCGTAAGAGAAGCTCTTTGGTTAAAATCATTAGTTACCAGCATAAAAGTTGAAGTATCCAGTCCAATTCCCATTTATGAGGATAATAATGGATGTATAAGCATTGCAAATAACCCCACTAGTCACAAGAGATCAAAGCATATTGACATTAAATATCACTTTTCAAGGGAACAAGTCGAGAAAAAGGTTATTAAAATGATTTATCTGTCCACAGGTGACCAGTTGGCTGACATATTGACAAAACCATTACAAAATCAACGTTTTTCTCAAATGAGAGACAAGCTCGACTTGATGTAAATTTTAGAATTAGAGAATAATAATTAAATATTATTACGTTATCTTGAATTAGATATTAGCTTATTAGATTTGAACTGGTCTGATTAGGTTTTTCTGGGTTTTTCCTAATCCTGCGCAACGAATGTTGGACCGTATATGTTCAAAAGATTGTACTCCCAGACAAAGGAAGGTGTGATAATTTGTATTGTATAATTTTTGATTAGATATTGAGTTTTTGGAGAAAGAGGATTTATTTTGAGGGGGCATGTTGGAATATATCAAAATAAATCTGTCTCACTCTAACAAATACATTGAGACCCTTTCTCCTTCACACATATAAATATTAAGTTATTAACAATAGCTCTTTGTTTCTTACAAGTCTTATAAACGTTTGGCATTGAGCTTTAGAGTTAGTCTGTAGTAGTACTGCGCCCCTTACTAGTGAATACGAACACGCCTTCCTGATATATTAAAAGAGACTTATTAAATAATATTATCCAGAACGAATTCCATCTTTCAATGCTTCCCATAACCCAATAGGCGATTTTAAAATCGCTGCCCTGTTTACATAATTCGGCTATAAAACAACCAGTTCAACGCGTGTAAACTTTTCGATTGGAAACTCATTAAAATTAGCATCAATTGCATTAAAAAAAATAGAAAGTGTTACACTGAATAATAACATATTATTACATTTATAGGAAGTATTCACCGAGACACAATATTGCGAGATAGAAATGCATATATAGATCACTGACAACAATAATTTTGCGTCGTAAAAGTCATTATTAAAGCTGTTTTTGGGTGGCAAAAATGTTAACCGCCGCAGGACACCGATCGATCGATCGATTACAGAAAATACTTGAAAATTTTGCGATGCTGGTGGTCAGTAATTATGTACATTGACGACGCTCACTATCTCTCTATATGTATCAGAAAAAATTGTATACCATCCCTTAATGGGCATCGCGTACAGACAGACGTATTGCCACACGCGTCGCTCAACAACAAGTGCAATATGTTAATGTTCACGACGGTGTGTCGACTTGATGAAATTATAATATACTAGGTGTTGCACGCGACTTCGTCCGCGTTGAAAAAGAAAAAAGTAGCCTATCCTGTGTCCTGTACGTCAAAATGATTGTCTACCAAGTTTCATGAAAATCAGTTAATTCGTTTAAGAGTTATATACAATACTTACACTTACAGATTTATTATTAGTATTGATATGTCTTATTTATTTTTATTTATAATTAAACCTATAGCACTATTAACTTGGACTAACGTTACAGCTGTTACGTGTAATACAACGCAACCAATTGCCAATTACAGGTTTATTTTATAATTTAATATAATAATTGTAATTAATTAACTTTAGAACAACACACTCAGGTCAATAAAATTAAGTTTACAATTATTTCTACACAAAAAAAATTAAGTTTGAGGGGATTCTTATTCCCAGGAAGCAAATCATTATGGAAAATTCATCGAAATTATATATTTATATTTCAAGTTCGCTGGGAAAATTACCTACGTAGTGTTAGCGTATAATGTCAAAAAAGTGCAACATATCAAACATATTAATATTGTGACAAAAAAAGTCTCAACTATATTATGTTTATTGGACTATAATGTTATATTGGACACGCCGTTGATCTGCCGTTAGGTTTATTATACATGGTAGGGGAGCCGAAGAGGGGATCTTTGGATTTACTCGAGCGCGTCAGATATTGCCAATGTATATACCCCACGTGTCTCCGATAACGAATATGTATTAATCTGACGGTTTGATTGGTGGGGTTGGCGGGGGTGGGGGTAAAATTTTAAATAAAACTCGAGCGCGTCAGATTTTCAGAAGGGATGTTAAGTGAAACTAAACTAAGCTTCCATTTAAAATTCAGACGATTTGGATGTAACGCAAGCTCGTGGCAGCTTTTTGAAAATGCAAAAAATATTTTTGACGATTCTCATTTTGTAATACTTTTCATACAGACGGTTCAGCCTAAATTCCTGATCATGCTGATTCTTTTAAAATGCTGAGGATTTTTTTAAAATACAGCGCCTACAAAATTTTGAACGCCTGTAGACGCTCACCCCACCGCTGAAATGAAAAACTTCATATAACATTTTTTCCTTCTTACCATCCAATCTTCAAAGTCTAATAGGTCCCCACGACGCTCGAGTGACTACACATTTAGCATCGTGGGCTCCCTAACCAATAGCCATTAATAACATTATTACTGTCTGACTGCACGCTTTTACACAAAGCTCCAAAAATTTTCGAAACCTTGTTGGCTTTTGTTCCAAAATCCCGGTAAATTTAAATTTATAATGACGATCATAAAAGTTTCTTGGAGACTCTTAATTGAAACATCAATATTTTGGTTTTGATTTTTTGTTAATGCCTTGTATCGATTCCTGTGGGATGTTCAATGTCTTACCTCTCTTGTCGTCAGTGCGATCTGCTCATTCTACCGACTGACACCTGAAACAAAAACAATGTTTTGAATGTTTTGTATTTGATATCGGCGAGGTGAGGTGCGGTCGATATCGGTTCGATGCAAATAGCTTCAACAAGAACTAGCTGGAGCTTTCTCCGGGCGTTGCGTGCTCGCACTGACGCAGCAGACTGTCTCTTGGGTATATGAGTTCACTGACTCATAACATCGCCGATATTGTATTGATTTTTTATAACTTATTATAAAATACTAGCAATTGTACCGATCGTTAACATTTAAAAAAATACAATATATAAACTGACGGACTCATAAACTGCATCAAAGTTCAGGATTACTTTGAAATGATTTTTTTTAATAAGTGTGCAAACTTTTTAGATTAAATTATATAAATGTAAAGAACACCACCACTTCATAGTGTTGTCTTTAGTTTGAATTTGCCGCCTTTTTTTAAGTTTAAATTTACCGCGTTACCTGCCTAACTATATTTTCACGACTGACCACTATAAAATAAAATAATGTTTGGGTATTATTAAAAACGAAACAAATGTGTGAGCTAGAAACAATAAACGTTCAAAATAAGTTATAATTATAAAGAGACATACTAAAGGCTTTGAATGTTGTTTCTCTCGTTTTTACAGGTTAGTAAATTATATAAACTTTTCATAATAATATTGTTATTGATCAAATTGTCAACATATTTTGTAAATAAACTCTCGTTTTTACAGAAACGCAGTCTCGCCTTTATTGTTTTTTATTTGAGTTTTCCAACTACGAGTATAAAGAAACATTATAAAACAACATTCTCCGCAAAAATTTGACAAAACATGGAAAAGTTGAGATTTGATTTTGTTGTGAAACAATCAGCAGATGGAAAATCAAACATCATATGCATAACTTCAATAGCTACCCCTGATGGAAAGATTTTTGGAATACCGGCCGAGTACCAATCTGCAAATCAACACCAAGAAATTATAAATACTCCAAACTATGCTAAGGTAAGAAAGTCATTAAATAAAAGACATAATTCAAGAAAAATATGGATAACTTTGACAGAGAATATATCTAAAATATATTTGGATGAAGAACAAAACTTACAGTTTAATGATTTTTACCTGGAAGAAATTTTGGAAAAATCTAATAATGCTGAATCTGTATCTACTGGCTCAAGCTCAACATTGGAAAATCTGTTAATGAAATTCCTTGAAGATAAACAAACAAAATCTGAAACTCAAAATTTAGGAAAAATTGCAAAAGATTTTATGATTGAGAAATTCACTGGTAGAAACTCAAATGCTCACCAGTGGATAAAGGATTTTAATAATGAATGTAAACGATTCCAAATTGAGGAAGACAAACAGAAAATAGAAATTTTAAGAAATTTTTTGGAATACTCCAGTGTAGATTGGTACAGCTGCATGCTAATGAAACATACAGTGGAATCAGAATGGAATAAATGGGAAGAAAATTTTTGTCAGACATTTGCTAACAAAGGATGGTCACCCATTAGATATGCTCTTGGCTTCAAATATCAATCAGGTTCGTTACTTGAGTATGCTCTAAAAAAAGAAAAATTGTTGCTGGAAGAAAGGAAATCAATCGACACTGGGACACTTATGGACCTTATAGCATTTGGATTACCTAATTATGTGGCTGATAAAATTGACAGAGAAATTTTACAAGGAACAGAAGATCTTTACAATGAAATCGGAAGGTTGGAATATCTTGTTCAGAAAAATAAATACGATAAAAAAAGTATTATTTATTCGGACACAAAATCCAAGAAAAATATTGAAGAGAAAAAACTATGCCAAATCTGTGTCAACAAAAAGAAAGGGAAACGTTACCATCCTGAGGAAAATTGCTGGTTTAAAGAGAAAAATCAAAAAGAAGTTGTGAAAACAGTAAATAACTCAGAATTGGAAGTTGAACTAAATGAAAAGAATCCAAAAAACTAGAAGTGCCACCATTAATAAAAGTCAAGTTACTAATAAATGATACTTTAAAAATTTCTGGAATTTATGACTCCGGGTCAAATGTGTCATTAATAAATGCAAAATTATTGAAGATACAACCAAAAGAAGTTAAAAGTGATGTACAAATGGTAAACTTGAAGACTATTAATGGTGAGAAGAAAACAAAAGGTATGGTAACACTGAAAATAAAAATCTACAATATTGAAAAAATTATGGATATTTTTGTTGTAGACAATATAAATTTTAATTACGATTTTCTAATTGGTTTGGACTGTATAAAAAATTTCAAATTAATACAAAATGAAGAATTAAAGGTCATACAATGTAACGATTCAAAAGAAAACAGAGAAATCTCAAAAGAAGAGAATAAAAATAACAAAAACTACCCACAAAATGATACCTCCAATTTAACAAATGTCAAAATTCCTGATGTACTAGGTGACAAAAATGAAGAATTTTTTATACACTGAGGTATCAAATCAAGAAACTAAACACTTAAACCAATATGAAATAAATTTCAATGAACATATCAACCAGGATGAATTTGAAATAGTAATAAACCATTTAGATTTATATCAACAATCAGAAATTGATAAATTGATAGAAAAATATAAACCAGTTTTCGCTAAGGATAAATATGACGTCGGTACTGTACGAGATTATGAAGCTCATATTGACTTAATATCGGATAAATACTGTTGCAAACGTCCATACAGATGTACGGCTGAAGATAGAAGAGAAATAGAAAACCAAATATCAATACTATTACAGAAGAATTTAATTGAGGAATCGTATAGTCCATTTGCTGCTCCAGTAACTCTTGCATACAAAAAAGAAGATGAAAAAAAAACAAGGTTATGTATAGATTTCAGAGAATTGAACAAAATCGTCGTTCCTCAATCACAACCTTTTCCATTGATTGAGGATTTAATGGTGAAAACTGTAAATTGTAATTATTTTTCTACTCTTGACATAAATTCAGCGTTCTGGTCTATTCCTTTGAAAATTCAAGACAGATACAAAACTGCATTCGTTACACAGGAAGGCCATTTTCAATGGACGTGTCTCCCTTTCGGACTAAAGACTGCACCAGCCATTTTCCAAAGAATACTAAGCAACATCATAAGAAAATACAAACTCTCCAGTTTTGCAGTGAATTTTATAGATGACATCTTAATTTTTTCGAAAACTTTTGAGGAACATATACTACATTTATCAACTTTACTAGAGGCAATACTATCAGAAGGCTTTAGACTGAAATTTTCAAAATGTACTTTTGCAAGTAATTACGCCAAATATTTAGGTCACATTATAGAAAATAATTCGGTCAGACCTCTGAAAGATTATTTAACAGCTGTCAAAAACTTTCCAGTTCCAGAAACAAAAAAGAATATACGTCAATTCCTAGGCAAAATAAATTTTTATCATAAATTTGTACCACACAGAGCAATTATCCTGGACCCATTACACAATCTATTACGGAAAGATGTGAAATTCATATGGTCTACAGAATGTCAGGATTCATTTAATCAAATAAAAACATTGTTATGTTCTGAACCAATTCTGAAAATCTTTGACCCTGAACTGCCAATAAATATTTACACGGATGCTAGTATCAAAGGATTGGGAGCGGTATTGAAACATGAAGATGTAAATGGAGATAGTAGGCCAGTTGCCTACTTTTCAAAAAAATTAACTGAGGCTCAGAAAAAGAAAAAGGCAATATATTTGGAATGTCTGGCAATAAAAGAGGCTGTTAAATATTGGCAGCACTGGCTTATGGGAAAACAATTTATAGTATATTCGGATCATAAACCCTTAGAAAATATGAACATCAAAGCTAGAACTGATGAGGAACTAGGGGATTTGATGTATTATTTATCCCAATATAACTTTAAAATAAAATATAATCCAGGAAAATCGAACCAAGAAGCAGACTGTTTAAGCAGAAACCCAGTTCTGGAACCTTATGAAAATACTGACGACTTTTTACAAGTAGTAAATTTATTAAGCCTAAAAGATATAAAAAATGACCAACACACAAATCTAGACCTACAAAATGGAAAAGCTATATTGGAGCATGAAATTTACTACAAAAAGAACAAAGGAAAGAAGAAAATCATACTATCAGAAGACCTTAGCAAAACTCTTATAAAATGTGTCCACGATACATACTGCCACATTGGAAGAACCCAGATTACAAATAAAATAACACCATTCTACACAGCAAAGAATATAATTGCAAACATTAAACAAATTTGTGATGAATGTGAAATTTGCATAAAAAATAAATCAAGGAGAAAACCAAAATACGGTTTAATGTCACATTTAGGTCCAGCAACACGCCCATTTGAAATTATATCTATCGATACCATTGGAGGCTTTGGAGGGTCACGGTCAACAAAAAAATACTTACATCTTCTAGTGGATCATTTCACAAGATATGCTTATATTTCCACATCAAAAAATCAAAGCACTAGTGATTTTATCAAACTATTAAAAAATGTGACACAAAGCTACAGTATTGATATGCTATTAACGGACCAATATCCTGGCATAAATTCTAAAGAATTTAAAGAATTTCTAAAAAAGGAAAATATAAGAATAATCTTCACTGCTGTGGACGCACCATTTTCAAATGGACTTAATGAAAGGCTAAACCAAACTTTAGTCAATAAGATAAGATGTAAAATAAATGAAAATTATAATAAAACAGCATGGACTACTATTGCAAAGCAATGTGTAGAAAAATATAATGAAACAGAACATACTGTTACGAAGTTTGCTCCAAAATACCTTCTAGAAGGCGAAAACGTGAATATTCTACCACTCGAATTGAAATCAAGATATACAAAAGAAGATCTGAAAAGAGATAGGAAACTAGCCCTCGAAAACACAATAAAATCACACAACTATAATAAAAATATATACGACTTGCATAGAGAAGAACATAAATTTGAAGTAGGAGACAGAGTCTACGTGGAAAATGGCAATCGACTAAATAGAAAGAAAATGGATGAATTAAGAATTGGACCATACAAAATTCTGAAGAAGATTTCCAATTCAATTTATGAAGTTGATGTCGGACATAAGAAAGCAGAATCAAACCTTTACCACATTACAAAACTCTCTCCAGTGTTTGTAAGAAAATGAACAATTGCTTACATTGCCACTTACAATTGTTCCTATCTAAGGGGGGAGATGTAAAGAACACCACCACTTCATAGTGTTGTCTTTAGTTTGAATTTGCCGCCTTTTTTTAAATTTAAATTTACCGCGTTACCTGCCTAACTATATTTTCACGACTGACCACTATAAAATAAAATAATGTTTGGGTATTATTAAAAACGAAACAAATGTGTGAGCTAGAAACAATAAACGTTCAAAATAAGTTATAATTATAAAGAGACATACTAAAGGCTTTGAATGTTGTTTCTCTCGTTTTTACAGGTTAGTAAATTATATAAACTTTTCATAATAATATTGTTATTGATCAAATTGTCAACATATTTTGTAAATAAACTCTCGTTTTTACAGAAACGCAGTCTCGCCTTTATTGTTTTTTATTTGAGTTTTCCAACTACGAGTATAAAGAAACATTATATAAATATGGAGAGACTGGCTCTTAATCTTAAAAAAAGCAAAATTTAAAAATAGAACTGCAGTAAAACAAATGAATATAGCCGGGAAAAGAAAATTTACTCGTAGTATCAGATTTGCGTGTTATTTAAAGCAAAGTTTTAAATTGATTCGCATTGATTTTTTTTTCTTTTTTCAATTGAATTATTGTTACCAGCAGAATTGTTGGGTTAGTTTTTTAACTCATCGAGAGTTTTTGAACCATAATATGGATACTTCGTCTGAACAAGCGGCTCAAATTGTAGCACTGGTGCGGGAGGGCTTGGATCAACGAACGATTGGTAGAAATTTAAATTTAAACCAGTCTACGGTTTCTAGAATATACAGAAGGTTTGTGGAGACAGGTTCTTACAGAAGGAGACGTGGTACAGGCAGGACTCGAGCAACCACCGGTCGTGATGACCGATTTATTGTTACAACTTCCCTGCGAAATCGTTTCCTCACGTCAGTTAACATCAAAACAGAGCTTAATGAAGTGCGTGGAGTAAATGTGAGTGCACGAACAATAAGAAGAAGGTTAAAGGAAGCGGATATCACCCCTT
Source organism: Synanthedon formicaeformis (assembly GCA_945859745.1). Taxonomy (NCBI): domain Eukaryota; kingdom Metazoa; phylum Arthropoda; class Insecta; order Lepidoptera; family Sesiidae; genus Synanthedon; species Synanthedon formicaeformis. Next base: position 115,236 of record OX243974.1, on the reverse strand, counting down.
TTATACCAGCAAATGGTCCAAAGTTGTCTGTAGCTCACAGACAAGCTCGCTTAAGATTTGCGCGTGATCACCTAAATTGGACAGAAGAGCAATGGGCCTCCGTATTGTTCACGGACGAGTGTAGGACATGTTTATATGGTGCAGATGGTCGCAGAAGAGTCTATCGTCAACGTGGGGAGCGATATGCTCAAAGTTGCATTGAGGAGAGTGTTCCTTTTGGAGGCGGTTCGTGTATGGTCTGGGGTGGCATATCGATGAACGGGCGAACAGAACTTGTGTTCATAGACATGGTCCGTCAAAACGGTAATAGAGGGGGTTTGACTGCACATCGCTACATAACAGAGATCTTAGAAGATCACGTGGTGCCTTACATGGGATTCATAGGCGAAAATTTTACTTTAATGCAGGATAATGCCCGGCCGCACGCTGCTGCACAAGTTCGACAATATTGCGAAGAGGTTGGGATACGTACAATGAATTGGCCAGCACGCAGCCCGGATCTTAATCCCATTGAGCAAGTTTGGGACAATTTAAAAAGAGCTGTATATGCGAGAAATCCTGTGCCCACGACAGTGGCAGCACTAAGAACAGCACTTTCAGAAGAATGGGACAATATTCCGCAAGATCTTTTAATAACCCTAATAAAATCTATGCGGAACCGATTAGAATCCGTAATAAGGGCACGTGGGAGTAATACACCCTATTAAAACATAAATAAACCCTTGCATAAAGTTTGTGTCTATTGTTAAAACCAATTTTTTTATAAAACCAATTTTCCTTAAATTTCTGTTTTTTCTTCAAAAAAGTCTTAATGTCCTTTCCAGTACACAAACTTAAACTTAAGGATACGCTGTTTTAAAGTTCACGAACCAATCTAGAGGTTTCAATTTAAATCTGTATAGAAAGTTTGCATACTTGGTTAAAATATTTATTTCAAAGTCGTCTATTACTTTGATGCAGTTTATGAGTCCGCCAGTGTATAATATTGTATATACAAATTTCAATTAATAGTAGTGGCAGGACACACAAAGTTTCGTACCGTGCTGTCCTAACAGCATGTGTTTCGGTAAGGTAAACTATGTCAAAGCTACCCTTAAAGTAAGGTTACCTTACGTATTAAGGTCCCCAGGGCTTTGGAAGTATCTACGGCGTTATTTGTCTTAGTAGGTAACGCTACCTAGGTACTTCACCATCATGGCATCGATGTTGTGTCATAACGGTCGCGCTAGAAAGTCATTGGGATTATACTGCCGGGTACCCAAGAGGATTTCCCAACATTAAAAATAAAATCATGTGGACTGTCAGTTTACCTGCCATGCAGACTTCACACAATTGGCTATTTGACAAGGTTTAAAATATACTACAAATTGTGGTTATCCTATCAGAAAATAGCGTAAAAAAACATATGTTACTTTATTTGAAGCTAAATTATGTATATTTTATAAAAATCGTAATTTTTGAAATTTTATCTTGGCGCCGAAACGCCCTGTGACTGGTTGCAACTCTGATGAGGTCATACGCTAGTAAACATATCAGACATAGAGTAATAAATAGTGTTTATTCACTTAATATTAGTTCTCTGTGTCATCATTCAGTTCTATTTGTTGACTAGTGTGTGACGTCACACGTATCAAAGACCAGCGAAACTGCATTTTTGGCGCGGTTTTGGAAATTTAAACTTTAACATTGATTTTTATTAATAATACAGTAGATCTCCCAGAAATATCAATGCAGTGTGCTTATTATGTAATATAGAATAATTTAAAACTATTTTCTAAAATTAGTGAAATAGCGGATTAAAAAAAAAAACATTTTTTAGTAACTGCATGCATATATTAGCGTCTACAAATGATTCTTTTTCTCGTAAAAGACTTGCAACAAATATTCTGATGTAAAGATTTAAATCTTTGTTCGGATGCGTTGGTCATGTCAACAGCTGACCCCACATCCCATATACCTATAAATACCTATTTAAATTTATGCATTCTAATATAAATATAGCCGATAAAGTGAAAGTTAGTTCCATTCATAATTAATTTAGTAGAGTGTTACATAAATTAAAAGTAAAATCGATAGTAACTTCTATTAAAAAAAAACTTTGTTTTTCCCGTACATTTATGTGACCATATTTTTATCCAACTACGACTATAGGATGAGACAAGGCAAATTTCATTACATAAATATTTAGGGCATGTAGCATGTAATTCCGGAATCTCGGACAGGTTTTTCCGATATTTCAATTCCGGAATTGAAACACTTCAATATCGGTATTCCGATATCGATATTTTGACCACTAACTTCTTTCTGAACGCAACCATGACGCATCTAATAGACAAACACACATACGATAAGGTTGAGGAACTCGATAAGTGCAAAAAAACTCGCAAGAATCTGGTCACAAATTTTGATCTTGCAGGGTTTGTCAAAATAGAGAAAGCCTTACGATAACGGAGGAGATCGAGGTGTTTATCTAGCAGAAGCTTTTAACTATTATATATTTCGTGCGTTCTTCCTACAAGTGTTGACAGTGAGAGAGCATTCTCAAGTGCTGGTTACTTTTTTACAGACCAAATGCTAGTAGAGAACGCACAAGAACAAGAGCCGTTCTCGAAAAAAATATCTCAGTAAACGATTTGATCTCAGCTCTTGCCACAAATTAATCATTTAATTGTTCTTTTTCTTTTTTTTTTTCAAGTTTTTATGCGTAACGTACGAATATAATTTGTTCGTACATTCTTAACAAAACTATAAGTATTGTTGACCGTATTTATAAAAATATTTAATAATGTTTCTTTTGTTTAATGTGATTTTTCAATATAATAAAACTTGTTTGATTAATAAATTTTAACTTTTTCCTAGAATCCACTAAATTTTTCCATTTCCGGAACAGTTCCGGAATTTCGATATTGGGTGTCCAGTATCGTAACTCAGTTCCGGAATTGAAAACCTTCCGATATTACATGCCCTGGGTGTATGATTGCGGATTTAATCTATACTAACATACATTGTTTACCTGAAACGTATCTAGTTTTTTTTTGTGGATCGCACTAATTATATTTATCTATTATAATTTTGAATTTTATAGCTAAACTCTTGAGGTTCCTTAAAGAAATTCAATTCAAGTAAATGAAAAAAATTAGAAAAAACCAAAGAATTCGACGGCTATACGAAATAAACCAAACATATTTGAGAGTGAAGAGAGAGAATCCGACTTCTTTTGATTTAAACAGCGTTGCACAGCTAGTGCTTTATGTAAACATCACATGGAAATATAAAAATTAATTAATATCACTTTAAAGATCAATTAGTGAGTAATAATAATAGTGATGTGACCGTGGGAACGATTGTCCGGCACATCCGCGAGACAAGAGTCAAAGGAACGCCAACGCCCCAACGCCAGCCACATCCACCCACCAGCACTTCGCACCTCCTCCAATGGCGCACTATTTACTCGTACTTACGATACGAGTACTTCAATATCTACTGTCATTGTAACACCGGAAAAGTAAACAACTTCATTATTATGTCCTTAGCGAAATTTTTTGGCACTATTTACAAATTAATATAGGATAAAAACTAACTTTCCAAATAAAGATTTTGTGATTTGAATTTGCATTAAATCTCGTCAATTGCTACTAAATAAAAAAAAGGTTTACAAATTAAAAAAGAAATCCGACTCTTCTTTTACTCTCAAAAGAATTCTTTTTCAAAAAAAGGAACTTCTTCAAAAAGAAATTCACTCTTTCTTTGCAAAAAATGCATCTTTGCGAGTCTCGAGTCTATATCTATTCATAAAAAAATCGCTGTTATTTTTCTGTGTGTTTTTTCGATTACTTCTTTAAACCACTCAAAAATTTTGATACGATTTTCATGATAGTAAGAGCCATAATCGAGGAAGGCTTATGTAACTAGGTACTTATATGTATTATCAAAAAAATATTGCAATTGTAAAAATGCACTTAGTGTTTAATAAAAAAACTAAAATATATTTTAATCAATATAAAAACTATCAAATATTGAATAAATGATATATGTCGCAAATAGATCGCACACCGAGATAAATTTGAATTCAACATTCACCATGAGCAAGTAATACAGCTCAAACAGACACACATTGTGTACTGATTCATTGAAGTCTAACACAAATATTGTTTCATAACGCACTGAATAAATTCGCATGTCATGGGTTGCTTTGCTTCAACAAATGACCATACACACTGCAAAACCAGACAGGGTTACCACCTACCGAATTAATAAAAACTCCAACGTTTATCTAATTTTGAACCAAATGCGTTTTGGATAAACACTAAAACTAACTGCACTTCCAAACTAATATTATAAATGCGAAAGTGAGTTTGTTTATTTGTTACGCTTTCACGCCTTACTACTCAACCGATCATAATGAAATTTTGTATACACTTTGTCAAGAGTAAACATAAAAAAGTAGCTACGCGGAAGAAGTAAGTCGCAGGCAAAGAATGGTATTGAAGAAAAAAAACACCAAACGTAGTGTCAAACCTGTGTGTGTAATCTTTATTTTAATTAATTTCTAATGCATATTATATAAAAATATGAGCTTTCTCCAGTCCTAATTTAATCTATACTAATATATAAAGCTGAAGAGTTTGTTTGTTTGTTTGGTTGTACGCGCTAATCTCAGGAACTACTGGTTCAAATTGAAAAAATCTTTTTATGTGGGATAGTCCATTTATCGAGGAAGGCTATAGGCTATAGAGAAGTCGCGGGCACCACCTAGTAATAATAAATCATCGACCAAATGACAACCAAACAAGGCATTTTTTGAAGAATTTTTGGTCAATAATTTAGTGGCAGCCCTAGAAATGTATACAAGATGACCTGCATCAGAATCTGAGAATCATGTACCCATGTCGAGGCTGCCGTGACCTTCGAATGCGACAGGCATTTTCACTTTCTTTTTAACGATCTCTTGGAGCGTGTTAGTTTATTAGAAAACGCTTACTGGTTTGCTAATAAGTAAGTAGGCATAGGGAGATATTTATATGACTATTTTAATCATAGTAATAAATCAATGCAGTTGTTAAATACACCTAACTTACCGCACAGTCGTAGTGGGCGCTAATTGTAAGGTAATTATTTTACTCAATATAAATTGATAACTTGTGATTACAAAAATAGTTTCTGTTTAGGAAGCTAAGCTTTTTATTATAAAAACTGTTATAATCAGTTATATATTATTTTATAACATTATTTTATAAATATTTATAAAATAATGTTTAAAAATATATATAATCATAAAAATTGAAAAAGTAATGTTGATCTGTTGGTTTTGTGGTTAGAAGGTGAAATGTAATGTCGACCTGGAAACCCAGTCTCGGGTAGTAGTTACTTGTGACCGCAGCTTGATAACGCTCGCATTGCTCCACTGATCACAATAACGTAAACTACAGGAATCAACAATAACTGTTATAATCACGCAACCAAGTACGAATCGCTGATCGCGATAACGATACCCTCGTTGCGTTTCAATCCACAAGCCATTTTTTACTACACCTATTACTGAAAAGAGCTAATCAATATAAATTCGACTAAGAGCTTTGAAACATTCTTTATAATGCGCACTGCCAAGATTTAGAACTTCTCTGCCATCTGTATTTCCGAGCTCATATAAGCCAAATCTTTTCAAAGTTTGAGTGAATAGGCATCTTCTGGGTGAGCTCGTTCCATCACAGGCCTCTCTAATAAAAAATAAATAAAAAAGATAAAAAATAAATGTAATTGAATCGAGAAGGTCGCAAAGTCAACCCCAGTAGCAACTTTCATCTCGGACAGACATAATCCGATTTCGTACGCCTTTCAACGGCTTATTCAATATCGATTATCATTCAATTCGATAACGATTTGCGAAATATATAATCGAATTAATACTTTTGTCGTGGGCAGGCACACAATATGGAATATTATTATTATTATTATTGCTCGAGTGAATAATGACGGCGTTGGATTCGTTAAAACGTGATTCGTTCAATCATCTCTTATCGACTTTGGATAATAAAAGTGCTTTGTTACATTTGATTACTCGTTTAGCCATATATTTTCTTTAAAATTCTTTAAAACAACCATTACCTCAATATTTTTATTGTATTTGTGCGATGTTCTTACATAATTTTGGCGCATACATATATTGTTTGTAATATTTTAAAAGAAAATTACTGAGATTTTCGAGAAATTTTTTTGTCTATTGCATAGGAAACTAATATATATGGAATTATACAAAATGATTATACATTATATTAAACAGTCTTATTGTAGTTATAGGATGATTATACAGTTATATTATACAGTATTATTCCGCAAGGAACTGTTGGGAATCTTATTGTTCTTAATCTATTATACTTTACCTATTTCTGCACTATCACTAAACTTATCATGGATCAAATCGATGACAATGCTTTTTTTGTTTACTCTTTTTACTAAAATTTACTCTTGGCCAACAACCAGCTGTGTAGTAAGGATGAGGCCTATGATCGTCAAAAACATTTTTTGCATTTTCAAAAAGCTGCCACGAGCTTGCGTTCCATTCGAATCGTCTCAATTTTAAATGGGAGCTTAGTTTAGGTTCACTTAACATCCCCTCTGAAAATCTGACGCGCTCGAGTTGTATTTAAAATTTTACCCTCACCCCCGCCACCCCCACCAACCAAACCGTCAGATTAGTACATATCCGTCATCGGAGGCACGTGGGATATATACATTGGCAATATCTGACGAGCTCGAGTAAATCCAAAAATCTCCTCTTGGGCTCCCCTACCACTAGTAGATAGGTATTCACTCGAACTTTGAAAAGATTTTGGTTATATGAGCCCGGAAATACAGAGGCCGACACTTGTTCTACACCAGGAACATAATATTCTGTAGTGTATAATGGAGCAATGCGATAAGATGTAACTACTACCAGTGATGTTATCTCAACGTTTGTGATATGCATCACATTTGCCCCACACAAAACCGGACTTTCATTACTATATTTCTCAGAATACTGAATAAACCAGAAGGAACTAAACTACTCTCATTCAGACTTATTTACTTCCTTATTAGAGTAAGCACTCTGTGAGCATTTTTAAGCATCAATATTTTATTAAAAAAATGTCCAGAAGAAGTAGTTATTTAATTTATACAGGCACTGCGTGTAATTTTAATTATTATTTGCGATTATTATTTAATTATATTTGTAAGTTTTTTGTGTTTTTATTTTATTACAAATAATATTAATCATGTGGCATTAATTTTTGCTTAATTTTTATCTTGATTTTTTTACACTAAATACCTATTGCTGCCAAATGAACGTGATCATCAGTAATTTTTATAATCGTTATTCTTTTATCGGATTGTGTTCAGCATCTTTTCGTTTTTCATTTATATTGTAAGTACAAAAAGAAAATAATTTCCATCTAGAACTTTTACACCTACATATTTTTATTATTTGTCACATAAGTCCTAAATAGAAAACAAAAACACATAAAATAGTACAGCAATATGAGATGTATACTCATAATTATGTTTTCGTTGTTTAATTCGTTTTGGTGCAAACAGCACGCGTGGCACGTTTTAAAACGCACCTCGATTGTATAACATGTCCACTAAGTTAAGAACAAAGAGTGGTACGATAATAATAAGGAACTCGAATGGACAATGAGTTTAAGGTCGATCAGAACCGAGTCCGATCCACTTCGATTCTAAGATAATTCCGATCCACGGCTGTATAACAAAACAATTAATTGTTACATTTACTTTGTGGAACAATGACATGCCTCGAAGTCGAAGTAATTTATGCTTTACCACTTTTTTTATAATATGTATCTTCACACATTCCACACAGCACCATCTATAGTTCCTTGTATTATGGATACCACAGTTGAAATACATAGATTACATTTTTTTTATAAATCTATACTATTATAAAGAGTTTGTTTGGTTGATTCTCAAGAACTACTGGTTCGAATTGAAAAATTCTTTTTGTGTTGGATAGTCCATTTATCGAGGAAGGCTTTAGGCTAGGCTATATAACATTTTGAACAAGGATAAAGTCGCGGGCAACAGCTAGTACATACCTACATATTATAAACATCCATGACACAGGTACAAAGGTAAATGTTAACACCAATGACTTCTATATTACTTCGTAAGGACAAGGCTAACGCTCCTAGTACGTGGCACCGACGCGCAGGTGTCAAAATCGGAAATTGACACCAATGACGGGTGTCCATTCTGTGCGTAAAAAGATACGAAAATGCCTACTTACCAGTGATATGTCCAACCAACCAATGAGAACACTTTACAATAACAGAATATGGCAATAAGAAATAAAAATACGTATTAATAAGAGGGTAATTATTTTTATTTTTATTTTTAGTATTGATTTAATTGATTAATAGTATTGATTAGAAAACAAATTATTTTTAGTAACTAGATGTGCAAATTGGAGGACCATTTTTTTTGTCACTAGTAGTATGGTAAGGGCGCATCCAGTCTTGTTTAAAATATCACTGGTTAACACATAAATATTTGCCCCTAGCGGGATTCGAACCCGCGACCGTTTGGTTAACGGCTAGGGTTACTGGCAACTATAATAGACCAAACGTGTCGTCAAAATTAGCAAAATAGTTTTTAATTAAGTTTTGAATCGATGTCTATTTTATTAATAAAATGCGTCACGGTTTTGGTTAATTGCGGTTTTTCATGCAAACCAGCAAATGAGTTCACCCAATTTTCATATTTGCAAGCAAAGGAAAATACTTTGGTAATTGTTTATTGGTTGGTAAATGTCGTCGGCCGTCCATTGTCGATGTCGGAACGTGACCGAACCGTCAACATGGTTCTCGTGTCGTGACCTCAAATTTTATTACTTACGTATGTTTCATTGAAATAATCCGTCTCACTCTAACGTGAAAATTGAGAATAATTCAAAATATAAGTTTATTATATAGGGTACAATAGCTTTTTGTTTCATATATAGGTAAGCGCCTATAATTCTATAACATTTTGAGATTTTTATTCATGTAGTTCTGTTCTGATTGCACTGACCTTAGTAGATTAGTACTAGATCAAAATTATATACTATATAAATTGACTAAGGACCTCTTTCACGAACTAAAAGTAAAGTGTTGATTAGTTACTTTTAGAAATCATTTTCTGTTTTATTGAATTATGCATTCGGTTTACTGCATCATTCGATAGGCGATTTTTTATTATTTTCTATTTAATGTTTGGGATGTTTACCGTACAAACAAAGATATATCAGCTCCATTATCCCCGGTTACCGGTGACTTTAAATGACAGTTTGGCCTACTTGACGTTCGTGAAATAGGCGCTAATTAATATAAATATGTCATTAAGTTTTTAACTAAATTCAATTTCAAATCCTTATCCTTACATAAGACAAGGTCCTACGCCGCGTCTGTCTGTTTTTAATAATAAATAGGTTCTCGAGGTAGGCTTTAGTATATAATTTACAAAATTACGCGGGCGAAGTCGCGGGCAGCAGCTACATAGTTTAGTATAAACAAGTGATTTATTATAGGAATTCGAAGAGTTAACCTCTATTGGAAGCATTATAGGTAAAATCAGTGACTTCAAAGGCAGAAAATTAAAAAGAACAATTACTGCAAAAGAAATCTTCAAGAACCTGGATAGTCTTGTTAATGGCTAACACCATTTTTATCTGCCAATTAACATCAATTAACCTACATTAAATTGCATTTGAACAAAGATAAACAATTCTTAATTATCTCTACATTGAAGGTTATAAACAATTATAAACATTAAAAATTATATGTCACGGCTATGTCAAATGAGGCTTATATAATTTGTATTAGCTAGAACCTTCATCAATGGCTTTCCATAGGGGTTTCTCAATGTTTTAGGTAAATTTTATTCGCTTTGACTTCCACCGGAAATAGGAATAGGAATTTATTTTGCGTAGGTCACAACCTATTTTTTTTAAACTTTGATTATTTGACTAGCTGGCGCCCGCGACTTCGTCCGCGTTGAAAAAGAAAGAAGTAGCCTATTCCTGTGTCCTGTACGTTTAAATGTATATCTACCAAGTTTCATGAAAATCAGTTAATTCGTTTAAGTTATGGAGGAAGATACATACATACATACACATATGGTTATTTTAGTTTCAGTATCATGTATAGAGATTAGAGCCTATAAACACGATATCCCTGAAACAAAGTAACTTACTCCATGACCAACCCTTACAGATTTATTATTAGTATTGTTATTGATGATTGTGGGTGATTTAGCTAAATGCTAAAAAGAATAAGTTAATATAAATATATGTATGCAGGTACTCTCTTATCGTGTAAAAAGCAAGGGTCAGTCGGTTGGACTTACTGCGCGCAGATTAATGTATTTTGTAGCGAACGAAATAATATAATGTTGATTTTAAAAATCAACGATATAGCATTGAAGTATAATGTACTAACGTATAAATAATTATTAGTACGTACCAGCTATTATTTATTTATTTATTAATAATAACATATTATATTTTAGTTAATTGAAAACACACATTAGGCATGCAAGCGTATCGTGTGCTTCATGAATTAGTTATAATTTATTTTTTGATACTTAAAATAAATATCAAAAATAAAATAAAAATATTAATTTTAATAATAACAAATTATAAATTACTAAATATACACTAAATTAATAATAACTAGGTACATATAAAAGCAAATTAATGACACAATAAATTTAGAATATAAAATATATTACTACGTACGTAGTAATAATAGCTCAATGCGATGTAGTGACCAACAGGATAATAAAAAATAAAAATCACTAGTGGTGGAGAATTATGTAGTGGCTTACAGGCCAGTGGGAACTTACTGGCGATGGTTATTGGTTACTGTGCTGTAGTATAACGTACTATGAGATATAGTTTTCACTTTCTATAAACAAGTTCCTTACAATTTTATTAAAAACGCAAGTAAATCAAAAGTGAGCATTATGCGGAAGGAAAACTCAGATTTGTGCGATAACCGATAATGAAACTCGTTCGCAATTTTATCAGTGAGTGAGGTTGTGCGTCATCGCGTGTGTTGTGTGAGCATCGGCTATCGTTCATCAGTCTCGTCTGACCTCCATTATGTAACACTTTTCCACTTCTTATTTGAGATTAATTTAATCCTACTAATATTATAAATGCGAAAGTTTGTGAGGATGGATGTATGTTTGTTCTCTTTCACGGAAGAACTACTGGACGAATTTGGATGAAATTTATCACACATATAGTTTATTGCCTGAACTCACATATAGCATACTTGTTATCCTGGAAAAATGTTAGGTTCCAGGATAACAAGGAAAATAAAAAAAATAGACGTATAGCCGATGCGGCACCACCGCGATAAAGATATTGTCAGATATTTTCTCAGATCGCGGGCACCAGCTAGTCCGTAATATTATAAATGCGAAAGTTTGTATGAATGTATTTAGGTATGGATGTTTGTTACTCTTTCACGCAAAACACCATGAGATTTTGCATACACGTTGTCTGGGACACCAGAAAGGACATAGGGTATATTTTTTAAAGTTACGCAGGCGAAGTCGCGTGCAGCAGCTAGTACTACATAATTCAGCGATATATCTGATACACATTTTGTCTGGCACTAGTAGCGTGGCAGTAAAGTCCCTAGATGGGCCCTATAGCATATTCTGTCAAAGGACTCTTCTACCTGACTGAAAAATGCTTTGACGCCTGGCATTTAGACTTAACTCTTAAAAATCCCACAATTTAAAATCACGAAAATTGAAGCAAAATGTCATTAATATTGGTATAAAATACATCCTTTTTTTTAATGAATAAATTGCAAAAAATATGTTTTGCAATAAAATATTAATCATAGGTAGTAATATTATATTACTTACTTACGACGTATTATTAGTAGATGTCAGGTATGAATATCGCCGATTTCATAGATAGGTATGGCTTTTCGTACATAATTTTTTAATGAAGTAGGTATGATTATCATAAACACGTTTCTTTTCTTTTTTTTTTTTTGTTTAGCAACTTAGATATTGACATAATTTAGTTTTATCAATATTTTTTAGGTGAACACTAGTATCAATAAATATTATAAAACACTATTCTTGCGAGTATATTATATTTCATTGTTATCGTTTATAATGAAGTAACATTTAGATAATAAATTAATCAACAATGTCTGTTGGTTAGACATTTTGAAGAAATCATCTTATTAACGTGGTTGAAATTGTTCAATAGAAATTGCCGTCAACAATTTTGCACATTAAAATTGCACACGAAATTTCAAAGGAGCTGTAGACACTTTTACGACATTATTACTTTTCTTTCTGTAATTTTGAAATATAGAATTTAAAGAAAACAAATCTTACCTTAACTTATAATTGACCTATCACAAAATATATTCGTTGCACTAACTAATATTCAGCAGCTAATCAAGTGACCACATAAGGCTGAATAACGGAAACCTCCATATACACGTGCCAATTTGACGTACACCACATATATATAGCTCTTGGTCCAGCTGCCGGCATTTGCGTATAAAAATATTTGCGACCAGTTACTGAGTGCTGCATTTAGCTTGATATTTGTGCTTGGTTATTTCACTGATGTCACTGCGACTTCTGAAGAGTTTTGACATTCTGAACTTGTTTCGCTCAGCGCGGTATCATGAGGTGCGGACGTCGCCCGGTGGTATAGAACCGGCACTACCGCATCCACCGGTACATATGGTGCTGTGGACGATAGTATACTGGAGAGAAGCAACTTCAAACATCCAGTACGTTTGGCTACAGTCAATATTTATGTTAAGATAAATTCAAAATTCTTAAGTCTCTTATTAAAAATAATAAATACAAAACTAAACACAGATCTATAAGAAGTGTCTGTAACCTATGAGTATTAGCTCAATAAATTGCTTGGTTCCCTCTCTGTTAAGTTTCCAACGCAGCATCTGCAGCACGCGAATCAATCTAATATAGGTGCATCCCTTTCCCACAATAGCCGAAGCCAGGTGATAGAACAGGAGAGGAGATATTCGCATCGCGCAAGCTCACCCAACTGAGGCAGTCACCCCTAAATACTGAACTCGGATGAGGAATTATTGCGGAGTTTGAACAATCAATATTAGCACTAACGGAAACATGAAAGGTGTATAAAAAAGCCATAATTCTAGGCTATTAATATGACTAATGGCGTACATTAAATTCTATGGGTATAATATTATTATCACCAAAAGTTAATTGGTTTAGGAATGTTTCACGGTGGTCCTTTAAAATATTTTACCATGACTTATTATTTTATCATCATCAAAAAATTCAAGTGATATTCCCACACTCGTTTCGAGTGCTTTCTGCTCTTAGATCGCCTCCCTAATTTATTTGGGAACACTTGGGAACACAGCATAGCTATTTGAAACAGTTTTTAAAAGTTTACAAATACATGAACCACGTCTGCTAAATTATTAGCACAGTAGGTTTTTAAATACATACAAAATTCCAAATGTTCATCAACATAACATTTGTCTGGTTACGCCATTGTTCAAATAAAATTACTTACAAAGAATTTTTAAATACGCAACATAATTTTCTAATCCAAATAATAAAGATAACTTATCAGTTAAGAAATTTCTTGTAAAAAGGTTTGTCTTTATCTATTTAGATGCAGATAAGTTTTTGTGCAAATTTATTATGGTCAGACAGACAACCTACTATGAGGACTACTAATGAGAAAAAAGCGGGTCAGCATTCAAACTCAAGCACAAATGCTGCTATTTTATGGTCTGTAATAACAGAACACAATATTTAATTTATTTAAGTCAAAAACTTGTGAAATAAAAGTTAATGAAAATATTCCTAAAGTAGGCATTTATGTTGCCTACGCTTTTAGATGAAAAATAAATTAATGTTAACATACTATGATTTAAAAGGTAATAATCTTTTACAAGCACTTTTACTGCTTATGGGTAATAAAAGCGGGTTTAAACCCAGAATAGTGAGTCTATAGTTAGACTTAACCGCATCATCCGCTGGCAGCCGCTTTATTTCCATAGCTAATTATTTCTATGAATGAAACTTAAGAAATATACTTCACTGAAAAAAAAAATGTCTTGCAAAACATATTGTTATAGTTTTGCAAGGCGTTGGATTCTTATTTTTATATGATCCCTCGGGAACAAATTTCTAGTAGAAAAGTACCCTATGTCCTTCTCAACTAATATATGAAGCTGAAGAGTTTGTTTGGTTGTACGCGCTAATCTCAGGAACAACTGGTTCGAATTAAAATATTCTTTTTGAGTTGGATATTCCATTTATCGAGAAAGGCTATATATAGACTATAGAGGCTATAGAGAACGCGGACGAAGTCGCGGGCAAAGTAGTTTATAATATTAGTATTGGATTGTTTACTTTCCTAAACTAATTTTAGATCTATGTTTAAATGATATTGTTTAAATGATTTCCATATTTGAAGACGTGAGTGGATGAAAGTGATGTCGCATTTTTGGGTTTTTCGTTTTTTTTTTTTTTTTTGGCGTGGATGAAGGTTCCATGTCCATATAAATGACTACAGACCTTAAGATCGTCGATTTAAGACATTTTTGGGAAATAAAAAGTTGAAAAAGGTGTTATGTTAATTTTAAAAAGCAAATAGTGCAGAAAAATTTACTTTTGTTAATGGAAGAGGGAGCTATGTTCACTTTTTTTTTTTTTAATTAAATATTAGAAGTGTTTACTTGCTATCGTACCATTAATATAATATTTTAGGTTGTTTACACAACTTTGCATCATAATTTAATATAAAAATCAGTTCCGTGGCAACTTATCTCAAAAATTAAAAGTAAAACTTTAACCTCGATTCATTCAAAATTGGAATTATACGAATTAAACGTGAGTGAATTATTACGAATTACGAATTAAACGGAATTATACGTGAGTGGATGAAGGTGATATACCTTCATCCACTCACGTCTTCGTTTAACTATTAATAAATATTTTTAGGGTTGTCAAATCTATTTGACCGTCTGTTTCCGGTCTGAGTACATGGAGGAGGGAGTGGGGAGGCAGCGGTTAGGGAGGAACCCGTCTGACGCGTTCGCGAGGTACGATCTAGTCTAGACATGCGTAAACTAAACACTAAATGGAAATGCAGCCCCTCTCTCCATTATTAGGGATATTATTATCTTTTGACATGTTGAAAATTCCTTCACGCTTTAAATTATACAATTGTTTAGTTGGAAATGCTCCCTGTAACCCTATAACATCATTTCTGCTTGTGCTGTCAGACCCGTTGATTTGGTCTCTAAACTAAACAGTGGTGTCTTCAAAAGCTTTGATGTTTGAGCGTCTGTCTGTGTGCAATGCTGATCTAACCACCCGCGTTTATTCCATAACGGGAACATAAATATTTATACATTCTCTTTTAACACCATCTGTGTTTCTCCACAAATAATTCGAGCCTCACACAACCGTACAAAATACAAAATGTATGAAGTCATTTATTAACACGTTGTGATAATTGAAATATACATACATACAGTTATTATATAAATAATACCTAAGTATTTTTGTATAACTTTTGAATTGCGTCGATCTATAAATTCCAATTCGCTTTATTTGATCAAGTGGTGTTCTCGCGTAAACATCGCGTCATTTGCCAATTTATTTTTTAACTTGAATAATTTTTCTATTTTATTATATTTTATCGTGAAAATTATGTATTTACTTAGCTTTTAGTCATAGCATAAGTAAGGTTTGTCTGGAAAAAATGCTCCTAGTAAGAGATTTTGAGCATTTTAGTGACTTTTTTGAAGTTGTGTTGCATTTTCTTTGGCAAATTTTGGAAGCGTTGCAAGAAATTTTCAATAAATTTTATATGATTTTTTTATATAAAATATTTATTTACCAGATTATTAAAGTTATTTACAAAATTACAGAAAACACTCAATCAACGACGATCAAGTTATTTCAAATTCTGTCTAAAATAATGTGTTGATATTACTTGAGTTGTTACTTGGGTTGTTGAACAACCCTCCAGGTTAAAAGGGCTGTTGAGAACTGTCGCGAGTGAAATAAACAAAGGCGGTCAGGATGCGGGCGGTTACCGGCTAGGGGCTATCCACCACTCGTCACTCACCACTCACCAGCGTGCTTAATATCAAGTTTGTAAGCGGAAAGAATAAATTGTAAGCAAGCTATTTCGGTGCGCATGAAACTAAAAAGTGTTCCCTCGTTCACGGTCCATTCCCGTCGAAGAGGAAGTGCGTACCGCTTTAGGCGCATAGCGTACGCGCACACAGACGACGCAATGCACCCACTTACACACACACACACACACACACATTACGATCCCTTTTGTTGTTTGTTGGTTCGTTTACACAGACACATTTTTATTATTGAACTAGCTGAAGTTCGCCCGCGTAACTTTGTTAATTATATAATAAAAACCTTCCTCGAGAACCACTCTATCCATTGGTGAAAACAGTGGTGAAACCATTAGTGAAGACGCGGCAGGGTCTATTCCGCTAAGCAGTGTGGGCATTGGGAATTATCTCTAACATTTTTATGTAAAGGTTGTCAGACAGGTGGCTACCGTTGGCTGTATATAACACAAGCAACAACACAGGTGCTGCAAATGCTTAGCAGACTATATTAGTAGTATTAAAAATAAGGGATTATTAGGGGATAGGAAAATTAAATTGATAACAGGTGCGCTGCCGACACGCTGGAATTTGTATCTTGTAAGTAATGCGGAACTCCGCATTGGCGCGCTGTGCGGTGGTAAAACCTTGGGGTAGACATTAATTGGAACAACATCGGAGTACTCACCGTTGTACTACAGCCGGCAAAACACAGACAGGGTTCATTCTAAGTTCTAACCTGTTCCGTGAGAGTTGAATCGTCAACAATTCTATATGTTTGTTTCTAAATTACCTACATATCTTAATTAACTGTTTCGTCACTGTTGCAATGCTAACAAGTCAAAATTTAATTTGCACTAATTAAACGCAAAATATTAATAATGATGTAATGTAATATCCGGTGTGCGCAATACTGACTTAGAACACATTTTTATTGTGTCAGGAAAAGGTTACTGGAGTAAGATTTAGCAATGTAACGCACCATACTTTTCAGATTACGACATTACGACGGTAGTTAACCGCTGGTACCGAGTTCGGAGTTATTTGGACAACGCATTGTCCTAATGCGACGAGTGCACGTGGGCGCAACCCGTCACTGGCAACTCTGATTGATGCGCCGAACATTTTTCTAATAGAAGGAACCATTTTTAAAAGTGACAGGTTTCGCCATTAATCCAAGAAGCCAAACGTTATTTAATTAGACTGCACATTCGGGTATTTCGTAACGATAACGACGCTATTAGGTTATCGACCGAGCCAATACACAATAGGCAAACACTATCTACAATGAAACCATTCATTATTTCTGTCATTCGATATGGAAGATATTGTATGCGCTTGCGCAGGTTTTGGAGCTACTGTCAACGGCTCAACCCACCCATCCGTATATTCATACTTGGAACGTATGAAATTTTACGACTATTTTTAAATAAGTTTCGAGAAGCTGTAAGTTATTGCATACTTTGGTAACTTTTTGTAGTACATTGACCTTTAAAGCTATTATCTATTTTATGAAGCCTCTGAGAACAACAAGTTTATCTTTATTTCATAAGCTTAAATACATTAAAAAGATTAAAAATTAAAATCAAAATAATTAAAAAGATAACATAAGTTATAGTAAAGTAATTAACTTGTCAGACTTTGATCATCAAAGTGCATCAACCCAAAGTATAATGTTTCAATTCGGATCAATCATGACATTTCTAAGGACAATACATGTTTTGATACGTATATATATATAACCTCGCCAAAACTCATTAGCATTAGCAATTTAAAACCTAAATCACACTATAATAATGCGTATGCTCGTGTCCTTGTGAACCTTATTGGGCTTAGCGTATAATATCCATGAATGAATGAATGAGCGTCGAATTATATATACGTTTATAGATGTAAGCGCATATAATAATGCTGTTCCGTTTGTTTGTAAGCCAGCGACGCCCACAACCAGCGGACCATGGAAACGAAGCTCTCGGGACTGATTTATTTAGAACACCTAAAGTGGTGAGACAGACGGACGCGGCAACAAACTTCAATTATATAATTTGCGTCTGCGTGCACGACATGTGGAAGAAAGTGACTATGCTGCCAGTAATCCAAGCTAAATTGTACAATTGACTATAGCCATAATATATTACTAGCTGTTGCACGCGACTTCTCCTTCGTTTATAAAATAAAGCCTATGTTATTCGGTGATAACTAATGTAGCTTTCTATTAGTGAAAGTATTTCTAAAATCGGCCCAGTAGTTTTTACGTGAGAGAGTAACAAACATACAAATCTTCTCGTACGGAGTTTCAAAATCCATACTTAAGTGCAGAAATTTAACATATTGTTTTGACAGTGAAAGAGTGAATTGTATGAACAGGCATAGTCTTGTTTAAAATTGTATGAAACAAATACGGAAATAAAAAAAAATAGACAATACCTACGTGCGTCTCTTTGCAAAGAATGGTTTAATAAATTAATAAGATAAAATGAGTATTCCGGAGATGTGCCGTTGAAAGCACTTTGTAATCACATCACTCAAACGTTCTTAGGATTAAAAGCCAGAGATTTCCCATTTCATTAATACTGGGTTTTATTTTAATTTTAATACTGAAATGCGTAGCTTTATATGTAATTTGAGAAGCATCTTAATAAGCTAATCTACATATGTGTCGTTCGTTGTAAAAGTGAACTATCTCCTTGTAACTGAATTTTAGAATAACGAGCTTTTTGCGAATTATAGTGTAGGAAAAAAAATATAAGCATTCATTCATTGTTTTCATCTATGAGATTTTAATGCAACTATTGGAGTTACTTCACTTTTATATTGAAAGTTATGACTAAATGTGATACCATTAGGCAAGAAAAGATGGTTTTAAAAATAGGGAGTTACACCACTTTTACAATGAACGACACATATATAAGTATAGATTAGCGTATACTTAAAAAAATATTTTAAAAAAAATTATTGCTTATAAAATATGAACGCAATAAAAATCAGAATTTAGAATTCTGAATTTGACTGAATTCAACGTTTAAGTTTTATTATAACATTGAATTCAGTTGGCCAATGAAAATTTTATTCAAAATTATACCTAGGTATAATTATTTTTTCTAAAGTTGATTTCCGTTCGCGGCGCAAAGCAAACAAACACGTGAACGTGGACGAAATTAATTTGATGGAGGTCTAAGGTAATAACTGTTCCCTTCCTGTCATCCGTCTTTAGCACGTGAGCGAACCAGGTAACAATAACTCTCATAAAATGTCTATTTCATTTTACTGTTTTTATTTAATGGCCTAATCCTTTTAGTGCCTCGCTACGTTTTTATTGAAACTATACTTTAATAAGTTGATGATAAGGAATAGAATGCATTTGACAATGTAGTACTTAACTATCAAATAATTCAATTTGATCGCATCGGGAAGTGGTTAATGTCAAAAAAATCTTATGAAATTTAATAACAAAATTGTCAGGTAAATTTTCTTTTAATTTGAACACTTTGTCGAATAAGATAAACCTTCAATGTTAATATTGCCAATAACTGTAACTATAGGTAGTTAAAATAATATTTTCCCACGCACGAGACGAGATAACGCGGCACGTTCAATGTCAAATGATAATAACAACCATTGCGACGAGAAAAACTCATTTATCCGAAAACCATAATGTACAGGAAGTGGGGACATCGTTTGGATGAATACATTGTACGTGCCTAAGTGCCTTCCTGAACTATAGTACTAATGATCTCGCATTTAGAGACGGAATTATAAAAGATTCTTGTTGGTGACAACAACAGGTATCAACATGGTGGTGAATGATGTAACATCTCGTAAGCATTTGATATGTTTACAATGAATTCCGAGTATAGTTAGGTTTTGTCACAATAGTAATCACATCAACTCAACACCAAGTCTAAATGTATCAATGATGACCTATAACATAACCGAGTTATCGTTTAATGACAAGTTAAAGTTATTAGACTAAGGGCCTCTTTCACAAAATACATGTAAAGTATTGATTACTTACTTTTAGAAATCATTTTCTGTTATATTGAATTATGCACTCGGTTACTGCATCATTCGATAGCCGATTTTTTTTATGATTTTCTATTTAATGTTTGGGGCGTTTACCGTACAAACAAAGGTATATCAGCTAAATTATTCCCGGTTATCGGTGACTTTAAATGACAGTTTGTCCTAATTGACGTTTGAGAAATAGGCGCTTAGACCACTCCATCAGTGACGTCCATTGATTAATTCTAATATGTTTCTAATTTCTCTTGTTATTTTTCATTAATTTTAAGCTGTTGTTTCTTTATAAATGTAGTATAATTGACCCTAACGATTGGTGGCATAAAAGTAAAGGGTGCAGATTACAACATTTTAGCTGGGTTAGATTCCCGAGTGTGACAAGTATATTTTCAAAAATGTTTGAATGCAGTTTCCTTTTGTAAAAAAATATAGAAATGTTTCCTTTGAGTAAATTTGCTATCTCCAGTATTTAGAGCAAAGATTTAAATCGAGAGATACGGCATTACTATCGAAAGTGTGTTACAAAATACAACATACATTATACTAAAGACAAACACACTTTTAAACACAAACAACACATTCCTTACTTCAAACGTGACTGTGACGATAGCCACGCTCTCAACAAGCGACCGTCACTCACTGTAGCTGGCGTGCAACTGTAGTTGGGTTGAGCGCCTGCGCCCAACCCATTGTTAAGAATTTTCGGTGTGTTTTTAGTATGGCGCGAGGAGATTACGGCGCATCTTTCGATTTAAATCTTTGATTTAGAGTACTTTCGCTCCTATTGTAAATTCAGCCTGTATGTCTACTTGACGACATTGAATATAAGACCGAGATTATTAATTAAGACTGAACAGAATATTTAAACGAATAACACTGGATTCAATCCATCTTTATCGTATTTCTAGATTGAATTATAGAAACGAGTTATTTTTTTTTACTTTAGTGCTCTTAAAACAATA
The DNA here is from genome assembly GCA_945859745.1 of Synanthedon formicaeformis. Taxonomy (NCBI): domain Eukaryota; kingdom Metazoa; phylum Arthropoda; class Insecta; order Lepidoptera; family Sesiidae; genus Synanthedon; species Synanthedon formicaeformis. The sequence continues at coordinate 94,091 of OX243974.1, read as the reverse complement.
TAGAACTTATTTAAAAATTTGATTTGAATAATAATACATAAGAAGCAGTAGATAAAAACGATTTAATATGCAATTATGTTGGTCACAAAAGGCCGTTTAATTAGTAGGGAGCCGAAGCATAGATAGCCTGCGGCGGCGACCGGACCAATCGACCGATCAATATATCAATCAATCACTGCGTCTTTGAGACGTTTTTGCCTGCGCTTGACCGCAAAAAACACATTTGTTTTACTCGAAGGTGAACAAACAATATTTAGTCTACATTTATATATGTAACAAATTATACAATCGATTTGTTTTTTATTATTACAAGAGGCAATTAGTCAAATATTGTTGATCCTCCCTTAGTTTATTTAGCATTGGCGTTATACCCGTGAGCTTCGTCATTGCTCCTGAAGCAAAAATTCGATTCCACACAAAAAGGTCGAAGGCGGTGATATCCGTTCCTTCGAACAATGAGTTGGATAAAAAAGAAACAAAGGCCGAGGACAGGCAAAACCGAACTTCTGACAAAACATTATATCTTAATTTTATACGATAATGGCACGCGGATGAAAACGCAAATTATGGCAACGGACAAATTAGTACATACCTACGAATTAGTGCTTCTAAACTTCAAATATAGATGCTTCTTTTAGCCTCTACTATGAGCTTGATTTTATTACGTAGGTAAACGAATTTAATTATAACAATTACAAGATTAAATTGGCTAAAAATATCTGAACCGATACCTATCTCTACACCTTCTTGTCCGACTTTCAGTCAATTTGGATATTTCACAGTTATATTTTACAGTACTTTAGCATGACTTAAGCAGACTGATGCTTCTCACACTATAAAGCATTTATCGATACGACCCACAATTTTTTCGATTAAAAAACTCTGCTCCAATTGCAATGAGAATGGTTGCAGAGGAGTTGTGCTTTGCGACGGTTTAATATTGTTGATCGACGCATTGTTAATTGAAACCTTTTGAAACCTTTTCCGGTGACGAGTTCTTGACTTCTCATAGCTACTTCTTCGAATTACCAACACGATATCACTTTGCAATTGATGTATCGAGACGCCCGGATCAATTGTATCATTTGTAATCGGAAAATAGTTACTGTTGCATTTGCTTTTCAACTTAAAACTATTTCTTCCTTCATCTTTTTTAGCAATTTGGCAAAAAAATCATCATGTTTCTAGTATAAACTATCTATATAGAACAAAAACAGGGTTTTATAATAATTTACATCTAGTTGTCTGCGGGATAACTTTAATTATAGCTTCTATTGAAGGTTTTCTATTAGCTAGTATGCAGCCAATATAAGGTCGACGATTTTTTCAAAATTAAGTTGCATTTAACGATTTTTAAATATTATTGTAAAACAAGAAAATCTGCCGTCAAAGATCATTTTCAGTATATTCGTATACTTACATACCTATATTGTAATTTCAACTATAGACGTGAAAAGCTGCAATGTATCACCCACTAGAGTAAGAACTATGCACACGCGATGTCACGTTCGCACGCGAATCGTCTCCTCTAGTTATTTTCGTACAAAAAATTGTGCTCCTGTAGTATGGTTATTATAAATTGTATGTATTATTTTTTTTCTGTAACTCTGTCAAAAGGGTATTGTATCCTACCTATACAAATCAATACCAATAATAAATCTGTAAGGGTTGGTCATGGAGTAAGTTACTTTGTTTTCAGATATCGTGTTTATAGGCTCTATACATGATAAACTAAAATGACCATTTTTTTTTTCTGTATTTATGTGTATGTATGTTCCTCCATAACTCTTAAACGAATTAACTGATTTTCATGAAACTTGGTAAATAAACATTTAGATGTACAGGACACAGGATAGGTTACTTTTTTCTTTTTCAACGCGGACGAAATCGCGGGCACCAGCTAGTTGTAAAATAAAAGTTTAGATAATACTTATGAACTATTATCTATTAGTATTATCCTTACATATAAAACAAAGTCCTCCGCCGCGTCTGTCTGTATGTATGTCTGTCTGTCTGTTCGCCATAAGCTCAAAAACTATTGCACCGATTTTCATACTGTTTTCACCAATGGATAGAGTGGTTCTCGAGGAAGGTTTTAGTATATAATTTACAGTTACGCAGGCGAAGTCGCGGGCAGCAGCTAATTATCTATAGGTTAATCCAAGCGGGTTCGACACAAAGTTAAAATTGAAGTAACCATTTTATTTGTATGAAAAAAAAGGAAAAGCCTGCATATGACCGAGTGCAAATAGCACATAATTTCGTTTCGTAAACAAGTGGCAAAAGAACTTATTAAACGCATTCCGTAGCTGTTGTTGCGACGTTTCATTATTTCTTTTACACATCCACTCTGACTTGTGCATTCAGCCCCGAATTAAAATTACATGCTAAAAATCAATAATAAATATTCAATAATATTTTCTTTGAATTTTGCAAATCAATCATTTTAACTACAAGTGTGATGATAAAAATGAAGATCATAATTTTTAGTCTCCATTATGACTAGCAACCCTTAAAGACCTGCACAGTGCATTCGCAGGGTAGTCACCGCAATAAAATAAATAAATTAAAATTATTAATTAACTTTGTAAAAAAAATAATAAGAAAACTCACCAAAATAATAATAGGAATCGCTCTAGTTTTACAATCACTGCAGTTCCACAGAATAATAAAGAAGAACGTCACAATAAGTCACTCACTTGAAAATATTGTAAAAGTTCGCGTGTATTTGTGCGGCCGCATTACAGTGCACGAGAGACGAGCGTTCCCCGCGAGCGCGCCGTGCGATATGCCCACTGCACTGTGTCTGCACTCTGCAGCGCCAAAGCCAAACAAGCCTCAACTGGCTTCCAGAACAGTGTTATTATTAAAACTACCTGGCGCCCGCGACTTCGTCCGCGTTGAAAAAGAAAAAGTAGCCTATCCTGTGTCCTGTACGTCTACATGTTTATCTACCAAGTTTCATGAAAATCAGTTAATTCGTTTAAGAGTTATGGAGGAACTACATACATACAGAAAAAAATTCTAAAAATGGTCAATTTAGTCTCAGTATCATGTATAGAGCCCATAAACACGATATCTCTGAAAACAAAGTAACTTACTCAATGACCAACCCTTACAGATTTATTATTAGTATTGATTATGAAATGGGCATTTAAAAAAACTATATTACTTAATCTGCCTCGAGCTATTTTTCACAAACAAATGTAAAGTATTAAAACGAAGATATTTCAAAATTGCATTTACATTAGTATTTAATATTTAAATTTTAATTAAGAATTGTTTTTCTGTATGTGTAATAAGTAGACAAAACAGTTGTTTATGAAGCCATTAGTCGACCATCGTTTGGGAAGGCACAGGGAAATGGGAGTACCTTTTTTTCATCTTTCAAACGTTCGTGAGATCTTCCTTATCCTTACTTACATCAAGAACATATTATAAAACAAAGTCCTCCGCCGCGTTTGTCTGTCTGTCTGTTCGAGATAAACTCAAGAACTACTGCTCCAATTTTCATGCTGTTTTCACCAATCGATAGAGTGGTTCTCGAGGAAAGTTTTAGTATATAATTTACAAAGTTACGCGGGCGGATTCGCGGGCAGCAACTAGTTGTCTTGTAAATTGAAAACAGTTCTTTTCCACTCGTTTTCACGAGAATTTAATTCGCTGATAAAGGATTATATTTATATGATTATTAATAGTACTTGTTATCTTGTAAATATTTAGATTTTTGCGTCAAAACAAAATATAATAGTTTGACGTAGTCGCGAGTGGTTACATAATAATAAATTTAAAAATTAAATTCGCTGACGTTTTGTCATCTCATTAACTCAAGTTTAAAAATGAGAAAACGCATTAGTATACTTTGTTTAATAGCATATTTTAAATGTCTTCAGACGACACAGAAAGATAGTTTAGTTGCGTCACTCGGCGTCATCGTGTGGACGGAACCGAATACAAAACATGTATGGCTTTTGTGCACTGCTTCAGGCTTCAGTGAGATATTTCACGTGAAAACATTTATTGTACTCTCGCTTTGTACCAGGCGCAGTGTTACGAAATCAATTTAAAAAATCAAGTGGGCTGTGTCCTGGACACGGCCGTGTGTTTTACTAGTAATATTTTCTTTGAAGGTATTATTATGTATATATCCAACGAATTCGAATATAGTTACTAAACATACCAAAAAATTATTTGATCCTTTAGCTATCGAGTAGTGTAATTAAATTTTGAATGTAGATAATACACAGATAGCTACAGCTTCTAACTGTGTCCCCAATTTTGTTATCGTCAGTTTTCTGAATTTACATATAAATACGTATTCACTTCAAAAATGAGACATTTATTAAAGTATTGGCTCGTGGAGCGATTATAACGAATTATCTTCGTTTGCATATAATTTTTGCTGCAACAAAGTAATGGCCGTAAATATGAGACGTCACAATAGCTCGCGCGAAAGCTTCGACTGCGGGAGAGCTTTCGACGGAGGCGGGCGGTGCTTTTGTGCAGCACTTCGGCCTGCAATCACGGGGGCGGAGTGCATTGCCATCACAAGTTCAGACCTACAATACACAACAGAATTTTAAACATTTAAAATACACTGCGCGTACCCTCCTCTACTTATTTTTAATTAGCCCACATTTTTATTTTATGACTAACTTGATTGAAAATACATTATTTCGATGACTTAACTCCATTAAAATGATGAGGTCACTTAAGTCATTAACTAATGATGGATAATACCATGTTGTACTGAATACATTTTTAATAGATATGATCTAGAGATTATCTTTAGATCAAAACATCAAAAAATTTACCCCACTCGGCTCGGCAGATAAAGGATAGGATTTTTTTGATAATCACATAATATTTAGGTATATTAGATTCGCTGGATATATAATACTTACTTATAATTTTTTTTTTTATTTTTTTTTTCTTATTTCTTATTCTTATTCTAATAAGCTCAAAGAGAATATTATTCGGTTCACATAAAACACACAGCTAGCCACATATTTTTTTTATTTGTATAATTAATGGTTGAGTTACATTTTGAGTTGGGATCTTATTTTAAAAAGAACATTTCATTTTTTAAATTTCATTCATAAGCCTTGTTCGGGGTACAGCCAAATTATTAAAACCCAAAATACTACATGCGAGCCTTGGCATTTACTTACTTCTATACGTCTGTTTCTAGCACATACATATATCTATCTACTCATAAAAATATGTATTAAATTGATGTTTGCAAGCACTTTGTCTAAATGTTTGTCAAAATTAATCTGTAGGTAATACCTACTTTGGAACATGGACATTTTATATTTACTTCGGAGCAATGCAACGAGATTATCTCTGACGATGTCGTACTCCGAAATCCGTAAATAGAATGAGAGGGAAGTCGTTAATCACATAATAGTGTTGACGGGACCAGTGTAGTGCTAAGCTAATGAACGCGGCTATTCAACAGGTGTGGTCAAGGGAGGCCCGTAAGGGGAGGTCAGACAGGGGCTCGCCCGGATATCCGTGACTAACTCCACACACCCTGCGTCTGGGTACCGTTTCATGGCGCCTAGAAAAGCCATTTGCCAAAAGTAGGCAGACAAGGAACAGAAAATATTGAAGCCGCGGTTACAAGTAGTATTAAAATGGATTGGGAATACGTGTAAGTAAAATGCTTAAAATCTCGTATAATTCTTTATTTACCTAATTAAAATTTATATCATTGATAATAAATCTATGTCATAAATCTTATGATTCAATAAATTAGTGACAAAATAAGAATAACGATTTAAATATTGTAAAATATAATTAAATAAAGTAATGGTGGTGGCGAATGGGAATAATCCATCCTAATTACCTACCTACGAGTACCACCACTGATGGTGATTGGGAAAAATAATCTCATTTGCCATAGTGGTGTCGAATGGGAACATAATATCATATTGAAGAATACAAAAATCAAAGCCTAACAAAAAATATAAGCAACAATTCCAATCCTTATTACTCTAATTATAAATTTCTTATCAGGCGTTATTTTTTTATATTTTCAGACGATCCCTCGTTACCAGTAGATACCTACTTTTTCTGGATGAAAGGTGCCCTATGTCTTTTTCTGTATCCCTGATTTCAGGATGATCTTCTTCTTAGTCAGTTTCACTCATGACAGAATGGTCGTGGTCATCATTTTAGGTGTTGGTGGCAAGCTTCACAACACGCCCCCAATTGAACCCTCATGATGACTCTCATGGGAAAAAAGATATGCAGTGGTTTCCCTTGCCTTCTGCATTTAAGCTTTTTAGGGGTAATTTAAGCCCCAAGGCCGTTTCAGTCTCTCCCAACCGGTTGCCCAGCCAGGTGAATGGTTATCCCGCCATTTACTCGGTCGCCAGAGCCTCGTCTATTGTCTAGCAGGGAGCACCACGGAGAAGTAACACGCTACTCCGCCGACATCCGGCGCGTGCAGGTGAGGTTGACAGTAGGGTAGGTTAAGATGTTAGTTTCTTTCTCCCCTTACTCCCTATTCAGGATGATAGAGTTAAGTAATTAATATTAAATGGACAGTCAGTGCCCGCCGACCTTTACAACAAAAGAAATATGACAATTAAAATAATGGATATTGCAATTAAGGTTTATTTTTTGTTTTCTCATGCGTTTATTAATAATTATGTATAATATACACTTGGATTCGTTGTTTCCTGAATGACTCATGATAGGTAAGCAGCTCTTTTATATTGCTCGTGAGTTGATACATTTTTCAAACATAAGCTCTAGATTCCCGCATTGCAGTGAAGCCGGTCCATTTTCTATTCACTAGCTCCGGCCTCAGGCTCCGCTCGGTCAACACAAATCTCGACATCGCCCACCGCCCTACATTCCGTCGGTTTACTCTCAGAGCAATCAGAGTCTTTTGTGGTTGTAGTCGTTTCGGATTAAATTGCTCTTTAAAAGTTCTTTTCAATCCATACCAAACTTATGTAAGCTTAATTTTAACGCACGACAAATTACAAAATAATATACAGATTACATAATATATTTTGTGTTTCTTATTTTATTCATTTTCTATGGGACATAATTTGTCGATATAATTTGGATAGGTCTTGTAAGGACTACAGATTTAAAAAAAATATGAAAATAACGGAGTGGAGTTTTCCATTCTTTGAGTTAATTTTGGGTTGTTCCAAACTACAGTTTATGATGAATTTTAAAACTATTAATATACTATGCTTTGTTAGCTGTAATACAGTTTCATAAAATAATTTTAACAACAATAAAGAATTCTTTATTTTACGAATGGCAGTGTCAAGGTTACTCGTGGAATAACGTTTATACAATAAAATAATTTACATCGTACCTAGTTTCCAATAATGCATATGCATCGAATGCCATATATAATACAGTATGCATTATTGTAAATATGAATCTATTTACTAGCGGCTACACCCACACCACCCCCATGGCCACCATTTTCGTGCGCAGTTGCATTCTATTTACTATGTACCTTCACGTTTAATAGACAAACAAAACACCCGTTAAAGTTCAAAAGCATGAACCTAGAAAAAACAACCTGAAGCACCGTAATGGCGGTGCGTTTTTGTGTGTGCGTTGCGTTTTTACATGTGGAAAGTTATTCCTTGTTCTTTTTCATCACGTAACGTGCTACGGGAACAACATTTCACGATGCAGGTGGCATAATTAAATAGTTATTTTAATTACTCATTACGTGTGCATTAATCAACGTATGGCGTATCAGCGTAATGGCGGACGCCGAGCTTACTATGGTTTGTGTGTGTGGGCGTTAACGTGTAAATACACGTTACCAAGCTTACTACGGTGTTTCTCTTTATTAGTTTATGGAATTCGATCCGTTGTTTTGTCTAGGTTCATGGGCAAAAGTAAAATTTTATTTGCGGTGGCGCATTAAGTATGCCTTCAACTGCGTACTTTATGTGCGCAGTGATACGCAGTGGTACGCAGTGATTTCGCCTTTCATTCCTTGCAACCCTTGGCCCGTTTCTCACGCACAACTTTCAATAACAACACAACAGCCGACAGCCGACACACATAACTTCAGAGAATTCTGGAACATCAACACTTATTGCTCAGGTTAAGAGTAGAAGTTAAAATTATAATTATTAATAATTGCAGTAACATTTAGCAAATTATTAAAACAACTATAGCAGCTCACCCCTGACATCCAAAGATGTATAATACACACAAGTCTTTCTCGTTTATCGCTCTTTCCATTACTCAATATGGTTTAGAGGAAGTTTGCAGAGAATCGGAAAGAAGTGGGGAGCGGCTTTTTTTATAAATTTTCAAGTAGATACCGAAAAACCAAAAAACTTAGTAGATTTCTCTCTCATAGTGCAATTTAATAATATCAGCGGCTCTCTCTCCTATCATAATAGCAGGTGCGTTGGTATTCCCACTAGGCAGAGTCGGCATAACGGAAGCGTCCGCCACGCGCAACCCTCTCGTACCGAACACACGCAAATCACCGTCAGTCACCGATCCCAAAGCACACGTACCAGCGGGGTGGTACATTGACGAAGGTGTGTTGAGCGCGTAGCAACGCCAGTAATCGTCTCCGTCCAAATTTTCGCATCCTTTCACACTTAGACGAGCCGTACCACCGCCAACGTCTCTGAAGTACGAAGTCTCCCCAAAACGTCTCAAAAACTTCACACCTTGCAACATTGTCTCCAAATCTTCACGCTCTCTGTAATACGCCAAATTAATAGCGGGATGATCAAAAGCATTTCTACTACGAAGCGTGACTGTTCCGCTCGATAAAGGGTGCAACAAAATGAGAAGGGTCAAAAATACTTCCCTATTTACAGCCACAGAGGAAAGGGATTTGCATAACGGTACGTCATAACCTAGCGTCATTCGGCAAGAGTAGTACAAAAATGGATGCGATAAGGCCCCCATGTAAATGGTGAAGGTCTGCATCTGTGGTCGTTTGTCTTTCTCGATGTGCTGATGGCGAACAGAATTGTTGGTGACAAAGTAAGACGTCTGAATCGGGGTTGCGGCTTGATTCAAAGACAGCAAGGACAGTGGAAGTTGAATTGAACTTTGAAAGCCTTTTCTTCCTACCGTTACAATCGGAACGTACATGTGATCTAAAAGGTTTCTTCCAACTGGCAAGTCCAATATAACTTTGACTCCTGTCCTTTGCAATTCTTTTCTGGGCCCTATTCCAGAAAGCATTAAAAGCTGAGGAGATTTTATGGCACCCGCAGAGAGTATTACTTCCTTTTTGCAGTAAACTATTAATTTTCTCCGTGAAGGATTTTGTATTTCCACTCCGTAAGCTCTTTTGTGTTTATCTAATAATATTCTGGTCACAACCGAATACTTTACAATAAATAAGTTGGATCTATTTCTAGCTGGCAACAAGAACACCTCCGCGGTGCTCGACCTTCGCCCTTTGGTGGAAAATGTGAAATGCGGTATCGACACTCCTTCAGGTTCGAGCCCGTTAATCTCTAGCAAACGTGGCAAGCCCAGTTCTTCGTAACTGTTCATAATAATTTCATCTATGTTTCTGTAGTAGTCGTTGTTATGAAGCCTGGAGATAAGTAAAGGGCCATTTCTTTCGTGAAAATGAGCACTGCTGCTTTTAACGAACACACTGGGGTCCTGATTGCCTTCTGACTTCTTGAAGTATTTAAGGACTGTAGGCCAATCCCATCCTGGCCCATAATTGTTCCATTCGCGGTAGTCAGCTGGTCGACCACGGGAATATATAAGAGAATTTATCGAAGAGGACCCGCCGAGCATCTTACCACCTATGTATGGAACTGTGCCACCTGGGTGTGCTCGTGCTGTTCCTGGGTCGGTATTCGCAACAAAACTCCAGTCGTATTTGGTGTGCATCATCAGAGGAAACAGACTGGGTACCTGAAAATCGTATTTTTACAGTTGAAACTGAGGTTACTTACTTAAGCAAACTCATATTCATCCACTTCAGTAGTATATATTTAGTATATAGTTAGTGTTTTTACTAGATAATCTATTGTTTTGTGCTCCTCTGGTGAAGAAGTTTTAATTACCACGCTGGTAAATGGTGGATCTCCTCCAGCTTCAACGAGCAACACCTTCCAGTGTGGGTTCTCGCTGAGACGCGCAGCTACAGTCGCGCCTGCGGACCCTGCGCCCACTACTATGAAATCGAAACTGGAGCCATCTACACAAGAAAAATATACATATTTCTGTAATTAAAATATGTAACCATCTGCATTTAGTCATTTGCACAAAACAAATGTGGACCTTGCAAGTTGAAAGACGTCGGCCACCCGACTGGCAGTATCGCATGAACAATTGCGAACAGATGCAGGATCTGTCGTATCCCCTCGAAAGTGGGAGCGGCCGCCATCGTTTCGACAGGTATCCTCATTAACATAAGCACACCCAACAAAAGAAACCAAGGAATAATTATTATCCTACATTACCTCTAACTGATCCACGTGTTGTGTAACTGAAGCAATCTCCGAACGCAACGGAAACTAGGTTTCTAAAAGGCACTGATGTACAATCACGCGATGTGATTTCATTATTTTACAATAATTAACCGAAATACATTCATTAATGAGCAACAGGCTGATCATAATTTAATAATCATACAGGTCTGTGCATTTGGCTGCTTTAATGATAATTTGGAAATAAAAGAAAAAACTCAATTTATGAGCATTTATGGATCTCCTGCAGCTTCGACGAGCAACACCTTCCAGTATGGATTGTCGCTAAGACGCAGCTACGGTCGCGCCTGCGGATCCTGCAGCCACTACTATGAAATCAATTGAAATTAAATGTATGTATATACTTAAGTAATAATTAATACCTTCTTTAAAAGAAAGCGCCAAAAATATTAGCAAATGATAACTATATTTTATATTTTTTGACTAATATTTTTTGGCGCTTCCTTTTAAATTTACACTCTGTCTACACTAGCGCCACCCTTATTTGACGCCTTTCAACAGACACTTTAGATACACACAAATTGTGCTCCTTTACTCTGACGTCCGTACTCCGTATAATCAAATTATAAATTATGATCGAGTGCATTTCAAAGCTGCATGCATATTGTTGTAAGTAAACTCTAAAAAATCTATTGCACCTAATATTTAACAGGTGTAAAGTAGATAACGTATATTATACAATACAGAACATTACGGCAACAAGTTTTAATAAAGTAATTGTTAGATACTTGTTAATGTAATAAATATAGTTATTATTCTTAGAGGTTATTAATAATACAGGATGATGAAAAAAAAATTTTAATCAAAGATAAGATCACTCCATTTGTTTTTAGTCCACCAGAAAAGACTCGGTTAAAACAATACGAACCTGCGAGAAACGGAACGAATTTAGATATTGTTGACGTTGACAATCCAACTCATGACGTTGACATTAATAATCGTTGCAAACTGATTAATGATTATGATAAATGACAAAAAAAATTGTCATTAAATGTTCATTAAGTTTCATTTTATTATAAGTACCTATATTAAAAAAAACCATGGCAAAAATCTTAAATAAATAATCTGTTGAGAAAAAAAATCTGTGCTCAAATCTAAATTTAGTTTATACGATTAAATTACCACTGAGTAAATCTAAATAATCAATGCGTTTTTATATTTCCATAAAAAACAATGACTGTTTGTTATTCAGTTTGTAAGTGAAAATAATAATAAAAAATAAACAACCGTCGACACGATGTTTTCTAAAAGTTATAAATTGAAATCAACAAACACTTTAAAAAACACAGAAAAGTAAATAACCTATTTCGCTTGTGATGTGAACTTGTGATACATTTCATTACGTGACTGAAGATGTTTTTTTATGATTTTGCAGAAAACATCTCTCGCAACGGATATTGGAAAGTTTTTCAGCAGCTACGGAGGAAAAAGTGAAAGAATTAGTCTCGGTAAAAAGTAGTAGTAACTGTCTAAAGTTAATATTGCATTCTGGAAATGTAGTCTCTGTGTACACGGTGGAAAATATTCCCATCATGATTGACGTCGATGGGTTCCTAGTGCCAACAGTATGCGCTCTTTGGAAGGTTCCAGATCTAGTGCCGATGCTAACGATTCACGCACCAGTGCTTACAAAGGTAATACATAACTTATAATAACTTGTCAATCGAACCCTCCAAGTAAACCTTACAAAGTAATTATTGGAAATAATGTGAAGGCCTCGTTGGTGTAATTGCAATCTGTTGGTTATGGGTTCAGATTAATGCAGATTTAAAGACGTAAAAGTAATTTGTATGAGAATATTTATTATAACTTTTAAGATACAGAGTTTCAATTATTTCACATAACAAACGAACTTTATATTTTTCTAAAACAAAAGATAAATTATAATTCACATATTTAAAAATAGTATCAACAGAACAATTAGACAATATTAACAATATGTACAGTACTCTGAGGAAGTATGTAAGTGTATTGAGTGAATCATTCCAACACAATCAATTTAATTTATATTACTAATAAAATTAATTTTGTATGTAACTTCTAAATGCATGTTATGATGGATATTAAAATTTGAAAATATAGATAACTATTTGGGCATCCATTATCATAAAAACTAAATGCACAGAATTGTCGAAAAAAAAAGGTTATAGAAAATGGTTAATTTAAGAGACATTTTATGACAAAATAAAATATCTTTGTCTATTAATAGTTTTTTTTTAGCATTTGCAAGAAAATAATGGAAATTAAGGGTTATAGTGAGGCAAAGGTAAGAGCAGGCCATTCCACTTTGTCTGTCCGTGTTAAAACGGACAGAGATAAAATATACAATCTTATTACATCAAAACTGTGATTTGTCTCAATTATATATTTTGGTAAAGTAACATATTTTTAATAAATGCAATCTATTATCCCCATTGGCCATGTCCCCATGGATTAAAAGTAAAATTCCCAGTATCTCCATGGGGTATCTCCCAATGGATATGAATGTTGTGGGATGCCCAATTCTTAATTACTGTGAAGAATATTATGTTATGTAGTCAAAGTCACTGACACATTTCTGTAAGACTAACTACCTATAGTGGCCACAACACATTCTGCACCTTCACTGGCTAATGGTGAAGGATGGTCACATGTCTAATGACTAGCAGACTGGAATGGTTGAAGGTGGCAGGGGGCGCACCACTGTACGCGCCTGGCGTGGAGCTACCGTCGGGTGCTGCGCTAGCTGGGGGCTTCCCCATGTTCGGTCGAGGTGCTCCGCTAGCGGCTCGAACCAGTGACAACGCGGCCGCCGCGTTGGTGGGCCGGGCGCGGCTCTCCAGTGGTGATCTATTGCTAGCCACTGGGTATGTCCATATCTATTTAATCCCACCCAGTTAATTATATGGTAACTTGACTTCTACTGTTACAATGGGGATAGAGTTTGCTGAAAATGACACATTTTCTCTAATTATGATGTCCATTAGTCAAGTGGTTCAGATGTTTCTCTTAACGCCTGTCTCAGGAGTCCCAAATTAGATTCCCGGCAGGGCCAACTTTAGAAAAGTTTGCATTGGTCTGGATCTAGAAAGTAGTGGCATAGCACATTTCCCAGTAATTAAAGCAGCCGGTCTAACCACCTCTTTACAGAAGACCATTGAGAAATAACAGCATGTGTGCTGTTGTGTTTCGGTGAGTAAGTAAGGGATGCCAAAACCCTTTTCGCTATCCCTTGTTAACTCTTTATCCTTAATCCTTTCTACTAAGGTCGGCAGCACACTTTCTTGCATAAAAAGGAAAAAACAGTAATACTGGAACTATTCAAGTTGCAATGGCAGTAACTCTAAAAATTGAATTGGGAGACTCCTAAAACCAATAATGATTTGTGATTTAATAGTGTTATTGAACATTTCAGTGGTGTGGTCCTGGACACAATCCACGTGTTTGGTGACCTGCTGTGTAAGGAGCCCAAGTTCGCCAAGATAGAACGGCCCCACTTGAGACCACCTCCCGACCCCCAAGACCTCAGCGCAGATACCATCGCGTCGGACATTGAACAGGTACCACGAGAGTTGAGGGTTGACAAAAGTCAATATGACATGTGCACAAATATAACTTAAAAGAAACAAAGGGTGAAACACTTTCATATCAGAAAGACATTTAATTAAAAACCAATCACGTTTTTATAAAATATATATATATATAAAATAAATTATATTTTAGCTAAGCATCAAGAGTCTTCCGAAGGAGGAGTGGCCGCAGCTTGGGCGCTCCGCCCCCCGACCGGAGCCACAGCCCGAACCGCAGCCTCCCCCCCACGCCCCCACCCCCGCGCTCATCCGAGAGCCACCCTCCCCACCCGCGACACCCCCACTACCGTGCGAGGGGGAGGGGGAGGGCGAGGACGACCCGTCGCCGCCCGAGGACATGGACGGGCTGCTCGAGTGGTGCCTGCTGTCCTGCCTGCGCGCAGAGGGGCGGCGGCTGCAGCTGCCGCTGGCCACCAACCTGCTGTACCGGAAGCACATGGTGGCGCAGTGCCCTCCCGGCAGGACGCTGGACGTGAAGCGCTCGTCGCACAAGAAGATGAGCCGGTTCCTGGAGGCGATGCAGCGCGAGGGCGTGCTGGAGGTGCGCGAGGTGGAGAAAGGCGTGGACGCGGTGACGGCGGTGGCGTGGGCGCACCCGCGCCTGCGCAGCCACCGCGGCGGCCGAGAGGCGGCGCCGGCGCAGCCCGACGCCTCGCCCGACTACCGGCCGCCCGCGGTGTCGGAGCTGCACTGCGTGACGGCTGCGCTGAAGTCGCTGCTGCCGCACAAGAAGGGCACGGCGCTGCAGGCGAAGGAGGTGCGCGCTACGCTTGCGCAGTACGTGCGCGAGCGAGGGCTCGCCGCCGGCTCGGGCGTTCGGCTCGACGAGCCGCTCGCCACACTGCTAGGCCGTCAGCCCACGGTACAATTATACTAGTCATAGCCTTTTGGCCTATTTGTATAAGTTGTATAAGTATAAGTAAGTCTGTACTTCCCGCGATGCCTTTCAGGTCATCTGTCCACCTGGCCTCGAGGCATCCCACACAAAATTTTCCAATTCAAGGCCTCCTCCGTTCGAGAACTCTACTTTCGCACAGTGAATGTTCCACCGTTTATCCACTCTGCAACAAACATAACCAGCCCATTGCCACTTCAGCTTCTTAATTTTATTCTCTCGAAAACTTTTATTCATCAGTAAATTACAAAATTTCTGATCCTTTCCACAAAAGAAACTCCCAAGCTCCATAGCTCACCCACATAATTATATCAGCAAAGCGAATGCCATGATACAATTAAAATTGCTGAAGTATAGAAATTATCTGTAAATTATCATATCTTTCTAAAAGTAAACACTCCTGAACCAAGTCTATCCGCCAACTTAGCTATGTGCGGACTCCACTCAAGTCTACTGGTTGGAATTAAAAAATTCTTTTTGTGTTGGATAGTCCATTTATCGAGGAAGACTATAGGCTATAGAGAACCCGGACGAAGTCGCGGGCACCAGCTAGTAAAAAATATAATGCCTAACACAATATGTGGGTAATACCAATAATATATTCTATTTTTATTTTTAGATGATCCCTCGCGAACTGTTTTTTTTCCTATGTCCTTTTCTGTATCCCTCATGATGTGTAGGTATACAAAAAATACTTGATAATGATCAGTTAGCCGTGAAAAGGTAACAGACAGAGTTATATTCATATTTATCCTACTCTTGTTTCTTAAATTCCTACCGTTCATATACTATTGATGGTTCGATTTACTACCATAAGTTCCACATAGCATTTGATCCACATCACAAAATGGCCCACTAGTCCACATCAGAAATGATCCACTAGTCCACATCGCAAAACTTCCACTAATGAAACACATCAAGTAGGTATATAAATAAAGTGGTGTCCACAGGAATGCGTCCCGTGGGAGAGCGTGATGAGTGCAGCTCTGGGCGCGATGACGCCGTGCACGGAGGTGCGCTTCGCGGACGGGACGGTGACGCGCACCAAGTCGCGGCTGCAGCCCGTGCGCATGAGTGTGGTGACGCGCAGTGGCAACAAGAAAGTGACGCTCGTCTCCAACCTGCAGCCGTTCGGCTTCGAGCTGAACGCGCTCGGCCGCGCCTGCCAGACGGGCGCCGCCGCCGCCTGCGTCGTCACGCGCACCCCAGGTGCCTCCGCCGACCAGCTGCTGCTGCAAGGCGACCAGACGCGGTTCATGGCTAAACTGCTCACCGTCACCTACGGCCTCCCCGCCAAGTTCGTCGAGGGCGCTGACAAGGCGCTCGCCAAAAAGAAATAAACGCACACTGAGCTTTTTACAAATATCTTTTTATTTATCCTAAATCATTTACAATATAAGAATACAATCTATGCAAAATAAAAATTTGATCATCGATTGGAAGACTATTAGACTAAAATTTGTCAACTAATATACAAATATAACTATTCATACAAATTGATATTCTAAGGTGAGGGTGGGTCATGTCCGTTTACACGTTATGTACAAAAAAATATATAACATCCGATCCCAATCTATATAACGCATACAGCAGGAACTGGGAATGTAGAAGCGGATACTTTATTATTAATAGAAGCCATTTGTCAGTAAGCCTATTTAAACCTACCACAACCGATGCCTTAACTAAAACCGTTACAATACTGATCTACAGCACAAGAGATCAAAATTTACATAAACTACACTTAAAACTTAATTAGAAAAATTGCACAATAAACATAAAATTTAACAACTTTACACTCTTGTACTTGTCTTGTTAAATTTAAATGGAGTTTTGAATGGCAACAAAGATTTTCTCACTTTTCTTTTTGGTGGAGACGAGTGCACCGGTGCAAAAGACTGTCTCACACTAGATCTAGTTCTATCGGAGACGTTACCATCGCTCGTCTTGCTCTGGGCGGACTCGGTGCTCCAATGGCTGCGGGCTGACATCATTGAATATCTGGACGAACAGGACCCCTTTGATGTGAGACTGCTTTTTGATGGTGTTTTCTTCATTGTATTATTAAAAGGTTCATCTCTGACCTTCGCTTGTTTGGAAGGTGAAGACTGGCCCCACCCTATAGTCGCTCTCTTCTCCTTCACATTTTTCTCTAAGTCCAAATATTTGAATTTTGTAATATCTTTGGACACTTTATCGTCACACTTTTCAATTTGATATCTGTTGCACTCAACATTCTCCAAGTCGTAAAATGTCAACGTCACACTCTCATCACTTTCTACAAACGGGTTTGCCGATGTAAATTGAACCTTCTTTGTTGACAAATCAGAAAATATATTTCTGCAGGGCATGTTGTCTTTTGTAATCTTCTTTGCTGTCACTATAATGCTTCCGTCACCGGCGTCCGCAGACAGGGAACTGTCTAAATCCTCATAAGTGAATGTCTTCCTTCTATTGCTTGTTTTAAGCGGATTGCGCCTGCGCCGTGACTCGCGTCGCCGTGACTCCTGCACTGTCTCTTCAGACACTTGATTTATTATGGGAGGCAATGTTATACCGTTGCTTTCACCGTTAAACACCAATTGATCACTTGTATCCTTGAACGGAACAATTTTAACGTTTGGACTATTCACCATTTCCTTAGCAATGATATCTCTTTCCCTCTTGTTGAGTGATTCCTCTCTCTGCCTCAGTGCGATGAGACGAGACATCCATTGTTGACTGAGTGTCACTTCTGATACATGTTTGGGGTTAGCATACACTTCTACAGCGTTGGAGATCGGTTTCCTCGATCTAGGTACGAATCCCGGCAGTTCCAGAGCTAAAGCAGCTAGAGTCGGAGAGAGAGAACCCCTGTCCGAGTGACTTTGCTCATTATCTTCAATATACTTTCTTTTGGAGACGATGTTGCCGTAAATTGGACTGCTTATTGTCACAGACTGAGCATTTGAGGACTGTTGAGAGAGCTCCACAGCCTTGTCAGAGTCACATTTATTGATTTCAACTAGTGATGTGTTGAAACTCTTAACGGATACAAGTATTTCGCTTATTTTCTTCGGCTCAGACGGTTCCAAATTAGCGAGGACAGTGGGATGGTAAAGTATCACGTCTGGCCGTAGACTGTCCTCTCTTTTGTCGGTGATGAAGGAGATTAAGCTTCTGAGATCGTCGCTGTAGTGGAATTGCTTTATCTTGTCGTCATCGCAGACTCCTGGCTGGTAGCAGACCGCATGTAGCACATCTCCGACCTGATGCATTAGATCACCCTTCGCAGAACTCGATGACGACAGCTCGAAACAGTCGACTCGAAGTTCTCCATCTTCGTCCACGAAAATGGACGTTTCTGTGACACATTTCGCTAAGGTCACAAAATTCAGGTCTTCGACCACCTTGCACACGCGTGCCAATTCAAAAAGCAGTCTCCAAACAAAGTGTTCGCTGATGAATTTGTCGGTGGCCTTGCAAGTGGCTATCAACTCTTGCACACTCCGCCGGGGGTTGTATTCGAGAACAAAGTATAAAGTCTTCGAAGGACCGTGTAATATGGTCTCGTGGTAACGCAGCAGCCTCTCTGATAACACTTTGCTCAATAATTTCACTTCCTTTGCGATAATTTGTATTTGCTGGTCCGAGTACGCAGAGCAATTGTACGCTTTCCACGCAAATATGTTGTTGGTGACCTTGTGCCTTACTTTATAGAACGTACCACCGTTTAAAACGTCTATAACTTGATAATCCTTTAACTTTCCCATGGTATTATAGCAATTTAAACAAAATATGATATAATCTGGACATTTTGCAGACAAACAAAGCAAGTGCGATTTCAAAAATAGTCGACCGTTACGATCTCCGTAGTGATGTGCAGTGAATACTTTCCACAGCCACAGATGAGTTTTTCTAGAGTCGATTTCCAAAACAAAATAATATTAAGATTGTATTCCCATTTTTTTTTCTCGAAAACTTAAGCTTTGATTAGGTATATAATATTAATATAACAGGTAAAACACTAGAAAAAATGGCAGATTGCATAAAAATACTGAAAATCTTATTACTTATTCACAATATACTTACACTTGCCTAAAAACTAATTTTCTTGAGCCTTTTGTTAATTATGAAAACAAGCATGAATAATTTAAATCACATCTATACAGATTAATTTTTACTGAAAGTTGATACAGTATAATTACTTATTATTCTAATTATATTTACAAATGACTGAGAACAAAAGAAACATATTTTATTTAATAAAAAGAGATGGTAGGGTTGAGGGGTAAGGTAGGTCGCACCAACATCTAGAATCTAGAAAAAGTCGAAAGCAGGCTTGATTATATCGATCAATAGAAAGATTTAAATAACAGATGCGCCTTGTGCTTCTGAAAACTGTCCACGTAATATGTCTGTGTGAAACGTAAACAGCTCACTGCTTTCTACAAGCGACTACGGATGGAAGAGTGAGCTCACTCTTCCCAACGATGACATATTTTCGTCCGCCTGAAGTATGGCAAGGGCGCATCTGTGATTTAAATCTTTGTATCAATATCCATATGGCTCGATCCACTCGAAAGAAGAATGGTTCAAAAACAACTTTTAATTAGGTATCTACATAATTACTGCATATTTTATGCATGCATTAAGTAAACCAATATTAACAGTCTGTAAACTTGATTACATAATTGAATAAAATTAATTTTTAACTAAACCGAATTTCAGGCGCTTATATATCTTACAGAATTATATTTGCAATAAAATAATCAATATCACAACATAATATGTCATCTATGATTCATTACTCTGTGTCATTCCAATTCAATCAAATTGGAACAACACTAATAGGTTTAAAAATTAATCGTTATACGTTCCGTTACCGTTTTAAAAGTTCGATTACTTAATTGTGTTTAACAATTTGCGTTCAACACTTTGAACTTTATTCCAGTTTTCTCACCCAAATTCACTCAATATTCTATTCTTTATTTAATATGTAAATCAATTGACAATACTAAGTACTGCAATGTTTTATTTATAAGAATTTTGAATTTCCATAAATTAATGAAATAGGTATCCGGATTTAAATAAATAATATGTTAAAATAAAACAAATTGTAATAGAAATAATTTTTACTTTTTCATAATCTTGACAATTATTCACGGATTATTTATTTAAAAATAGTCGAAACAGAATTTATAGAACAAAACGGAACGGTTTTTTTTTTAAGAAATAAAATAATGTTTATTCTGTGAGTTGGTCACACTGTATTGAGTAAGTGCGCCAAATTTAAACGGATCTACCACTAGGTATGTATAGTTGCATTTTTTTTTAATTGCTTTTCTGTGTTCTCTGCGAATAGTACAATGGACAAACTAAAGCTTTTGCTACAATTAAAGTATTGTGTCAGCACATAACTATATTACAAAAAAACATGATGAAATTGTATAATTAATAGTAGCCCATGAACGGTAGACTTCCAACGGCTTCAAATTTCGAAAACTCGAATGCATCCAGAGATGAAACAACACGAACACCATACAAAAATTAAGAATTCAAGGTTTTCTTTCATCATCGTGGTGTTGATTACTCAGTTTTTTTAGAAGTGTCTATTGTGACAGTTGTCACTTTTGATGTAGAAAAAGGAGTCGAAATGAAAGTCCAGAATGTAAAATTTAAAACATTTATTGGTGAGTATAGAATAAGCGTGGACGCGAAATGGGACGCGCGACGCGAATGACTAGCGGTTTACAAAATTTATCACATCTTCTCGATTCGGAATGTGCTTCTCTTCGACAGTGCATATTGGCTCTCGTTATATACAATACATAATACAAAGCAATACGCGACATTGACTAGATTCTTTGGTTAACCGACGACCGACTATCTAACTAATATCACAACGTGAGGCCCTACCGGACGCCGGCCGTGCCGAGGCGCAGGTGCGCGGTGCCCGCGCGGGGACGCGCCGTGGGCTTGCGGGCGGCGGGGCCAGCGGGCGCCACGGGGCCCACGGGCGTTACGGGGGCCGCGGGCGTGCGGACGGCGCGCGCGGGGTAAGCGCGCGTGGTAGGCGGCAGCGGCAGCGGCTGCAGGCGCAGCGCGGGGTGCACGGCAGGGCGCGAGGGGCGCGCGGCGGGCGTCGTGTGAGCGGGCGCGGGTGTCCAGCAGTCGCGGTCGTCGTCGTAGCGCAGGCGAAGCACGGCGCCGCGCCCGCCCTCAGGCACGAAGCTGTCGGCCAGTAGCAGGCGGCGGCGCAGCTCGGCGATGAGCGCGGCCTGCAGCGCCTCGTGCTCGCGCCGCTCGGCGTCGTGCGCCTCGCGCTGCTCCACGGCCTCCTCGCGCAGCCCCGCGTACTTGGCCAGGCACCGCTTGAGCCGCTGCGTCTTGTGGTCCACCTCCTGCTGCAGCGAGGCGAAGGTGCCCGTGACGATGGCCGTCGTCTCCTGCTCCAGCTCGATGCGCTGCTGCATCTCCACCTCGCGCTTCTTGCGCTCGGCGATCTCCGAGTTGCGCTGCTCCAGGATCATCTGGCTGCGGTTGAGGCTGTTGAGCAGCTCTTTGCCACCGCCGCCGCCGCGCACGAGGCGGTCCTCGATGGCGCGGATCTGGCGCTCCAGCTCCTCCGTCTTGTTCTTCTCCCGCTCGATGCTGCTCTCGGCGAGGATGTGCTCGGTCTCGAGGTTGTCGCATTGTTCGGGCGCGGGGTCGCAGGTGCGCGGGCGCCGCGGGCGCTTGTCGGCGGCGCGCCGGCGCTCCACGAGCGCGCGGAGGCGCTCCACCTCCGCCTGGTACTCGCGCAGCTTGGCGTCCTTGGGGTCCTCATTGCGCACGGGCTTGTTCTTGATGGCCTTCGCGCGGTGGGCGTATCGCAGCGTGGTGATGGTCTCGTCGTAGTTGTAGCAGGCGGGGCCGACGTTGGCGATCATAATTGTCTTGCTGTTGCCGCCGAGCGAGTCCTGCAGGATGCGCGTGAGCTTCGAGTCCCGGTAGGGCACGTGCGGGCTGTTCTCGGCGAGCGCGGAGATGACGTTCCCGAGGGAGGAGAGCGCCTGGTTGATGCGCGCCGCCTCCCGCAGCCGCTCGTTGCCTGCGCCCGTCTTCCGCTGACGCTCGCTGCCCGCCAGGTCCACCAGGTTCAGCTTGCCCACTCTGCAATACACCGATAACCTCTTTTAATGCATTTGGTTCAAGTCCTCATTGGCTGGACTGGTGCTTCACAAATGTGCTTACAAATACCACCACGAACGATCCCTTATTTCAATTTCGCCGAAATTTAAAGCGTGCTTTTCACTATATAAGAATTTAATTTGTAATGGATCTATTTATTTATTTAGTAGCAACCTAATATCATTACTTTGCAAATTAAAAAAAAAATACTTAGGTAAATTCTCACTTGCCTATGACACTTATTTGTTCGCGATTGTAACTTTGTCTGTGTGTACAAAGTTTCAATCACACCTGTATGTGAACATGGAATTACAAACTAATGAAGTACATATTTGTTATCTTCGATAATAAAATGTAAGGTTTTGTGAATAAGCCTCGATTTCCGAGTTTCTTTCAAGTCTTTGACTGCGTGCATCGTGAACTAAAACATCGGGTAGGTACGTTTTGAACATACTGTATCTAGATTGCAAGTTTTTCAAAACAACTGCTGAAAGGTGGCGTCCGATTCGAGTGCGCACCGTCTTGTAAGAAACAGACGCGTCGTAACTTGTCTTTATTTAGAATTATCAGCAATTCAGCACAACAGGCTGATGGGATACATTCCCCTCCGGATAACGCACTTCTATTGAACACTTCCGTCCGCCCTACATACTGCGCCCGTCTCTCCGGTCATCCATTAACAAAAACTCTATAATAAACTCATAAATCCTAAACTCATATATGTATAGTATACTATACATACAGTATACTTCATATTCAAATCAGAAATCTACAACCGCCTAGAGTAAAGTCTGTATCAAGACAAAAGTCACCGCGTAATAGTAAGTTTTTTTTAAATAGTAAAGCTTCGTTTAATCTGCACTTTTAACTAAAAAAAAAAAAACAAATCGTACGCGCTAATGTTCCACTTATCGAGTCATTGTAAATACAAGAAAGGTATATTTAAGATATAAATTAAGATTTACCTATCTACCCTCGGAAGTCCTGATGTTTCAATTTTAATAAAACAAGGGATTTTCTGGCATTCTGATCACTAAGACAGAAAAGTGTCTTTGGCATTAGGCGTTATCGTTTATTTATTTATTTTAGGGAAAACAGGTTAATATTACACAATAACATTTTAAATAAATAACTTACACCTAATAAAAAATTTCCACATAAATTACAGACTATTCTAATAAAACCTATGAAATAATTCTAATTTCATAGGGTTACCGTCGTTATCGACCACAATTCGCGTCTTTTATTGCGCGATAACAACTACGACCTTCACAGATTAGTGTTTTTCTTTGAATCAATTAAGTATTTCTACTATAATAAAAAGTTATCATCGCCTAGACTTAGAACAACGCATTTCTCCATTTACCACCGGTTCCTAGACTTTATTGCTAGTCGTTTTATCGACATCTTAAAATGAACTAGATGTCGCCGTTGCGAAAATTTTGATTGCTTAAATCAACTTCAATCCACATAATATATAGCTAAGATAGAGTAATTGTGTTTGCGGTTAGAAAGATGCTATAATTTTAGTTATTTTGATAGTGTGTCATAAAGCTAACGCAAGAGTTTAGCTTTATGTATGACACACAAAAAATAATGACATACAAGGGATTTACAAAGCAAACATATTTTATCTGTTAAGACGGGCGTTTGTTGTGAATATACTCGTAACACGAGACATAATGAGTTCATTATCGAACAATGCTTAAGAAAATCAATAAATATTTTCATGTCAATGCATACCACATCTCTAATAAGGTCCCAACACATAGATATTCATTCATAATTCAAATTACAAAGAGTAGTAAAACAGAAATGATGTACAAAAATACTAGTACATGCATAACGAGTATGGTGAAACTGGTACTTATATGGCAAATTGATTTTCTTGCCAGTTTTTCCTCATAAGCATGTATTTCGAACTGGTGGTGGCAAATACAAAACAAATTACAGTATTGCAAGAGAATTGAAGTGTCGTTTGTAATGTCAAATAAAATTACTGCCTTTTAGTAAATGTAAGTACTTAAGCGCCTCTTTCACAAACGTCAAGTAGGCCAAACTGTCATTTAAGGTCACCGGTAACCGGGAATAATGGAGCTGATATACCTTTGTTTGTACGGTAAACATCCCAAACATTAAATAGAAAATAATAATAAAAATTCGGCTATCGAATGATGCAGTAAACCGAGTACATAATTCAATATAACAGAAAATGATTTCTAAAAGTAACTAATCAACACTTTACATGTAGTTGTGAAAGAGGCCCTTAATGTGATTATTGATAATGTATGTAATTCTAATTGAACCATATAAGTACAACACTGATGACTTCCATTTATATCAAGATATTAACATAACCCAGCGTCTATACTTGGTAAAAACGGATTCTGGAAGATTCTCAGTCTAATTATAAGCAATCGAGTGGAATAAAATTCCAGTAAACATACTCATTAACCTCACAGTATTCCTGCAGACGATGTTAACACCACATACCACCGAACAATTGCGGAATGCACCGACCGCTGTTTATACATTCAAAGAGTTATACATTCATGTTTATACATTTCAAAAGAGGACGATGGAGATCAACACGTTTGTGTTCAACTCTCTGTGACTCACTCATTAACAATATTAACCTGTCCTCATGTAAATTGTTTAAGTAGAAACAGCTATTTTCAAAGTAAGTAACTAGTTGCTGGACTGCCCACCATTCATACAATGCGTAAAAAATGTGCTCACATCATGTAAAGAAAGTTTATACTATTTTACCAATATTTTACCTGTAGTGTATGTGCATAGATAAACTAAATCATAGTTATATACACTATCTCGCGTTCATTGTATATGATGGCCACACCGACGGTGACAACACCGATGGGGGCAACACCGAATGTTGGACACACTGAATGGTGGTCACACTGGAGCGTTGCGTGGGCCGGAGCCGGGAGAGACTGGAAGTATAATAATGTACCTTGGAGAGTGGACGCGTGTCTTGCCGGATATACAGTGAAACTACAGAGCCAGTGCCACCCAGACACCACAAATGGCGACGAGGATAAACTCCAAACTTCAAAAAAAAGGAAAGAGGAGGGAGCTAAGTAAAACACTTTATATTGAATGTCCTAAAAAAGTTCATTTTAAAAGTCAACTGATTTGAAATCAATGTGTTCTTGTTTAAATCAGTTGTTATATTATAAATCGTTTCATTAGATAATTTGTCGTAAGTAATATGAAAAGGGTTTCATAAGATTTCTTTCACTACCTGCCGAAAAAAAAATGGGCTTTAGTCGTGTAATAGAATAATTATCGAGGCAAATGACAAATTATAAATTTTTTAATGCAGTAGTATCCTTGCTATCCTTACATATTCCAAGTTTGACCAAGGTATGGCGTGGTTAAAATAATAGTTTTTGTTTTACACAAATAAGTACGTAGCGGATAGCCATGGACACAATAGATTCTCGAAACAAAGAATACCTACCGCACAGTTTATAATAATTGTAATTGCGTTAAAGTAAATAGAGTGTTACTTATTATGATGATAAGAGCGTGGGGCCAGCTGTACCTTATTTATTAAAATGATAGAGCTAACCTTTGGTTGGTTTGGTGATATTATTGGCAAAGAAAAAATTAGAACCTACCTTCCAGTTATACAGATTTGAGCAAGTATCAGGACTAATAGGTACTTAGCATTAAATATGTAATGAAATTAATTGATTCATTAGTAGATTGGGTTAAAAATAAAAATAATAATTTTGAAATATACGTAGTTACCAGTACAAGAGGTGGGTTGTAGTCATGGACGTATGTATGTAAAAGATTTTAAGGGTACGATATCATTGGGCAGTAGATAAGTTGGTCCCGGGTTCGATTCCTGGTCTAAGCAGATATTTAGGTGACGACTTTAGATGTTTATTTCTTTGCCTGGGTGTCGTAGGTGTGTACATGGCATCCTCAAACAAGACTAGGAATCCTAGTGGGTAATTGAGGAATTGTAAGCCGTGCGTCAAGTTGTTTAAATGCATTGTTTTAAAGCGTAGCGCAATAGAGAGAATATCTACCTACCAAAATATACTTTTTATAGTGTTTGTTATAAGCACCAAATTTAGATATATTTTGTTATAATCCTACACCTCAGGGGTACCGTGGAGACTAGAATAAGTTTACAGGACAATTATATTTGAAGATAGAAAAAAAAAATTGAAAAGTTAGGACAGAATTTAGAAGTCCGATTATTTGATCATTTGATCGATAAATAAAGTAATCTCGTATTAAATTCACTTTTCCAAATGTTATGTCAATTGATAATAACGTTCATGTAAATGGGACCGTCTACAAGATTAAATAGCACTGTTTTAACCTAGACAATGTATAACTATTTAAACATAGTTTAGTAACATTGTTACCACAAACCTTCTTTATGTTTGTTTTGTGGACAGTGTTGAAGTGCGTGAAATGGCATTCATTCATTCATGTCGTTTTTCATTTTACGCAGATCTGATAGGCGTATAAAGATGAATTTTCGGTTCCACAATCTATTATACAGACTACAGTAATGACATAAACAAATTAAAAAATTGGAATAAAGCCTAAATTACAACAAATACGTTAGATTATTTATAAATGTTTGTTATACCAAAAAACATTGCGCATAATTGAATCGTATTTGTAAATTATCAAAAATATTGCGCAGACGATTTCAAGTTGACAGAGCACGTCCAGAAAAGAGAGGCCGCTAACTGGTTAGATTCTCGTAGTTACCATCTGGCGTCTGGCGGGGTATAAATTCAAATAATGCTCAGACATTGTCTAACCCAAAAATATGCCTAGACACTTTTTGTAGTAAAGTTTATTTAAACGTGTTCAAGGTCTGTTTAAAGTGTGTTTGATGTTTTTGTAGAAAGACAGAAAGATTTATAGCTGGTTCAAATGAAATGTCGATTACATGTCTTAAGGCAAAACTAATCGGCGATTCGAGCTCATCGGTGCGTGTAGCTAGAAGTGCAATGTGCGGGAGGAGCGGTCGTGTGAGATGCACAATGTTTCATATCAAAAAAATGAGCACAGAAAAAAATCATAAACAGACGTATGGACGTATACTCTTTTTGACGGAACTACCGCATTATATCTATTTCGTGTAAAGTTGTTTGAACTTGAAAATCAATGTTTGAATTCAGTGTTTTGAAGTTTTGTACACTGGAGCCTATTCACCCTCAAAATTACATTGAGGCTTGTGTTAAAGTATAAAATTTTTCAAAGATCATATATTTTAAATGCTAGGAAAAAAAAAAAGTGTATGAAAACGAACCTAATTAGCGACAGGATGAATCGGTATCGTGATTACTTTTGTAGATTAAACATGAAACAGCGGAGTAATAATCTTTCTACGTCTGTATGGAGGAAAGGCTGACTTGTATCACCTTAAGTATAAATGTCGATTACAAAATACAGTGGGATCACACATTAATAAACTAGCCTTTAAATTATAGTAGGCTGTTTACGCTGTTAAACAATTCGCGAGCTTGTGACGTACTTAAATGCCGTGAAGATCACAGCTGGGTGTTGGCTAAAGAGCGGACACATCTCTGGAAAAGAGAGAGGAATTATGGTGTATTGTAGCTACTTCCATAATAGTGACTTACAGTATTTTGCTTTTGTGTAATGCCACAGAGGGCCATTGTGCTATTTACAAGTTCAGTCTCAGGCTAATAGAAAAGTTTTCAATTCAAATTTTAAATTCGGATTCGAAATAATTTATTTGCTGAATATGGTTGTACATGGGTAGTGTGGTATGTCCACATACTCAACCGACAAACGACGGCGGTATGCGGATAGGACTAGCGATCAGTAATTCTTCTAATAATTTATATACGCGGCGGGTCATTCATGATTTAATGAATGTCATACAATTATCGAATACAAGTTATATTTAAAATTATTGTTTCTGAACTATTATACAAGGGTCCAGGTTCGATCCCCGTTTGGTTTAAAATTGGATATATGTATATATTATTCTAATTACAATAGATATATACACAAAAAGCGTACATATTGTTGAGCTTCATGAGTGATTTTCGTTATGTTAGATCATTTTATTGTATCAAGTAATGTTGCTCTATCAAGTAATGATGTTAGCAAACGAGAACACGAGACGTCTGTGTAAATATTGTTGAGCTTCATGAGTGATTTTCGTTATGTTGGATCATTTTATTGTATCAAGTAATGTTGCTCTGTCAAGTAATGATGTTAACAAACGAGAACACGAGACGTCTGTGTTGTTGCGATTTTACCAGAAGATGTCTGGTAGTCCCGGAACAGGGGACGGTAAAAACTTCATAATGTAATTCGGTACAGGTGAATCCTGTAAGTACACGATACGATGCCACATAGGTATGTCAGACATGAAAAGTATACGTGTGACTGGTAACGCCCATTTAATGAAGTTGAAGACAATCCATACAACGTATTTGGTTACGAGGTGTGTATATGCAATATAGAAATGTTAAACATCCTTCGAGTTAAATTCAATATTATAATAAATCGTTAGATTTGTTACAAATTAAGTAATTAATGTATCATCTACTTGTTAGTTATCGTCGGCTACTTATTGTTATTGTATACTTGTTTGATCGCTATAAACTATTGCGTTTGTTACTGCATGGAATTGCGGAATACTGTGGTTTTATGCATTAAATTGCGAGAGAGAAGCCACTGCATTAAATTGCGGAATATCGTCTGTTTGCACTCAATGCGTGACGTAGAGTTAGCGCATTTAATTGCGTGAAATTAAATCATCCAATTGCGGAATACCGAGTTTTGCATTAAATTGCAAATAGAAGTTTATACCAATGTACCTTTAAAAGAGTGAATGATTAGTGTTGACCTAAATTGAAACGAAAACAAATATCGTATAGTAAAACGAAGTGATGGTACGGATTAGCAATGCCTTGGTTGATGGTACGGAATGGCCAATGCCTAAAATTGATGGATGCTACCATTAAATTGGTGGACGCCGCCATTAAATTGGTGGAGGCTGCCATTAAATTGGTGGATGCTGCCATTAAATTGGTGGGTGCTGCCATTAAATTGGTGGATGCTGCCATTAAATTGGTGGGTGCTGCCATTAAATTGGTGGATGCTGCCATTAAATTGGTGGGTGCTGCCATTAAATTGGTGGATGCTGCCATTAAATTGGTGGATGCTGCCATTAAATTGGTGGGTGCTGCCATTAAATTGGTGGATGCTGCCATTAAATTGGTGGGTGCTGCCATTAAATTGGTGGGTGCTGCCATTAAATTGGTGGATGCTGCCATTAAATTGGTGGGTGCTGCCATTAAATTGGTGGATGCTGCCATTAAATTGGTGGGTGCTGCCATTAAATTGGTGGATGCTGCCATTAAATTGGTGGGTGCTGCCATTAAATTGGTGGATGCTGCCATTAAATTGGTGGATGCTGCCATTAAATTGGTGGGTGCTGCCATTAAATTGGTGGATGCTGCCATTAAATTGGTGGATGCTGCCATTAAATTGGTGGAGGCTGCCATTAAATTGGTGGAGGCTGCCATTAGATTGGTGGAGGCTACCATTAAATTGGAGGCATTGGTTATCATTAAATTGGAGGCATTGGCTACCATAAAATTGGCACAGATATTAATTGAATTTGGAGGTACATTGGAAATACCTGGGTAAATCCATGTAACATGAGTGACCATTATTTGATTCTCTAAAAAAATGCGTGTTTCTAAAACCATTAATTTTGCTAATGATCTCATAAGTAAGACATTTAATAAAAAACGGATTTGATTTTTAATATTCTTAATTAATTTAAACGGAACTGAATTTTTAATGGATACATATTAGCCTAAAAGCTAAGGTCGCCAAAGGTAACGTAAGTTACCAAAAACTTTATTGAAACTAAAAAAAAAAAAAAAATTAAACCTAGAAAATTCTAAATAAAACGAGACCCACATTTTATGCTTTATAACAATGAAATTTCCATTTAGGGGGTAGTGGATATAATTATAAATATGGTATGCTAGCTTTGTTAGTTTCAATAGGGAAGTAAAAATGTAACATGAGTTACCATGGAATTACCCACTTGGTACAACGGTGCGTTGGTTGAAAAGGTAACCTCCATTAAAATGGAAATACCTGGTACAAAGGTACTGTTGGTTAGGAAAAAAAGAAGAAGAAAAGAAGCAGAATAAGAAAGAAGAAGAAGGAGAAGGAGGAAGGAAGGTTTTGATCAATCTCTAAATTGACGAATCAAGGGATTTGACGGGAGTGTAATGTGACAAATCAAAAATTTGACAAGGTCTGCGTAATCCAGGAAAAATACTGACAAGAAATGAAATCATCGAGTTTTAACGATTGTTGACAAGGAGATGCAAAATTATATTAAATGATTAATAAAACTTTTGATAAGGAAGGGATGTAGTGTATGTGCATAGATAAACTAAATCATAGTTATATACACTATCTCGCGTTCATTGTATATGATGGCCACACCGACGGTGACAACACCGATGGGGGCAACACCGAATGTTGGACACACTGAATGGTGGTCACACTGGAGCGTTGCGTGGGCCGGAGCCGGGAGAGACTGGAAGTATAATAATGTACCTTGGAGAGTGGACGCGTGTCTTGCCGGATATACAGTGAAACTACAGAGCCAGTGCCACCCAGACACCACATTACCCATAAAAAAAAACAAACACGGGCGTAAATCAGCTTGTCCTGAATTTTTTATAAATCTCTACAATTTCATAACATTAACATATTTAAAATTATTACCTACGAAATTTCAAAATAAAAGACGTAATTCCCTATTTTTTGGTATTTTAACAAATATCTTCAAAAATATCCAATAAAGCTGGTTTTCTTTATTTATTTTAAACTACTTTATATTAGCCAACAAAAAAAGAATCAATGTTCTATCTCTTTCACAATGATTTTGGCGATATAAGGGTTTGGGATAAATTGACTATTAGACCTTATGACTATGTTGCTTGAGTATATATAACGATGATAGCTCCTTCTTCCTTTCCAATTAATTTATTTAGCTCACTGTTTTATTTAAATTATCTACCTATTTTTTTTCTTGCTTACTTAGTTGTTTTTTTTTAATGTCACAAGTTTTTTGTGCAAACTGTGGAGGTGGAACCCTGTGACCTTGCAATACAGGTATTTTTCAATATCTACCATGAACTCTGGGCTCACACTGTCGCATTAACTTTTATTATTTATCTGTAATGTTTACGTATTGTATGTGATTGTTACAAAATTTATTTATTTATTCATGTGTCCGAGATATCAAGTCGCACAAATCGCAAAGTGCACAAGTCCTATCAGAGTATTGTATTATCAAAATTATTGATGAGCGATAAACACATCGCGATAGCAGTGAACGTATCGCTAATGCGATGCGATCTAATTTACAATGAAACAAACATTAGCCGACGTTTCGTAATTCTTTTTCATTTGGCATTTGGTGAGGCCTTCACGGTACGGTAAACCCAAATTGCTTTTTTTTTGCTTTGGCCATTAGACAAACGCGCATGTGCAACCAGACTCGCTGCATCTCGTCTTCACAAGTTCCAGTGGAAGGGAGGACCGAGTTCCGTTAGCGGCCGCCTCGTGACCACCCAATAATTCAATCGCTTTTTGCGACCAACATTACAATGGACACTTGTCTGTCCGTACGTTGCCTTCTGAAGCCTATTTATTTGAGTACTTTTCCAACAAAAAGTGATCGCACATTTCTAAGTGCCGAA
Source organism: Synanthedon formicaeformis (assembly GCA_945859745.1). Classification (NCBI taxonomy): domain Eukaryota; kingdom Metazoa; phylum Arthropoda; class Insecta; order Lepidoptera; family Sesiidae; genus Synanthedon; species Synanthedon formicaeformis. The sequence goes on along the minus strand of OX243974.1, from coordinate 62,227 downwards.
AGTCGAATTATGAAATACATATTTCTTTTATTTTTCTTATATATAATCTGCCCCTGGCTTCGACAAGTGTGCAATTTTTATACCTTCCCCGTTTATCCCTCTTAATACAATAATTGAAATAAATCGGTCTACCCCGTTTTCGAGTTTTTGAAGCATACACAAACCAACAACATTTTTATTTGATGGTAGGTGTTTACCATAGCCTCTATGACACAAACAACCCCACAGGGTGGTGCAAGTGCACTGCTAGCCGTAGTGAGATTAGGAAAGGGGATAGGAAAAGGAACTCTGGCGTCGCTTACTCTCTCACCGAAACACGTGCTGTTATTTCGCTGCCCAAATGAGTGTGAAACATAAGTAGCTAACCGTATCTTGCCGGTGGGCCGGTGCGCGGTCTCGACGGTGACGAGGAAGACGGCGTGGCTGCGGCTCGAGTGCTCGTTCATGTCGGTGCGTCCGGCGGCTCTCAGCCGGTTGCCGGTCTTCAGCAGACGCAGCATCTCCTCACCCGACTTGCACACCACGCACGTCATCTCCGGGATGTAGAATCCGCTCAGCTCCTAACGCATTTCATTGCAACTTTACTAAATTACATTAAAAGGGACCGAACAAGGTACAAGATTAGATGACAAATATGGCAGTGACATGGTTGCGGACGACCATATTTGCGGTATTGACCGTCTCGAGGCGTGCGAGGTCGACCGCCACATGCGCGCGTGTAGGTAATGTTTGCTCAGTCGCGAACAAGTACAAAAGAGGTGTTTGCTCACCTGGCCCCGGATGGTTAGCTTCTTGCTCTCCTTGGCGAGCAGGTCGCGGACGTCCTCCAGGTACAGCTCCACGTACGAGCAGGACACGAGGTGCGTCGTGTCGGAGGAGGCGTTGTTCTCGATGTGCGCCCAGATGTGGCGGAAGGCGCGCGGCACTATGCCCTCCTCCTCGGCCGTGCCCTCCATCGTGTGCGTCTTGCCCGTGCCCGTCTGCCCGTACGCGAACACGCACCCGTTGAACCCGTCCAGCACCGACGCCACCAGCGGCCGGACCTGCGCCCGCGCAACACGTCACTCGCGTGGCCTTCGAACGTATAATTCGCTTTGCGAGTACACTACTGCCGCAGTTATGAACTCGGATGACATAACATCGCATTGAGGTCGAATATAACGCGCGCAACCGTAGAACGCGCATCCTAAAACCTTCCAAATGTGAGGAATTAGCGAGTGGGCTGTCACCTTGTTCGCTAAATGCACAAAAAAACGTCGAAGGTCCGACTCCGACCTTCTCTCGAACGTTTCCTTGTAGTATGCATCACAATCAATTCTCATTTCTTTCTATTTGTTAAAATTCAATAACATTGAATCAAGTAGGTATTGTTTCACTTTATCGAGTTAATATTCCGGTATTTATACAACAAATAATTTTGGATCTCGATTTCTACTACTAGTTAGAAATGTTAGAGGCGACGTGCCAAATGTGAACGGGCTAAAATTATTGTAAAAAATTCATACGGAAGCCGCCACTAAAAACAGAATGTTGCACATGTGATGTACATTTTTATCATGTTTCATTATTTCGGGCGGCTTCCAGAAGATTTCTCCCATCGTAAACTTACTGCCGAATACCTCCCCCCCTCTCCCTCCCCCCTTATCGATGTTTATAGTTTATACTATTGCTTGTTAATGTACTGGGCTATTTTAATCCTCGTTTGCAGCGTAACAATATTACTACATTTCAAACACTTACACGAATTCGCTAATTAGTAAACATTGACGAGTTTTTTTTAAAAGAATAAATATTTAGTTAATTTTAATGATTAGAGCGAGTCGTTAGCGAATAAGTGAAACTTTTGCTAGAATCGAGTGAGAGGTCGAAAGAGAAGTGGTTATACCATTTCATCGTAGATGGTCTGCGTGTCCGCTCGGCTGTCGTAGGCTGCGTCGTACGTGAACAGCTTGTCCTGGCCCTTGGGGTTGTACACCTGCACAGCCCCACGCTCGGGCCACACCTGCACCACCTGGGGCCACACTCATACTCTTAGTATACGCTCAAATACGCTTCGCTCGACGCCCCTGCCACCACCACATTAGCACCAACTAGAACCGGGGTTTAATAGAGGAATAAGCGATTTGGTTAAAGATGCGTGGGTATGTCTCAGTGAGAGACAGATGTGCGTCACCGCGTTGGCACCGCGTCTACTCGTGTTAGCCGGGGTTAGTGCGCACCGTCTCCGCTTATAATTTGTGAAACCAGACCTGCAACGGGACATCTAACTTTTTATTGTCCATCGGCGTTTTGTTCGACAACCGCTCGTACCATTTCTGCGGCGATTTCTGTCGCTTCGTTACCTTTGAAAATTGGAAATTATGTTTTTATGACCCATTTTACGAGTGCCGTCAGTCGAACGAGTTCAAGTTTCGCCTCCACTCCCATATGGGGGGGTTCCCATAGTAAAAACATAGTTTGAGATGATACGTACCATTATTTCGTTTACATACTTAATACTATTACCCAGTCAAATTAGTCAAAACTAGATAAGAATCTCGGAATTCGAATTACCCAGCTATAAACTCCTATAAACTTGTATTTTGACATCTTAAAAGTTCTCTCAAAACCTACATATGGTAGGGTGTCCGCGTCTATTAAAATCTAAGGTCAAAGGTCACAAAAATCGATATTTTTTTTGCATATTTTTTGTAAATATCTCGGTTCCTATGGGGTTTTCGCTATTTGTATTTATTATCAATATTGTAGAATATTAAATTCCTTACATCTTTTGTTTCAAAAAAAAATTTATACGTTGAATCGTTTTCTAGATAGAGGGCGGAGAGTACGCGGTTTAGATTTTAATAGACGTGGACACCCTACCATGTGTAGGTTTTGAGAGAACTTTTAGGATGTCAAAATACAAGTTTATACGAGTTTATAGCTGGGTATCTCGAATTCCGAGGTGAACTTCTTATTTTACTAGACTAACTAGGTATATAACAATATAAGTACCCCATTTTGAAAAATAAATATATAGGTGGGTGGTTTAAAAGTTTAGTTATCGGACAAATAGTTTAAACAAACAGACGCGGACAGTTTTAGCGACTTGGTTGCAAAATATTGTTTCTTTTATTGTTGTAAAAAAAACTGAATTAGGTTTTATTATATACTAGCGACCCGCTTTCGGCTTCGCACGGGTGCAATCCTCCTTAAAACAAAGTCCTCCGCCGCGTCTGTCTGTGTCTGTTCACGATAAACTCAAAAACTACTGCACCGATTTTCATGCTGTTTTCACCAGTGGATAGAGTGGTTCTCGAGGAAGGTTATTATATCTAATTTACCGCGGGCTAAGTCGTGGGCAGCAGCTAGTTATATATAAAAAACTTCCTCGTTTAACGCTCTTTCCATTAGTGAAAATCGCATTAAAATCCAAGCGTGTCGTATGAATGGACTGGGCTGAAAGCGACTTATTTGTACTATGTAATAATTGCTTTAATTTATACCTACTGATGGGGAAAACCGCATCAAAATCCGTTGCGTGGTTTAGGAGGACACGCAACGGATTTTGATGACAGACAGACGCGGAAATCGACTTCAAATTATACCATTTAAGGATAACAGTCAGTACCTACAGTCAAGGGAAAAAATGATGATAATATTATGAATGACATTATGACAAATATATTTTTTATAGTTTGAATATTTATAATGCATCCTATTTCTGACTACAATAAACTGTCATAGTTACCTAAAAGCATTTTGAACTTATTTTGAAGCTTACTAATGTAAGTGTATAGGTACATATTTTTGCCCTTGACTGTACCTACCTCTTTTGAAAGATAAACATATATTACAATGATGCACTTGTACACGAATATGTTTTTAAAAGTTTTCTTTACGAGCGTAAAGTGACGAAAATAATTCGAGTTTTATACTAAAAATCAATTGTAATTCTATTTGAAATAATCGTTTAATCTCTCTTAGGCCAAGGTCGAATTGTTGAAAAATGCATTTCAGGGAAGCATTATTGCTCCAATCGCTGGCGGCTGACGGTTTCACCGAGGCGACGACGGAATAGCGCGCGCGACTGTAAAAAAACTTCATACCTCACTACAAAAATGTTTTCATGTTTTTCTCACTAACGAACAATTACATCATCCAAGTAAATTCATTGCCCTATCATTTAAAATGTTCTAAATAGGTACCTACACGTCACACTCGTACCTTTATGATTAATCTTCATGACTGGCTCGTGGCTCGTCAGAATTGACCTACTTTGTCATGGTCTTACATGCAAGTAGCATTATAATTCAAAATTAATGTAGGTACGTCAAACAATACGTTTATGAAATAATCAAAATTTTGTTAAATATAAATTAAATCGTAATTATTATTTTTCGCTAATCATTAATTAATGGATTATTTTTAACTAAGTATTTGTATTTACTGTATTGAACCATTTAATTACGAATGAGCCCTATTAGATAGTCAAAATTTCTTCTCATTTGCAATGCGCGGATTCGGAGTACGCGGTGAGGTCTACCTACTGTTAGCATAGCAAGGGCGAATCGCCACCTACGCGTCTGAATCACGCTAAGCCAAATTAACCAAATCTGAGACTACACTGAATACCTATCATGCACACAATAACGATAACCAGTCAATAGCGCAATTGTGGTATCTTATTTGAACATACAATTGATTCACCTTCATTTAATAATAATAAGTAATATAACAGCTACGGGCGTAGGCCCATATGAAGACCTGGCGATGGATACCCATCACGGTCGTGTGTTAGCACTATAGTAACGAGAGAGGACATCATCACTAGAATTTCTGAACCTTTATTCGTTGTATAGAGTCGACGCACTAGGTCTGCGCAGTCTTAATTTCCATTATAAACAATATAGCTACATCGCTTACCTCTTCATAGCCCTCTTTTTTTTCCTTTTCGGAGAGTGGCCTACACCTCACTACAACCTTAACGCACTCGTTGAGGGCTGTCCGTGGTCTCGCTGACTTTTCCATTTTCAGGCACCTCTTTTATATAAAATAATAAAGAAAATTCAAAGTCACCGATATCGATCCATTGGGAACGTACACATTTCAGCATCACCTGTTCGAATACAACACAAATCAAAAACGCTTTAGACTAATAATTAAATTATAGTAAATCAATATTAGGTCAGTGCAAAGAGATACTGTAAATAACAAGAAACTCGATAAGAAAATAAATAAAACCGCGTAATCAAAATTGTTCGATTTGCACCCGTCCACCAAGTGCGGGCATTTCTATGAAACTAAGCACAACAAAATAAAATATGCCCAAAATAGTCTGTGTTTGACAGTAGGAATTTGAGTCACGCTGACATAAGAGACTTATGTTGCCAGATTAATATAAATAATCTGTAAGGTGATTATATACTGCCGTAACGAGAGACGGATTGCCCAAATAACTGCAAAACGCACAGCGCCCTGCTGAAAATGGCCTAAATTTGGCCTTCGTAATAACATAGTTTTTACATTACATATTACATACGTTAGTATCTACTATTTAGTTTGTGATTATAACGCCTTAGCTAGTTTTTGTAGCAATTGGCTTGGCAACACTGGCGTTAGCTGTCAGGCTGTCAGAGTGAAGTGAAAAGAATCAGTCCACAGTTCCACACAATAGTCGACAGTATAAAATCAGCTGACGTCTGACGATATTAAAAAAACAATAATACCAAATACATACCAATAGAGTAAATAATATAAATACAATACGACAACCTGACTCTCTCGGCAACCTCCTTATCCCTCGGCCCTCCTGCCTGCCTGACAGCAACAATACAAAACATGCATAGTTGATATTTTTCTCTATTTATTTATTTATACAGTTTGCGAATAAGTGTATTGTCGTTTACTTTTACTTCCCTTGATTGTTTGCTGGGAGATAATACAAAACTGAATATCTATTCTGTTCGTGTTAACAAATTCCGTTTTCACGGGATTATTAACCATGTCAACTGGTTTGGCAATTAATCTAAAAAGAGCCAGCAAAATATACCATGAAGGGGTAAGTAAATGATTTACATTTGTAATATTCCAAAGAGGTACATAATTATATGATGAATATGTCTGATAGTGCTAATTTTCACCAGGAAGTTATAGCGGGAGTAGTGGTGGTAGAAAGTAACAATGAAGTGCGCCACGAGGGGCTCTCGCTGCTGATGGAAGGCTCCGTCAACTTACAGTTGAGCACTAAGAATGTGGGCATCTTTGAGGCATTCTCCAACAGTATAAAAGTACTTATTTTTCATTTGTTACTATAATGCATAACCACTATTTACATTATTATCAAAACTTACTGATATCAATATTATATTATTTGTAATGTTTTTCTACAAATTGTTACAGCCGTTGAACCTTGTAAATACACTGATAGAATTGTCACCAGGTGGTAAGATACCAGAAGGTGTGACCGAGATACCGTTTGAGATGCCGCTGATGGCACGACAGGCGGTCTCGCCAGGATACCCCGGTCTCTTGGAGACATATCATGGAGTATTTGTCAATGTAATGTACACGCTCAAGTGCAGTATGAAGAGGTCGTTCCTGAATAAACCATTGAATGCTAGTTGTCAATTTTTCGTACAGTATCAACAGGTGTGGCAAGATGTTTTAGTCAAATGGGAATGCAAATGAAAACTGGAACTGTTGATTTTTATTAATTTTTTGTGGTTGCAGCAAGATTCCCCTCCATTGAAACCAGTGCGGTGTGAGATAACACCGGCGACAATCCGCGCTGCAGGTGGGGGAGCTCGTGAGCGGTCGCAGATGCCACAGTTTCAAATATATGCTGAGATTGACACAACAGTGTGCTCTCTTGACAAACCTATCACAGGAAAGGTAATTACATCCCACATCTTGTGCTCCACCATAGACATATTATTATCATAGATATACTTTTGTGTGATGGACAGATCCGAGTGGATGAGTGTACGGTGCCTATCAAGTCCATAGAACTGCAGTTGGTGAGAGTGGAGACTTGTGGATGCGCTGAGGGTTACTCCAAAGATGCGACAGAGATCCAGAACATCCAAGTGGGTGACGGTGATGTTTGTCGCGGTAGAGACCTGCCGCTGCACATGGTGCTGCCTCGACTCTTCACCTGTCCCACCACTACTACTGTCAACTTCAAAATAGGCATGTCAAAACATTATCTGCTCATCGATATTCTACAATATTTGTTAAAAATTATAATATATAATATTATTTTGTTTCAGAATTTGAACTCAACATTGCAATTATATTTGAAGATGATTATTTAGTAACAGAAAATTTTCCAATTTTACTTTTAAGATGTCGAAGTTAGCCTGAATGAAGCTACGAGCACCAAACCCGAATGAAGTCTTTATATTATTCTTAATTAAGTCCATTAATGCTAAATTTAAGTATAAGAGCCTCTTTCACCAACTACAAGTAAAGTGTTGATTAGTTACCTTTAGAAATAATTTTATGTTTTATTAAATTATGCACTCAGTTTAGTGCATCCTTCGATAGGCGATTTTTTTTTTATTATTTTCTTTCTAATGTTTGGAACTTTTACCATACAAACAAAGGTATATCAGCTAAATTATTCCCGGTGACGGGTGACTTTAAATGACGGTTTAGCCTACTTGACTGATGGTGAAAGAGGCCCTAAGTCGACTTTTCTATTAAAATGTGATTCAACTAAATGCTGCTAATCACCCTTATTGCACGTTTGCGCACGTGAGATAAAACTTACGCAAGTGTACGAAGGAGTGAGCGGGACATGTGCAAGGTGCGAGAGGCACGGGGCGAGGAGCGAACCAATAACGCGGTCGGATCTATGTTATCTTGCCCCTTTGCCCCGCTTGATACCCGATCAGACCCAAAAAACGACTTCTCAAGTTCTCACGCATCTCGCCATTCTTGCCAAGTGCCAACTTATGTGCCGGGAACTATATCCTTTACTTTATGTATTACTCTATTCAATCAAAGATACAATATATTATTCTGTGACGAAAGCGCGCTGTCACATTGACATAACTATTAAAATAAAAAATGTTTTGAAATACGTTTGAAATTTTTATAGCCAAATAATTTTTTTTTATTTAAAAAAAAAGGAAAAGTAGGTAAATATCGCGGTAATTTTTAAAATGTACACCATTTCCAATCAACCTCTCCATCAACGGCTTCACAAGGAACATTACCAGTGTTCGGGTTCTTTATTTAATGAACCGCATCTTGCACAAAATAAACAATACGATGAAATCTCGTCTGCCGCTCTCAACGTTATGGAAACTCAAACTAGTACATTGAAAACTGACGAAAAGTGTAAAACGAAGGCAAAGAAGACCATAACAAATAAGAAGAGAGGGAGCGATCGTTGCAAACCCGTGGATACATCTAGTTTTAGCTTCGAAGAGAGACTGGTGGCGGCCGTATGGGTGCACGAGCGACGTAACACCTTGACAACCCTTAGCCAAGTACCTATAGTACCTTTTCCACTGATATATCCCCTTTTAGACACTTTCCTCACAAGTTTACTCATTTTCATAGATAAAGCAAGACTTTCGTCAACGGTTCCAACGTGAGCCTCCCACAAAAAGCACATTATTGCAATGGGAACGTAAGTGTTTCGCAACTGGAGGTGTCCATGACGCGCCCAGGTCTGGTCGCCCTGTCACCAGGTAATAACACTGTTCACTAGTGATAAGTGCCGGATATCCGAGAGAGAAAGATCCATATCTTTTACCTTATTAAACCTTTAACCGCTTGGTTTTGTAGGAGACTCGCAACTCGTAATTTTAAACGTTATGCCTAATGCATAACGTCAGTTAAATCTAACTATGGCTGTCAATTCATAGATGAAATTCCATATTGTAGGTGACTAGGTAGCAATGAAAAACTATTAAATTCCATTGAGATAGTTTTTGATTTCTTAAAATCAAATATTTGCAAACATTAGTGAATTACAATACCGGACCTGTATCCGCGGATATACATTTTCTGGCACATCACTGGTGTTCTTATAAAACGTGGTTTTTATGCAGGAAGTGTCATGTGCAGCGAGTGGAGGCGTCCATTAGGTCTGCACCGAGTTTGTCATTAAAACAGAGGTCGGCCACACTGAGGGTGCCTCGCACCACTCTTCGCACAATACTACACAAAGATTTGCCTCATACACTCATCAACATTAAGGAGAGAAAGGGAAAAATTAAATCGAGGAGCAATAAAAAATACTAAATTTATGTACTTGAAACTGTAGAAAATTAAAAATAATTTATTACTATTTTCAATTTACCTACTTATTAAAAATTTAATTCTAAATTTAATGTTGACCTATGTTAATACTGTGTATTTTATTTGTTAAAAATTAAATAGTTAATGAACAAAACAAAATATGTATTGTTTAATTTCACACACAATTGATTTGAATGAATAAAATGTCTTGGCTGTATTTGTCTTGTCTACACTTATTAAGAATATAAATAACTGTTTTTAACAAAAAATAAACTGACTTCAAACCGTTTTCTAATGGATGCCATTATCAGAACTGGACCAAATTGAAATGGGACCACACGGGAAGCATCAGCTTTCAAATAAAAAAGAATCATCAAAATCGTTTCACCCAGTCAAAAGTTATGAGGTAACAAACATAAAAAAAAAACAGACCAATTGAGAACCTCCTCCTTTTTTGGAAGTTGGTGGAAAAACGAGGAAAGATTTGATTTTTGTTTGTAATGAATAAACTCAAAAGCTACTAAGCTGATTTTTAAAAAAAAATACCAATAGAAAGCTACATTATAAACACTTGATTGGGACTGAAAAGTAAATTTTTTTTTGATAACAATATTAAAATATTTTTTATAATTACAATTTTGCCAATCTTAAGGCAGTTTGAACACCTTTTTTTTTTAGGAAAATCCTCAATTTTTTTTTGTCTTAATATATGGCTGTAACCATGGAGGGTAGGAATCTCAGATAGTATTACTACCGTTCCGGTAGGAAGGCAACATACCCAAGATGCTGTAACAATCCGTCTGTGTAATGAGGATCTTCTTGGACGCTCATCTGGCGGTAGCGACCTCTCCCTCACAGAAGACTATCTTGAAAAACTGCATGATGTGTGTTGTTAGTTTCAGCGAGTAGAGGATGTCGTCCTACTAAGCTTGGTAGAGCGCTTGTACAATACTACAGTCACCTGCCATCGAGTAGTGAATTTTCACAGAAAAAAACTATAAAACAATTATACATTTTTTTATTAATAATTAGTACAGAGAAATATTATGTGATAAACATTGTGATTTAGTGGTCGAGAGGCGCGCGCGGCTGGACACGGTCGCGACACAGCGCGAAGAACTGCGAAGGACGCAGAGTGCGCGTAGACGCGTCGAAGCGCCACCCGACGTGAGCGCCGCACGACCAGCACAGCGCCACAGTCCACGCGTACCCCGGGAACCACGAGTACTCCTCCGATGGAGCACCGCTCAGCGCCACCTCAGCGTCCGCCACCGTCACCACGTCGTGCACGAACCCGCCCAGGTTCGTGTAGTTGCTGTGTACGCCCTCACTCGACATGGCGAACATGCTGCGCCGCCGCGTCACCTCCGCCGCGCAAGCGCCGCAGCACAGCGCGCCCTCGCTCTGGATCATGCGCACCTCCATGTGCAGCCGCAGCAGCGCGTTGTCCACCATCAGCAGCGCAAGCCGGTCGCGCGCCGACAGTGCCAGGTTGGACGCCGTCCAGAAGGACAGTGACACGGGGTCCGCGGGCACGCGGTTCATCAGCTGCATCCGGAAGTGGTCTCGGATCACGCTGCGCATGCGCTCGTACTGGACCATGTCGTACACGAAGAGTGGCCACGGCGTGGCGGCGGCGTCCATGCGCCGTGGCAGGCGCGCCATGCGCAGCGGGTCACCCGGCGCCACCTCGGGCAGCACCACCACGTCCGCCATGCGCATACGCGTGTACACGTACAGCGGTACCGACTGCTTCGGCGCGTCCAGCAGCCGGAAGCGGTGGCGCGCGCGCGCCTTGAACGGCAGCCCCGACGCCGTCGCCTGCTCCTCCTCGCCCACCTCGAACACCTCGCACAGCACCCCGTACCCCGACACCATCGTGCCCGTCTCGCTGTCATGTGGTTTTTAACACCTTTTGTTTAAGGACCTTTTGTTTAAGGCTTAACATTACGGAGATTGGCCTTGTTTTCTACAAATTGTCTTAAATTAAAAAAAAATCATTTACTCTTTTTATGGTATTTGTAAAAGATGTGGTTACTTTAAGACAAAGAAATAAATTTTTTTATCAAAAATGTTTTTGCAATGAATCAACATTGCAAAAACATGGATATTTTAAAAGATGTGAAACAGGTCGCAATATAGTATAAGTAATATAAATTATTGGATGGGAATTTTTAATGGTAAATTTATTTATTGAAAGAAGAAAATTTGAACTTTTTACCCTTATTAAAACAATGTAAATTTAATTATTTGGGTAGGTACACCAACAGAAAAGTAAAGGAGACATTTCTATTTGAGTATTATTATTTCTTTACAAATACCATAAAAACCAAATATTTTTAGATTTAACATTAGTAAAACAATTCATTGAGAATAAAAAAAATCAGTATGGCAAATCTCCTTAATCTAAGGCCTAATCCAAGTGAATTTGTGAAAAAAGCTAAAAATTTTTGTTCTTCTAAAAATCGTTAATGGCGTTAATGTCGATTAACGGCATAAATAAAGATTGTTAATGTCTATTGATAGATTCAATATTGACCACTATTTATTTAGGACAGTCTGTATACTTACTCTGGACACAGTAATCCAAACAGTTTGTCTTTCTCGAGCGTTCTCGTGAGCATGGCAACGTCCTGTGAGTTTTGCAACAACATCGGCACCGTTTCCCCTGGAAATACTGCACCGTGATGAGCCACCACAGGCACCCGTCCCTCCCAGCCCGCTTCCAACACGCATCTGCCCCTCACCGCCTTCAACCCTGTACCCATGTACTGAAATAAACACCATGTTTTCTTACTGATAAAGACGTGTTGGGATGACATTTCAACCCTTGCTTCCTACTCTTACGTAACTTACAGAATGCAAAGCAGCCAGTGAGATGTCAAACGGTTCCTCTTCACGTCCAATCTCGGCAATATTTTGGCCCTCCCTTCCGTCACCTCCTCCCCCGCCCTCAGGTTCGTTCCGATTACCATTGGCTGAAAACCCATTGACACTAATAATTGTCTTTTATTTATTCCAAAAGGTACACCAACAGCATTGTAAGGGGTTGTAAGTCCTTACATATAAGTTTGTTTAATTGTTTGCTTTGATTTGTTAACTTGATTCTGAAGGTAAGTGCACTAGGGATGCAAGTAAACCAATTCTTTCTTGGATATAACTTTACTAATGACACTTATGAACACATTTAGATAGATAACATGACTTGTTACAATTAAACTTTAAATTGAGTGAACCCGAGTATCAAGGATAATTTGATACTTGTCTACGAAGATTACCAACTATTGTTAGATATAATCCACTTGACTATTTGGAGAATACTAAAATATGTGCTTTACTTTCTTATTGTCACATTTTGACCATAAAATTTATCATAACAGTTTACATATTCTTAACTTATTTGTTAGCACATAGAAAAGGTACATACATGCTCTTATCTAAGCATAATTTCCTTGTTTATTTGGTACAAATAAGAGAAACACTCCTACGTGCCCTTATATTACTTCCTAGTGGGATGGTTCCATCTGCTTAGTAAACTGATTTACTTAACATACATTTCATCCTGGCTTTTCTTGTTAATAAAATGTACGAAAGATCGTACAAACATAAACAAAAAACTTACAATAGATAAAGGTAACATAAGGTAATTTTAAGGCATACACAGATAAACTAGAAATTGAGCCGACCAATAACACACATAGCAACTAAACAATAAATAACTGAAAGCAAACAACAAAGACAAATAAACTATTAAAACAATATCTAAATAACAAGAATAAAATAAAACCGCTCAGCTAAACAGTTTATAGCCGTCAATTTACGCTTAACTTAAGCCGAAGTTTCAGTTTTTAACAAACTCAGTTTCAGCATTCAGAATTTTGTAAAAAATAAATATGAAATTGCAACAAATAGATTATTATTTACCGTTTTCTTCCATAGTGAATCGTCCGTATAATATAGTTAGGGGATAAATTTTGATGATAATGGGTGCTTGCATTAATGAAATGGTTAATTTCGCTAGTGATAAAAATAAAATAAAGGGAATTAAGGAATTCACGAAAACTCTTAAGAGAAACTAGCTAACAGGTGTTAATTCGAATAAATAAAGCCGAAGGCGGGGATTGTTGCACTTAACAGTAGGTATAAATAAACAGTATGAAACTCGGTATGAAATTGATATTCTATCTATGTAACAATTTTATTTCCGTTGCGAATGCGTTGTAAATTGGTTGTAAATAAAAACAAACAAATAGCTCACTGCTGACATTTGTTTGACCGATACTTGCCACAGTACAACTACTCAGTGACCAATGCTATGGTCAGCTATGGTATTCCGTTACGTTATTGTAATTGTGAGTAATAAATGTTCCCCTCCCAATTCATGCCATAAATTGGGTGTAATGAATGATGAATTGGACATATTTTTATAAAAAAAGGTTTTTCTAGGTTTATAAGTAATGTTTTTTTTATATTAGAAGGGTGGCGGACAAGCTGACGGCCCACTTGATGCTAGGTAGGTAGGAAACAAGCCTAAACAACAATCATAAAGATACGTGTATGTATCTCTTTGAGAGTATTTATAGTTACAACACAAACTAAATAGTAGATACTAACGTATTTTATAGTTTTGAATATGTATAGTATTCTGTGATCTGTATTCATGAACGTAATTTCATGTTCTGTGGTATACTCCACAGTAGAAATACTGAAACACGAGAAACGAAAAGAGCTAAGAAAGAAATGAGATGAAATTTTGAGAAGAGATTGGTATAGAACAAAGTAGATTTAATTTAAAATTGTGCATAAGAAATGTGAATTAAAATTGTTGCGGTACACTAAAAATAGAAATGTGTCGGAAAATTGTTTGTTGTTACGTTTTCATTCTGTTAATACTAGATTTAACCACAAAAACCAAATTGACAGCCCAAGGAAAGAGTCATGGTAAAATCGATTTTATTTTGCTTTAAAATTTTAAAATTATCTAAATCCACATGGCAAATCGCAAAGTGCGGCGCAATTAGTGCATGCATACGCATATACGTTCTTTTTGTAATATATTTATAGCATGAATTAATGAAGTACTGCACTGCAGTGTTATTTTAAATTGCCCATTAAACAGCGGGAATTCATCCTCGTCTCACTGCATTATAGTCATCCTTACATATTATAAAACAAAGTCCGCCGCGTCTGTCCGTGTGTCTGTTCGCGATAAACTCAAAAACTACGTACCGATTTTCATGCTGTTTTCACCAATGGATATAGTGGTTCTCGAAGAAGGTTTTAGTAGATAATTTACAAAGCAGCTAGTAGTTAGTAGAATGTTAAGCTAGGCGGCAAACTTCTTATTATGTTTAGTTTATCCGTAAATGTGGAGCTTTAAATCTTCATCACCCTCTAATTTTGTTTATCTAGAAAAGCTGTATAACTAACTAATATAATCTACATGTGAATGCTGGTCTATGACCCCCCACCCCCCCCTTTACGAACTGCTGAGCTTCCTGGGAGTGTGGTGGGAGTTCCAAAGATTATCTTCAAAAAGACGTTACACATAGAATAAGCTATTACTCCCCTAATTTGTGCACTTGGGGTTGAAACTTTCAATCTCAGTGCTAGGTTCACAAATTAGTAAGATTTTTTATTTTTATTTTATCATTAAAAAAAAATACTAAAAACACTATCATCATTCTTAAAGTAGCATATTATAACATTTCTATTGCATATTTTATAAAAAAGCAACATTGGATTTTCCCAAGAGTAGCCCTTGCTTGATGATACAATAAGCAGCGTCAGTACTGTACTTGTGCGAACTAATGCCGGAACTAAAGTCAGAGGTCTATATTTATTTGGTATTGATTGAACCGACATTATGTCTTTCTTGGGTTGCTAATTTGCTATAGCCTATTCATGCCTTGCATACATCATTTTATGTTATAGCAATCTATACACGGGATGTGAAGAAGATGTATTTAGCTTGATATAAGAAAATATTCCAAGAATCTTAATAATCTCTTCCCGATAATGTCAATACACAACATCTTACCTTACACAAATTATGTAATTTATTTATTTGATGAAATAACAAGAGTTGATGAAAGTAATAAACAGTTGTTAACTTGCAGATGTGTCGTTTCAGGTGTGACGGTGCACGATTCCCTCATCGAAGGGATAACGTTTCAGGTAATTGCATTTGAAATGAGTGTGTGAGTGGAGTTAGTACAGTTGTACAGTGAGATGCGAATGTGGGCAGGAATGGGGTAAGGAGGAGGCGGGCGTGGCGTCCGCGGAGGCGCTGCGCCTGTCGCCGGCGTCGCTGTCGTTCGGGCGCGCGTCGCTGGGCGCCGCGCACGCGCTCACCGTGTCGCTCACCAACACCGCCAACAGCACGCTGCACCTCGCCTCCGTCGCCGGCACCACGCCCGACTTCCACGCTTCCTTCTTCGACGCCAAAACGCTGGCGCCGCTCGCCAACACGTCCTTCAGCGTGGTGTACCTGGGCCGGCGTGAGGGCCCCGTTTCGGCCCATCTGTACATCCACACGTCGCTCGGCATCCACAAGTACCCGGTGTCGGCGGTAGGCGTGGCGAGCGAGTGGGGCCTTTGGCCGGTGGTGGGGGTGCGCGTGCCACAGAACGCGTCGCTGGAGCCGTGGCTGACGCTGCACAACCCGACGTCGCGGCCGCTGCAGGTGCAGGAGGTGTACGCGTCGGCGTCGTGGCTGCGGCTGCGGCTGCCGCAGGGTGGTGCGCGCGCGTCGAGCGCACTGTGGGCGATCCCGCCGCACTCGACGCGCCCGCTCGTGCGTCTCGCGCTGGCGCCTGAGGGCACGCACGCGCTCACGGCCTACGTACGCATCAAAGCCAACATCACGGGGCCGCCACTGGTTGTGGCCGTGGAGGCCGTCGCGGTGGCGGCCGGCGAGTACTTGCGACCGCTGCAGTTGCGCCCCGGGGTGCGCGGCTCGAGAGACTCCGCCGAACAAGTATGCCTCAAGTATTCTAAATTTTCAATTTTTTCAACCTCACATATTTCAGAGGCTGTTGGTACGAAGTCTTGAGATCTGGTTGCCTAAAACGACTTACGGCCGAAATTAATGAATTTAATATTTATTTATTTATTTATTTATTTATTTATTAAGGCAAAGACAGTCACACACAACTTAGTATACAAAAAATAGAAACAATAAGACCTATATTACCATAGACTAATACAAATATTTACAAGGGGTGGTACAAATCGACACTTCAAAGAAAATTTTACATGGATAACACAATATTTACAAGTGGTGGTACAAATGGATGTTTCATTATTTTTAATTGTATTATTAATAAATAAAATTATTAAATTCTCCCATTTCAATCGTATAATTCTTGTGGAGTACGGCGACACGTTGAGTTTGGGCGTTAAATACGTCGTAGATTCGACGTCATTCCTCATATTTTAATTTGTTGGTACAGGCATTGGTAGTTTTATTGTAATTTCGGTTGTTAATTTATCTAGCGCAATCGATCTAGCGTTGCAATCCCTCGAATTTCACGGATTCATATCACGGATTATAAGATAAACATACAAGAATTTAAAATTATTTTTATTATTAATAAATAAAATTATTAAATTCTCCCATTCTCGCGGACACATCTGTAATTTATTCCAAAATAGTAAAATTACTTGAGGAAAAGGATACCGAATTTTATACATACAAACCTAAGAGTGAAAGAAGCTTCAGTGTAATATTGAAAAATATACATCCGTCTATGGATACCAACAACATAAAACTTGAACTAGGAGAACAAGGTCATGTCGTTACAAATATTTGGAATAACACAAAGTGCCACAAAAAAACCTTTACCGATCTTTATTGTGGAACTTAAGCCACAAGCCAACTATAAAGAAATATACAACATTAAAAGACTTCTGGACTGCCATATACACTTCGAGCCCCAGCGGCCTAAACGTGAAATACCACAGTGCTCAAATTGTCAGCAATATGGTCATACTAAGAAATATTGCCGCCGAAAACCAAAATGTATACCACTCACCAATGTCAAATGTGTCCTCTGTGACGGCTACCACCCCGCGAACTACAAGGGCGGCAATGTCTACAGAGAGCTACAGAAAATCAGGTATCCACCAATGCGCGAAAAACGGCTCCCGAAACTACATCTAAGGGAAAAAACATAACACAGGCCTCTTGGAGTGGAACAAATTACACCAAACAAGACTTATGCACAGGCTGTGGATAGTAAACCAGATGCAACTAGCAGTGCTAAAATAAATGTTGACCAAAATCAAACTTCATTTAATTATAATTAGAATTTAGAATTTATAATTTAATATTCCAAATTATAAATTCTACAATACAAATCACCCTGACGGTGCTGCTTATGCAGGATCTGCACTACTCATTAAATCAAATATCCGACATCACACAATCCAGTCGTACTGTACAGAGAAAATCCAAGCCACAAACATTATTATTGAGGACTGCACTGGTTCTCTCAGAGTATCCGCTCTGTACTCCCCACCCAAACGCATAACCTACATATCGGCAAAATCATGCCTAGAGCTATCCTCGGATCATTCACATGTAATATTTACACTTAGCAGAGAAGTGACAAGGACCCAAAAACAATGCAGGTTGCACAACCACAAGACAAATTGGTCCATCTTCCGTAGCTTGGTTTCATCTACCATAAATGTAAATATGCCACTCAGAACTGACGACGACATAATGATGGCCGTAGAGCATTTTAATAACTGCATTCAGACATCGGCATGGGAGGCAACACCTGAAACATATCTATGCCAAATGCTTGTCCACAAACCATAAGGGATAAAATGGCTGAAAAACGCTCTGCAAGGAAACAGTGGCACGACATCCTTTAGACAAGAAAAGACTGAATTATATAACTGCTAAACCAAAGAAATTACTAATAGAACACAAAACCATTGGCGTGGAAACATATTTGATGAATCTGGATGCCACACCTTTAACGGATTATTGTGGAAGGCTACAAAAAGATTAAAACAACTTAAGCGTTACAATCCCCCAATACGTACTCAAGACAACACATGGGCCAGTAGTGATCTTGAAAAGGCCGATGCATTTGCTGCGCACTTAGTAAAGGCAAAAGCTTTACTAAAACTGAAGTATGCAGAGCCATATGTAAAATAGACCAGCATAAAGCACTAGACTACGACTTAATAACTGCTAAGGTCCTAAGATAATTACCCGACGAAGGTTTGAAAGTATTGACGCAAATATACAATGCTTTACTATGAAGAAATCATATTCTACCGCAATGGAAAGTTGCTGAAATAATTTATGATACTTAAACCAGGGAAGAGTGCTGAAGAACCGAAATCGTACCGCCCAATTAGCCTACTGCCGGTAGCTTCTAAGGTTTTAGAGATTCTGGTCTTGAGTAGGATGAAGCCAATTCTTAAGGAAAAGAATTTGGTCCCAAGTCACCAGTTTGGCTTTAGACATGCACAATGGCACAATCGAGCAAATCCACAGACTCGTTAATAGTATATATAACTTTTTTGAAAACAAAGAGTATTGCTCTGCGGTGTTCTTGGACATTTCGCAGGCCTCCGATAGAGTTTGGCATGAGGGCCTTCTTTTCAAGGTCAGAGAAATGCTACCCATTAATTACTTCCTGTTCCTGAAAGCTGAACGCCATTTCTTTGTTAAACATGGTGAAGATACTACAAATCTTAAGACAATACAAGCTGGTGTGCCCCAGGGAAGTGTCCTGGGTCAACTGTATAGGAACAAACTGGAGATTGATTTCAATCTCTGATTGTAGATACATTATTAATTTCGGCCGTTAGTGACATCGCAACATTTATATTTACAGTCTACACGCTCACAAATAGCGCAATCTTGTTTACAATTCTGCTTTAAAAGTGTACATTTATTAATTGTTATTAGTAGTAATTTTTAATAAGTTTCCCATTTATCAAGTCATGTTTTATCATGAATCGCATTTATACAGTTTGCTATGCAATTGTATAGTATATCAATTTAAATGACAACTTTTTTTCGATCACTTCAGCTTTTATTGCCCGTTATCAATTTTTTGTAGATAATACAATAGTATAATACAATACAATATTTAATGCACAGATACGACTATTGTAATCTTTTATTTAATTGTAATTGAGTGCATCTGTAATGATTATCAATTTATTTGAAATGCAAGTTCAAGTTTATTCACATAATTAATAAGCTTTTTACTACAATGAAAATGATCTTTCGGTAACTATACGTGACTGGTGTACATGATTTCAGCTGGAGATCGAGGTGGGCAACAGCGCTCGCGCTCCGGTGTCGGTGGAGGCGAGCGTGTGGGGCGCGCGCTGCGAGCCGCATCCAGTGGCGTCACCGCCGCCGCCCGCACCCTCCGATCCGTCCGCGCCCCAAGGCAACGGCTGCGCGCCCGCTGCGCAGGGGGCGCGCGTGGAGCCCGCGCGCGTCATGTTGCCGCCGCTCGGCGCGCCTGAGCCGACGCTGCGCTTGTCGCTAGACTACGGAGCGCTGTGGGCGGAGGCGGGCGCCGAGGCGGAGGCGTGGTGCGCGGGCTGGGTGCGCGCGGGCCGCTCGGCGCTTTCGTACAGCGTACGCCTGGTGGCGGGCACGTTGCGCCTGTCGCCGCCGGCGGTCGACCTGGTCACCACTGCGACGGCGGCGCACGAACCGGTGACGGTGCGCGCGCACAACGAGTTCTCGGCCGCGCTGCGACTGTTGGGCGCGCACTACGAGCCCGAGCTGTTGCGCTACGTGCATGTGGACGCTAACGGCGCGTCGGCCGTGATCGCGCGGGGCGCCACCGCGGAGGTTCTTCGTCTGCGTCTGCGCCCCGACGCCCCGCCCGCTCCGCTACGCTCCACGATCCTGCTGCGCACCAACGTGACGCAGTACGCGCTCCCGGTGCGGGTCTACGACGGGAGGTTCACATTGGTGAGTGTACCGAAACTTTTGCTAGTACAGGGACAACTACACACGAATTTATAACCTAAAATTTACACAGTTTGTGTTTTCTCCCCCGATGTTTGCAAGTATTAATATTTATGTAACCAAATTATTCTATGTCACATAATATTTTATGTGTGTTTATATAGTTAACAGGAAATAGTTTCAATTTGAACTAGGTAGATTTTTCAGTGTTATAAATAAAAAATAAACGATAATGCAAAGGATATACGAGAAGGCAAACTGTCGGTCGGTCGCAGGAGTGGGAGTGGGTGAACGCGACGTCTGAACTGCTTGAGTTGGGCGCTGTGAGTGCGGAGCGGGGGCTGCGCGTGCGCATGGCGCTACGCAACGCGGCACCCGCCACGCTGTGCCTGCGTCACTTGCGCACCGACGTGCCCGGCGCCAGCGTGGCGCTCGAGCCGGATGCGGACGACAGCGCGTCGGAGCGTTGCGTGTCACCAGAAGGGCGCGTCGGCGCCTGGCTCACGGTGAGCGCGGGCGACGTGTCGGGTGCGCTTAGCGGCAGCGTGTGGGTGGAGTCGCAGCACGCGCGTACCTCGACGCGCGTGACGCTGCGCGCTGTGCGCGGCGAGCTGCGCCTGGTGCCGGCGCCCGCGTTGGAGGCGGCGCCGTTCGCGTGGGGCTCGGCTTTCGTGGCGCTGGAGAACTCGATGGCGGAGGAGGCGCGCGTGCTGCACGCGCACGCGCTGCATGGCGACGGGGCAACGCGCGTGCGTGCTCTCGCCGACGGCGTCTCGCTGACGTACGTGCCGGAGGCACTCTGCGCGCCTCGCTGCTACACAGGCCTGGACCTGGATTCGCCAGGTGACCATTTTTATGAGTGCTTCTTTGAATGCAATGTCCATATTTTAAGTCGTAAGAGACATCACCGTAAAAGTTGTTGTCCATTTTGAAATTGCCAAAAATAATAATAAAAGAAGTATTTACAAGAAGTAAAATAAGTAAGCGAGTTGGGTGCTGATGCTGATATTGATATATTTAATTGTAAATCGGCGGAAATTAAGCGTAAATTGACAGCTAGTTCAGTGCCGTCTCAGTGGACCTCCCCTCTGATAGCCGTGCTGGGTGCAATGAATGGGTTTCGAGGCCAGGGCTTTGTCCTTTATGTATCTGTCTAGAATCTTTTCTAGAGATTTAAGCATAAAGGACGTTAGGCAAATTGGTCTGAAGGACTTAGGCAGAGCGTAATCCTTCCGACCTGCCTTTGGTATAAATAATACCCTAGCCCGGGTCCATTGTTCCGGTATATATCCCCAGGCATAACTTGCCCGGTAAATCTTTACCAGATGCGGCATGCGTCTATGCCTTTTTGTAATAAAATGGGCAGCAGTCCGTCTTCACCACTAGACTTCAGGGGTTTAAAGGATCCAATAGCCCATTTCACAACTTTGGGTCGGATGAGATCAGCCGCTCTGTTACGGTCCCCATTTCGAGGCGTTTGGTGTAAAGGCGTTCTCTCTGACCCGGTCGAAAAGTTGCGAGCTCCCGGAAAGTGAGTTTTCATCAGCTATCAGCTGCAAGACTGTTGGCGTCAACATGAAAGCAGTGGGAAAAGTGTTAGTTGACGCGATGATAATGAAATGTAATTGCGGCAGAGGGCGCGGCGTGGCTGCGGCGCGGTGCGACGGCGTTGGACGCGGATGCGGCGCTGGCGCGCGAGCGGTTCGCGGCGTACTCGCGCGCACCGCGCTCTCTCAACGTGACGCTCGTGGTGCACACGACGCTCGTGCCACAGGTGACGACGCACGCGCACGTGCGCGCCTACTGGCCACGCCTCGTGCCGGCAGCCGACGCCCCGCCGATTGACGTGCTGGCGGCGGTGGGTGGCGCGGAGCGACTGCTCGTGGTGGCGCGCAATCCTTCGCGCTCGCACGCGCTGCTGCTGCAGGCGGCGCTAGGCCCGCCCGACGCGCACGCGCCGTGCGCCCACGAGTGTGACGCGTTCACGCTGAGCGAGTGGCGCTCGCCCGATAGCGGCGCGGCGCCGGCGACGTTGGAGGCGCCGGTGGAGGCGGCGATGGGGGCGGCGAAGGACGGGCGCTCGCTGCCCATGCTGCTGCTGCAGCCTGGCGCCGCGGTGGAGTTGGTAGTGAGGTTCGCGCCCAAGTCGGGCGGCGCGTTCGCGGCGCACCTGTACCTGCGCAACAACCTGACAGCGGTGGAGGCCGTGCCGCTGAGCGGTCGCGGCGCTTTCCCCACCTTCGAGATCGCCGGTCGACGGCCCAGCGCAGCGGCGCCCATACTTTTCGAGGTGACCCACGTTCAAATTGTATCTTTCACCTTAAAACCCCTATTCAGCTTAATTTAATATGATCATTTTGATTCAGACCGATCGTCAGATTTTTGACTGCATTAAAACACAAACCCTGGAATGTAAACTTCTCTTTGGTTATATGACATTCATATGTGAATATCGTCACAGCAAATTTGAATTCGGAAATCCTCTAGTAGATGTATCTAAATAAAACACTCGTTGGGCAGGTGTCGGAGTGCGCGGAGGGCGTGGGCTCTGTGCGGCGGTCACTGGTGGCGCGCAACACGGGCCGCGTGGCCGTGCATCTGCGCGAGTGGCGCGTCGCCGGACAAGCGTGCAGCGCGCGCGGATTCCGCGTGGCGCCGTGCGCGCCAGTGGTGCTCGCGCCGAACCAGTCGCGACCGCTGCGCGTGGCTTTCGCGGCCGACGCCACCGTGGCGCGCGTGCACGCCACGTTGCTTGTGCGTACCGACACGGGCGTCGCCGAGTTCGCGCTCGTGGCCACCACACCCGCGCGTCTGCTGCCGCCTTGCGCCCTCGCCACGCCGCGCCCGCCGTTCGAGCGCTCGCTGCGCACCGCTGGCTCGCTGCTCGCGCTTGCCGCCTTCGCACTGGCGCTCGCGGCCGCCGCGCTCGACGCCGAGCGCATCCTGCGGCGCGCGCGCGCCTCCCGTCCGCCGCCGCATGTCGCCCCACCGCTCGACCTTCGCTCCCTCGCCCGTGCGCCTCCCGCGCCCTCCCGCGCCGCGCCGCCTCCTCCCCCTCCGCCTCGCCGTCGCCGCCCGGCCCCCGCGCGCCGTCCGCTGCCCCCGCTCGACCCTCTCGCCGAGCGTAGAGCTTTCGAGAGGTGGCGCGCGGAGGTGCTGCGGCGGGACCGTCGCACCGACGATGACTCCTCTCGATCCAGTGAGGACGCGGACGCCGCCGTGCCGCCCGCGTGCGAGGACGCCGAAGCGGAGGTCGTCGCGGAGGCGGAGGCACAGAGCTCCTTGGAGCCTCCGCTCGCGGATTCTCCGCCTCCACCGGACGACTACGAGACGGAAGCGGACACGGAGCCGAACGACGAAGTGAGTCCGCATCTTTATTTTTATCTTATCTTTATTTTCAGAATTCTTTAGGTAGTGTTTAAGTTAACATCAAGAGATCCTCTCTAGATATATATAACTACTTGTTGCAGTTTTTTGACCAGAAGCTACAGCATTTTGATTTTCTAGTTTTTTTTCTAGTCTAGGTCATCTGAGCCGCAGGACGTCCACTGCTGGACATAGGCCTCCCCCAAAATCCAATTGGACCGGTCAGAAGTAGCCTGGATCCACCGTTTATCTATTGGATTAAAAAAATAATAGTAATATAAAACCAAAAAAGAAAAAGTATATTTTATGTGGTAAATTTTAATTTTTAAAAATAATATGACAAGCAATAACTGTTACGATTTGAAGGAGCAGCCGCGGTCGAGCGGAGACGAGGACAACGCCTCCACCGGGTCCGAGTCGTCGTTGCCGGCCGACGACGTCGTCGCCGCGCGACCGCCGACGCCACCCGACGTCGACCGAGCGCAGAACGCGGCCGCCGGCGACGTAGACGTCACCGCGGACGCGGGGGAAGAAGCGAGCGGCCGATTCGCGCGCGGGCCGACTGCGCGCCGCGAGCGACCACGCACCGTGGACCCGTCGCGGGCCAAGCAGCCGCCGCGCAAGCGCAGCGCCAAGCGGCGCGAGCGCTCGTCGGCTACGCCGCCGCGCCGCTCGCCGCCGCAGGAGGCGCGCAGCGCAGTCCGCTGGGGCGCATCGTTCAGCTCGGTGGTGGCGCGCGGCGGGCTCGCGCCCATCGGCTCGGACGTGCCGCGCCGCCGCTCCCCGCCGCCGCCGCCCGCGCCTGCGCCGCACCCCGCACCCAGCGACAACTCGCTCTTCTTCTACAACGACGCGTGGCGTTCCCCCGGCGAGCGGCTGCCCTTCGTGACCACACAGCGCGACGCGTCGCCGCCGTGGGCGTGGGCGGGCGAGCGGTGGGCGTGGGGCGGCGGGCGGGCAGCGCCGCTGCGTCCACCCCCCGGCTTCGGGCCGCGCGCCCCCGCGCCGCCCGCGCCCGCCGCCCCGCTGCGGCCCTTCGACCCGTTCCGCTCGCCGCTGGCGTCCATCTGGGCGCCGGCCGAGCACGACTGGCGCCGCGAGGACCGCCAGCACGAGGACCGCTGAACCGTTTCTAGTCGCTGTGCAACAGACTGAATAAACTTACTCCTATCCGCTCTTGTGTTTCCTTTCACTTGTTCCTTACTGAGGTTCCCCACTAAGCGCTATTAGTAGGCGATGGTAGCAATTGGGTTATGAAGAAACCACTATTTAATGGTTGTAGCCTGAAAGTTTTTCAGACTAACGTAGGCCTCTTTTCTATATGATTATAACTGGCTACGATTATAACTACGGCTACCATAAAGAAACAAAAAAAAACCAGACTTTTTATGTATGTACTAGATACGCAAATCTCTACGCAACGGATTTGAAAAATAAATATTTACACATTTCGGCACCTAAGTTCGGTACTGAAGAATACTGGCATAACAATTTTATTACATCGATCTTAGTGTATAGGTATTTTCATAATAATATTAATTAACAATAATGTTACTTTGGCCGTGAACTAATTCAGTTCTACGAAGAAAATAAATGTTCTTCACGAAACAAAGAATATAGGTTCAAAAATTTAAAATTTCAAGAATATGATTGGATTGAACATTAAAAGTAAATATATTAAGTCATTAAAAGTCCTAGGACTTAAGGTCCTTTTTTTTTCATTGATCAAAAAGGTAAACAAATGTGGCGTAGCCAGGGTCACTGACCAGTTTTAGAGATGTACTTGTACATTAGGTATATCGAAGAAAGTTGACTCAGTGAGTAACTCATTTAGAATTTGTTCGTATTGTTTAATGTGATGAATTTTTGTCTTTTTACTTTTTATTTGACATAATAAAACAACATTAACAAATTTTAATGTCTTAACAGTAAAATAATGTTTTTAGTCAAAGCTAGGGATGTCGTTGTATAGACTTTTTAAAATAAGAAAGTACAATCATTTACCATGGTAATACTGAATTTTGCACCTCCGTAAAAACCTAAACCGAATAAAATATTATATTATTAAGATTAATAAGTAAATAAAATACGAATTATTAGTAGTAATTTTAAGTAATTTATTTAATGCTTTTAATCAAAAATAATTTCAAAAGGTGATTTCGTCTACGATTATGAATTACGATAAACTAAAACTTTTAAAATGTATGTAGAAATGTGAATTTGATAATTTAAGTACGAATCAAAACCTCATGTGACTCCTAATGACTTGTCGTGTTCATGTCCCATCTCTAAAACCATAGACAAAATCTGTGTGATTGCTCTGTGACATCTAGTAATTGTGCAGGTTACGTGACGATTTTATCAAGTTTTTTTTCCATTTTCCTCTGAAAATATGCAATAATTTTGGGTATATATACAGAATATTATGTGTAGTGAGTGTAAATGAATACGTGTATATATAAATTTGTAATTAAGGTGAAAACTGGAAAATGCTATGTCGTGAATTGTTTGTTTACCTTTCTGATCAATGAAAAAAAAAAACAGAGATTAGATAATGTTATTAGGATGTTCTTTGATATCAAAGCCTCCTTGTGAGTATGAAGTGTTCTGTGCCATTAACTGTCAATGTCATATCAAGCTTCAGCTTCACATTTCCGCGCAGGAGTAATGTGTTCTGTGACGTGGATCTTACAATTTTTATTACAATACAAAATCAAATCAATTACAAATCACTGAAAGTAAATAAAAATAGATTTAAATAATATTTGTTAGTGCGTATTTGTGATATATATCAATCAACATGAGTTATATGCTTGGACATTTACATAACGGATGGCAAGTGGACCAGGCGATACTGTCGGAAGAAGACCGTGTTGTTGTAAGTTCATTTCGATAATATTGATGTATTTCTGAGCCCAATTCTCATCTTTAAATCAACTTTAAATGTTCTTTATTGCACTGGAACGAATTTCAGTCACTTTAAGTTCAGTTGTCTTATTTCAATAACCACCAGTTCGGAATGCAGAATAGAAGAATCTGGAAAGAAATTCTATCTATCTATATCGACGCACATCCAAAACTATTAGTCTAGAAAGCTGAAACTTGGAACATAGGTTCATTTTATAACGTTGTTATATCTGCTAACAAACGTTGTTATATCTGCTAACATTTATAACGTCGTTAGTATGTTATAGTAAGACGAATTTTCAGTTAGGTACCAATTCTAATCCAAATTATTTTCCTAGCAGATGAATATTTCTTAAATGTTGATCAGAACAAAACATTAATTAATTATACTTAGTATGGCCATAAATACTGTTACAATTAAATTCAATACAATATAATAAATTCTATTTTTTCTGTGACAGTTTTATATAAGGTACAGTATTGTACATAAGTACAGGAGGCCAATATTAAATGCAATTTTTAAATGTCTTAGTATTAGGAAATACCCTGTATTTGTGATCTGAATTGAATATTGCATCCAGGACCCTGATTTAAAAGGAACATCATATTTTTAAATGAGGGCTTAGGAATAAATGATAACATTTAATGATTTTGAAATAATTAAAAATTAGTATGGTGCTAACATCCAACAACCTCTTGCGCAGTATGGGTTAGTGATGATAGTGAAAAATTGTATTCATTAGAATAGCTAAATGTATTCTTAAAACTTAGGAAACCTTTTCAACATAGTAATTATCCAATTAGAGTGGTGGACACATATTTTTGTGAAAAAGGTATGCAAATATCCTCCCAAGTTTACAGAGATCTGATTTTATATGAGACAGTAAAGCCTCATCACAATACCATGTTCTATAACTAAGAATGATCCTTTCAGCAAGACTCGGCATCAGGTTGTAGGGCTCAACTCAGATTGCAGCTGAAAAGGACTTCTCTTCACCAAGGCTGAGCTTCATCAGGCCCCATTTAGGAGTTATGGTCTTTTTTAGAAGGTATGGCATTATCTAAACGACGTCATTGTGTCACAAAATTATATTTTCTTTAAACAGACTTTATGGCCATACGGAGTATTTAAAGATTGGGCTATAGGTGAATGGATTAGATATGAACAATATTAATGTAACGCCTATTGCTTTGTAGGTAATAAGATTTGGACACGACTGGGATCCGACTTGCATGAAAATGGACGAAGTTCTATACAGCATAGCGGAAAAAGTGAAGAATTTTGCAGTCATTTATCTCGTTGACATCACAGAGGTTCCAGATTTTAACAAAATGTAAGAAATCTATTTTCATAATTACTAATATTAACAGTCCCCTCACAGAAGACCCTCCATCTGTGGACTAACTCATCTTAAATGAAATAAGTTATTAAAAGGCAAACTTAGTTTTTCTAATAACAATAAATACAGATAGTTTGCTATTGGTTTTCAGTGAGTGTGTAAGGCTATGAATTTATGAAGGTTTTAGCGTTATGACTTGCAGCACTTATGACGTTACTTAAGGTCAAGGAGACAATTGAATATACTGAGTTACAGTCTCGCTTTTTTATGATCATTTTGTGCTAATGATAATAATAGATAAAGAAAAGATGTGATGTGATCTAAAGGTACGAGTTGTACGACCCGTGCACGGTGATGTTCTTCTTCCGCAACAAGCACATAATGATAGACCTGGGGACGGGCAACAACAACAAGATCAACTGGCCCCTCGAGGACAAGCAGGAGATGATCGACATCATCGAGACGGTCTACCGAGGGGCTCGCAAGGGACGAGGTCTCGTCGTCTCCCCCAAGGACTACTCCACCAAGTACAGATACTGAGCCAACTAACTATCACAATAAATAAGTGTTATTTCAAATGTGTCTTTCCTTTATCCTCATCATATTAATAAAAGTTTGTGAAGCAAAAACTAAATAAAAATAACAACAATATTGGTTAATAAATTGCATATATAGTCATAATTATATCCAAATTTGAGTTCAGGGATTATAATATAAGAATATTATAATTCCTGAAGAAGAAATTTGACAAATATTTTCGAGCTTTAATTTTTTTCTTGTTTTTGATCATATGGAAAATTCAATGATTCACAGTAACTTACAAATTCCACTATTATAATAAAATTCTTGAAGCTACTTTCAACAACAATAGTGTTTGCTGAAGTCTCTAATACTACCATAAAAACCGTGAGAATTCAGAGCAAGAGATTTAGAGCCTTTCTAACGTTTCGGCGGTCTGTAAACACTTCTCAAAGTCCTCTTCTGGATATGACCAGTGTTGCCAGTGATGACATATGGCGCTGAAACGTGGTCTTTAAGGGCCTCGTTCAACGAGCTGCGAAATCGAATCAGAAATGAGGGCGATCCGTAGACGTACGAAAGTACCGACAAAAGGCGCAGGAACAGTGAGTTTTTTTTGGTTTTGGTGGAGGGACACATATTAGGTGATCCACCCACAAGGTGGACAGGCGACCTGACAAGAGTCTATGGTCGATTTGCCCTATTGGCAAATGATGACGGCCTATGTCCAGCAGTGGACGTCTTGCAGCTGAGACGGTGAAGACAAACGCTCACTTCACTTCACATGCTCCTCTGCTTCTATCTCTCAACACTTTTGTTCGTTGGAGGGCGGAAAATTAAAAGACTTAATATGTTAAACAGTGGACGTAATGTAAATTTCAGGGCATGTAATATCGGAAGGGCATGTAAGTGTCCGTATCGGTCGGCGCGTGGGGAAATCACATCACCCGCTTTTAGCGCTATTTTCACCTCTAAATTAAAGTTATAAAGATTGGTGGTAGACTTTCGGGAGGTAGGACTTTTTTAGGAAATTTCCTGCTCTTTAAGTATCTTCTTTTTACATTTCGGATATCTTTAAGTAATAGTTTTCGAGATAGACTTGTAATTTTTATCGGCTCCACTTCAAACTTCTCAAAAAGTTTCTAGATGTCATTCCGAATCGAATGAGTCCTCAACCATAAGTTTCGGTCACCTCTACGAGGTTTTCACCAAAGTGGCTCTTGTTTACCAGACTGTGTGTCGAATGTTGGGCTGCTCATTCTGGAGGACTGGAAGACGCGAAAAGACCATCACCGGTTTTGGGAGGATTACACAATAAAAAACACTCAGTCAAAGTTACTTAAATATATTTCAATAATCTAACTAAAGTATTATCGTCTCGCTTCTTTAGAGTCCCATTCAACTTACAAAATATAATAGTCATATCAATATTTCAACAAATAACTTGGTATATGTACATTACAAATAAGTGTATATATTATATATAGATGTAAACCCACTCACCCCACGGTGGGATCAGTGGGATCAGTGGGTTGTAGGTACATTAGTGAGATGGATTCTCGAAATATTTGGCAAAATGCATACTTAGTGACAACAGTTTTTCGTTGACCGACTCTTTTCATTTTGTTTTCTTTATGTATTGTTTTATTTTATTTAAGTTTAAGTTATAATAATTATTGTTTAGTTGCTACGTGATATTATCGTTCGTCTCAATTTATTTGTGTATGCATTAAAATAGCCTTATGTTATATAGATAATATTGTAAGTTTTTTGTTTGTGATGCGGTCGCTTATGTGCGGCCTCCTTTAACCAAAAACTGTTATCACGTCGGTCAACGAAAAACGCTCTTCAATGTCCGTATTCCGTCTTTTGTAGAAATGGGAAATAAATAAGAGAGGAACCACTGATTGTATACGAGCAGTGGACGTAGATACACTAAGTGTAGGTACCAATACCAAGTCTTGGCACATTATCACACGTAGGACTCATTATCATATAAGTACTTGGAAAATAGGAATTTCAATGGATAAACATTCTCAACTTACAGCTAATAACCAATTTTACAATTGTATACTTGTTTTGGGATTGATCTAATTTTAACCCCGATACAGTTTCATATTCACAAATAAACATCACACAAACGAGTTATAAACTTGATTCGTAAAAATGGCGGTGGTATACTTTCGGCAGTTTTCCCATACGTCCTATCCTATCCTATCTCTAGGTTCTAGGTCGCGGGCTTCCTCTCCGAGAGAGCGTCCTTATCATTACTTTAAAGTATAAATATCTCCTCTTACATTTCTAATCGAATACTGCTCTCAATGGTAACTAAGTATATAATTAGTCCATAGGCTAGTTGTAAATAAACTATGCTTTGTATATCTGTCGTTCGGTACGTATAGACGTCTAAATAATGAGTAACTACGCGGTAAAAATTTCCTAAATAAATATATGTCTGCAATAGTTGTCCCTCATGCGCGGAACGGACGCATTGGACGGTTCGATAAGACACTAGTGAGAGGCTTCAGCGCAACTCCTCCTCCGGCTGCGCGTCCGTCTCGGCGGCGGAGGGGATGGTGTGCAGCAGGCGCGGCGCCGGCGGCGGAGGAGACAGCGGCGGTTCGTCGGCAGACACGGCCGGCTGCCGCGTGAGGCGCGGCCGTGGCCCCGTCCCGCCGCCCGAGCGCGCGCCTCCCGAGCGCCACGTGCCCGTCGACGCCGTCGCGTTCGAGCCGGACGAGTCGTTGCGCGACGACGACAGGTTCGAGTCCTGCGAGGTCTTGCGCGCCACCAGCCACGAGGCGGCGCGGCGCGGAGGCGGCGGCCGACCGTACGCCCGCCACGAGTCCGAGCGTGACGACGAGAACTCCACCGACGACGACACGGAGCCGGCGCGCGCGGGCGGCGCGGCGGCGGGTCGGGCGCGCGCCGTCGGCGGAGGGGGCGCGGGGCGCCACGCGCGCAGCCAGCGCAGAAGCCGCTCGCCGCCCGCGGGCCGCGCTTCGGCCGGCAGCAGGCGGCGGCACGCGCAAGCGGCGCCGTGCGGCCCGCGCGACGAGCGCTCGGCGAGGCTGTTGGTGTTGGCGGGCGTCTGCCGGTTGCTGAAGTTGGAAGAGTGGCGGCAGCGGCCGATGCCGCGCGTCACGCGCGACTCTTCGATCGCCTTGCACACGAGCGCGCAGTCCTTCTTGAACTGCTTGGTGAGGATGGCGTAGAGGAAGGGGTTGCAGCACGAGTTGAGTGGCAACACGAAAACCGTGAACACCTTCGCCTCCTCGAGCGACACGAGGCGCGCGCCGAAGGCGGCCGTCAGCGCGAAGAAGGCGATGGGCGACCAACACAGGAAGTCGGTGAAGACGAGCAGCGCCATGCGCTTCGCGATGCGCGAGTCGTTCGAGTTCCAGGCCTGCGAGCCGCGGATGGCGCAGTACATCTTGAGATAGCAGCCGAGCAGCACGAGGAAAGCGAGCCCGTTGACGGCGAGCAGAGTTACCACGTAGCCGAGCGAGGCGGCCGACTCGGTCTCGAAGGGCAGGCAGACGGCGAACTTGCGGTAGTCGGAGACGCCGAACAGCGGCAGCGCGGCCGCCGTCAGCGAGAAGGCCCAGCCGGCGGCCATGACGGCGGCCGCGTGGCGCAGCGACAGCCGCTTATTGAGGTGCATCGCGTGCGTGATCGCGTAGTTGCGCTCCAACGTGATCACCGCCAGCGTGTACACGGACAGCTCCGACGACAGCACGCCCAGGAAGCCGGCCAGCTCGCACGCGCCCGACATCTGCCACGCGATGGCGTGAGCGCGGAACTCGCCCAGCGTGCCCGCGTCCACCACCGCCAGGAAGCCCAGGTACACGCCCATGAAGAAGTCGGCCGCGGCCAGGTTGGTGACGAGGAAGCGCGGCACGTCCATGCGGCTGCGGCTGAATACCAGCACGAACACGACCGTGCCGTTGCCCAACAGCGCCAGCAGGAACACGGCCCACACGCCGCAGCGCAGCGTCCACCAGTCGAACAGGTCCACGCACGGCAGGAACGGGCCCGGCAACGGCAGGCACGCGACGCGCCTCGTCGCCGGGGCGTTGGCCGCGCCCAGCATCGCCCCCGACCAGTTCAGGTAGTTCGGCCAGAGGTCGGTGCTGTTGGCCCAGGCGGCGAGGTCAACGCGCTCGGGCGGAACCAGCACGAAGTCCGTGAGGCCGCCCTCCTCGCTGGAGTCCGCGTCCGCGTCCGCGCCGCCGGCGTCCTCCATCAGCGCCATGAACTCGCAGCAGTGGTACGCGTACGACAGCACCAGGCTCTGCACACAAAAGCGAACGTGAGGCGCTCGTCGGCCGCGGTCGTCTCGCTCCGTCGCGTTTCGCACCTGGATCCTCGGGAACAGCTCCGGCGGATGGAAGTGCCTCAGGTTGGGGTTGTTGTGCGCCTTCAGATGCAGCAAGTGCTGCAATCCGGCCGCCGGCAGGTGTGGGAACTTGTTGTTTCCGACGTTCCTGTACAGACTCATCGCAGTTAATTTATCGTTGTTTTTTATCTAATAGACCGACCGACACGCGCACCCTATGTCCGCTGTGGCCGCGCGGTTCGACCTTATAGTTCGACCGATTAAGTTCGATGACTTGAAATATAAAAACTTCCAAGTTGTTAATCTGACTAACAGACCTCTTAGTGATAGTAAAAGGCCGCTTGGTTCGATAGTTGTCCTATCGATCCAAGCGGCCTTAAAAACCGTAAAGTCCTTGTGGTTCGACACTATAAATTGATCAACAGGTAGAAAAACTACATTGTTTGATTTGTGGAATCAAGTGTAGGTACTTGTGATTACTGGAGGTCTACATAGTTCGTTCGGTCGAACCGCGCGGCCACAGCGCCGACGTCCACTTACAGGTCTTCCAATTTATGTATAGGCACGAACGCTTCCGTGTCTATGTGCTCGATCGAGTTCTCTTCGAGATTTCTGCAAAACGAAAGAGTGGCGCTTAGAGAGGCGAAGTCGCGTCGACGCAATAGCTACGGATCGAGGGACCGACATGAGCTGCAAGTGCGGCGTGTGCACGAAGGCGTCGGCGGGTACGCGGCGAATCCGGTTGCGCGCCGCCATCAGGTCCAGCAGACGCCCGAGTCCCCGCAGCGCGCCGCCTCCCAGCGACGCGATCTCGTTCGACGACAGCTCCCTGTAGCGCAGGCCAATCAGTCATTCTATCGGATTCAGGTCGCGATCTGAATAGTTCGGAAGTACTCACAGCAGGCGCAGTTCGGAGCAGCCGCGCAGCTCCGGCACGCGGTCCAGGCGGTTCGCCCTGAGGTCCCTGCAACGGACGCGCGAGTGGATTAGCGGCGAGTAGGCAAGAGAGAGTCAGCTGCGGCGGCCACAGTTCAGCGAGACTCACAGTTCGCGTAATTGCGGCGCGTGTTCGCAGAGCGAAGGCGGCACGTGCGTGAGGCGGGCGCGGTCGGCGCGCAGCGTGCGCAGACGCAGCGACCCGTTCAGTGACGGCAGCGACCGCAGCCCGCGCGCCTCCGACATCACGCTGTCTCCGACAACATTCAATCCACAGATTAAACTTCAATACAAAAGAGTTACATCACTCGGATGTGATGTGAAAATTTAAAAAATTGCCTTGCCTTGCCTATTTACAGAAATCATTTTCGAGTATCAATATCTGACTCAAGTCCCTTCAACAGGGTTCGTTTGTTGGCTGCATTGTCTCCTATAGCAAGGCTAATTTGTTAATCGAGATTATAGCTAGCAGATTCCATAGACACGGAATAAAAATGTTTACGTTAGTATAAATACCAAAATAAAACGAAACTGCTATTAGATTTTATGCGATGACAACTGTTTACGAGGTTGAGACGAGCCATGTCGACGCTGGTTGCATTTCATACTAAAACATTCTGAGAATTGTAAATATACTTGTGAAAGTTGCGAACAGTAACTATTTGATTTTTTTTTATGTTAAGGTCGACAGACAGGCATAAGTTCTACAAGTGCGCTGCCAACCATAGAAGGATTAAGGATAAGGGCTCTGGCATCCCTTACTCACTCACCGAAACACAACAGGACATATGCTGTTATTTCACGGTGGTATTCTGTAAGGTGGTGGTTATTGCCGCCAGACGGGCTGCCCAAATGACTGCGAAACGCAGTGTGCCCTACCACTACATATTTTATTCTATTCTAAATGACTTCGGTGGCCTTCTACTATTAAGAGTGATCTTACAGCGTGGTGAGATGCGGCAGATGGTGGAGCGCGTTGTGGTGCAGTCGGGCGAGTGGGTTGGCGCGCAGGTCGAGGCGGGCGAGGCGTTGGCAGCGCTGCAGCACCCCCTCGCCCACCCACTCGACGCGGTTCCCGCCCAGCGACAGCTCCTCCAGCGCCGGCAGCACCCCGACAGCGCTCGGCACCTCCGTCAGCAGGTTCTCCTCCAGCCGCAGCACGCGCAGCGCCGGCGTCGCAGCGAACGCGCGCTCCTCGATGTGCGTGATGCGGTTGCGCTTCAGCACCCTATTGCAATTATTAAAAAGAAAAGCACACACCAAATGAAAGACATTATATAAAGAACTAAGGTTGAAAAAGCTGTTGAAAGAATTTTGTAGGCTAAGTACAACATTTCTAGCTTTAACTATAGAACTGTGGAACAGGTCCGATATCTGTATCGTCCTATAACATTTCGTTAAAAAGTTAACGTGAACGAGGCATGAATGAATTTAAATTATTTATTTAGGTAACTAGCTGGTGCCTGCGATTTCGTCCGCTTTGAAAAAGAAAAAAGTAGCCTATCCTGTGTCCCGTACGTCTAAATGTTTATCTACCAAGTTTCATGAAAATCAGTTATTTCGTTTAAGAGTTATGGAGGAACATACATACCATCAAACTACTACAACATGGAACCCGCGTGCCATACAAAACACTACGAATTTTATGGAACATTTAAAAGTGACATATGCGTAGAGCATGAACTGTCATTTAAAACAAAACAAACAAATTAATAAGTACGTAATTTAAAGAAAATGTGACTTTACATCAACCCATTAGAGTTTAAAATGAAATAGTAGAAGTTGATCGTTACTACCTTTTACCATAACGCGTAAAGGCAAGAGTCCGCCATGATATGTCAAAGGCGTTCTTTTTATGTACCGCTTTGGCATTTGTGACGCAAATTCCATTGTAGTATTTCGATGATACATACATACAATACCTACACTTACAGATTTATTAGTAGTATTGATTGATTAAAATTTTTTTTTAAATTTTATCGATTAATTTCTGAGAGCTTTCAATGGCTCAGGTTCAGAATGTCCAAAGTTGTAACAGAAAACAAAAATGTTTTTGTACAGAATGTACTTAAAGCTTTCGTTTTTCAAGACGTACGAGTATGTAAGCAATTTCCATGTCGGCAATAAGGTAAACGGAGTAAAAGGTTATTGATTGTGTCATCCGACTCGTTTTGGGCGCGAGAGGAACCGGTCCCGCTCGTGTGCCATTTTAATAACACCGAAAGTGACAGTTATAAAGGATGGACGGATATAAAAATGGGTAGCGCCCCCCTCCCCCCTGCCGGCGGCGCGGTCGGTTCGTCGACCCCATTACGAGATCGGAATCTATAGCTGTGGCTGTGATCGTGTGATTAATACGCTGTTCGCTTACAGAGTGTGCAGGACGGGCAGCGAGGGCAGCGACTCCTCGCTCACTTCGCTGATCTCATTCCCGGCCAGGTTTCTGACAACATAAAACCAATATATCAAAGGTCTAGTTGTAATAGAATAGTTATTTATGGTAACGGTCGTGCGAGTAGTTGATAGTGGCACAAGCTTTCGAAAACATGTGTATATCTACTCGTATTATTGCATATACAACATTGTTTTCAATCCGACTACCGTAAAATCAATATCCCAACATAGCGTCTCTGGTATTTACTTAAAGCGTCCCCGGCGACGAGGAGGCTGCGAGAAAAATATTATCCTCATCTGCGTTCAACGGCGACCTTGGATCGTAACACCGTTCGTTGGGTTCATTTTGATCGCTGAATTTTTTTACCTATACACAAATCTTTCTCGTTTATCCCTCATTTCATTAGTGAAAACCGCATCAAAATCCGTCGGGTGGCTTAGAAGTAGGTAGTTAGCGGAGAAACAGACAGACGCGGACGCATACACTAGAGAGAGGCAGGTCTCACAGCATCTGCAGGTGTTGCAGCGGTTGCAGCGCGGCGGCTGGCACGGCGCGCAGGCTGTTCCGCGCGAGGCGTAAGGTGCGCAAGGCGCGCGTGCCGCTCAGTGCGCCCGGCTCCAAGTCGTCGATCTGGTTGTCCTCCGCTGAGAGCAAGTGCAGCTGATGCAGGTCTCGCAGCGCGTGCGACGGCAACCGCCGCAGCCCGCAGCGGTCCAGCCACAGCCGCGTCAGCCCCACTCCGCCCAGCGATCCGCCGCCCACCGACTCCAGCCGGTTGGCGGACAGGTTTCTATAACGGATTTATTCATTAGATCCATTTCTAGGAAATACTTTTAAACGTTCTATTTTTACCAGGGCTTCGGAAACAAAATAGCCAAGATCCCGAGAAGAAACCTCGAAAGAAACTCAGGGTACAATTCTTTTTGCCATCTTTCAAATAAAATATGTAAAAATTACAATTCTTATTATTTATATACAACGACCGATAGAACGGTCACTGTCGGCAACATGA
The DNA here is from genome assembly GCA_945859745.1 of Synanthedon formicaeformis. Lineage (NCBI taxonomy): Eukaryota > Metazoa > Arthropoda > Insecta > Lepidoptera > Sesiidae > Synanthedon > Synanthedon formicaeformis. Next base: position 25,219 of record OX243974.1, on the reverse strand, counting down.
AAACTGTCAGGCAACTCACAGATCGCGCAGTCCGACGGCAGGCAGCAGTGCGTCGCGTGGCAGAGTGCTAATGTTGTTCCTCGAGACGTCTCTGTCGAGCCAGACAAAATAGGAGTAAGTGACGGAGGTCGAGGGAGTGCGAGGCAGTTCGGGGGAGGGCGAGGGTCTGCTTTATTGCCCTCATCAATCATCCCTCCCTCGGCGTTCATTCGCCGTGAATTAATTCTGCACCGCCGCGATCTCTAATATTAAAAATGATCAATCTTGTTTCGGCAGCGGGCAGACTGAAAGATTCGCAGGCACTTCGCCTTCTGCTGATCGGCCTTGCTCGTGGATACTATGTGATATTCTGATTACTTACCAATATATGTATAATAATTATAGGTAACACTTACATGCTAAAATAACAATTTTAAATAATCAATCATCATTATCATATATGTATACTATTTCAATACTAATAATAAATCTGTAAGTGTCGGTATTGTATGTACGAGTATGTATGTATGTTCCTTCATAACTCTTAAACAAATTAACTGATTTTCATGAAACTTGGTAGATAAACATTTAGACGTACGGGACACAGGATAGGCTACTTTTTTCTTTTTCAACGCGGACGAAGTCGCGGGCGCCAGCTAGTAGTAGATAAGAGTTAAGAGTATACGACTCGAAACGGAGTTGTTCATAAAAGCGAGTTAACGTTGTTTACACAGGTCTTTCTGTTCGACGTGGTCCGTATTGTTACGATGGTATGTGACGTATAACCAGTGGATATACTTGTCTGTCTACAATCCTTCCAATATTTATTCCAGGATATTAAGAATTGATATTGGCCTGCAATTTTCAACGGTAGCCTTAGATCTCTTTTATGTACAGGGACAGGGACTAAGTATGTTGGCAGTTTTCCAAATTGTAGGGGAAAACCCTTCAGGAAAACGGCCATTAAAAAGTAAATTTATAGTGATTCTGCAGATCTCACAAAAAAGGGAGGAGGGACTAAGGGATATCTCGTCACATCCCTTAGAACAATCAATCGAAACTAACTATTAAGCATTTAGTAGTCGACTCGTATTCGAGAGGTCTGGCGAAAATGGTCGAGAGTTTCGTATCCTAACCTAACTCGTGCAGCTTTTGTTGCGTCATCATCGAAATGTTGTGATCGAGCGTTGTCGTGAAACTCGTGAAGAAGATTCGGGCCTTTTCTATTGTGCAAAAGAATTAGCCTGTTTTTGTCGGAGGATGTTTTCTAGTGCGTTTCGTCTAATGGTTTCGATTGGATTCCGTCTAACGTCTTCCAATAATCGTTGTCAACTTGTGATGGTCGATTGCCGTGCTCAAACCACCAGTATTCTGGCAAACGCTTCCTTATTATACAATATTTATAAAAATAGAATCCGCAAATTATTATAATATTCTTCAATAAATACTTTAATATTGTATAGGTATATAATAAAATTGTAAAGCTTAGGCTCTGCTCTTAACGGCTGAGACAGGTCGCAATAATAAGGAAGCGTTTGGCCAGAATACTGCCACCGCACCAAACACCGTATTGTTCAATGGTATCTGTTACAAAAATAAACAAAATAAATATACTCGCCAACAGTATGTACCTACATATAAAAACCCATAAATTAAAGATTTCTGAAATTTTCGGAGTAACAAACAACGTATTACAATTATGAAATTATATAATCTTTAGACAAATCTATTTTCTGTCCAAAAATCAGTTTGGATATCAATACTAATAATAAATCTGTAAGTGTAGGTATTGTATGTATGTATGTATGTTCCTCCATAACTCTTAAACGAATTAACTTATTTTAATGAAACTTGGTAGATAAACATTTAGATGTACGGAACACAGGATAGGCTACTTTTTTTTTTCAACGTGGACGAAGTCGCAGGCACCAGCTAGTATAAGTGTATAATACAAAACCAGATGACAAATAACTAGTACATTAGAAAGTGGTTTTGTTCAACTATACCTACATTGCTTTACTTCAATCTTACAACTAACTTATACTGGTTTCTTACATTTCCTTTCTTATATATTCCTTTTGAGTAATACTTTAGGTTTTTTACAACTACATTTATATGCGCCACATATTTTCCCAACAATCATTATAATTTCATTTAGGTCACCTGGTTGCCTGGACCCAATTTCTATTGTAGGTAGGTATAATGAGATTTTTTAAATTAAGCTAACTATTTATAGTTAGGGGTTAGCTTTTAGTTTAGTTTAATAATATAGGTATTGTATTTTTTTATTATTTATTAAAAGGAGAAAAAACCATATTACTTAGTAGATACCTATAAGTAAAAATAAAACTTATTCAAAAATATAAAGCAAAAATGTGAACCACAATGTTAATATGATTTTAGGATTAGTTAAGGAACTAAATCGCGTTATGACAATTTCTCACTGAGATATAAATGTTAAAAATGTAGTTTTAAATTTTTCTCTCTTAGTTTTCTATTCAAGTAAAATTGACCACTGGAACTTGAATAGTTTACTTTGACGTGGATATTCTATATATGAATATAGAGTGTGCGTTATCGTGTGCATGATGCGTTTCGTACTCGTAGTCGGCAATAGGAGTGCGATTGCGATTGCGATTGCGAATGGGTGCTGCTGGCCTGCAGCCAACGATGGCCTCGACCCACACCCGCTCAGCTCGGTGAATGGCGGTGAGCAATAAATATCAAGCCTTATTACGCGACTACGCCTCATCGTTCCCCTCCGGCGACACTTCAATAATATCCTCACAGATTCCACATTATTGCGACTAAACGCGCGAATCTAACAACTCGTGCGAAACTAGTGCAATCTTATTTATATACATTGAGAGTAATATACATAATTGACTAGTGCAAATACAGTCGTCATTGGTTTCCTTGGCGCAACGGACGTGAGCCGCATAGCGTTTTAGGCGATCGAGGAAAACCTTAAAAGTAATCATCACAACGCGTACAAGGTCCTTCTCTCAATGCTTTTGCATCCACCAAGCTCGCCGCCAGTTTGTCGGTTAAGCTTATGACAATATGCGACGGATATTATGGGCATACTGATATTTAATTAACTTTTGAATTAGGGTTTGATGGAATTTCCGTAGTCAATACAGTGCAAGCACAATGCGGCTTGAGAAGATATCACTATACAAATACAAGAAAGCTCTGCCGTAGACCAAGACAATAATTGATCATGTCTCCAATGAGTATCAATGGAATTGAACTTGTCGGGCGTGTAAAGGCGAGGAACAAAACAACAATATATAATAACAGTCGATGAGTGACCGCTATTTAGTTTATAATTTGAATTGAATTAAAACCTACTTGTAGTGAAAGTGAGAATATCACGTTGTGTGTAGAGGATACTGACACATGCCACTTTTGCCTAGGAATAGGAACGATTTTATTGTCAATGGATCTGTTAGTTTCACTTGCAACTTCTTACTGTATCGCTCCGTGTTTCTAACGTTTACTCAATTATATTCTATATATAATATTTTGTATTACTATAAATTGTTTTCATACATTTTTCATAGAGAGCGGGAAAATATCACCTTGTGTTTCTAATAAATATTCGATCAGGATATCTACTTGGAATTTCATATTGCGCGTAATCTTTAATAATACCATTTAGTAATATTCAACATTTCCTAGTAGATATCTGAAATTTATTTCGTATATTTTTAACATTTCGGAACGTGGTTGTACCTACGCATAGGATAGACTACTGATTGTTACTGATAGACTATGCATTGTTAATAGTGAATAAGTACACTCTCAGCCAATTGCTGCAGCTAAAGTCTAAATAAAGAAGAGAGAACTCACAGCGAGAGCAAATGTTGATGTAGAGGAGGCAGACGGCGGAGCCCCGCGCCGCGGCAGAGGAGCCTCGCGCCCCCCTCGAGGCAAGTGCAGCCCTCGGGGGCCACGCAGGGGGCCCCCGCCGCCCCCATCGCCAACAACCACACGAGCGCCCTCCACATACTTCACCTCGTCCGCATGCGGGCGCCCGCACACTCCCACATCGCCACACACATCACATCCGCGACCACAGGCAACACCGCGACATCGCACTCCTCACTTCCACTCAAAATATCGCCTTCCGTTGCTTTGTTGCGCGAGACGGCTTTGCCGACTAACAAACGACGCGTCCCAAAATACACGCGCTCGCGTCTCGAGGTTCTCTCTCAGACTGAATGAGTGAGTAGTGACGGTGACTGGCTGCAGCCAGACGGAGAGAGTTGCTGCGCGGTGTGTAGTGCGCATGCGCCCCCTCCCCCTCCCCTCCCGCGTCCTAGCCATCCTCGGCCGGCGTATGGCTGCTGCATGAGTAGTGGGATAGTGGCCAATGACAATAATATCGACTTGTTCATTCAACTACCTTAATTAAGACTATAAACTAGCCCCCGAGATTCTATTGAGCCCAAACATGCTTTATCTGCTGTAAGTCGCTGAGGAGTTGGGTATTCTGCAGACTACTCGATGATGCTGCATCGGGTCAAGGTTAACATGTCATGGAAATACCACCGAGCTAACAGTATACCAAATTTTAAATCAATCGAAATCATGGATAACTTCCAGATCCCTTCGTCAACTAGGAAATTGTAGCTAAGAACCATCTAGATCACATCATACATTTAAAAGATAAAAATATACATCACACAAATAAAAGACCAAATTAGGTCGATCAGCTTGGGATCTATACGATGCCACAGACAGACACGCAGGTCAAATTTATAACACCGTAACTTTTGCGTCGGACTCCCATTTGGTTTTGCGTTGGATTCGCTGCAGAAGATCTAGATTGTCGCCAGTTAGCTCCACAAGCTGTAACTCATTCTGCAGCACTAATCGGATTATTGCTTAAATATTAAGTTCGTTTCCAGTGTTAGGCCATGTGGGATATCGAGTCAACCAATTTTGTCCCGGTACTCCTTGAAACGTTATGTTTATGAACGCTTATGGTTAGGGAGCCCACGATGCTAAATGTGTAGTCACTCGAGCGTCGTGGGGACCTATTGGACTTTGAAGATTGGATGGTAAGAAGAAAAAAAGGTTATATGAAGTTTTTCATTTCAGCGGTGGGGTGAGTGTCTACAGGCGTTCAAAATTTTGTAGGCGCTATATTTTAAAAATTTTTTAAGAATCAGCACGATCAGGAATTTAGGCTGAACCATCTGTATGAAAATCTGACGCGCTCGAGTTTTATTTAAAATTTTACCCCCACCCCCGCCAAATGAGAATCGTCAGATATCTTTTTCATTTGCAAAAAGCTGCCACGACCTTGCCTTACATCCGAATCCACTGAATTTTAAATGGGAGCTTAGTTTTAGGTTCACTTAACATCCCCTCTGAAAATCTGACGCGCTCGAGTTTTATTTAAAATTTTACCCCCACCCCCGCCAACCCCACCAACCAAACCGTCAGATTAATACATATCCGTTATCGGAGACACGTGGGGTATATCCAAAAATCCCCTCTTGGGCTCTTCTACCATTAGTAAAGAAACATGCGCGTGTACGGAGTAAGTACGTGTGTTAGAACTGAAACTTCTTTGCCGATCAAGCGGTAGATGTCATGCAACTGAAACGATATTTTGAAATTTTACTTTGTTCACGCGCTTCACTTTAAAAAATATATTATCATTGGTCACATTACATCAATCAATAATTTATTTGCAACTTAGTAACATGCGATTACAAAGAAAAAACGCAGTAACGGTAAGAAATAACGAGGTACAAGTTACAAAAAGGTCCCTACTCAGTATTTTGCTGGCATTATTCCAGTAACCTTAGCAAAAGATCCATTCAAGAGGCCCACCCTCTGGCCAATTTTTTTATAGGTTGTTTGGACCTACAAGAATATAGTCCTGAGTTTTCGGACATTTCCGTGGTATATTTTAGCAATTAAAAATTATTGAAAATTAAAAAATTGATATTTTTGAAATATTTTTTTTGGAACGTGTCCTATCGAAAAAAGTTTCAAATAAAATTTGTTCATCATAACGTCCTCTGTAAAAAAAGTCCGGAGTTAAAAAGTGCTATCATTGTTAATTAAGCAGTTAATGGCAAATGAAAATGAAAATTGTATTAAAAATTGACTTTGAAATAAATATTTTAACCAAGTATGCAAACTTTCTATACAGATTTAAATTGAAACCTCTAGATTGGTTCGTGAACTTTAAAACAACGTATCCTTAAGTTTAAGTTTGTGTACTGGAAAGGACCTTAAGACTTTTTTGAAGAAAAAACAGAAATTTAAGGAAAATTGGTTTAATAAAAAAAATTGTTTTAACAATAGACACAAACTTTATGCAAGGGTTTATTTATGTTTTAATAGGGTGTATTACCCCCACGTGCCCTTATTACGGATTCTAATCCGTTCCGCATAGATTTTATTAGGGTTATTAAATGATCTTGCAGAATATTGTCCCATTCTTCTGAAAGTGCTGTTCTTAGTGCTGCCACTGTCGTGTGCACAGGATTTCTCGCATATACAGCTCTTTTTAAATTGTCCCAAATATGCTCAATGGGATTAAGATCCGGGCTGCGTGCTGGCCAATTCATTGTACGTATCCCAACCTCTTCGCAATATTGTCGAACTTGTGCAGCAGCGTGCGGCCGAGCATTATCCTGCATTAAAGTAAAATTTTCGCCTATGAATCCCATGTAAGGCACCACGTGATCTTCTAAGATCTCTGTTATGTAGCGATGTGCAGTCAAACCCCCTCTATTACCGTTTTGACGGACCATGTCTATGAACACAAGTTCTGTTCGCCCGTTCATCAATACCGTTTGACGACACGTTTGGTCTAGTGGCTAGTAACCCTAGCTGTTAACCAAACGGTCGCGGGTTCGAATCCCGCTAGGGGGAAATGTTTTATGTGTTAACATTTTACCTTTGTACATGAGTCATGGATGTTTTGTATTTTATAATATGTATGTATTTACAAAAAAAAAAGTAATCTATGTATTATATCAACTGTCTGGTATACATAATACAAGCATTACTTGCTTACTTTGGGACTAGATGGTGCTGTGTGGAATGTGTAAAGATATTTATTTATTTAATATGCCACCCCAGACCATACACGAACCGCCTCCAAAAGGAACACGCTCCTCAATACAACTTTGAGCATATCGCTCCCCACGTCGACGATAGACTCTTCTGCGACCATCTGCACCATATAAACATGTCCTACACTCGTCCGTGAACAATACGGAGGCCCATTGCTCTTCTGTCCAATTTAGGTGATCACGCGCAAATCTTAAGCGAGCTTGTCTGTGAGCTACAGACAACTTTGGACCATTTGCTGGTCTAAAAGGGGTGATATTCGCTTCCTTTAACCTTCTTCTTATTGTTCGTGCACTCACATTTACTCCACGCACTTCATTAAGCTCTGTTTTGATGTTAACTGACGTGAGGAAACGATTTCGCAGGGAAGTTGTAACAATAAATCGGTCATCACGACCGGTGGTTGCTCGAGTCCTGCCTGTACCACGTCTCCTTCTGTAAGAACCTGTCTCCACAAACCTTCTGTATATTCTAGAAACCGTAGACTGGTTTAAATTTAAATTTCTACCAATCGTTCGTTGATCCAAGCCCTCCCGCACCAGTGCTACAATTTGAGCCGCTTGTTCGGATGAAGTATCCATATTATGGTTCAAAAACTCTCGATGAGTTAAAAAACTAACCCAACAATTCTGCTGGTAACAAAAATTCAATTGACAAAAGAATAAAAAAACAATGCGAATCAATTTAAAACTTTGCTTTAAATAACACGCAAATCTGATACTACGAGTAAATTTTCTTTTCCCGGCTATATTCATTTGTTTTACTGCAGTTCTATTTTTAAATTTTTTTTTTTTTTTTTTTAAGTTTAAGAGCCAGTCATATTGACGCAGTGTTCTTATATAAAATAATAAATAATCACATCGATTCTTCTTCACTTTAACGTGCCTGAGTTAAAACTCAGGACAAGATCAAAAGATACATTTCACATTCCCTACTGTAGAACTAATCATTCTAAAAATTCCTTCCTTCATCGTTCCAAGTATCACTACGAGTACAATCAACTTCTGAATGATATTCACCTTATATTTTCAAACAATTTGAATTCTTACAAAAAGAAAATTGGCGAATTACTTTAAAAGACTTTTTTTTTTCATAGTAGAATATTCTCTTCTTTTTCTTTTTTGGATTTTATATTAATAGATAAATAAATGTAATAAAGTCCACATTATTATATACATATTTATGATGATGATTAATTACACATATTTATATAATAGATATATAATGGCTGTATGTAATCTTAATAAATAAATAAATAAATATGTGATCAAACAAATAAAACAAACAAAGAAATATGATAATAATCAAATATTATAAATATGTAAATAATAATGTAAAGTTCATATCTTATCTTCCCACAAAACTATTAGATCTATTTACTTCATTTATTTACTAGTGAAATAAAATGTTGGTTGAATCGCTTGCTTATTTTGATGAACAAGATATTAAAAACACACGCCATCTAGTAATATTTTTAAGTACTAAACGGCGCTAATAACTTTATAAAAACTAAACAGACGTAAGCATTAGGTTTATCAATAGAAAAGGCAACTACTCTGATTTTGTTCATCTTTTAAGACTTCTGAAAGCTTTGTTATTCACAATTGGTAGTTCTAAATTTTCACTTGATCTTCTCAGCACAATGCTGAGCTAAAATCCGATTCACTACCGCGAGGACAAACACATCTTTTACCTGTTTATTAATTTCTGTTTTGTGGTTTTTGTATTATGTTTGTGTCTTGTCTATCTTCGGTAACTGTCGTAATAAAATTTAGAACGACATCTAATGCCTGAAGCATTACCTAATGATTAAGGAAAATCAATGATATAATATACTAGCTGTCAAGCTTGAAATCTCATAATGATAATCTTCCTTGGGCTTATTCTCAAGAATTTTATCCGCATGTTTATTTGCAGCAATCAATAAATAGTATTTTTGATAACTACAATAACCAGCTTTTGACCAGGTTTTGACTAGGTGTTACAACTGTTGCTAAAAATCGGCTACAGATGGCGCTAAACATATTATTTTCGACACTAATATTTATAATATAATAATCAAAATTATTTACTTATATTATTTTTACCAAAGACAATTTTTATTAAATAGGTAGATTCCAATTAGGTAGAGCCAACTTCGAGAATATGATCTACTTAGAAGGTTAAACATATTAAAATTTATAAGATTTTTTTTTTTTTTAAATAATAATAACAAATATACATATTTATACATTATACATATTATACATAATATAATTACCATTAATATACCTAAATATTTTCATTTTGACAGTTTTATGCACTGCTGGTGAAACTAAAAAGTTATATTTTCAGTATGCCGCAACCGTATATGTATCGAAAGACAAAATCGAAACATTGTGACGGCGCGCTCCGTGAGTCGTTGGCGTTGTTCGTGTTTTGCAATGGGCTTACGCTCAGTGCAAAGAATTACAACCTTTCGATAAACACTGCTATCGCTTATTCGATGTTTGCGTGTTTGTTACTTTGAAAACAACAGAGCGCGAACAAAGCCCCAACAATGTTGGCTTTCAAGATTGCGAACTTGTGTATGCATTTTAACCTATTGAATGATTTAGTGAGGTCTTCGGAACCGACACGCGGAGGTTTCACGGCCGTTGGCGTTGTTGGGATGTCGACCAAACTTTTTATCATTTAGAGGAAGTAAAGTAATATCCGTATGGGAATCTGCCGGAAAATCATTAACGTGTGTTCGTCTTTTAAGCGAGACTTTTACACATCCGTTAATAAATATTTTAAGACGCAGAGATTGTTGAAAAACCGCACAGTCTCGAGTCTTCTAATCATAGAGCGGTAATTCTTTTTAATAATTATTGTCTTAAAGACAAACATTACCCTGGACGGTGGATCATTTGGCTCGTTGACCTCAAATCAGAAAACTTTGAGGAAGAGTCCACAGTGTGAAACCGATCAGGGGTAAACCTACGAAACCTGAGTGAATGAGCGGAGAGATTTGTTGTTGTTGCGCGGCGTTGCGCGGCGGCGTTTCGCGATCTCGCACCACCCGGTGGATTAATCAACGGGTGAACGCTTGCGCCCGCGTCGACGCTCGCGGATGGCGTGCTCTTTTCTCCTAGTAATTGAATCGCGCCACCCGCTCTATATCTGTCTAAATAAACGGCCGCTGCACCGGGATTTGATGGATGACCGTTGAATTGAACACCAGCGGTTGGACAGTAAATTACGAATCGTGCATGCGTTTATAACGCGTCCAGGTACGACGCACAGAGATGTCGTCTGTTTTCGGAAGGCGATGATTCCAGTTTCGGGTGACTCGTAGAAATATTGATTGATTACAAAATGGTGGTAGTGCAAACGACCAATTATTATGTGAGGTCTTCGGACCGACACGTCGTGGCAGCTTCACAGCCGTCGGCGTCGTTGGGAAGTTGACCGGACTTGATCAAGAGGAAGTAAAATTCGTAACAAGGTTTCGGTGGGAGAAACTACGAAATAATCATTGACGTGTTCGTGTTTTAACACGTGTTTTAAGACGTGGGCGGTTTACACATCACGTTAATGAATATCAAGACTAAGATTGGTAAAAGTCCCCGCACCATCTAGTCTCAAATTTAAAAACTTTTTTGTTTTATTTATAATAATTTTAAAGAGGGAGAGTTCAACAGAAGAAGGGAAACCACTAGGTAAGGACGTCGTGGTGCTCCCTGCTATTAAACCAACGACGCTCTGACGACTTGGACGAATGCGGTTCAAACAATCAACATGATTGCTTAATATGACTGTGTGGAGCTGAACTATTTTCACAAATTAATGTATTGCTTAATGAAATTAAGCTTAACGGTTTTTAATTATACGTACTATGGATGGATATTGAGGAGTTATTTAGAGAAATATATGGCAAACGAACAGTTTGACCTCATTCCCTTTTTGTGAAAAAATATACCAAAAGAAGCAAAACGTGAACAGAGTTTATGTCGTTTGTAAACTAATTGTAAACTATTCAACAACTAATTTTCTTATGAACATTTTACATGTTCATAAGAAAATGAGACCAGGAACAGTTAAACCCAATCAGGATCAGCTGCTTCCTGTAAAAAAATACAAAACAGTCAGTCAAAGGCCAAGAAGAAGTTACCATCAGCCTCATAAATAACATGACGTGAAATACAAGGGAAGAGGCGTTGACTGCTCGTGAAACTAAAAAGTTATATTGTCAGTACGCTACAACCGTAAATGTATCGAAATACAGAAAAACCAAAGGAACATTGTGACGGCGCGCTCCGTGTGTCGTTGGCGATGTTCGTGTTTTGCAATTGGTTTACGCTCAGTGCAAAGAATTTTTTACACCTTTCGGAAACACTGGTATCGCTTATCCGATGTTAGCGTCTTTACTTTAAAAACAATAGAGCGCGAACAAGGCCCAACAATGTTGGGTTTCAAGATTGCGCACTTGTGTGTGCATTTGACAGATTGAATGATTTAGTGAGGTTTTTGGAACCGACAGGCGGATGTCGACCGAACTTTTGAATTTGGTCGAATGAACTTTTGATCATTTAGAGGAAGTAAAGTAAACATCCGTATGGGAATTTGCGGAAATATCATTAACGTGTGTTGTCTTAACCGAGACTTGTACACATCACGTTAATAAATGTTTTAAGACGCAGGTTGTTGAAAATCCGCAGTCTCGTGTCTTCTAATCATAAAGTGGTAATTCTTTTTTTTTATAATTATTGTTTTCGTTATTGTCTTAAAGACAAACAAATACCCTGGACGGTGTATCACTTGGCTCGTTGATCTCAAATCAGAAGACTTTGAGGAAGAGTCCACAGTGTGAAATCGATCAGTGGTAAACCTTCGAAACCTGAGTGAATGAGCGGAGAGATTTGTTGTTGATCAAGACCGTTGGATCGAACACCAGCGGTCGGACAGTAAATTACGAATCGCGCATGCGTTTGTGACGCGGCCAGCCCCGACGCAAGAGCGTCATCTGTTACAGCCGTGTAATGAATGCGTGTGCTTTTCGGAGGGCGATGATGCGGCGGCTTTACGGCCGTCGGTGTTGGGAAGTTGACCGAATGTGATCATTTAGAGGAAGTAAAATTCGTAACAAGGTTTCGGTGGGAAAAACCTACGAAAGATTTATTGTGTGTTAACGGAGACAACATATCACGTTAATAAATATTCAAGACTCAGATTGGTAAAAGCCCTCACCATAGTCTTTCAATTTTAAACTTTTTTGTTTATAATAAATAACTTTTAAAGAGAGAGGCCCGGCCCCAAGTCAACCTCACCCGCCAGCGCTGTCCAGCGACGGCGTCCGGGCGCGTCCGGGTGTCGTGGTGCTCCCTGCTATTAAACCAACACTTTGGCGACTTGTCTGAATACATTATGATTGCTTAATATGACTCGTGAGCTGAACGATTTTCACAAATTGAATGTACTGTTTAATTAAATTATTTAATCTCACAGGTCAAAAGTATTTAAAAAAGTTCAGTATACTATGAGATTATATTTGAGTATGACGTCCGAATGGCCGGCGTAGGAGTCTATATCTATCTGTTTTCAAAATTAGGACGACATCGGGAGTATCTTATCTTATTTTATCGACAGTCTATCACTACTACGATCGAAATAACAGTCGTTAACTAAAAGCCGAGGGAATGAAGTGCCACGATCCGTCTCGGCAGATACTGTTTTCGCGGGAGCATGCCGCAGACTGTCAAGAGTGTCAAGCTCCACCGCTCGCGCAGCCCTCATCACACACCCCCGAACCTCTGCCCGACGTTTCGTTACACGCAACGCCTTGCGTGTTGCACCTCAACCTCAAATAAAACACAATCATACCGACAAGTATTTATTATTGAATAAATGAAATTGGCAAACAATCGCAGTTTGACCTCATTCTCGTAAACCTAACGCGAGCCCCTATTTTTGAAAAAATATAAAAAGGAGCAAAACGTGAACAGAGCTTATGACGTTTGTAAACACAGTAACTAGATGTTCATAAAAAAATTAAACCAGGAACAGTTGGCCCCAATCAAGATCAGCTGCTTCCTGTAAAAAAATACAAAACGTGAACTAACCCTATGTCGTTGTCTAAGGGCAAAAAGGCGTAAGGTACCATTTAACTATCTGGTCTATTCTACCAACCTCATAAATAACTAGGTGGTGGTGAAATACAAGGGAAGAGACGTTGACATCTTTACTTACTAACTGAAATAACACAGAATAGTTACGCTCACACATTTCATGACCAAGGCCTTAAAATCAAATATAAATAATCGGTATAAACATTTTAGCTGAACTATTTTTAAGATTGAAAATTTGTCATATTACAAGCTTTTTATTAACTTGCCATGTATATTATGTATGTTTGTCCGGGTCGAATCTTGCAACTGAATTTTAAATCAGTTATATCTTTAACCGATTGAGCTGAAATTTGGTAATCTACAAAATGGATGGAACTTCTTTAATAAGCATATTTTTTAAAAATACACATGTTTCAAAAGACGAAATCCAAGGCACGAAGGTTAATAGCGAGGGGCACGGTCAGCACCGCCGACACCGTCGCTATTAACCGATTGAATGATTTAGTGAGCTCTTCGGTCGTCAACGTCGTTGGGAAGTTGACGACCGTTGACGAAGTTGACGATTTAGAGGAAGTAAACGTCGTAACCAAGTGAGTGAATATCAAAAAAATTGTACGTAACACAAAAGAAACACAATGGAATATTAACATTTCTGTAACACAAAGGAATATAAAGGTGCATTATACCAACAGTGTATTTGCTTACGGACATTATTTTATCTTTTACATTTTGTATTTTAATTTGACGTGAATAAATGTATTTTATACTAATCAACATTTGACATGACGCAAAACTATAAAGTTTAACACATTATGTAGAATAGTTAAGGTAGTTAGGTATTTAAAAAATAAACAAAAATAAAATAGTTTAAAAATCTTATTTATATTATCACTAATTAAAAATCTTAAAGAAAACAATCTAAAATGCAACATTTTGCAAGTAAAAACAATAGCAGTTTCTCCGGACTTTCTTGACTCAACTTTTGTCGATATCTTCATTCTCTCTGCTCCAGAAAGCACAAATTGTAACTATGGTTCTATCACGTAAATACACCAATAGAGATAATTATATAATTTTTCACATTAAAAACGGAAAAGAAAATGCCAAAATAGATTTTTTAAACATAAATGAAAAAGTATATATTTAGTTAGGTAATGTAAACTGGTCTAAGTCTATTGATGTTTTTATATTTTTCGTTTTAGTTCGGTAAGTTTTTGAAGTTCATATTTCTTATATAAAAATTTTTTTCTTTTTTATATTTAAGGCTTTTTAGTGCAGAGTCTATACATGGGCAATTTCGTACTGTGCTCCTCACGGTGTTTTTCTTTACAGTAAGTAAGAGCGATAAGTTAACGAAAAAATATGCAATCGAATGGCGAAAACAGCTTTCAAATCGGATCAGTAGTTCTTTATAAAATCGCGAAGATACATATAAACGAGAACCAACTTTTTTTTAGTCGGTTTAAAAAAAAAAAAAAAAAAATTACAAAATTATCATGAATTAATGGATCACAATGAATTTTTATTCATATAAATTTAATATTTTGAATGTAGAAATATACAACGTAAATATATTCAGACTACAACGTACATTTTAAAACGAAAAAATGTGTCACACGAAAGAAACATAATGGAATATAAAAATTGCCAATGTGTATGCACCCTTTTTTTGTGTGGCGTCACCCAATGGAAGCAAAATATAGCCTATCAAAACAAAAAACCACGCGCTACAAACAAAGTAAAAAGATTTTCACAATTCTTGTCTATCACACGATTTACTTATTACAAATAGTATCATAAGATAATATGTCTGTAGTAAAATCATTAAACTTACCTGAGATATTGCGTAACACAAGTAAATATTTTACAATGCAACAAAACGGTAACCTTACAATTCAAAGCAATACAGCAAAAGTAAGGTGGCTGACGTTTTGTTTTGTGAGGTTGAGTGGTAAATCGAGTGTTTCCGGATGTAAAAAAATAGGGATGCGTTTCGAAAGTGTATAACAGGACACATAATATCGTCACACAACGGTCGTCACACAAGGTAATGAAATATGGAGACATCAGTTTTACTTCAGTTTTCTTATTTATTACAACGTTTCTAAAGAAATAAAAAGGTTTCTTATGCACAGTGATCGTTTTCCAAGTACACTTTATAAAAAAAACTGTGTTCGATGGATTATGAAAAAGTTAATTTTTTTCTTTTAAAAGTACCACGGGAGACACTACTTTTTTGTATGACAAAAAAAAACTTCACTTCATTAGATTTGGTTTTTATTGTATTCCTTTGGACTAATTCAGTTGATCTGGTATTTATATACCAAAGAATGAATATTGAAGCGCCTTTTTAAAAAATACGGCTTATTTATTCACCATAGGATTTTTTTACACCCGTATTAATATGGGGACATTGAGCTTTTTCAAAATGTACAATTTTTTTGATATCGCCTCAAGTATCCGTAGGGCAATCTGCGAAAAGATCATAAACGTGTCTGTGTCGAGACATACACACCACGTTAATAAATATTTTATTACCCACAGATGGCTGACACTATAGTAGCGGAAGGTCATTTAAGGCGTTGGTTTATTTTTTTTCGTGGATAAGTAGAACGCTTTAACATTCAAGTGGCGCGGAAGAAGACGCCAGTAAAAGTGAGTTCTCAATAAATAAAAAATATAATTTATTGCACAAAATAAAAGTATCATGTAAAGAGTTCGCGACTTCGGTCGCCTAGTATAAGTTATTATTTATATTAATAATTATTTTTATTTTGTAAACTGTCCTGAGGAAAAAATACAAAGTTTGCTACAATATACATAGGTAAAAACCGTATTAAAAACCGGCTTAGCCGTTTCCAAGATTAGAGTACAATAAACGCAGTCTTCTTTTTTTTAATTTTTTAGATTTATTTTATTACCATTACACTTCAAAGTGATGAGACCTGCATAGAAAGAAATGATACTAATCTGTTTACCGTTAAAGGTGATACGCGTGTGTAGTTTGATTCGGGGCTCAGTAGGCGATGGCGGGGCTCAGAACGTCGTGGTTGAATGGCGAAGTTAAAATATCCTGTTATTAATTACAGACAGGATTTGTTCAATGATCGCGTTTTGAAAACACGAATCTATTAAATAAGGAACAACGGTTTTAGCGAGGCGAAGCTTTTTCGATGTTCGCGTTTTGAAAACACGAATTTGACTCATACAAAAAAAAAACAGGGCGGCAAACTTGCGAGCTATAAATCTGCCCTAGATATTTTGTGGAACTGAAAAGCTATATTCTCAGTATGCTGAAATCGTATATATGTTTTCGAGAGGTGAAATTGAAATCGCTCAAATTTTTTTTAAAATTCAGAATATTTATTTACAAGTAACATGGGTCAATGTGAACCAGTTCTTATTAGTTTGTATATGCAAACTCATTTACTTCTGTCGTGTAAAAATTGAATCGAAGCTTGGTTCACAACGAAAACAAAACACTGTTCCGAAAAAACGACGACCGACTCTCTTTGTGCGTCGTTTGTTTCAGAGCTAAGTAGTTGTCATATTCGATGTTTTTTTTTTTTTTTTTTTTTTTTTTTTTTTTTTTTTTTTTTTTTTTTTTTTTTTTTTAAATTTATCGTGTGCTTCTGCGTATACGCAGCTGGGCCACGCAGGGAATGTTTCGTCTTTCGAAAACACCATGGTATCGCTTGTCCGATTGAAGTTTGCAACTTCTGTTACTGTAATAACAGAGCGCGAACGCTCAAAAGTATTTAACCTTTGAGTTTATCGGAGATTTCCGCACTCGTTGTGTGGTGTATCTATTTAACAGAGGTTTCTTTTGATACTCTCTGTCCCCGGGCGTGTTTCGTTCGTTTGTCATATAAATACCGAATTCGAGACCAGTTTTACAAAATCTGGGTTTTACAATCTTATCTGTGGCCCTGTAATGTGAAAGAAAACTGTCCGTTACGAAAGTTCGTACCGTGAGCGATTGTGCATTTGCCAAAGGTGTTTTTTTTATCAAACAAGAACGAAAGTTAGAGATTCTAAGGTGATTAGATACCGCCCTAGTTCTAACCATAAATAATTATGTCTATCTAGCGATCCGCCGACGCTTGCTACAGTGGCTCGGCGGGCAGCTTCCGGGAAGCCAAAGATTTTTGACTCCAGGGAGTATGGTTGTAAAGCTGAAACTTAACGAAATTGACCATCATAAATTGACTCAACACAGAAATTCTCACCAGGCCCGGACACCGGAAGTATTGACAGATTTACAGCTCTTTCTTGATTCGATGGGCACTTGCATGGCCATTCCTCCAACGAGACTAAAACAGGCGCACGATATTGAGCAATAAACAGGTCTGTGTGATGCCGTGATGTGTAGCGGCGTCGTTGGGAAGTTGACAAAACAATCATTTAGAGGAATAAATCGTAACAAAGTGGATCGGAGGGGACTCGTGCCGAGTCGACCGGTTCGAAGACATGACGGGGAGTTTGACAGGGGCGATACATCTATCAAAGAATAACGCAGCTAAAGGCCCAGCTCAGTGAGGACAGAAACTTCGCGTAGAGCAAACAAAGGCATTAAAAATATAGCCGCAAGTTCAAATAACCTAAACGAGAGCATGAGACAAGAGCATTTAGCAGAACGTGCTCTGAAATTGAGAGCAAAAAAAAAAAAAAAAAAAAAAAAAAAAAAAAAAAAAAAAAAACATATTGTCCACGAGACTGATTAGCGAACAAGTACCGTGAGGGAAAGTTCAAGGATTAAGTTCAGCAAAATGAACATTTGATTTTGATTTTGCTTTTGCATTTGCAACACGGAGTTAAAAAAATTAAAGCGTAGTTAGGTTTCGCGTAGGTTTCGCGTAGGATTCGCGTAGGATTCGCGTAGGATTCGCGTAGGATTCGCGTAGGATTCGCGTAGGATTCGCGTAGGATTCGCGTAGGATTCGCGTAGGATTCGCGTAGGATTCGCGTAGGTTTCGCGTAGATTTCACTTAGGTGTATCGTAGGTTTAACTTCAGTTTAGCGTAGGCGTAGCGTAGGTGTAGCGTAGGTGTAGCGTAGGTGTAGCGTAGGTGTAGCGTAGGTGTAGCGTAGGTGTAGCGTAGGTGTAGCGTAGGTGTAGCGTAGGTGTAGCGTAGGTGTAGCGTAGGTGTAGCGTAGGTGTAGCGTAGGTGTAGCGTAGGTGTAGCGTAGGTGTAGCGTAGGTGTAGCGTAGGTGTAGCGTAGATTTCGCTTAGGTTTAGCATTTCGCTTAGGTGTAGCGTAGGTTCAGCTTCAGTTTAGCATAGCGTAGGTGTAGGGTAGATTTCGCTTAGGTGTATCGTAGGTTTAACTTCAGTTTAGCGTAGGCGTAGCGTAGGTGTAGCGTAGGTGTAGCGTAGGTTTCGCAGAGTAGGTTTCGCGTAGGTTTCGCAGAGTAGGTTTCGCGTAGGTTTAGAGTCAGTTTAGCGTAGGTGCAGCGTAGGTTAGGTTTAGCGTAGGTTAGGTTTAGCGTAGGTTAGGTTTAGCGTAGGTTAGGTTTAGCGTAGGTTAGGTTTAGCGTAGGTTAGGTTTAGCGTAGGTTAGGTTTAGCGTAGGTTAGGTTTAGCGTAGGTTAGGTTTAGCGTAGGTTAGGTTTAGCGTAGGTTAGGTTTAGCGTAGGTTAGGTTTAGCGTAGGTTAGGTTTAGCGTAGGTTAGGTTTAGCGTAGGTTAGGTTTAGCGTAGGTTAGGTTTAGCGTAGGTTAGGTTTAGCGTAGGTTAGGTTTAGCGTAGGTTAGGTTTAGCGTAGGTTAGGTTTAGCGTAGGTTAGGTTTAGCGTAGGTTAGGTTTAGCGTAGGTTAGGTTTAGCGTAGGTTAGGTTTAGCGTAGGTTAGGTTTAGCGTAGGTTAGGTTTAGCGTAGGTTAGGTTTAGCGTAGGTTAGGTTTAGCGTAGGTTAGGTTTAGCGTAGGTTAGGTTTAGCGTAGGTTAGGTTTAGCGTAGGTTAGGTTTAGCGTAGGTTAGGTTTAGCGTAGGTTAGGTTTAGCGTAGGTTAGGTTTAGCGTAGGTTAGGTTTAGCGTAGGTTAGGTTTAGCGTAGGTTAGGTTTAGCGTAGGTTAGGTTTAGCGTAGGTTAGGTTTAGCGTAGGTTAGGTTTAGCGTAGGTTAGGTTTAGCGTAGGTTAGGTTTAGCGTAGGTTAGGTTTAGCGTAGGTTAGGTTTAGCGTAGGTTAGGTTTAGCGTAGGTTAGGTTTAGCGTAGGTTAGGTTTAGCGTAGGTTAGGTTTAGCGTAGGTTAGGTTTAGCGTAGGTTAGGTTTAGCGTAGGTTAGGTTTAGCGTAGGTTAGGTTTAGCGTAGGTTAGGTTTAGCGTAGGTTAGGTTTAGCGTAGGTTAGGTTTAGCGTAGGTTAGGTTTAGCGTAGGTTAGGTTTAGCGTAGGTTAGGTTTAGCGTAGGTTAGGTTTAGCGTAGGTTAGGTTTAGCGTAGGTTAGGTTTAGCGTAGGTTAGGTTTAGCGTAGGTTAGGTTTAGCGTAGGTTAGGTTTAGCGTAGGTTAGGTTTAGCGTAGGTTAGGTTTAGCGTAGGTTAGGTTTAGCGTAGGTTAGGTTTAGCGTAGGTTAGGTTTAGCGTAGGTTAGGTTTAGCGTAGGTTAGGTTTAGCGTAGGTTAGGTTTAGCGTAGGTTAGGTTTAGCGTAGGTTAGGTTTAGCGTAGGTTAGGTTTAGCGTAGGTTAGGTTTAGCGTAGGTTAGGTTTAGCGTAGGTTAGGTTTAGCGTAGGTTAGGTTTAGCGTAGGTTAGGTTTAGCGTAGGTTAGGTTTAGCGTAGGTTAGGTTTAGCGTAGGTTAGGTTTAGCGTAGGTTAGGTTTAGCGTAGGTTAGGTTTAGCGTAGGTTAGGTTAGGTTAGGTTAGGTTAGGTTAGGTTAGGTTAGGTTAGGTTAGGTTAGGTTAGGTTAGGTTAGGTTAGGTTAGGTTAGGTTAGGTTAGGTTAGGTTAGGTTAGGTTAGGTTAGGTTAGGTTAGGTTAGGTTAGGTTAGGTTAGGTTAGGTTAGGTTAGGTTAGGTTAGGTTAGGTTAGGTTAGGTTAGGTTAGGTTAGGTTAGGTTAGGTTAGGTTAGGTTAGGTTAGGTTAGGTTAGGTTAGGTTAGGTTAGGTTAGGTTAGGTTAGGTTAGGTTAGGTTAGGTTAGGTTAGGTTAGGTTAGGTTAGGTTAGGTTAGGTTAGGTTAGGTTAGGTTAGGTTAGGTTAGGTTAGGTTAGGTTAGGTTAGGTTAGGTTAGGTTAGGTTAGGTTAGGTTAGGTTAGGTTAGGTTAGGTTAGGTTAGGTTAGGTTAGGTTAGGTTAGGTTAGGTTAGGTTAGGTTAGGTTAGGTTAGGTTAGGTTAGGTTAGGTTAGGTTAGGTTAGGTTAGGTTAGGTTAGGTTAGGTTAGGTTAGGTTAGGTTAGGTTAGGTTAGGTTAGGTTAGGTTAGGTTAGGTTAGGTTAGGTTAGGTTAGGTTAGGTTAGGTTAGGTTAGGTTAGGTTAGGTTAGGTTAGGTTAGGTTAGGTTAGGTTAGGTTAGGTTAGGTTAGGTTAGGTTAGGTTAGGTTAGGTTAGGTTAGGTTAGGTTAGGTTAGGTTAGGTTAGGTTAGGTTAGGTTAGGTTAGGTTAGGTTAGGTTAGGTTAGGTTAGGTTAGGTTAGGTTAGGTTAGGTTAGGTTAGGTTAGGTTAGGTTAGGTTAGGTTAGGTTAGGTTAGGTTAGGTTAGGTTAGGTTAGGTTAGGTTAGGTTAGGTTAGGTTAGGTTAGGTTAGGTTAGGTTAGGTTAGGTTAGGTTAGGTTAGGTTAGGTTAGGTTAGGTTAGGTTAGGTTAGGTTAGGTTAGGTTAGGTTAGGTTAGGTTAGGTTAGGTTAGGTTAGGTTAGGTTAGGTTAGGTTAGGTTAGGTTAGGTTAGGTTAGGTTAGGTTAGGTTAGGTTAGGTTAGGTTAGGTTAGGTTAGGTTAGGTTAGGTTAGGTTAGGTTAGGTTAGGTTAGGTTAGGTTAGGTTAGGTTAGGTTAGGTTAGGTTAGGTTAGGTTAGGTTAGGTTAGGTTAGGTTAGGTTAGGTTAGGTTAGGTTAGGTTAGGTTAGGTTAGGTTAGGTTAGGTTAGGTTAGGTTAGGTTAGGTTAGGTTAGGTTAGGTTAGGTTAGGTTAGGTTAGGTTAGGTTAGGTTAGGTTAGGTTAGGTTAGGTTAGGTTAGGTTAGGTTAGGTTAGGTTAGGTTAGGTTAGGTTAGGTTAGGTTAGGTTAGGTTAGGTTAGGTTAGGTTAGGTTAGGTTAGGTTAGGTTAGGTTAGGTTAGGTTAGGTTAGGTTAGGTTAGGTTAGGTTAGGTTAGGTTAGGTTAGGTTAGGTTAGGTTAGGTTAGGTTAGGTTAGGTTAGGTTAGGTTAGGTTAGGTTAGGTTAGGTTAGGTTAGGTTAGGTTAGGTTAGGTTAGGTTAGGTTAGGTTAGGTTAGGTTAGGTTAGGTTAGGTTAGGTTAGGTTAGGTTAGGTTAGGTTAGGTTAGGTTAGGTTAGGTTAGGTTAGGTTAGGTTAGGTTAGGTTAGGTTAGGTTAGGTTAGGTTAGGTTAGGTTAGGTTAGGTTAGGTTAGGTTAGGTTAGGTTAGGTTAGGTTAGGTTAGGTTAGGTTAGGTTAGGTTAGGTTAGGTTAGGTTAGGTTAGGTTAGGTTAGGTTAGGTTAGGTTAGGTTAGGTTAGGTTAGGTTAGGTTAGGTTAGGTTAGGTTAGGTTAGGTTAGGTTAGGTTAGGTTAGGTTAGGTTAGGTTAGGTTAGGTTAGGTTAGGTTAGGTTAGGTTAGGTTAGGTTAGGTTAGGTTAGGTTAGGTTAGGTTAGGTTAGGTTAGGTTAGGTTAGGTTAGGTTAGGTTAGGTTAGGTTAGGTTAGGTTAGGTTAGGTTAGGTTAGGTTAGGTTAGGTTAGGTTAGGTTAGGTTAGGTTAGGTTAGGTTAGGTTAGGTTAGGTTAGGTTAGGTTAGGTTAGGTTAGGTTAGGTTAGGTTAGGTTAGGTTAGGTTAGGTTAGGTTAGGTTAGGTTAGGTTAGGTTAGGTTAGGTTAGGTTAGGTTAGGTTAGGTTAGGTTAGGTTAGGTTAGGTTAGGTTAGGTTAGGTTAGGTTAGGTTAGGTTAGGTTAGGTTAGGTTAGGTTAGGTTAGGTTAGGTTAGGTTAGGTTAGGTTAGGTTAGGTTAGGTTAGGTTAGGTTAGGTTAGGTTAGGTTAGGTTAGGTTAGGTTAGGTTAGGTTAGGTTAGGTTAGGTTAGGTTAGGTTAGGTTAGGTTAGGTTAGGTTAGGTTAGGTTAGGTTAGGTTAGGTTAGGTTAGGTTAGGTTAGGTTAGGTTAGGTTAGGTTAGGTTAGGTTAGGTTAGGTTAGGTTAGGTTAGGTTAGGTTAGGTTAGGTTAGGTTAGGTTAGGTTAGGTTAGGTTAGGTTAGGTTAGGTTAGGTTAGGTTAGGTTAGGTTAGGTTAGGTTAGGTTAGGTTAGGTTAGGTTAGGTTAGGTTAGGTTAGGTTAGGTTAGGTTAGGTTAGGTTAGGTTAGGTTAGGTTAGGTTAGGTTAGGTTAGGTTAGGTTAGGTTAGGTTAGGTTAGGTTAGGTTAGGTTAG